>JBBGZY010001889.1:32500-632500 GCA_037952925.1 Lithobates clamitans | reverse complement strand
AAAATATCATTAAAAAAGGAAGGATAAAAATAAAATGATGTACACATTAAAGATGTTTTAATTACCGGTATTTTTAAGGAGTTATCATAAGTAAATACATATGCAGCACCCCCTAGTGTGCTACTAGTGCTAGTAAGGGTAAATTCTAGTCTGGCTCAGGGCTAAGCCTGAGCCATGGAATCTGAGTCAGGGTTATTAGAGTTCAGGGCTGGGTGACTCATCCTGGCAGCTCTCTGGTGCCCCCCTAGAATGTTGGAGAATATTCTAGAAATTAGTGGGAGGAAGCTAGGAGGGCTGTCTTGCATATTTAGGTGTCCTTAGCCAATCCCCAAAAAATGGGCCTGGCAGGGGACCCCTACCGGGTAGGGGTTTTACCTCAGGCCAGAGCTCGGGTGGCTGGCCTGGAAGGATCCTACCACAGGAGGCAGTTGGAAGGAGGCTTTCCGGAGAGGCGGCTGGAGCAAGGAAGGACAGTGTGAGTAGGTCAGCACGGTGCAGGGACAGAGAAGGGGAGAGATTGCCACATGTAGCAGGTCTCTCTTGAAGACAATAATGTGCTTAAGTTTTCAGCCTTGCCCTGGCAGATCTCCGGAGTGTCAGTCAGGTGGACTGGTGCAGTGTGTCAGTTGAGTAGACTGGGAAGAAGAAGCAGCCAGTTAGGCTGGTGAAGCAGCAGCCAGGTTGGCTAGCATTGCCTGCAAGAAGTAGAGCTGGGATTAATGTCTACAGGGAAGCAGAATGTGTTGCAGGATGCAGTTCACTCCACATGTGCTACTTTTCTAAGAGACTGGGAGTTCCTAGCCTGTAAGGGGCTGTTGCTAAGTTAACAAAAGACTGTTAGCTCTTAAAGAAGTGAACCAAGTGGAGCTGTACAGAGGATCAAATGTTGTGCAGGAGAAAGAAGTGGAAGCTGTAAATAGGGAAGAAGTTGTTCCCGGTTCTGTTGTTTCTGTGAAATTGGGCCTTCCATAATCCCATCCCCATTCAAGTTATTATCCCCTAATAAAAAAAAAAAAAAGCTCAAGGACTGTTTTTAGTCTGGATGCAAGTTGAAGATGCTACAGTACCTTGAAAAAGTATTCATACCCCTTGAAATTTTCCACATTTTTTCATGTTGCAACCAAAAACGTAAATGTATTTTATTGGGATTTTATGTGATAGACCAACACAAAGTGGCACATACTTGAAGAAGTGAAGTGGAAGGAAAATGATAAATGGTTTTCAATTTTTTTTACAAATAAATGTCTAAAAAGTGTGATGTGCAGTTGCATTCAGCCCCCTTTACTCTGATACCCCTAACTAAAATCTAGTGGAACCAATTGCCTTCAGAAGTCACTTAATTAGTAAATAGAGTCCACCTGTGGGTATTTTAATCTCAGTATAAATACAGATGTTCTGCAAAGCCCTCAGAGGTTTGTTAGAGAACCTTAGTGAACAAACAGCATCGTGAAAGCCAAGGAACACACCAGACAGGTCAGGGATAAAGTTGTGGAGAAGTTTAAAGCAAGGTTAGGTTCTAAAAAAATATCCCAAGCTTTGAACATCTCATGGAGCACTGTTTAATCCATTATTTGAAAATGGAAAGAGTATGGCATAACTGCAAACTTACCAAGACATGGCCATCCACCTAAACTGACAGGCCGGGCAAGGAGAGCATAAATCAGAGAAGCAGCCAAGAGGCCCATGGTAACTCTGGGGGAGCTGCAGAGATCTACAGTTCAGGTAGGAGGATCTGTCCACAGGACAACTATTAATCGTGCACTCCACAAATCTGGCCTTTATGTAAGAGTGGCAAGAAGAAAGCCATTGTTGAAAGAAAGCTATAAGAAGTCCTGTTTGTAGTCTGTGAGAAGCCATGTGGGGGACACAGAAAACATATGGAAGAAGGTGCTATTGTCAGATGAGACCAAAATTAAACTTTTGGCCTAAAAGCAAAACGCTATGTGTGGCGGAAAACTGACACTGCACATTACCCTGAACATACCATCCCCACCGTTAAACATGGTGGTGGCGGCATCATGTTGTAGTGATGCTTTTCTTCAGCACGGACAGGGAAGCCGGTCAGAGTTGATGGGAATATGGATGGAGCCAAATACAGGGCAATCTTAGAAGAAAACCTGTTAGAGTCTGCAAAAGACTTGAGACTGGGGCAGAGGTTCACCTTCCAGCAGGACAACGACCCTAAACATACAGCCTGAGCTACAATGGAATGGTTTAGATCAAAACATATTCACGTGCTAGAATGGCCCAGTCAAAGTCCAGACCTAAATTCGATTGAGAATCTGTGGCAAGACTTGAAAATTGCTGTTCACAGACGCTCTCCATCCAATCTGACTGAGCTTGGACTATTTTGCAAAGAAGAATGGGCAAAAATATCACTCTCTAGATGTGCAAAACTGGTAGAGACATCCCCCAAAAAGACTTGCAGCTATAACTGCAGCATAAGGTTGTTCTACAAAGTATTGACTCAGGGGGGCTGAATGCAAATGCATGCCACACTTTTCAAATATGTATTTGTAAAAGATTTTGAAAACCATTTATCATTTTCCTTCCACTTCACAATTATGTGCCATTTTGTATTGGTCTATTACATAAAATCCCAATAAAATACATTTACGTTTTTTAATGTAACATGACAAAATGTGGAAAATTTCAAGGGGTATGAATACTTTTATTAAGGCACTGTATGAACCTGGCTGTGCAACAATGGGGAACCCTGACACAGTAGGACTTGCCTAGTTGCGCAGAACTTCTACCATTTCAAAAAAACGTGTTAATTTATAGAATTGATCATTGTAAAATTCAGTTGTTTACCCTTGTTTTTTGACAGATGCTTTCTTTTCCCATGTGAACATTTTGGTGATTTTACCCTGCATGATAGTGATTGTCTCAGTGGTCACCTCAATTCTCAGCATATTTTTTTTGTTTACAATGCCCAGTCTTCCAAAATATGTCTCATGTGATAACACACTGTTCTCTTCCTTCTTATTTCCAGTAAGTTCCCCATTAACTGCAATCCCTAGACAAAGAGAGCAGAAGTTGTTAACAGCAACAGAGCAGGCATATGTGTTACTTCAATAAGTTCAATAAGTACGTATCAGACATCAGTTTATTCAAAATATTAAAGGTGGCCAAAGCCATGAGTCAATCCGTAAGTGAACTGTTTGCTGTGATGTTTAGGCCTGTTGGATCTTTCTTTGACCAGGATGAGCCTGGTGGTTAGCAGATTATGCAATATTAGTGTTTATGTGTTTTACACCTATCTTTGTTAGTTGGCTCATCTAATGTCTGTTTTTTGCCTAAAAGGCACCACAGAGGCCATATCACATACACAGTTCTGTGGCTGACAACACATTGACGCATTCTTTTCTTTGAAATGCCTCCTGGAAGTCAGAATTTTATTTTTATTTTTTGCTGAGACAGTTGTATAAAAAGTATGTTTGTCAAAATCTGAATATGTTTGTCCAAATTGCTGAATCCAATTTCAAATACTGGCTCTCGTTTACCTATGTGTGTGGTTGAGTATATGGGAATAACACTATATACCTAGCTCTTTGTCTTCAATAAGATTCAGTACCACGCCAGGTTCCTCTTGTATATTAAAGCACAAAGCATCATTCTTTTGTGGGACATTTATAACAAAATGAGGATCTGAGTCAACTGTGAAAACAAAAGAAATGGTATGTAAAAATTGTTTAGCCAAAATAGCCCACCAGATTACAGCAAGAGGCTCTTAGGCCCCCTGTTAACCCACCCAGTCTTTCTGGAATGATTTTGCTGGTCATGGATTTAATGGTAAACGAGGGCAAGAGGAGACATTTGAACTATGATTTGTCTTAAAGTGTGAGATTTTCTTCCATAAAGACAGCTGACCATTCTTAAGAAAACATTTACATAAATATGGAAATAGAATATTTAATGTGAATTTTTTTTACTTTAAAGTGGTTGTAAACTCTGTTACACCACTCGTACCTACAGGTAAGGCTTATCTGTAGGTACCGTAAATATCTCCTAAACTTGCACAGTTCAGGAGATATTCACTATATGTGCTGCTGCTGATGTCGTTGGCGCATGCGCACTGAAGAAATTACCTGCTTATGCCGTTTTTTAGTACCCGTGCCATGACTGGCATAACTCAGGTGAAAGATGTTGACCATGGAAGCGGAGTGTGGGTTGCACTTAGGGGCATTGTTCTAAGGTAGGGGTATGCAATTAGCGGACCACCAACTGTTGCAAACTAGAGGTCCCATCATGCCTCTGCCTCTGGGTGTCATGCTTGTGGCTGTAAGTGTCTTGCTATGCCTCATGGGAGTTGTAGTTCTGCAACAGCTGGAGGTCCGCTAATTGCATATCCATGTTCTAAGGTAAGTATTTCATATTAAGCTAGTAAGCATATCCCTGTTCTAAGGTAAGTATTTCATATTAAGCTAGTATGCAATGCATACTAGCTCATTATGCCTTTGCCTTGCAGGTTTTTTTTTTTTTTTCGTTTTTTTTGGGGGGGTTCCGCATTCTCTGCATTAAAGTAAAAAATCTTTAATGCGTTGCCCCTCCCCCACACTATACTTATCTGAGCACAATCTTGATCCAGCGATGTGCACCAGAGCAGCGGCTCTCTTGGCTCCCTCCCTCATTGGACAGGGAGGCAGCAACAGGAGCCACTGGTTCCTGATGCTGTCAATCACAGCCAGTAAAAAAAGAGTGGGGGAGGGGGGCAAGCCATGCTCTGTGTATTAGTGGACATACAGAGCCTACTCGAGAGCGAGCAAACCCCCATAGCAATTGGCTAATGGGCTTGCTATGGGGGCACTTGGCAGGGAGGAGCGGCAGCGGGGGACCTGAGCAGGGCCACTGATAGGGGGATACCACCAGCCCTCCTGTAGGGGGCCCAGACAGCAGGAGGATCGGTGGAGTAGAGAATGACCAATAATAGAACTGTGTGGCTCTCTGCAGAAACTGAAAGTTGGTATCTCCCCCTCTCCCTCCCTCTGGCTTTCAGCTGCTGGGTGAGACACACATGGCCGGAATTAGAGGGGTGCTGTGCCCACCTAGATTTTAGTTCTGCCCCCCAGGCCACCGCTCCCTTGGATGATGTGCCTGGCCGGCAGCCGCTGAGATCCTTCCCCCACCCCTGTCTGCACTCAGGGCCGGGACAAGGAGACGGCAGCCTGGAGGCTGGAGCAGTGAGAGAAGCCAGGAGGAGGTGCGCTGTGTTGTGCACATGAGTCATGATTGCTCTTAGATCGCATTAAACTGTACACGCAAACAGTTTGATTACCGCTCCCTATCTACATTTCATGCTGCCAGGAGATGAGCAGCCCTTTGAGGAGATAATCAAACTGTATGTGTGTGTACAGTCCGATGCGATCTAAGAGTGATTCTGTACCATGTGCTGTATGGAGGAACGATGTTCTGACACGAGGCGAGAGCACAACACACCGCACCTCCTCCTGGCTATGTAGTGGCTTCCTCCTGTAAGTTGGGGAGGGGGAATAGGGGATGTTTTTGTAGGGGGGGAGTGGGTAGCTATCTGTGCTGGAAAATGTAATTTTTTGGGGCGGAGGGGGGATATGTGCTAGGAGAAGGGTTTGGGGGGGGGGGGGTTGAAGCCAGGAGAGGGGATGTTTGTGCTAGGAGGGAGGTGAGGGAGAAAGAATTTGTGCTGGGAAGGGTAATTTAGAGGGGGGTTGTGCTAAGAGGAGGGATTTGTGGGAATTTGCCCTAGGAGGGGGATTGGAGAAAGAAGATTTGTGCTGTGAGGGGGGGATGGGGGGGGGTTCTGCCAGGAGGGGGTGGGGAGATTTGGGATAATATGAGGGATTGGGGGGGATTTGTGCTGGTGGGGAAATTTGAACTGGGAGTTGGGGGAATATGTGCATTATTATTTGGGGAGAATTTTGGCTTGCGGGCGGAATTTATGATTTTTATGTATGTGTCCACTAATAATGATTTTCATGTATTTTTAGTGAACATATTGTTGTGATATTTTCAGGGAGGGGGGTGTCCTGTCAAGTAGGCTGTATGAGGCTCCGTGATTTCTAACAGCAGCCCTGGACCCGAGAAGGAGGAGGATCAGAGCTGCTCTGTGCAAAACAATTGCACAGAGAGGGTAAGTATAACATGTTTGCTATTTTTAAAAAATCTAATCTGAAGCTTTACAATCACTTACGTTTTTTAAAGTGGAACTAAATTTAAAATGTTAAAAAAAATCATAGCAGGTAGAATTTAATGGCAGAAGAAACTTTCCCTGACTGCACACTGCTGGGAGTATAAGCCAGGTGGCAGGACCAAGTAACTTTGGTGAGCTTATGCGGGAGTTACATCATCCATGACTGATCAATGGAGAAGACAGAGGTCTCCATGCCCAGGGGAGGATGGCAGTGGTAGCAATAGAGCAACTAGAGGAAGTGCGGGCCTCACATCTCTGGAGGAAGGCACACTAAATGTAAGTCTGTCATAATTTGCAAATATGTTGCACATATTTTCATATTATGACAAGTACTCTGGGGCCCCAAATAAGTACATTTCCACATTTAAAAAAGTGTTATAATACAGTATAAAGGGCTACTGAAGCCATTTGCAAATGTTATTAAAATTATCTTTCTATTTCTTTTCCTTGCAACCATAGTAGCTGTACAAATACTGTCAAATTACAGGCATCCCCAGCAATATTCTGAACTATGGGCTTGGTTTAATTAGTATTTCCCTCTGAAGAGCGGTCCACAGTGGATCACTTTTCAGAGGGGATCTGACAGCTAGCTGAGAGGCATTATGTCACTCCAACTCCATCTGTTTTAACCCCTAAAAGCTTGCATGCATTATACATTGTTGCGGAATGGCCCAATTCACTTGAATGGGTCATGTACAACAGGCACTATAGCCCACTGAATGCAACAGAGGGATCATTATTGCAGCAAAGCATTGGGGCAGCAACATGTACACAACCCCATGTGGCTGCCTTTGCAGCTTAAGAGGCTCAACTGTCTGTTTTTACTACCCCGCAGTCACAAGTGTTAAAGAACCTAAGAGTTATATCTTTGGTGAGGCATTTGCATACTGCACATCTAAAGGGAGGACAGGGGTACGCATTGTTCCTTATTACTACACCAGGACTGATCATATCATTATAACAGGTAAACTCTGCCACTTTGCACTCTTTTCCAGCTAGTATAATGCCATAGCCTTGGTCAATAGAATACCTACAGAACAAAAACAGATAGGAAACTGTCATCTACACAAACTGCAAAATATCCTTGAATTCCATATAAAAGACACAGATAGATTTTAATATATTACACATGAAATTTCACTTCAAGAACAAGAAACACATTACCCCAGTTAGATGGAGTTGAGGGAGCAGCATAATGGTAACCTGAAAAAAAAAAAACAGCATGAGTAAGATAAAAAGCTACACTACTAGTGAAAAATCCATTTGTGCTTAAAGTGGGGTGTATATTATGAGAAAATCGGACGAACGATTGTCTGATTTTCCCTGAAGGTGCGTATCGTGATGTAACCAACAATGAAATTAACTTGTACGAAAATTCTCGCACAACAAAGGCAAATGTTCTTTCTTGTATATGATTTCTGTTTAGAAAACAAATTAGAGAATCTGGATGGCCGCACTTCCGTGAAAAAAGCACCTTTATTGTAGAAAAAAGTTTGCAGGTCACATCAAGGTGGATACATAGGACAATTCCAAGCTAACGCGTTTCACATCATCAGATGCTTACTCATAGCTGAGGAAAAGAATATTTCAACTAAAGCATATATAGAAGGGTAGGTAATGAAAGTGCATATGTAGCACCTAGTGATTAAACTCTGAACCGAGCAATGAAAAACCACACCTCCAAATGCTCATAAGTTGAATTAACCAAATAGTGTCCAGACACAACAATTAAAAAGCATCAAAAAGTCAGAAAATCTTGTCTGTATAGAAAATAGAAATTAGAAAAGCTAAATTAAAAACCCCATTGTACAGATGTATAGAATGAGTCTGGACAAACGCAACAGAGCAACACATTACTTAAAATGAATGTTCAATCAACAATACATATAGTATAAAATATTATTAATAGGAAAATCCTGTCATCACAGTTTTATTTTTGGCTAGCTGCCATTGTAAAACTTAATACGGGGCATCTATCAGTATGCTCATAGGGGGTTTTCCTGGAGTGTCAGTGTGACTCGCAAAGAATTTTTACTCAGCACATGTGATACTAAATGTTGTTCTGCATGATGGATACATTTTTTACATATTTGTTTACACTTATAATACACTTATCTCTTCTATATTTAGATGTATCTAGTTTAAAAATGTTACAATAATATTTTATACTATATGTATTGTTGATTGAACATTCATTTTAAGTAATGTGTTGCTCTATTGCGTTTGTCCAGACTCATTCTATACATCTGTACAATGGGGTTTTTAATTTAGCTTTTCTAATTTCTATTTTCTATACAGACAAGATTTTCTGACTTTTTGATGCTTTTTAATTGTTGTGTCTGGACACTATTTGGTTAATTCAACTTATGAGCATTTGGAGGTGTGGTTTTTCATTGCTCGGTTCAGAGTTTAATCACTAGGTGCTACATATGCACTTTCATTACCTACCCTTCTATATATGCTTTAGTTGAAATAATCTTTTCCTCAGCTATGAGTAAGCATCTGATGATGTGAAACGCGTTAGCTTGGAATTGTCCTATGTATCCACCTTGATGTGACCTGCAAACTTTTTTCTACAATAAAGGTGCTTTTTTTCACGGAAGTGCAGCATCGTGCGGCATTGAATGCATTGTGCAGAGCCGACACCTGTGAGGCTGAGGGAGTATTCTTTTCACGGCTAAATGGTGATTATCCTGGGAGCGGTCTGACTTTTTCTTCATTCTCATATGATTTCTGTTTGTTGCCACCTTCTTCCGGGTCGTTCTTTGCTCATGATCATGCCCATTTTTCTCTATTCGATTAATTACATGTGATAAACATTTTCTAGCTTGCACCTTTGTTTTTTTTTCATCTGATCAGTTGGAATCGGCTGTCAAAGGTATTATACTAACAATCAGATAATCGACCAATCGTTCCTCGTATGTAATTTGTCTTCCAATTTTCTTAGCTTAAAGTGGAACTTCACCCAAAAAGGGAAGTTCCGCTTCATGGTCCCCCCCCCTCCTCCCCACTGTCAGATTCGACACTTTTTGGGGGGAATGGGTACCTGTTTTTGACAGGACATTCGGCCCCCCTCCTTCCCCTGCAGTCTTCTGGGACACATCACAGGTCCCAGAAGACTATGGTACCATTCACAAGACGCAGCGCGGCTTGTGTATGACCAATAGAAGACCGGCTCTGAAGCCCTAAGGCTTCACTTTCTGTTTCCCCTAATAGAGATGCAGGCACCTGCACCTGAAGCCGACTAAAGAATGGGCTTGGGTGAGGACATCTCTGGTTCCCTGGACAGGTAAGTGTCCTTATATTAAAAGTCATCAGCTACAGTATTTGTGGCTGCTGACTTTAAATTTTTTTTGGGGAGCCCGGAGCTCCTCTTTAACTGCTTCCCGACCTGCTCGTGTATATATTTGGCAGCAGAATGGCACTGCTGCGTGAATCGCGGTATACATACGGGCATGTGAGCAGGAACAGGGATTTGTGTGTAAACACATAAATCCCTGTCCTGTCAGGGGAGGAGAAACAGATCCTATGTTCATACTAAGGAGGAACAGCGATCTGTCTTCTCTCCCAGTCAGTCCTATCATCTCACAGTTAGAACACACCTGGGGAACACACACTTAACCCCTTGATTGCCCCCTAGTGTTAACCCCTTCCCTGACAGTGACATTTATACAGTAATCAGTGACTATTTTTACCTCTGATCAGTGTATAAATGTCAATGGTCCCAAAAGTAAAAAAAAAAAAGATAATAATAAAAATGCCTAAAATCTATCCCCTATTTTGTAGACGCTATATCTTTTGCGCAAACCACTCAATATATGCTTATTGCGATTTTTTTTTACCAAAAATATGTAGAAGAATACATATCGGCTGAAATGGAGGAAAAAAATGTGTTTTTGTTTTTTTTTTTGTTTTTTTTAAATGGGATATTTATTATAGCAAAAAGTTAAAAATATTGTGTTTTTTTCCAAAATTGTTGCTCTTCTTTTGTTTATAGCGCAAAAAATAAAAAACGCAGAGGTGATCAAATATCACCAAAAGAAAGCTCTATTTGTGGGGGAAAAAAGGCCGTAATTTTGGGTACAACGTCGCATGACTGCACAATTTTCAGTTAAAGCGACGCAGCGCCATATCGCAAAAAATGGCCTGGTCAGGAAGGGGGTAAATTCTTCCGGGGCTGAAGTGGTTAAGTCTGTAGTTTTGATCTAAAGATTAAAGCTGAATCACAGGGAGAGTAAAACTACTCCCTTGCAGTAAGGCTGGCTCTGCGCTGAAAGGATTAAAATGCTCATTAAATCTAGGGGAGCAAGAAAAGCAGTTTGTCAGCCGTCAGACTGGTTCCCTCAGTCTCTTCTGCTCTGGCAGTGGCATGTCTCTGATGTTATCACATCCATTTTCCAATCCCCTAGACCTATACAAGCACTTACTCTTGAGTGCAGGGACAGCCCTACTGCTAGGGAGGACTTTTTCTTTCCCTGGAGTTGGGCCTTAACTCTGAACAAACAAATACACAAATAAAATAAATATACTGTAAATTAGCGGTTTTACCTGCAAAAAGGGTTTGTATCTATCCAGCCCTGGGATTTACACAGTTCTCCCACACAGCACACAGATCTTTCTCCAGTTTTATTTTTAAAAGTTTCCCTCCCACCCCCACCCTATGACTGTACAGTGAATGGAGAAGCAGTACACTGGTGAGCTCATTTCTTTCTCACAATGTCTTCCCCTGCTATTAGCATGCTCCTTGCCAGTGGCGGCTGGTGCCTTTTCTTTGGAGGGCGGCAAACAATCTCCCCCCCCAGGCGGCAGGCCACTGGCACCTCGCCCGCTAGCCTGCTGTCTGCTGGTTGGTCCAGCACTTACCCCATCTAGATGGCAGGCGGCGGGCATCAGGCAGCTGGCATCAGCTCCTGCGTTCTCTTCTCCACCGCCATGCGGCTCCTCCCCCTCCTCCTAGGCATCCAATAGGATCACCTGTCCTTTCAGCCAATCGGGTGACAGGTCTCAAGACCTTCTTCCTGATTGGCCGGGAGGAGATTCAGTGTTACAAATAGCAAATATTAATTCGTTATTGTAACACACCTGCGTGAGCTTGTTCACATTCTCTGCGCCCCGAGCCCACCCTATCTTCAAGCCTATTAGAGCCTTTGAATCTAATTAGGTGCTTCAAAAAAACAACCCCCTGTTGGAATTCATACGTCCGGCGTCCTGCATAGGGGCCGGGCGCATTGATGGGGGAGGAGCCCGTGCACCCTTAATGGACAGACCGCCCCTGCTCCTTGTACTATAACGCCTGATTGACTACATCTGCTGTTTCTTACTCCCTCTTTCTGAGCTCTGCTGTACAGAACCTGAAAGATACAAATACCAAGTCAAATTCAGATACTTACACTGCTTTTGTAAAAAATTTGGGAATGTATTCATGATTACTGAACTGCATTAATTTGTGTATTTATATATGCCTGGAGTTCAGCTTTAAATAATTTATGGATTGTTGTGACAAACGGTCCCTTTGGCTTCAGGAGAGAGTCATGGGTGTGGTTCTTACTCCCATGAACAAGAAGCAGGTTACCACTTAGGCATTGTAGGATAATATATATATTTTGCCACGTTAGCATCAATTTTGACAGTTTTGACCAATTGGAAACGTACTATGTTGCGTAACTGGGGTGTCTGAAATAGGCCCTTTAGCACAAGACCTTCAGAAAGAGTTATTTTTCCAGACTGATGCTTCCAGTTTAGGTCTGGGAGCTATTTTGTCACAGGTGGTGAGTGTAGAAGAGCACCTGGTAGTGTTTTGAGTCAAAAAATTAGGTCAGCCAAAAGGACTATAGCATTGTAGCAGAAGAGTGGACATTGGAGGCTTTGTGATCTATCACTAGGACGTCACTTTAGACTAATTACAGACATTGCTTCTCCACAATGGGTGGCCCAGGTAAAAAAACAAAACCCAAGAGTCACCAGCTCATTCCTGGCTCACCAAGATTTCTCTTAGGTCCTCTCATATTAGTGGTAATGCTTTAAGTTCTCTAAAAAGTGATCTGCAGTGGATCGCTTTTAAGAGGGTGGTATAGCAGCAGCTGGCAGGCATTAAGGAGGTGCTACAGCCGTTTCCTGACACCTGTTTTTTATAGGGGTTTTGATAACTTTTTTGTGTTAAAGTGATTGTAAAGGCTCGATTTTTTTCCTAGAAAAAAAACAAACATGTTATACTTACCTGCTCTGTTGTAGTGAATTTTCACACAGCAGCCCAGATCGTACTCTTCTCGGGTCTTCTCGGCTAGCTGACTTTGATTGACAGCAGTGGGAGCCAATGGTGCCGCTGCTGTGTCTCAGCCAATCAGGGAGGGAGAATCTTGGATGGCTGAAGCACTCGTGGACATCACTGGACAGGGAAGGACCTCAGGTTAGTATTAGAGGGGCTGCACACAGAAGGCTTTTTATCTTAATGCATAGAATGCATTAAGATAAAAAACCTTCTGCCTTTATAACCCCTTTAGTTATCAAAAGCAGCACAGCGCTACAACTTCAAGCCAAGCATTGGCTTGAGTTTACAGAAGGACCTCATTGAACCTAATAGGCAAGTTTGATAGGTGGTGCGACCTGTCAGACTCTGTAGCTCAATTTTAAAAACGCTGCAGCATGTGTACAGCCCTGTTCGACTGTATGGTTAGGATTCGGGTGAGCGGCCGGGTGGTGGTACAGTCACCTGTTTTTACAACCTCCCAGCTGCTCATGTGAAAGGGTTGTTTGAGGGTTAAGCATTGGGTTGCTTCTCATCAGAAAAATACACTGAACACATGCTTTCCCACACCTGGGGTATTATTTAAATTGGAATTCAGGCCAGAAGAACTAACTAAGCCTAAAACTGCTCCCACCCCCTTCTAACAACAATACTATCTACCCTGTAGAGGAAGATGCATATACTTACCTATTCTCAGGGCACCAGCTGCCAGCTTCAGAGGAGAGGGGGGACAGCCGACAGCAGTGCTCCATAAAGCCCCAAATTACTTGTGGGACACTGGATATTTTTCTGCTGAAGTGATTTTGAAACCAATACTTACAGGGGAGTTTATCTCCTATATCCCCCTGCTTCTCTCAGTCATTGATCTTGTTAACAGTTCAGCTGATGATTTCTTTACAACAGAACAGGTTTCAGAGGCTCAGGCAGTAGGGGTGAGTATTACTTTATTCCATTGTAGCAATGCTTTTTTCAACAATTTTGTTTAAGCAACAATCTCTCTAAGTGATCAGATTAATAGGTACCATATTAAAAGAGAAGTGCGTGAATAGAAAAAAACAAAACACAAATAATTACCTTCCTTATCTTCCCTAAGCCCAAGAACTGAGCGATCACACGACCACTGATCTTTCAGTTCTCAGTCCACCCCAAGCTGAAAGTGGTGACTCTTAATCAATGCTCTTATCCAGTGCTCATTGGTGGGATGGGATGTGGATGGGGCTGGAGCAGCTGGCTCAGGCCACATGCTGAAAGGCTAAGCCAGCTGATGAGCAGGCATCTGGGTGGATCCCAACATTGTTGTCAGGATCCCTCCAGAGCCTGAAGCCGGAGAGCACCTTTGTGACCCACTAGAGAATTGTGACAAAAAAGCTTTGGCCGTACTTACTGTATCTTTTAAAGCAAAATATGTTCAGTATAATCTGTAATTTTTGGAAGGAGGATAATATAATTTAATAAAGTAAAATAAAAGGCATTTTTTTTGTTTTTGATTAGAAAACATGTTGCGTTTTTATTGCTGGACGATTAATTTTCTTTATTTGTCATGTTTACTGTCATCATCAAAAGTGAAAGAAAATCCCAAATTTTGTGTTGTTTACAGAACAGTAACATTTGTTCCAATGGGGACCCTAATTCTGGTGACAACCAGGGATTCCCTCACTTTGGAGGATTTCCTATCACTTCCTGATTTGGCTATGGGAAAAGAAGTGAAAGGAAATCTCCTCAATGGGACACGTATGGTAAAAACAATAATCTAACTAAATCTCCCCAATGGTAATCTAACGGGGGTTATAACCCTCTCCGATTCCATTAAAATAAAAAAAGTTTTGCCTTTAGTTCTATTTTAATTATAAATTAGGTAGTCATTGACAAATAAATCCCAAGCATGAAAATGAGAGCTAGTGCTTTTACAGATTTATAGAATGTATTTATCAATCTGGGATTGCATACTGTAATAAACCTTTCAACATCTAATACAAAAAAAGTAATATATGTGCATTCCAGACATACAAAGCAACATTTTATTTTTTACAATTATAGGATGAACAGGAAGACTTTTATATTGGTTAACACTTACGAGCTGATGAAACTGGCTGTGCATATCCTGTAATAAACAGTAGTAAAAGTAAAGAATATTTAGGCTTGGAAGTACATTTTCTACACAGTACTGTCATCTAAGATCTACCATTCATTTAAAAATGTTATTTATTTATTTTTATGTAATTCTCCTTTTTCCATATTGGCCTATGATCCAGAAGGGGAGTTGAAGGAGATCTGAACATGGCATGACTCAGGGAGGTGCATGCATCACTTTGGGCTCACTCTGGAATTACATTAAAGGCAATATGATGATACTTAGGGGCACTTTGGCATCATGACATTTTGGAATAGCACAACATGCTGAAAAATCATAACATAACAAAAACAATACATGGCAGTACACCACATTTTTAGCTCTAATGACATAACAGCCAGGTAATGTGGCCTCACTCTACCATTGGTGGTAAGGCACCTAAATAATGCAAAACAAAGAAAAGATGTTACACTTATATAGTTAGCAAAGGGACCTTATTTTGGTTTCTGGCTGGACCCCATTAACCTCTTCCCACCGAACGTACGCATATATTCAGCCTCACAGAAGCGGGTCTTACTACTATGGGGGCCGCATATATGTATACCTGTGTTTGTGCTGCGTACCAATGACTGGGAATCAGGAGGCCTAGTTCCCGATCACCTGATCGCTGTGATAGCTTCTGATTGGCTATCACTGTGATCAGTCATTATTCGGCCTGCCCCTTTGTTTTTTTTCACTCTTGAACGGAGAAAAAAAAGATACATTATATCTTTTCTCATTGTCAGAGGGGAGAAGTGTAAACAAAGAAGTTTGTGCAAGAAAAGGTGATATTAACCACTTGCCGACTGTGTCACGCAGATATACTGCGGCACAATGGCTCTCCTGGGCGAAATCCCGTACGGGTACGTCCTACCCTTTTTCGGCCACCAAAGGACGGGGGACCCGATGCGTGTGGTCGGCGGGCGCAATCACATGCACGAGCACCAGCACGGGGATTTGTGTAAAACAGAGGAGTCATATTGTTTGTTCCTACTAAGTAGGAAAGATGACACGGCTCCTCTCCTAGTCAATCCTATCCCCATACAGTTAGAACACACTGAGGGAACACACAATTAACCGATTGATCGCCCCCTAGTGTTAACCCCTTCCCTGCCAGTGACATTTTCACAGTAATCAGTGCATTTTTATAGCATTGATCGCTGTATAAATGCCAATGGTCCCAAAAATTGTAAAAAAGTCTCCGATGTGTCCGTTGCAATACCGCTAAAAATCGCAGATCACCTCTATTACTAGTAAAAAAATAAAGGGGCGAGTAGGGGTGAGTATTTACTTTATTTCATTGCAGCAATGCTTTTTTCAGCATGTTGTTTAAGCAACAATCATTCTAAGTGATCAGATTAACAGGAACCGTATTAAAAGAGAAGTGTGGGAATAGAAAAAAAACAAACACAGAAATTTACCTTTGTGCTGCATGGTCAGCCCTAAGCCCAAGAACTGAGCGATCAAATGACCACTGATCATTCAGTTCTCAGTCCACCCCAAGCTGAAAGTGGTGACTCTTAATCAATGCTCTTGTCTATCCAGTGCTCATTTGTGGGATGGAATGTGGATGGGGCTGGAGCAGCTGGCTCAGGCCACATGCTGAAAGGCTGAGCCAGCTGATGATCAGGCATCTGGGTGGTTCCCAACATTGTTGTCAGGATCCCTCCAGAGTCTGAAGCCGGAGGGCACTTCTGTAACCCACTAGAGAAGTGTGACAAAAAAGCTTTGGCAATACTTACTGTATCTATTAAAGCAAAATATGTTCAGTATAATCTGTCATTTTTGGAAGGAGTATGATATAACTTAATAAAGTAAAATTAAAGGCATTTTTTTGTTTTTGATTAGAAAACATGTTGAGTTTTTATTGCGGTTTGTGTCCCAATTAGGACGATTAATTTTCTCTATTTGTCATGTTTACTGTTGTAGCGCACGACCCCCGTAGGAGCTGCAGTTTGTGTGTTCTATCCGTAAATCACATTTACCACCTAGCACATAGCAGCCCATAGAAATAGAAACAGTCCATATTGTACTTTTCTCTTGCTTTTATTTGTATAACATGAACTGGGATAGGAGAAAGGGTTTTCTGAGATGCTCTTTTTGCTGCTTCATAATCTTTCCTTTGCCTTCTTATGCAAAGACATATGCCCCGCACACACGGTCGGACTTTGTTCGGACATTTCGACAACAAAATCCTAGGATTTTTTCCGACGGATGTTGGCTCAAACTTGTCTTGCATACACACGGTCACACAAAGTTGTCGGAAAATCTGATCGTTCTGAACGCGGTGACGTAAAACACGTACGTCGGGACTATAAACGGGGCAGTGGCCAATAGCTTTCATCTCTTTATTTATTCTGAGCATGCGTGGCACTTTGTCCGTCGGATTTGTGTACACACGATCGGAATTTCCGACAACAGATTTTGTTGTCGGAAAATTTTATATCCTGCTCTCAAACTTTGTGTGTCGGAAAATCCGATGGAAAATGTCCGATGGAGCCCACACACGGTCGGAATTTCTGACAACATGCTCCGATCGGACATTTTCCATCGGAAAATCCGACCGTGTGTACGGGGCATTAGAACAATGCGGATAATGAAAAGTCACTCTGAATAACTTTTCTTTGGGAAGATGGGAGTAGTCTGGTCTTTGAGAAAAATGAAAGCGAATAGCAAAGAGCCACTCTGAATAACGCTTTGCATATAGACTTGGGTAGATTTACTAGAGAATACATAGGCTGTTGTAGTAAAGAGTCACTCTGAATAACTTCTTCACCCGTAGACCTTTTTAGAACAATCTGTATCTCTATTTGTGCTCGGATCTCTACCGCCGCCTTTTGACCACTACTTCCCGTCTGTACAGTACTTCCAAGTTGAGCTAAGGAAGAGATTACTCTGAATAATTCCTCCCGCCTGACTGATTGGAATCCCGGGGCATTGTTGAACCCAAAGTCACAGGCCATCATCACCTGTCTCACTAACTTGCGTACCAACATCCCTCAGCCTCTGGTAGTACCGTTCCCCTGGGCTTTCACTCACTTGATCAAAAGTCCATGTGCCACTCACAAACAGTCGATCACCCAGTTTTCTTCTGCTTAGTTGCTACTTCTTCCGAATGGTTTCTCCATCCCTTCTCTCCAGTCTGGCACGCTCCCCTCCCCGCGGGGGGCATCCAGCGACACCAGCGACTACATGCTGTGCGGTGTCACTAATTCCTTTCCTGTGTGTGGGCTGCCCCCCCCTTCCCCGTAGGGGGGGGGGGGGGGGGCTCTGCTTTGCTCCCCGCAGGGGGTCCTCTCTCTGATCTCTCCCTCTCTGGAACTCTCCAGCAGCATGTGACCCCAGCTTATATTGGAGTCCCGCCTTCTGCCAAACAAATTAATGATTGGCCAGAACTCCACACATGAGCTGCCTGTCACTCAGATCCCAAGTCCAACCTCCCTTCCAGAACCATTTCCACTGAAAGCAAGAGGAGGCATCTCTGGGTCCAAGCACAGGTGGCCACACCCTGCACTACACTGACACTCCCAGTTCTCAAAATAAACAACCAGGCCTGGAATAACAATGCAAGCCTGCCTAAATTTACCTGAAACCATACTTTGTCATTTAAACACAGAAAGCTCACCTACTTGAAAGTAGGTGACCGCTACACTGTCATCATTAAAAGTGAAAGAAAATCCCAAGTTTTGGGTTGTTTACAGAACAGTAACATAGGGAATTGTTCCAATGGGGACCCTAATTCTGGTGACAACCAGGGATTCCCTCACTTTGGAGGATTTCCTATCAGTTCCTGATTTGGCTATGGGAAAAGGAAATCTCCTCAATGGGACACATATGGTAAAAATGATAATCAAACTAAATCTCCCCAATGGTAATCTAACAGGGGTTATAACATTCTCCGATTCTATTAAAATAAAAAAAGTTTTGCCTTTAGTTCTATTTCAATGATAAATTGTAGTCATTGACAAATGATTCCCAAGCATGAAAATGAGAGCTAGTGCTTTTAGAGATTTATAGAATGTATTTATCAATCTGAGATTGCATACTGTAATAAACCTTTCAACATCTAAAAAAAAAAGTAATATATGTGCATTCAAGTGTTTGAAACCAAGCACGTTAAAACATTTTATTTTTTACAATTATAGGATGAACAGGAAGACTTTTATATTGGTTAACACTTACGAGCTGATGAAACTGGAGGTTGTGCATCTTCTGTAATAAACAGTAGTAAAAGTAAATGAATATTTAGGCTTGGAAGTACATTTTCTACTCAGTACTATCACCTAGGATCGACCATTCATTTAAAAATGTTATGTTTTTTTTTTTTTGTTTTTTTTTATGTAATTCCCCTTTTTCCATATTGGCCTATGACCCAGAAGGGGAGTTGAAGGAGATCTGAACATGGCATGACTCAGGGAGGTGCATGCATTACTTTGGGCTCACTCTGGAATTACATTGAAGGCAATATGATGATACTTAGGGGCACTTTGGCATCATGACATTTTGGGATAGCACAACATCCTGAAGAAAAAAATCATAACATAACAAAAACAATACATGGCAGTACACCGCATTTTTAGCTCTAATGACATAACAGCCAGGTAATGTGGCCTCACTCTACCATTGGTGGTAAGGCCCCTAAATAATACAAAACAAAAAAGAGATGTTACACTTATATAGTTAGCAAAGGGACCTTATTTTGGTTTCTGGCTGGACCCCATTAACCTCTTCCCACCGAACGTACGCATATATTCAGCCTCACAGAAGCGGGTCTTACTACTGTGGGGCCGCATATATGTATACCTGTGCTTGTGCTACGTACCAATGACTGGGAACCAGGAGGCCTGGTTCCCGATCACCTGGTCGCTGTGATAGCTTCCGATTGGTTATCACTGTGATCAGTCATTGTTCAGCCTGCCCCTTTGTTTTTTTCACTCTTGAACAGAGAAAAAAGATATATTATATATTTTCTCATTGTCAGAGGGGAGAAGTGTAAACAAAGAAGTTTGTGTAAGAAAAGGTGATATTAACCACTTGCCATGTCACGCAGATATACTACGGCACAATGGCTCTCCTGGGCGAAATCCCGTATGGGTACATCCTACCCTTTTTCGGCCACCAGAGGGTGGGCCTGTACCCACGGGGGAACTGATGCGTGTGGCCGGTGGGCACAATCGCCGCCGGCCATGCACGATTGCGTGCACGAACGCCAGAGGAGAGGAGCTGTCAGAGGAGAGGAGCCATATCGTTTGTTCTTACTAAGTAGGAAAAACTATATGGCTCCTCTCCTAGTCAATCCTATCCCAATACAGTTAGAACACAGTGAGGAAACACACAATTAACCCTTTGATCGCCCCCTAGTGTTAACCCCTTTCCTGCCAGTAACATTTACACAGTAATCAGTGAATTTTTATAGCACTGATCGCTGTATAAATGCCGATGGTCCCAAAAAAGTATCAAAAGTCTCCTATCGCAATGTCGCAGTACCGCTAAAAATCGCAGATCACCTCCATTACTAGTAAAAAAAAAAAAAATGCCATAAAAATGTCTTAAATCTTTGCCATCGTTTGCAGACGCTATAACTTTTGCGCAAACCAATCAATATACGCTTATTGTGATTTTTTGTAGCAAAAATATGTAGAATATATATTGGCTTAAACTGATGAAGAAATTCGTTTTTTGTTTTTTTTTGGGGGGGGATATTTATTAAAGCAAAAAATATTGTTTTTTTTTTAAATTGTTGCTCTTTTTTTGTTTATAGCGCAAAAAATAAAAAATCAAATACCACCAAAAGAAAGCTCTATTTGTGGGAAAAAAGGACGCAAATTTAGTTTGGGAACGACAGCGCAATTGTCAGTTAAAGCGACGCAGTGCCAAATTGTAAAAAGTGCTCTGGTCAGGAAGGGGGTACAATCTTCCGGGGCTGAATCGGTTAATAGAAAAAAAAAATTGAAAAATAGCTAGATCAGAGTTCAATCTGGGTCAGGGTTAATACTAGGGCCATGGTCAGAGTCAAAGGTCAGGGTCAGTGTATTTTAGGTAGGTTAAAAAGAAGCATGTCTTAAAGTGGAGTTCCACTAAAAAGTGAAAGCTCTGCTTGTTTGCTTCCTCCCCCCTGCGGTGACACATTTGGCACCTTTCGGGGGGAGAGGGGAACGGATACCTGTTTTGGACGGGTACCTGTCCCCACTTCCGGGCAGACCTGGCTGCGGCGAGATGCGGCCATGTCCCCCGGAAGTTCGGCCTCCTCTTCTTTCCTCCACCACCAGGCCAGTTAGAAAGTGCAGCGCGCATCGCGCACGCGCAGTAGGGAAGTGAAGTTGCTCCAGAGCTTAGTAAAGGAGGAGGAGTGAGAGAGAGGGGGCAGGGGGAGAGAGAGGGGGCAGGGGGAGAGAGAGGGGGCAGGGGGAGAGAGAGGGGGCAGGGAGAGAGAGGACAGAAGAATAGAAAGAAGGTCAGGAGAGAGAGAGGGAGGGGGCAGGGAGAGAGAGGGGGCAGGGAGAGAGGGTAGAGAGAGACCCCATTAACCTGTGCCCACTGAGCGTAGGCTTATATTTGGCCTCACAGAAGGGGGCAGGAATAGAAAGAAGGTGGGGAGAGAGAGAGAGGGTGGGCAGAGAGAGAGTGTGAGGGTGAGCAGGGAGAAAGAGGGGACAGGGGGAGAGAGGGGGGGCAGGGAGAGAGGCATGGATATAGAGGGGGCAGGGAGAGAGAGTGAGGGGGACAGGGAGAGAGAGATGGGGGAGAGAAAAAGGGCAGGGAGAGAAGGGGCAGGAAAAGAGTGAGGGGGCAGGGAGAGAGAAAGAGTGAGAGAAGGGCAGAGAGAGAGGGGGCAGGGAGAGAGAGGGGGGAACAGGGGGAGAAAGAGGGGGCATAGAGAGAGAGAGAGAGAGGGAGGGGGAAGGAGAGAGAAAGAAGGGGGCAGGGGGGGAGAGAGAGAGGGAGAGACAAGGGTTTAGAGAGAAGGGGCAGGGAGAGAGAAAGGGGAACAGTGTGAGAAGGAGGGGGCAGAGAGAGAAAGGGAGAGAGAGGGGGGAGGAGGAGAGAGAGAGGGGGCAGGGGAAGAGAGAGAGAGTGGCATAAAAAGAGAGGGGGCAGGAAGAGAGAGAAAGGGGGGTAGGGAGGGAGAGAAAGGGGGTAGGGAGAGAGAGAGAGGGGGGAGAGAAAGAGGGCAGAGAGAAGGGGCAGGGAGAGAAAGAGGGGAACAGGATGAGAAGGAGGGGGCAGAGAGAGAGAGGGGAGGAGGAGAGAGAGAGGGGGGCAGGGGGAGAGAGAGAGAGAGAGAGAGTGGCATGGATAGAGAGGGGGCAGGGAGAGAGAGAAAGGGGAGTAGGGAGAGTGAGTGAAAGAAGGGCAGAGAGAGATGGGGCAGGGAGAGAGAGAGGGGGACAGGGTGAGAAAGAGGAGGCAGAGAGAGAGAGTAGCATGGCTAGAGAGGGGGCAGGGAGAGGGGGGCAGGGAGAGAGAGAAAGGCGGTTGGGAGAGAGAGTGAGGGGGACAGGGAGAGAGAGAGGGAGAGAAGGGCAGAGTGAGAGGGGCCAGGGAGAGAGAGAGAGAGAGAGAGAGGGAGGGACAGGGGGAGAAAGAGGGGGGCAGAGAGAGAGAGGGGGAAGGAGAGGAAGAGAGAGAGAGAGAGAGAGAGAGAGAGAGAGAGGGGGGAGAGAGAGAGAGGGAGAGAGAGAGAGAGAGAGAGAGAGAGAGAGAGAGAGAGAGAGAGAGAGGCAGGGGGAGAGAGAGAGAGAGAGAGAGAGAGGGGGGCAGGGGGATAGAGGGGGGCAGATGGAGCTGTCACCCGCATAGGATGGAGCAGTCATCGGAGGAGGGGGAGTAGAGGAGCAGGTGGATGGAGACACTGGTTTTTCCTCGGGCCTGCGTGTCTGCAGCGGAAGCGGCGTGACCTTTCAGGGGGCATCAGTGTGGCCTGGCTCAGTCCGCCCCTGGTGTCACCCCTCTGGCGGGTGTCACCTGAGTGCGGTCTGCACCCACCGCAGCCCCCTGGCGATGCCACTGACTATAGGCAACACTTTTTTTCATTTTAGTAAGGGAGAGATATAACTCCTGTCTTTTTTTGCCATCTGTGTCCCCATTGGAAGATTTTCCCTCTATTACTTTTCTGGGAATAACCCAAAATTTGTACTTTTCTTTTACTTTCACTTTCAATGATAATTGCGGGCATAGGCAGCAATATCAAGTTGACAGGTGTTGAAATCCACTTCCACTCCATTTAAAACTAAAAAAAGCGTTTTTCCTTTAGTTATACTTTAAGTAAATCAACCCCAATGATTTCTATATTTCCAAATGTAGGTTTCTATGCATTACCTTTGAGAGAACTGAGCCAAAAGGGCAAATATTATTTAACCACTTGCCCTATAGCGGATTGACGTCCGGGAAGTGGTTCTGTTATCCTGACTGGGCGTCATATGACGTCCAGCAGGATAACATGCCGCAGCGCGCCCCCGGGGGCGCGCGCATCGCGGCAATCGGTGGAGTGGTGTGTCAGCCTGACACATCGTTACACCGATCTTGCTCTTTACCACGTGATCAGGCGTGTCCAATCACGGCTGATCATGCTGTCAATGGGAAGAGCCGTTGATCGGCTCTTCCTCACTCGCGTCTGACAGACGCAAGTAGAGGAGAGCCGATCGGCGGCTCTCCTGGCAGGGGGGGTCTGCGCTGAATGTTTATCAGCGCAGCCCCCCCACAGATCACCACACTGGACCACCAGGGATGCCACTAGGACCACCAGGGAAGGGGCAACGTGGATGGCCAGGTATGTACCCCATGGCCATCCACATGTGCCCAATCTGTGCCAATCAGTGCCCACAAATGGGCACTGATTGGCACCATTATGTCACTGATCTGCCCAGCAATGCCCAGATCTGCCCAGCAATGTTTTATCAGTGCCACCTGTCATTGCCCATCGGTGCCACCTGTCATTGCCCATGGGTGCCACCTGTCAGTGCCCATCTGTGCCCATCAGTGCCCACCTATCAGTGCCCATCAGTGCCACACATCAGTGCCACCCATAAGTACCCATCAGTGCCACCCATATGTACCAATCAATGCCACCTATGAGTGCCCATCACTGCCGCCTATGAGTGCCCATCGGTGCCACCTATGAGTGCCCATCAGTGCCGCATACCAGTGCCACCTGTCAGTGCCCATCAGTGCCACCTATCAGTGCCCATCAGTGCCACCTATCAGTGCCCATCATCAGTGTCCGTTAGTGCCACCTCATCAGTGCCACCTCATCGGTGCCCATCAGTGCCGCCGTATCCATGCCCATCAGTGCAGCTATATCAGTGCACATCATTGAAGGAGAAAGCGTACTTATTTACAAAAAATTTTAACAGAAACAAAGAAAAACTTTCTAAATTTTCGGTCTTTTTTTTTTTCTTGCGCAAAAAATAAAAACCGCAGAGGTGATCAAATACCACCAAAAGAAAGCTCTATTTGTGGGAACAAAATGATAAAAAATTTGTTTGGGCACAGTGTAGCATGACCGCGCAATTGTTATTCAAATTGCGACAGCACTGAAAGGTGAAAATTGGCCTGGGCGGGAAGGTGTCTAAGTGCCTGGTATTGAAGTGGTTAAAATTGGCTATTATATCTTTATATGCCTTAAATACTGCTTGTCTGGACCACTACTTAAAGTGGAACTTCACTCTTTCAATCAACATTAAAACCAAAAAAACCAAAAAGAGTGTGTGAAATACAATAATCCAGGGATGAGGGGAATAACAATACGGTAATCCTATAAATTATAAAGAGCACAAAAAATGTCCAGATATAGAATGTCCAGATATAAAGATATGAATCCACCAGGCAAACGTGATAATCACAGCAAAGGTGTGTAGCTGATAGAAGAACCCTTCACCATGAACCAAATGGCCTCTCACCTGGTCACAAGGACCCTTCTCATAAGGGTCAAACGAGCATTCCCATAGGGATCAGCAAAGTGAAGGAAAAGGTCCAAAGGCAAGGGACTCCAATTATTAGATGTGATGGCTGCAGTTGTTTTTTTAGGCTTTCTTTCCTCTATTTCCATCTGATGATCCAGCCAGCAAGTCTGTTGTTTTCCAGAAGCACAAGCTCTCCAGCAGAATGTATCAGTTTACATGGATGAGACAAACCACTTAGCACTTTTTTTGCTCATATTAATTTTGGCGAGGTAACACTCTGCGCGCTACAACAAAATGGCCGCCGCCGCCCTTCCTGGTAGGAAGGGCGGCGGCCATTTTGTTGTAGCGCGCAGAGTGTTACCTCGCCAAAATTAATATGAGCAAAAAAGTGCTAAGTGGTTCTTCTATCAGCTACACACCTTTGCTGTGATTATCACGTTTGCCTGGTGGATTCATATCTTTATATCTGGACATTCTATATCTGGACATTTTTTGTGCTCTTTATAATTTATAGGATTACCGTATTGTTATTCCCCTCATCCCTGGATTATTGTTTTTCACACACTCTTTTTGGTTTTTTTGTTTTTAGCGCTGCACCTATTTTATCTATTTGTTTAGAGGGATTTGATCGTTTGACCCTGGTGTTCAGCTGCTT
Organism: Lithobates clamitans; assembly: GCA_037952925.1. Classification (NCBI taxonomy): domain Eukaryota; kingdom Metazoa; phylum Chordata; class Amphibia; order Anura; family Ranidae; genus Lithobates; species Lithobates clamitans. Next base: position 607,420 of record JBBGZY010001889.1, on the reverse strand, counting down.
CCAGTTTTTTGTCATACATGCGCTGATATATTTTCACATTTAGTTTTCAATCAACATTGACTATTTTAAATCCTTTGCTGCTAGGATTAGTAAATAGATAGGAAAGTATATCATATTTACTTGCTTTAACCTTTTTTTTTACATTTATTCAGTTACTTCCTGGTTTTCAGGCCTAGGCAAATGATGTTATAGATCCCAAGAGTCTTCGGGAGGGTGGGAGAGGTTTTCCCAGCTAAGCACATCCTCCTGCCTGTATGCCTGAGCTAAGGGCAATTGGATTCCAGGAAGTAAATCAAAACCCTCTCATCCAAACCTCGTCAAGTCTTTTCTACCCTTAATTCCTTACTTCACCCCTCACTGCCCCCAACCAACAACTTGCTTACCGCTCAACAGATTGCCAACCACTTCAATAGCAAAATCGACACAATTCGCAAGGAGATATCCAGCACTCAAATTCCTCCCCTACCCAACATATCAGGTCCAACACCACACTCAATACTCTCCTCCTTTTGCCCTTTGCCCAGTTACCACAGATGAAGTTGATAAACTTTTCTCCATGGCCCACCTCACTACCTGTCCCCTGGACCCTGTCCTCTCTCAATTACTGCGACCACCTTCCCACTCTATCCTCAACTCCCTAACCCACATCTTCAACCTCTCCTCCGGCACCTTTCCTTCCCCGCTCAAACTTGCACTGGTTACTCCCATACTCAAAAAACCCTCACTAGACCCCACATGTTTGAATAATTTAAGACCCATCTCTCTGCTCTCGTTTACCTCCCAGCTCATTGAACGCCTTGTCCATGACTAAATGAGTCGCTACCTCGCGGACAACAACCTTCTCGACCCTCTACAGTCTGGCTTCCGCCCACAACATTCTACTGAAACTGCCCTACTAGAACTCACCAATGACCTACTTTCTAAAACTGAGCTTGTTTTATTTTCTCCTTCACGGTCCCCCCCCCCCCCCCGTGACTTCACCATTAATATCAACAACACAACCATTGGTCCCTCCACACATGCCAGGGTCCTGGGTGACTCTGACCTCTCCTTCAGCCCCCATATCCAATTACTGGCTAAATCCTGCCGCCTTAACCTCCGCAACATCTCCAGAATTCGACCCTTCCTGACTAATGACACCACAAAGAAACTTAATCACTCCTTGATTATTTCCCGCCTTGACTACTGCAACTCTCTCCTTAAAGAGGAGTTCCCATTTAACAAAAAAATTAAAAGTCAGCAGCTACAAATACTGCAGCTGCTTACTTTTAATAATCGGACACTTACCTGTCCCAGGGTCCAGCGATTCGGGGGATAGAAGCCCCACTCGTCTCCCCCTCCATCTGGCGGCGCCGGCATTGCAACTGTGGGCGCCCCACTGCGCATCCACGAGCGGCGCCGCGTGCTGTGATTGGCCGCTCAGTCATCTGGGACCTGTAATGTGTCCCAGATGATTGACAAGAGGGAGGGGGCAGAGCTGAGCGCCTGAGGGGAAGTGATGTCACCAGCCCAGGCACTGAAGGAGGCAGACTACGAGGGACCCCCTAGCAACAGCCATTTAGAGGTGAGTTAAAAAGAAACATTTTTCCAAATTTTTTTTTTTTTTTTAAAGGCACATTCATGCATTTTCTTTTTTTTGGGTGGAACACCACTTTAATGGCCTACCCTTTAGCAGGCTATTCCCCCTTCAGTCTATTATGAATGCTGCTGGTAGACTAATACACCTCACTAATCGATCCGTGACTGCTGCCCCTCTCTACCAATGTCTTCACTGGCTTCCCCTACCCCACCGTGTAAAATTCAAAATGCTAACCATAACATACAAGGCCATGAACAACATCGCCCCCAGCTACATCACCAACCTCATCTGCAGATATCGCCCAAATCGTTCCTCCGCTCCTCCCAGGAGCTCCTGCTCTCTAGCTCCCTTGTTACCTCCTCCCATGCTCGCCTTCAGGACTTCTCCAGAGCCTCTCCCATCCTCTGGAACTCCCTGCCCCAGTATGTCCGATCAGCCCCTACCTTATCCACCTTTAGGAGATCCCTGAAAACTCATTTATTTAGGGAAGCCTATCCCACACCCACATAACAACTGTCCCCAAGGAACCCCCATCAAATCATTCTCTGCAGCTATTACCTTTTGTACCACCACCCCCTCCCTTTAGAATGTAAGCTCTACGAGCATGGCCCTCCTGTACCATTTGTATTGAACTGTACTGTAATTGTGTTGTCTCCCCTATATATTGTAAAGCGCTGCGTAAACTGTTGGCGCTATATAAATCGCGTATAATAATAATAATAAAAAAAAGTAAATGCTAAATTACTCATCTGCCCTTATTTAACCACTTCCCGACCGGTGCACGCCGATGTACGTCGGCAGAATGGCACGGCTGGGCAAATGGGCGTACAGGTAAGTCCCATTGAATTTCCCGCCGTGCCATTGCGTGCGCGCCGCTGGCGACACGCGTGTGCCGGCCAGGAGCTCTGTGAGTCGGGTCACGGGTCCCACGGACTCGATTGCCGCGGGGATACCCGCGATCGCCTCACGGAAAGGACGAACGGGAAAATGCTGATGTAAACAGCATCTCCCCGTTCTGCCTAGTGACAGTGTCACTGATCTCTGCTCCCTGTCATCGGGAGCAGAGATCAGTGATGTGTCACAGCTAGCCCATCCCCCCTACAGTTAGAAAACACTCCCTATTACTGACTTAACCCTTCCCCGCCCCCTAGTGGTTAACCGCTTCACTGCCAGTGTCATTTACACAGGAATCAGTGCATTTTTATAGCATTGATTGCTGTATAAATGACAATGGTCCCAAAAATTTGTCAAAAATGTCCGATGTGCCCGCTATAATGTCAAAGTCACAATAAAAATCGCTGATCGCCGCCGTTTTAACTGCCATAAAAACTATCCCCTATTTCGTAAAAGCTAAAACTTTTGCACAAACCAATCAATAAATGCTTATTGCGATTTTTTTTTTTTTTACCAAAAATATGTAGAAGAATACGTATCGGCCTAAACTGAGAGAAAAAATGTTTTTTTGATTATTTTTTGGGGATATTTATTATAGCAAAAAGTAAAAAATAATGCGTTTTTTTCAAAATTGTCGCTATTTTTTTGTTTATAGTGCAAAAAATAAAAAACGCAGAGGTGATCAAATACCACCAAAAGAAAGCTCTATTTGTGGGAAAAAAAGGACGTCAATTTTGTTTGGGAGCCACGTCGCACGACCGCACAATTGTCAGTTAGAGCGACACAGTGACGAATCGCAAAAAACGCACTGGTCAGGAAGGGGGTAAATTCTTCCGGGGCTGAAGTGGTTAAGATAGCTGCAGCCAGAAATGCCAGGGGGGTGTTTTTCAAACTGATTTTCAAGAAAAATAAAGCATGAAGACATGGATGGATGGATAAGTTTGCTTCAAATATTAAAAATTAATTAAATAGCGTTACTGGTTTGTAGTCCTCAGATGCAGTGTAGTTCCTCTTTCATTACTGCATGCATGTGATCATTTATTTCCTTCTGTGAATCTAGTTTAAAGCCCTTTCATGTGGTATTTACCAAGCATTTGCAGCGGTTTGCGGTAAATACATCAGAACGGCATAGTAAATTGACAATTTCAGGATCGCATGCGATATTTAGGGAAAATATGTCTGGACACCTAAATAACGCATGTGATCTGCTTCAGTAAACTGAGCCCAGTGTGTTTTAGGTAAAATTTAAAAAAAAGCAAAGTGCGCACTATTGTTTCTGAGCCCTACCATTGGTACAAACAACAAATAACACACATACACACGTGTGGTATTGCTGCAATCATCATGAGCAGGAGAATTTTTGGGGGTTGTTCTTTGGTTGTAGGTTATGGTAATAACAAGAAATATACAGCTACATTTTTAAAAAAAAAGTGTTTTTTTTGTTTGTTTTTTCTTTACTATTTTGTAGAGCTGCACAATTAATCATCAAGAATCGTTATCGCGATCTTGACCAAAATGTTTCATAATTCTTTCTATGCAAAGAATTCTCTCTGCTCTTCTGAAGCCACAGCCCTCAAAAGAAAGGAAGAGAAAAACTTGGCAGTCTGCCAAGAATCATAACATTCTTTATCAGTTGAACTTAAAGCGGAGGTTCACCCACACCGAAAAAAAAAAAAATATATATAAAGCCAGCAGCTACAAATACTGCAGCTGCTGACTTTTAATACATGGCCACTTACCTGTCCCGGGGTCCAGCGATGTCGGCAGGGGACGCCGAGAACCCGCTCGGTTCTCGGCAGCTGCCGCCGCCATCCTAGGTGAGGGAATCAGGAAGTGAAGCGTTGCGGCTTCACTTCCCGGTTCCCTACTGCGCATGCGCGAGTCGCGCTGTGCGTCCCAAGTGGTCCCCGCTCTCTGCTGGGAGCTGTGTGTTCCCAGCAGACAGCGCGGTGGGGACGGGAAGAGGCATAGACACCCATGGGAGTCTATGCCGGAAGTGGGTGCAAATACCTGTCTTAGACAGGTATCTGCACCCCCCTCCCCCCTGAAAGGTGCCAAATGTGACACCGGAGGGGGGGAGGGTTCCGAAAAGCGGAAGTTCCATTTTTGTGTGGAACTCTGCTTTAAGGATAAACATTGTAACAATTTGTCAATGGAATAGGCTTTGCTGTAAGTGAAAAAAGTTTAACCACTTAAACACTAAACCTTTTTCTGACATTTGTTGGTTTCAAAATAATTTTTTTTTGCTAGAAAATTACTTAGAACCCCCAAACATTACATATATATTTTTAGTAGACACCCTAGAGAATAAAATGGTGGTTGTTGCAATATTTTATGTCACACTGTATTTGCGCAGCAGTCTTTCAAATGTAATTTGTTTGGAAAATGAATTTAAAAAAAAAAAAAAAAACAGTAAAGTTGGCCCATTTTTTTGTTTTTTTTTGTTTAATGTGAAAGATTTTAAGTCGTGAGAATCGTGAGAGAATCGTGATATTTTATTCTAAGCAAAAAAATCGTGATTCTCATTTTGGCCAGAATCGTGCAGATCTACTATTTTGCTAATAAAAAAATTAAAGAGATATGCAGTACCATTTACCACCAAATGAAAGCCTAATTTGTTCTAAAAAACAAGGTATAGTTCACATGGTCAGGAGCCACCCAGAAGCCTGGATCGGCACCTGGCTCAGCCTCTCACCAAGCTGCTGAGAGCCTGAGCCAGCCGATCCTGCCCCCTCTACAGCCTAGCGCTCCAGTGAGTGTGTGGGGACGGGGGGCGGGGGGCAGTGACAGACAGTCACAGCTTTCTGCTCACGAAGCACTCAGAATAGAGCAATCAGCGGTTCTGAACTTCTCTTTTAGTAAGCACTTAAAAGCAGCAGTTTCCCTCTGCAAACACATTTGTTTAGTACTGCTGACAGGTTTCTTCACAATATTCAAATTTTTGATGCATAAACAAAAATATTATGTCAAGGTTTTAAAATAAGATTAAATAAATACTTACTCTGTCCTGGAAAATGAATAATAATGAACATAAAAAGAAAAATAACATAAGTTAGAAACACAAAATTAATAAAAGATACATCAATTTACAGGGATTAAGTAATTTGCCAAAATGAAAACCTTTCTAGTCTTTATGCTGGTGATATTTTATAATGTGTAACACCACCATCTAACTTTTTCTTATATCTCACATCTCAGCACTTGCATTCATGGATCTATAAACCATAATGAGACTATGTTGAGAGGGTGCCACTCTCTGCTTGGATTTTTTATTTTTTTTTATTTACAGTGTCTATACCACATTTTTACAGCTCTTACTGTGAAGAAACCTTTCCATATTTGGAGATTAAATCTTTTTTCCTCCAGATGTAAAGAGTGCCCCCTTGTCCTCTGTGATGGCCTTAAAGTGAATAACTCTACACCATGTTGACTATATCTCCCCCATAATCTCCTCTTCTCAAGAGAGAATAAATTCAGTTCATATAATCTTTCCTCATAGCTGAGCTCCTCCATGCCCTTATCAGTTTGGTTGCCCTCAAGCGGTTGTTCTTTCAGCAGTTTTACCATGGCTCTGAATTTGTATGTCTACGTTCTCCAGGTGTCTGAGGAGTGGCCCAAGCAGAGCCCAGTGTCCTAGGGTGACATTACATAATGGCTCTGCATCTTCTGCATTTCAGGGTCTGAGGATTAGCAAATCCACAAACTGCATAAATGGGCCTTCTTAGCTCTGCAGTAGGTAAAAATGCTTGACTGAAATACAAATCTTGATAAAAGCAGAAACGTCTATTGGGAAAGGTTTGCTTTTCTTAGCAGAGAGATAATGTCCATTCTCATAAGATGCTAGCAGAAAAACTGGAGCATGGTGGGAGTGAGGAGGGTTATATCTGCCTGAATTACAGCTTTGTTTGTACCATCTGGTCTCCTGTAGGCAGCAGTATAATATCACTACCCCAAATTATTACTGATCCTGTGTCCCGTAATGAACAGTAGAGAAAACATGACTTTCCTGACAGACTCCATGGCAGCCTACGTATGGGTTAATCCTGCCTCTCATACCTCATAGGACCCCACTCCCATAAATCTTTGCTTCTAGTCAGAGACCGTGTTCCTTTTTTGTCCTCCTCCTAGGACCAAGGTGTATCTCTTACCTTATCAAGTTTATTGATCCAGTCCTGGTGGTTTGCTCGTGTTTTCATGGTGATGGCGGTGTCTTTCTGGAGTCCAGCTTTCCCAGCTATTAGCAGGGTAGACACAAGGGGTTCATTACTATGCCTTGAAGAGCTTGTTAGACCAGCCATTGGCAGGGAAGCGGCAACTTGGCCAATCATCCCAGATATTAGCGGGAGGCCTCCTCTTACAAATACCCCGGTCGTGCAGTGAGCTCTCTCTCAGCTCCCAGTCCCAGGACGGATCTCGGTGCCATGGTAATGTATGCCCTTCTGTTTTTTCTGATATGGCAGCCTGTTTCTGTGTGTTGTGTCTTGTCTTAGCTCCGTTTGTTTCCGTGGCCATGGCGGCTGGGACGCATCTGCGTTCCAGTCCGCCGCTTCCCCGCTCCGAGTGCGCAGCTGCGAAGTCTCGATTGAGATCGAGGCTTGGTTCGCACCTGCGCAGTCCAGGTGAGACGGCGGCGATCGCGCATGCACACGAGCGCCGTGGAGCGGCGTCGGTCACAGCGTAGGGACGCTGTGGCCGCGATGACGTCATCGTCAGGCGGCAGATTCAAATAGCTGTCAGATACAGCTATTATTTGGGTTGCTCTCACCGCTCAGGCAGCAGGCTTCCCTGTGTCCATTCCTCTGACTTCCAAGGTAAGGGGTTTGTTGTACCCTTTTGTATCTGTGCTTTCTTTTAAAAAAAAAAAAAGAGAGAGAAATACAGAGTTAAAATCCATTATTTATCAGTGGCTTTCCATTTGAATTGTTTTCAGTCTTTTTGATTCTGTCGCCATGGATGTGTCACCGCCCCCTAGTGGCCAACCCTTACACCGCAGGTAGGATGAAAGTATTTTTATTTTTTCATTCCGCCTGTATTGTTTGGGGTATTATTTAGGAGCAAAGTATTCTTTCTTTCCTTCAGCCCTTCTAGGTCTGAACCGCAGCTACCGGCACACAAAGAGAAAGACCAGTCTAGATCTCAATATCACCAGTCCACGTCAAGTTCTAGACGTACTAGGTCATCCTCCAGACACCGCAAAGAGGGGTCAAGATCTAGGTCCAGTCATCATTCCCCCCACCATTCCAGCCGCTCTGAGAGAAAAGCTTGCTGGGGATGTAAGACTCAAGTCCCAGAGGGTAAATCTCTCTGTGAGTTATGCTATGCTAGAGCTACGAAGGAAAGAGGAGCTGGGGACCAGCAAGTAGAAGCTCTGGTTAGAAAAGTGGTCCAAGAATCTCTTAACAAAACAGATTTTGACCGGGCAGTAATTCCTCCTTCTGTTATAGCTCCAGTTATTGAAGAAACTGAGCCCGAAGTTCCGGGTCCTTCTCAACATAGTCTCTCTTTGAGTGGTTCCTCGGACAGCGAGGCAGAGATGATTGAACCTGGTGCAGGTTTTGACTTCTCCCTGGTTCCAGAGTTGGTCAGAGCGGTTAAAGACGCATTGAGATGGGAAGAACCAGTGGAGGCACCCTCTAAGCAGAGGAAATACTTTAAACATCTTAAGAAGGATCGCCCAAATTTCCCCTTCCTGGGTGAATTGGGAGAAATTATCTCGGATGAATGGGGTAAGGTTGAAAGGAAAAGCTCTTTAATTTCCAAGATAGCAAAGATGTATCCTTTCAAGAGTGATGAAGTAAAACATCTTGAATCATCCCCCCTTATCGATGCAGCTCTCATGAGGCTGGTGAGACATGTTACGCTCCCTCTAGAGGATACCGTCTCTTTCAAGGATGGTTTGGAGAGGAAGATTGATACGGACTTAAAGCGTATTTATATCACGGCGGGTATAGCTTGTAAACCAGCTCTGGCCCTTGCAGCTTTGTCTAAAGCGATAGAGTCTTGGACGGATGGTGTGGGTGCAGCTTTAGGAAGTGTGTCTGAAGAAGTATTCAAGAGCTCTCCAGTTCACGAGCTGAAGCTGGCATCGGTCTTCCTGGGTGAAGCATCCATTGACATTATTCGTCTTGTGGCACGTGTCATGCTATCGTCAGTTACAGCAAAACGCGCCCTATGGTTACGCCCATGGGTTGCAGACCCTGCCTCTAAACAAGCATGGTGCAGGATTCCATTCGAGGGTTCTTCACTCTTTGGAAATAAACTCGATTCTGCCATTACCCGTGCTACTGGGGGTAAATCAGGGTTCTTACCCCAGGATCGTCGTATCCTAAATCAAAGAAGAACTCAACCTAGGCATGAGCCAGAGCGCGCTAGAGATGCTCGCCGCTACAGACCTGGCCGTGAGTTTAGAAAAAACTGGAGGAGAGGCCAGCCTTTTGGCCAAAAATCCTCAAAGTCAGCCCTGTCAGGAGGACGGGAGACTTCCAAGTCCTTTTGATACGGCGCCTGTCCAGACGGAGCAAGTAGGGGCTCGTTTACTCCGGTATCAGCACGTCTGGGCAGCCTCGATTCAAGATTACTGGACCGTCAAAACGGTCTCCTCAGGTCACACTTGGGTATTCAACAGTCCACCCATACACCAGTTTGTGCCTACGGTCCTTCCGCTCTCAGAAGAGAAAAAACAAATTCTTCTATCTTACACAGATTCACTGTTTGCCCAGGGGGGCGCCATTCAAGTTCCATCGGAAGAAAGATTTCTTGGGGTTTATTCCCCCCTTTTCATGGTCCTCAAAAAGAATGGCTCTTGGAGGCCAGTAATCGACTTAACACATCTGAACTCCTTCATCAAGAAGGAAAAATTCAAGATGGAAACCCTACTGACAATCCGACAAACAATACAACCAGGAGGTTGGCTGGTCTCCATAGACCTGAAAGACGCCTACTTTCATGTGCCGATCACAAAAGAATTCCAGAGGTATCTCCGATTTGCAGTAGACCAGAGGCATCTCCAATTCACATATCTCTGATTCGGGCTTACAACATCGCCTCGAGTGTTTTCGAAGCTCTTATTGGCTGTGGTGGCACTAATCTGGGTCAAAGGTATTCGGTTACACCATTATTTAGATGACCTACTCCTGCTGTCACAAGACAGGGAACAGATGCTATCACATCGGGATCAAGTCATCTCTACCCTGACAGAGTTCGGTTGGCTATTGAACAGAGAGAAAAGTTATCTAGTTCAGACACAAGCTTTAGTATTCCTCGGAGCCCAATTCAACACAGTGGAGAGCACTATCTCTCTGCCTCTGGAGAAAATCCCGGTAGTTCGAGAGAGAATTCACCTGGCGTTGTCATCATCTCTCCTCAGAGCCTCACAGTGCCTAAAGATAATTGGCACCATGGTAGCCACAGCTCCCATGGTGAGGTGGGCGCAATGGAAAATGCGGCCCTTTCAGAAGGGGTTTCTCCAACAATAGGATCCAGGATCTCGAGACCATCTTGTTCGGGTAACCACCTCCATGCGGGAAAGCCTCCCCTGGTGGCTGCAACGAAAAAATCTCCTCAATTGCCATTCCATAGCACCTGTCTCCTGGATTACGGTGACAACGGATGCAAGCAACAGAGGTTGGGGCGCTCTCTGCCTGACGGAGGTAGCCCAAGGCAGATGGGACTTCCCATCCCAAGGGATAGTTTCAAATGTCCTGGAGCTTCGAGCTGCCTTTCGTGCCCTCCAAGCTTTTCTCCATCTGATATCAGGAGCCTCAGTCCTCATGAGGTTAGACAACACGACCGCAGTGTCATATATCAAGAGACAGGGGGGCACCCGCAGTCTCTCCTTACTGAGGGAAGTAGGCCCGATCATGTCCTGGGCCCAGACGAACTTGACAGATCTATCGGCTGTTTATCTCCCGGGAATTCAAAATGCCCAGGCGGACTTCCTTTCAAGAGTCACCCTGGACAACAACGAGTGGTCCCTCCACACCGAAGTCTTCAGTTGGGTCCTGTCAATAGGGATGATGCCGGAAGTAGATCTGTTCGCATCCCCTTGCAACTTCAAGCTGGAGAAATATTACACGAGGTGTCGTTGTCCCCAAGCCTTCGGAGTGGATGCCTTGATGGACCAGTAGAGATTCCACAGGGCTTATGCCTTTCCCCCGGTTCCAGTCATTCTTCGTTTTCTTTCGAGGCTCAGGTGGGAGGATGTCGAAGTATTGGCAATTGTCCCATTTTGGCCCAACAGGCCATGGTTTCCTCTCCTGATGCAGCTCAGTTACCGAGAGCCGGTCCCTCTCCCGTCCAGACCAGATCTCCTGTTGCAGGGAGCGTCTCTTCACCCATGCCCATCCCATCTCCATCTGATGGCTTGGTGGTTGAGAGGGGAAGGTTGGAAGCACTAGGTTGTCCAAGTACAGCTATCACTACATTGCTGAATGCCAGAAAACCAGGCACTAACAGAGTGTATCAAAGGATTTGGGCAAAGTTTGCGGACTATGTGAGTTCCACCAATGGTTCCTGTAGTAATCCAAGGATTCAGGACATTCTAGGTTTTCTACAAACTGGCCTGGATCTGTCCTTATCAGTGAGCTCCTTGCGGGTCCAGGTTTCTGCAATCTCAGCCTTCACAGGCGTATCATGGGCCAGACACCCCCTTACTAGGCAGTTCTTCAGAGGAGCAATAAGGCTTAGGCCTCAGAGAAGACCAAGATTTTCTAAATGGGATCTTCCTCTCGTCTTGGATTTCTCCTCAGAAAAGGAAATACGGCATATGGATCAGTCATCGATTAAAGAGCTTTCTCTCAAAGTGGTCTTTCTAGTGGCCATAACATCGGCCAAGAGGGTTTCCGAAATTGGTTCCTTAGGATGCAAAGAACCATTCCTTACCTTCTTCCCAAACCGAGTAGTCTTGATTCCTATGTTAGGATCGAATCCAAAAGTAACAACCATCTTCCATTAGAATCAGGAGATTGTTCTTCCTACTTTCAGGTCTACTGAGGACTCTAATGTCCACCCTCTAGATGTTGGGGAGATTCTAAAGCAATACCTGGAAGCCACAGCTTCCTTTCGCCAGTCTGATCATCTGTTTGTTCTCTTCCATGGTAAAAACAAGGGATCATGGGCTTCCTCTAGAACCATCGCAGCATGGATCGTTCAGGCCATTCAATGGGCTTACAGGTCTAAGGGTTTGGCTCCTCCGAAGGCGGTAACCGCTCATTCTACCAGGAGTGTCTCTACTTCGTGGGCAGCATCCCGGCATGTGTCTCTGGAAGTAATCTGTAAAGCGGCTTCATGGTCATCAATTAACAATTTTATGACGCACTATTGTGTAGAACCGGCTTCTTTGTCTTCGGTTAACTTTGGTTTGCACGTATTATCTGTTGATGGTGCCAATTAAACCTTTTTTTCTTTATCCAGCAATTACCCACCCGGGTGTGTATGGCTAGTTATTTCCCATACGTAGGCTGCCATGGAGTCTGTCAGGAAAACGGAAAATTTATATCAAATACTTACCGTAATTTTCCTTTCCTGATGGACTCCATGGCAGCAGGAGTTCCCTCCCATTTGCTGGAGAAGGCTAAGTTACGGAACACGGTCTCTGACTAGAAGCAAAGATTTATGGGAGTGGGGTCCTATGAGGTATGAGAGGCGGGATTAACCCATACGTAGGCTGTCATGGAGTCCATCAGGAAAGGAAAATTACGGTAAGTATTTGATATAAATTTTCAGTTTTTGCTTGCAAATGATTGGATAAATTACGGTAAGTAAATACACCTTCATTATTCACTAAGCTAAAATTCACTTGTAATTGATTTTCTAAAAAAACAAAAAAAAAAAGACTTCATACATTAGTAAGTTTTAGTGAAAAGTTACTAGTTGTGAAAATAGCTCCATCTGGTAAAAAAAAAAAAATTGTTCTGAGGGATTTCTCTACCTTCCACAAACTTGTCTGCAATGAAAGACTCTTCTTCCTTCTCTTTATCTTCTGGCTTTGTGACAACCATTGATGTTAAAGGAGTCACAAAATTAAACTTTAAAGAGAGATCAAGAGCCTTTGCTGTCAGGTTTGCTTTTTCTGAGGGATCAGCATGGATTCTAGGAAAAAAAAAAGATAAACGTGTTAAATGTTAAAAAAAGGAAATATTTATTTTATAAAATTACCTTGTCTAGCAACTTGTTTAAATACCGCATATGTGGGAAACTTAAAGAGGCCAAATCCCACATATTAGTTAATACAATACTGGCTCCCATGATCAGAAAGCTCCCGATCGCAAGTACGCATCGAGAATTTTCCGGTACCTGTTCATTACTGTGCTGGGAGCATGTAGGGAGCACACTCTCAGCACAGTAATGTGTTTACTTAGGGCCACATATATGTGGCTGATCAGTGTTAAAGTCCACCCAATGAGACACTGCATATATGCGTCAGGTCAGTGCAAACTGGTTAAAAATGTGTACATAAATTTTCAGCACATTCGCACTATAAATAGACTGTACTAAATTTGTAGCTGGTTAAACAAATATGTAAATAATTTTATTACCACTTTAGCCCCGGAAGAATTTACCCCCTTCCTGACCAGAGCACTTTTTGCGATTCGGCACTGCGTCGCTTTAACTGACAATTTCGCGGTCGTGCGACGCGGCTCCCAAACAAAATTGACGTCCTTTTTTTTCCCCACAAATAGAGATTTCTTTTGGTGGTATTTGATCACCTCTGCGGTTTTTATTTTTTGCGCTATAAACAAAAAAATAGCGACAATTTTGAAAAAACGCATTATTTTTACTTTTTGCTATAATAAATATCCCCAAAAAATATATAAAAAAAACATTTTTTTCCCCTCAGTTTAGGCCGATATGTATTCTTCTACATATTTTTGGTTTAAAAAAATCGCAATAAGCGTTTATTGATCGGTTTGCACAAAAGTTATAGTGTCTACAAAATAGGGGACAGTTTTATGGCATTTTTATTGATTTTTTTTTTTTTTTACTAGTAATGGCGGCGATCAGCGATTTTTATTGTGACTGCAACATTATGGCGGACACATCGGCAATTTTGACACATTTTTGGGAGCATTGGCATTAATACAGTGATCAATGCTATAAAATTGCATTGATTACTGTAAAAATGTCACTGGCAGCGTAGGGGTTAACCACTAGGTGGCACTGTAGGGGTTAAGTGTGTCCTAGGGAGTGATTCTAACTGTGGGGGGGGGGGCTGTGTGTGACACATGACTGATCACCGCTCCCGATTACAGGGAGAGTGATCAGTGACAGTGTCATTAGGCAGAACGATGCTTGTTTACATTAGCATCTCCCTGTTGTTCCTCACCGTGAGACGATCACGGGTATGCCCGCGGACATCGAGTCCGCGGGACCTGCGATCACGGTCACGGAGCTCCCGGCGCGAGCCGCCTCTTAAAGGGCAACGTACAGGTACATTATTCTGCCTGTACGTGCCCTTCTTCCACAGTATATCTGTGTGAGGCGATCGGGAAGCGGTTAATGAACAATACTTTCTTGTATGTGTTTCTGTCCTTATTATGATAAAACTTCCAGTGCCATATCCAGTGTATATCTTTACACCATACTCATATGGTCACCTCACTTTACACTAACTATACCCACTTTTCGCCATGGTGCTACACTCACCACACTCTGCCCCTTTAAAAATTGGCACAGGAATCGCACTGCATTCCTGTGCAAATCACATGCGATTCTGTGCAGTGCAATTTGAGCCCATTCACTTTGAATGGCTCAAATTGCACTGCATCCACATGAAAAAAATGCAGGCAGCTTCTTTTGTTTGCACTGGAACTGGACACCCATGCGATCTGGTTCAGGCAAGCGCACTGACGTGACGTCAGACGGGGGGGCGGTGCCACCATGTGATGAAGCCGAGTGGCTCCGCCTCTTGCCTATATAAGAACTGTCTAAGCACAGAGCGGGCAGGAGGCCTCCCAGAAGGTGAAGCATTTTTATTTTTTTTCTATTTTTCGGGTTCGGCGAGCATCATGATTGACGATGGATTACATCGAGGGACACTATTTTTTAAATTTTTTAGGACTTGTCAAAAACTCTTTCCTGTGGTTATTGCTTTTTGACACATTTTTGGTGAATGGGTAGGGGTACGATGTACCCGATACTCATTCACATAGGGGGGGGGCCAGGATCTGGGTGCCCCCTTGTTAAAGGGGGCTTCCAATTTCAGATAAGCCTCCCCGCCCACAGCCCTCAACAACCAAAGCCCAGGAAGAGGCCCTTGTCCCAATCAATGTGGGGACAAGGTGCTTTGGGGTGGGGGGGCAGAATCCCCCCTGCCCCAAAGTACCCACCCCCCCATGTTGTGGACATGTGGCCTGGTATGATTCAGGAGGGGGGGTAACTTTTTCCTCTCCCCTTTCCTGACCTGCCAGGCTGCATGCTTGGATAAGTATCTGGTATGGACTTTGGTGGGGACCCCACAACGTTTTTTTTTTTAAATTTGGGTGTGGGGTTCCCCTTTAAATCCATACCAAACCCGAAGAGCCTGGTATGGACTGGGGGGATCCCATGTCATTTTTATCTTATCTGTTTCTCAATAGCCGGGTGCCGGTTATTGTAACCCGAGTCATTTTAAATGGGATTTTTTTTTCTTTAGAAATTCAATTTTTGCTGTAGCATGCTACAGATGCACCACTTTACAGGCACATTAAGGGGACCCCCCAGGCACTATATTTAAGGGAATTTTTATTTTTGCACTTTAAGCATAATCAAAATCACTGCTCCTGAAAAAAAACTATTGTTTAAAAAAAGAATTTTTTTTTTATTGATACATGTCCCCCAGGGCAGTACCCAGACCCCCATAGCCCTTTTATGGCCAATCACTTGCATATAAGCCTTCAAAATGGGCACTTTTGATTTTTCCTGTTCGGCTCCCATAGACTTCAATGGGGTTTGCCATTCGGGTTAGAACATTTCCCCTGTTCTGGAGTTCTGCTGCAAACCGAACAGGGGGGTGTTCGGCCTATCCCTAGTTATCCACCTTTTCCAGGTTTATTTGGTGTGAGACAACATAAGTTTAAAATGCATGTATAGGTTGTCTGCAAAGTAAGATTTATACAAAGTGCACAATTGCCCACGTTAGATATGTAATCCGACTTTGCAAATTAGCATCCCTATCTTCTGATTATATGTTGTCATTACCATTTTCAGCAGAAAATTCAAAAAGGGCTGATTTAACCAGCAGCGGTACTGAATGCACAGCTGCTAGTGTGTGCTGGCTGGACACAGTGCTGAAGGGCTGATCCTAGCTCATCGCACTGTTTTTGTCTTTGCTTTTTTTGTTGGAACTTTATGGAAATGTCACAAGTGAAATTTAATGTTCGATTCTTACAGCGGTGTTGGTAGGTGGTGGTTTTCAACGAAGCACACTGCGTTGAAAAAGCGTACTGCATACAGTACTTGTTTTCAGTGCACACAACCGCAGTGGTATGATCTGACACCATAGGAAACAATTCACTTATAAATCCTACTTCTAAGCTTAACCTTATTGATCATGGATTGGTATCATATTCCTGCGGCAAATAAGGCAATGTCATAATGTCAAGTAGCAAACATTTAAATACTTCTGTATGCACAGCCATGTCATGTTTACTATATAAAACCTTTCGTACACTGACATACCGTTTCTCTAGCAGTTGTTGTATGGTGATATAGGCCCATAGTCTTTCTATAAAGTCACCAAATATATATTGCAGATTTTTGTCGACTCCGTCCTTCTCTTGGAGGTCAATATTTTCACTGTATTTCAATGGCTGGTCTGCCTGTGTACACAACGTTTTTTTGTAATCTATGCATGCAATTTTTGTTCTATTATAGATTTTTTAATTTTTTTTGTCATTTATAAAGCATGCTTATAGAAATGTCATGCATTGTTCCATATTCATTTTTCAAAACACATATCAATGCATTTATGTAGTAATTTAAAGGATTAAATGTACAGTTTTTCTACATGCAGCTAGCGTATGTACCTGACTTTGTCTTGATATCAGTCACTTGTAAACATTTGTAACACAAACTAGAAAAATAAAGGTCGGCACCACGGCGGGGGGGACCCAATGCGTGTGGCGGCCTGGGGTCCCAATGACCGCCGGCCACCCATGATCATGGGCACGAGAGACAGAACAGGGATCTGCAATTGACGGGCACAGTGAGGCTGCAATTGATGGGCACAGTGAGGCTGCAATTGATGGGCACAGTGAGGCTGCTATTGACGGGCACAGTGAGGCTGCACTTGATGGGCACAGTGAGGCTGCATTTGACGGGCACAGTGAGGCTGCATTTGACGGGCACAGTGAGGCTGCATTTGACGGGCACAGTGAGGCTGCAATTGATGGGCAAAGTGAGTCTGCTTTTGATGGGCACAGTGAGTCTGCTTTTGACGGGCACAGTGAGGCTGCATTTGACGGGCACAGTGAGGCTGCATTTGACGGGCACAGTGGGGCTGCATATGATGGGCACAGTGAGGCTGCATACGATGAGCACAGTTTTACCTAGCAGTAATGATACATAATCACCTGATAAAAGTCTATTTACAGCCTTGCATTACTAACAGTTTAATCTTTCAGTTTGTTTGCGCCCCACCCAACCAAAAAAATTTTGAGCACCAGCCTCCACTCGTCAGCACTCTAGGTCAGTGAGCGCCGGTTCACACTAAGACGACTTGTCAGGCGACCTAGTTGCCTGACAAGTAGCGTCCCGTTCTGTACAATGGAACCGTTCTAATCGGAGCGACGCAAGTCGCTCCGACTTAGAAAAAGGTTCATGTACTACTTTGGGGGCGACTTGGGGCAACTTGCATAGACTTCTATACAGAAGTCGTTTTGCAAGTCGCCGTGGCAGTCGTGTGCAGGTCGCCTCGGTGAGGCGACCTGCAAGTCATGCCGCCCCTAGTTTGAACCGAGCCTCAGGCTCTGCAGCATGCACATGTGCTGACAAAGAACACACAGACAAAAGGACAGACCAGAGTGAGCAAATGGATTAGATCAGTGTGCTAATGTGCTTTCTTTACCCAATACAGGCTAGGAGAGTGGAGATGATCAAGCTGTACTACGTGACTGCAGTAGAGAAAAGTGAGGTCTCTAACCTGGATATGTTATTTAGTAGAACTGTATACATTTTGAAAAAATACAGACTTGCACATAAAGCAGTTCCATATATGAATGGCACCTGCATATATAGCGGTTTGCCTAGATTTATCCTTTAAGAGTCAATTTCTCTGTTCGTGTTTGCCTGACGTCCATATAGTAAACTTGGTGTTGCGTTTTTCACTTTAAGGTCATCACGGAAGACAAGGGGGCACTCTTTACGTCTAGAGGAAAAAAGATTTCATCTCCAAATACGGAAAGGTTTCTTCATAGTAAGAGCTGTGAAAATGTGGAATAGACTCCCTCCAGAGGTGATTCTGGCCAGCTCAGTAAATTGCTTCCTAACCAGACCAATTTTCAGCTTTCGGTGCTCTCACACTTTGAATGACAATTACTCAGTCATGCAACACTGTACCCATATGAAATTTTTGTCCTTCTTTTCACACAAATAGAGCTTTCTTTTGGTGGTATTTAATCACCGCTGGGTTTTATAAATCAAAAAAGACTGAAAATTCGATAAAAAAAAAAAAATTCTTTGTTTCTGTTAAAATTTATTGCAGAGTATTGGCGAGTATTGGAAGAGTATTGGCGAGTATTGGCAGAGTATTGGCGAGTATTGGCAGAGTTTTGGCGAGTATTGGCAGAGTTTTGGCGAGTATTGGCAGAGTTTTGCAGTGTTGCAGAGTATTGCACAGTGTTGCAGAGTATTGCACAGTGTTGCACAGTGTTGCAGAGTATTGCACAGTGTTGCAGAGTATTGCGCAGTGTCGCAGAGTATTGCGCAGTATTTCAGAGTGTTGCGCAGTGTTGCAGAGTATTGTGCAGTGTTGCAGAGTATTGCGCAGTGTTGCAGAGTGTTGCAGAGTATTGCACAGTGTTGCAGAGTGTTGCAGAGTGTTGCACAGTGTTGCAGAGTATTTCGCAGTGTTGCAGAGTATTGCAGAGTGTTGCAGAGTATTGCACAGTGTTGCAGTGTATTGTGCAGTGTTGCAGAGTGTTGCAGAGTGTTGCACAGTGTTGCAGAATATTGCACAGTGTTGCAGAGTATTGCTCAGTGTTGCAGAGTATTGCAGAGTGTTGCAGAGTATTGCACAGTGTTGCAGAGTATTGTGCAGTGTTGCACAGTGTTGCAGAGTGTTGCACAGTGTTGCAGAATATTGCACAGTGTTGCAGAGTGTTGCACAGTGTTGCAGAGTGTTGCACAGTGTTGCAGTATTGCAGAGTATTGCAGTGTTGCAGAGTATTGCCATTATTTACATTGAGCAGCGCTGTGGGCACTAAACATCCAGCCCACAGCGCTGCTGCCATCTCTCCCCCTCGATCGGTACAGAGAGGGGAGGAAGGAACCGGCGTCATGGCGCGGTTTGTTTACATGTGATCACTCCGTCATTTGACGGAACGATCACGTGGTAAACGGCCGCGATCAGCGGTCACAATCGGCGGTCACGGATGTTCCCGGGTGCGCGCCCCAGGGGAAGCAACATTTTGGAATGACGTCCATGGACGTCCACCCAGAACTAGCCGACCACGCTGTTGCCGTCTTTCGGCAATGGCCCGGTCGGCAAGTGGTTAAAAAAGGCCTGGATCCTTTCCTAAATGTACATAATATAACTGGGTACTAACATTTATAGGTAAAGTTGTTTCAGGGAAAATCCGTTTGTGTATGTCTATCTATCTATAGATTTATATATATATATATAGATAGATAGATAGATAGATAGATAGATAGATAGATAGATAGATAGATAGATAGATAGATAGATAGATAGATAGATAGATAGATAGATAGATAGATAGATAGATAGATAGATAGATAGATAGATAGAGTGTTACATAGTAGGCGAGGTTGAAAAAAAGACACAAGTCCTTCAAGTCCAACCGATGTGTGTGATTTTATGTCAGTGTTACATTGTATTTCCCTGTATGTTGTGGTCGTTCAGGTGCTTATCTAGTAGTTTTTTGAATTTATCGATGCTCCCTGCTGAAACCACTGCCTGTGGAAGAGAATTCCAAATCCTTACAGCCAGAGGCTTAACTAGAACCTTCAGGGCCCCTGTGCAAAAGACCATAAAGGGCCCCCCTGACCCCAAGCTGGGGACCCCCATGGTGGCGGAACACCAGGGCCCAGTCACAGGTGCACTCTATGCTTTGCACAGAGTGCAGAGTTCAGGGATACACTAACTACAGAGTTCAGGAGTGCGTTATGTATAGAGCACAGTTTCAGGGAAGCCCTATGTACAGAGTGCAGATTTCAGGGGTGCGTTATAAACAGAGTGCAGTTCCAGGGGTGCCCTTTGCACCAACTGCAGAGTTCAGGGGTGCACTACGTACAGAGTAAAAGGTTTAGGGGTGCGCTGTGTACAAAATGCAGGGTTTAATGGTGCTCTTTGCACATTGTGCAACACCCACTCCCCAAC
The DNA here is from genome assembly GCA_037952925.1 of Lithobates clamitans. Classification (NCBI taxonomy): domain Eukaryota; kingdom Metazoa; phylum Chordata; class Amphibia; order Anura; family Ranidae; genus Lithobates; species Lithobates clamitans. Next base: position 587,411 of record JBBGZY010001889.1, on the reverse strand, counting down.
TTGCCTGGCTCTAGTAACTCCCTATGTAGGCAACCCCAGGCCCATCCTGTATAGGTGGCACTGTTATACCTTCCTGTGTAGGCCCTCCACTCCACTGTAAGTGTGTGCAGGGATCGGTTACATCTGGAAGCTTCTGAGAGCAAAGCTGTCCCATGTAAACACAGAAGTCTTCTGTGTTTACAATTGACAGTAGTGAGAGGGAGCGGAAAATAATAGCTGGAGGTGTCAGAATGGAGTTCTGCCACATTCTGGCTGCAAAACTGGGTGGGAGGGCCACATGACAATGCCTGAGGGCTGGATTTTGCCTCCTGGCCTTGTGTTTGACATAACAGACATCTCAGCCCAGGTAGGAAGGTGCCAGATATAGACCCCCTGTGTTCACGCTTTGCAGATGTCTGTCTGATTGGCTCTTTAGCCCACACTGCATACTAATTGCATATAGAACAGCTCTGTGACAGGTCTCCCACCACTTCCCCCCGCCCCCCCCAGGTTCACATACAGAGAGTGCAAAACACTCTCTGTTGCATACCTCCATCCAGAGCGATGCAGCCCTGTACAGTGACAGCAGCCATGTCAAGGACTCCAAGAGGGGCCCTGTGTGCCAGGCTGGTCTCCGTACTGCTGTGTGCAGGGCTGTCTCTCACAGTATTGACGATCGCACCCTGGAATGTTCCATTGTGGCACTCGGTGGAGGGGGGTGGTGTGCGGTCTGTGCCTAGTACAAAGCTCTCCGCAGAGCAGGTGGAAAGCCCCCCCCTCCCCCTGCTGCACATGGTACAGTCGGAGATAGGAGCAAGATCGCTCTAGGCTAGGGGAATCGGAGCCCGCACCGGGAAAAAGATTATGATATGCTGGAGGGTACTGACAGGGCCCCCCGCAAGGCCCCCCTGGAGCATGGGGCCGGGTTCCTAGCAGTAGCTAAGCACAGCCAGAACAGCCGGGCAGGCCCCTGACAGTGGAAGATGGCAGGGCAGGGGCCGGGCCCCCCCACAGCTGTGGAGCTCCAGGGCCCAGTTGCAAGTGCGACTGCTGAGACCCTGGTAGTTCCGCCACTGCTTTCAGCTCTTACAGTAAAGAATCCTCTATGCAGTTCAAGGTTAAACCACTTTTATCACCGGAAGTGAGAGGGGGGGTGTGGTGCGAGGTATGGAGTGAGTGTGTTGTATGAACTCTGTGTGATCTTCCCCCGTCCACTGCTGGTGGACGATACCTGTGTGTCTCCCTGTGCTTTTCTGTGCAGCGTGGGGCCATGCCTTGGTGGTAGTGAGGGCACCGGCAGCCGGTGTCCGCTGGTCCGTGTTGGTGGGACTCCGGGGGGAAGCAGTGATTCCTGTGGGACGCTGTGACCCAGAGCCTTTCCATCCTCCCCCGAGCAGTGCCGATTCTGGCCGAGAGTGACGATACTGGCTGCACGCTGCTTGCGTGGTGTTCCACACACGCCGGAGACTGACTGTGCAGGGACGAGGATGGGATTCTAGGCTGAAGAGAGAGCGCTGATGCCTATTGGATTTCCATCTAGCAGGCTCCTAATGGAGCGAAGAACTCTCTGAGCTTCTGGAGAAAGGTTGTAGTAAACCCCTAATGAACTTGCTCATTTAGACATCGGTCTAAGGTATACTACCTGATAGAAATATAAAAAGATCTACAAGTGGTCACGTGAGTAAAAGGGGTGCAGTAACGCTCGAATGCTCCAAGTTCGTGTTTTATTCTGCTGGGGGCTTTCTTACTAACTTTAGATAATCTCTACAGCATTATATGTGCATATAAGAGTTATATCTGTGGTTGGGCAATACTGATGGTGGAACTTATACTGGTGCTTATGCTGGATGGTTGTGGTTTATGAAAATTGTACTACCCAGAAATTATGCCATTAGCTATGTACCCTTGCTGAGGATTTAGTATATGAGTATATTTTGAGGACAACAGAGTAGTATAGTGAGGGAGGGGCTTGGTATAGAGAACCTAAAGGAAAAGTGCAAGGAAGTGTAAGGAGGATGCAGCATTTACGCTCTGCTAAAGACAAAAATACCCAGCAAACGGGAGCAAGTGCGGCAGCCGCAAAACTGGAGCAATTTGCACATTCTACCGCCCTGACCCCGCCAAAGAAGGGGTCACAATCACAGTCTAATATGCAACAAGGGGGATTTCTTGTGAAAAAAAAAAGATGCAACAAGGGGGTTCATCGGACAGAAAAAGTGTGGGTTTAGCACAGCTGGTACAGTCAACAAAACTGCATAGTAACAAAGGTATGGGGTCGAGTGATCATAATGTGAATAATCCTGTTTTAACTGAGGCTGATCAACCACCAGAGAAGGAGCCAACCTTAACGGATGTTTTTAAGGCAGTGAGCGCATGTAATGGTTCACTTAAAGACCTCTGTGAACAAATGAAAAGTGTAAAGGAGGATCTGACATTGGTCAGACAAGATTTGCATAAAACTGCGGAGAGAACAAAAGTATTGGAAGGAAGGGTTAGTCAGCTGGAAGATGATATCTCACCACTAATAAAAGAAATTAAAATTATGAAGGAACATATATCCAAGCAGGCAACTAAAATGGAGGAGATGGAGAATAGGAGCCGAAGAGACAATGTGAGGGTTGTGGGCTTACCGGAAAGAAGTGAGGGCTCCAACATCACAGAGTTCCTAGAAAAGTGGCTGGTTGATCTCTTTGGAAAGCAATCTTTTTCAACAATGTTTTCGGTTGTAAGAGCACACAGAGTGCCCTTTAGGGCCCCCCCAGCAGGAGGTTTTCCTAGGCCACTGTTAATGAGATTCCTCAATTATAAGGATAAAATGTCCCTGCTGCGGAAAACTAGAGAGGCGGGAAATATTTTTTTTAATGGTGCCAAAATTTCATTCTACTCTGATTTTTCGCCAGATCTTCAGAGACGTAGAGCAGAATTTTTACAATCTAAGCGCAATTTACAAAAATTTAAGTTGTCTTATGCTCTTCTCTACCCAGCAAGGCTACATGTAAATACACTGGGGGGAACCCAGAGTTTTGAATCACCGGCTGTAGTGGAGAAGTGGCTGGAAGAAAACAAAGAGAAACTTTGAATAACCTGTAAGGGGTAGTAGGGAGATACGATAACCAGGACACAGTGGTGTTCCTTTTTTGGGGGGGGAGGGGGGTAGGTACACACAGGTATTGCATGCAGTGTGTTGGTAGGAATGTATTTGGGAGGGAATGTGAAACAGGTGTTGAGGGAAGCGGTCATTTATAAGCCCCTTGGGGGTTACCTAGATAGGTGTTGGGGGATTGGTAGGAGGGGGGATTGGGGCAGGGCAGGATGGGAGGGGGGAGAGTACATAGGAAGGGGGGAATGGGGAAGGGAGGGGGGAGGGGGGAGTTCTCACTGCTAAAGTACTCACAGTAAGTAGATACACTTTTGGAAATTATTTAGGATGGATCTTGGTTTATACACAAGGCTATGATTATAGGAAAATGGTAGTTAAAATTCACATGAAAGTATTTTTTAGTAAATATTTATGGTTATGTTGAGCATGCTATTTAAAGTCACTAATGATTTTGGAAATCGAGGCAGCACGGAATTCACAGTTTAAAACATTATCGGATAGAGGGGTGTTGAAGTTTCAACTCACAATGAATTTAGTTTTATATAGATATGTTTTTCAGGTTAGTTTATATTATTTGGTATTTTGATGCAAGTTAAAACATTAAAAATAGGATCCTGGAATGTCAAGGGACAGGGAACACCACTTAAAAAGTTGGTAGTATTCTCCATGATGGAGAGGTGTGGGATAGATCTGGCCTGCCTGCAGGAAACTCATTTAACTAAAAACACATTTCAGCAACTACAGTCGAAAAAATTTCAATGTCAATTCCATGCGGTTCACTCCCCCTATAGTAGGGGGATGAGCATTATGGTAAAAGCAGGGGTGAACTTTTCCTGCAGGGAGTCCAGTATAGATGAGCTGGGCCGTTATATCTTTCTATATTGTTCAATTGATAGTAGTATGTTTGTTGTGGCAAATATATACATCCCTCCGCCCTTTAATTTGGACGTTTTGCTCAGATTGAACGAATTCCTGTTAGATAAAAAAGGGCTGCTGATTATAGCTGTAGGTGATTTTAATGAGATATTGGATAGAAGGTTGGATAGATTTCCGGTACGGACACTCTCAGAGTCTATGGGGAAGAGTCGCTTGTGTCAATTTCTGGACAAAGTGGGGTTATTAGATCTGTGGAGGGTGCGGAATCCGGGAGTTTTGCAATATTCATGTTACTCAGCTTCATATGCGACGCTTTCAAGGATAGATTTGGCTCTAGGGAATGATAGAGCATTACAGATTATCGATAACATTTTATACTGGCCAAGAGGTATCTCAGACCATTCCCCTGTCATGGTTACATTAAATCTAGGAGGGAATAAACCCCGGAAGGAGTGGAAGATAAATCCGCATTGGTTTGAATCGTTTAAAAATATGGATGGGGTCCTCCCTAAAATGAGAGAGTCTGTAGAAATTAATGAAGGAACGGTGCTGCCCATTGTGCTGTGGGATGCCTTAAAGGCTTTTCTTAGAGGGGTACTAATACAGCAGATGGCCAAATTCAACAAAGAGGCAAGGAGTGGGAAAGAAAAAACTCTAAGAGAGGTGATGGAGGCCGAAAATAATGATATCATAGACCCAATCCCAGAGCGGGAAACAGCTTGGCTAGATAAACAACAAGAGTACAAGGTAGTTATTGTGCAAAAGGTAGAGATTAGGTGTCTTCTCCAGCGTCAGGTCTCTTTGGTGGAGGGGGAAAGAGTGGGAACAGTGTTGGCGCAGTTGGTGAAGTCCAACTCTGCTCCATCCTCTAATCCTGCCATTAGATCTATGGGAGGAGATATGTTGTCAAATACCTCAAAAATAGTGCAATCATTTAGGGACTACTATGAAAATCTTTATACCTCCAAGAAAAAAGGGATGGAAAGGGTGATGGAGGAGTTCCTACCGGCTAACTTAGGAGTTCCTAAGTTAGCCAGTATGGCAAACTTAAACTCACCTGGCCCAGACGGACTTCCAATCGAGGTTTATAAATATTACGGTGACGTATTAATTCCGGAGCTGTTGAAAGCATTAGGAGGGGCCCTTGAGGAGGGGCGCCTTCCTGCTTCAATGATGGAGGCATTCATTATATTGTTACAGAAAGAAGGGAAGGATCCCCTTGATATGGCTGCTTATAGGCCTATTTCTCTCTTATGTACCGATGCCAAGATCTTGGCCAAGGTTCTGGCAGTTAGATTAAATAGTGTTATTCATAAACTGGTCCACATACACCAGGCGGATTTATGGCCAATAGATCTACAAGTTTGAATATTAGAAGGGCCTTCTTGAACTTACAGTCTCCAACGGAGAATGTGGGATCAAGAGCTGTATTGACTCTGGATGTGTCAAAGGCTTTCGATAGTGTGGAGTGGGCATATATCTGTCGAGTGTTGGGGAAATTTGGATTCGGTCCCTCTTTTATTGGCTGGATTGAAAATGCTCTATGATAGACCCAAGGCAAGATTAAAAATTAATAATGAGTTCTCGGATTGGTTTGAGCTCGAGAGGGGGACGAGACAGGGGTGTCCGTTATTTCCATTGATTTTTGCGCTGGTGATAGAGCCCCTGGCTATCTCCATAAGAGAAAACCCTGAGATAACTGGCTTCCAGAGAAGAACGGGTGAAGAAAAAAATCACGCTGTATGCGGACGATATCCTGCTCTTTCTAGGAGACATGAGTAATTCATTTCTAGAGGCAATGAGAATAGTGGAGTTATTCAGCAGCTTCACAGGCTTGGAGATAAATTGGGAAAAGTCAGAGCTGCTACCTGTAGATCCTATAAGTGAGCCAACAGTACATGTAATCCCCCAGCTGGTAATAGTGGATGCACTGAAATACCTGGGAATCATCATGACGAAGGATAACCAATATATTAGCAAAAGCCTTACCCCACTTTTGACAAAATTCAAACAAAAGATAGGTATATGGAAACGCTTCCCCTTATCAGTGGCAGGGAGATGTAGTTTAATAAAAATTATTTGGATGCCACAATTGTTGTACGTTCTGCACAACTCTCCAGTGTGGAAATGCAAGAGTTGGTTCAATAAGATTGAGAGCCTCTTACGGGAACTGATATGGAGAGGGACAAGCCAGGATACGTCAACGGGTACTTCAGCTCCCGGTGCTGGAGGGGGGTTTTGCCCTCCTACACCCGGAGCGTTATTTTTTATCAACTTAATTGCAGCAACTAGTGGGGTGTGGGGCCCGGAAGGAGGAACCCCAAATGGTAGAATTTTATTAATAGGAGCTTTACATAATACAATAATTGAAACCTTAGAGGCGGATTCGTTTAATTATAGATATCCAACAATTAAATTGATAACCAAACTCTGGAAAACAGTAAAAAACAGTTGAGATATGATGGGTATACCGACGATACCCCCATTTGGAACAACCAAAACCTGCAGGAAATTCTTAAAATAGGAAAAGTTAGAGAGTGGGAAAATCAAGGTATTAAAAGGCTAAGACAACTTTATACAGTTAATATACTAAAGAAACTTCCGAAGTTGGAATATGAATTTAATCTGTCAAGGAGCTCCTTTTTTACGTACTTTCAACTAGAACATGCCCTCAAGGTTCAATTTAAGGACCAGACCTTAGAGTGGATAGAAATGCCTCATAGTATACGTCAGGTAGTCCCCACTAAGGGGTTAATATCTAAGATCTATGGACAATTAAGTAAAGCAGTTAACAGTGGGGGGTTACTTCATGCCGTAAGAGCTAAATGGGATTAGGATGTAGGAGTTTTGACCCAGGCACAGTGGGAGAGAATTTTAGAGATGGGACCCCTGCTATTGGTCTCTCCCCCTCAGAAGATTTTGCATTTAATGTTGTTAAACAGAGCCTACTATACACCTAAACGACTCTTTAAGTTTGGCAAAAGATCTAATGATAGATGTCCTAGATGTCGAGGGACAGGGGACCTCATTCATATGTGTGGGGATGCCCCAAGCTGTTCAGATACTGGGAGGGGGTGATTAATAGTTTGAGAGACATTTTTGGTATTTTTCTGGAGAAGGAGCCCACAGTATGTATCTTGGGATACAGATGTGTACAGGGGGAGAGCAAGAGTACCACACTGGCAATCTTGAGAGATTTGTTCCAAGCCAGGAAAATGATAGCATTAAGATGGCAATCAAAGGAACCCCCGACAGTAAAAGATCGTTACACTAAATGAAACCCTCTGTAGGGAAAGAACAGAGTATATTAAGAGAGGTAATCTCCAGGAATTTGACAGAATGTGGAGGTCATGGTTGGAAAAGATGGGCCGCCTTTAACAGGAAGTATAGAAAATATTGGAGCGGGCTAAAGCCTCAATATATTTCCTTCAGGGAAATGAATCACCAGACTGTACCGGGTGTTATAGAGCGGTGGTTTCAATAACATAAACTATAGCTAATAGAAGTTTAGGTTGTAAAAATTTTTTGGATATGTAATTAAATTATGAGTACTTTGGTGGGGGAGGGGGGTGTTGGTTGGGGGGAGGGAGGGAAGGGAGGATCTATGATACTTGTATTAATTTGTATAACACTGGATTTGGTAGTAGGAGCAGGGCGCGGGGAGCCCTCTAGACTATTTTCTTGTATCTTGGGCCGGCATTTTGTACTCCTACTTTATTTTTATGTACACACTGCATTAGCTTAGACAACATTTTTTTTTTTTTTCTTGCTCTCTGTTTGACTAAAGTTTTAAAAGGAAAAAGGGGAAGGGTAGGGAAGGGGAAAAATGATATGTAAGAGAGAAAATTTATTAAAGTTTTATGTTGTGAAAAAACAAAGGGAAAAAAAGGAAAGCATTTACCACAATGATGAGAAACCATGAAAGAGACAGTGTATGAATACCAAACTGATTAAGCCTCTTGACAATGGTTGCTGAAGTGGAAAAAAAAAAAAAAACGCTTTTATTCTAATTTTAGTGAATGGCCGCTTGTCTTATTAATTTCCCCGTCACAAAAAAGTTTTATCCCTATTATGCGGTTACCAGTACGGTATTTGTACATTGAAATCATATCCCCTTCCAAGCATCTCTTCTCCAGAGAGAATAAGTTCAGTGCTTGTAACCTTTCCTCATAACTACCGTATTTTTCGCTCCATAAAACGCACCTGACCATAAGATGCACCTAGGTTTTAGACCCCTTTCACAGTGCCAGCGTTTTTCAGGTGCTACAGCGCTAAAAAGCCGCTCCTTTCACTCCAGTGTGAAAGCCCAAGGGCTTTCACACTGGACCGGTGCGCTGGCAGGGCATCACAAAAAGTCCTGCCAGCAGCTTCTTTGGAGCAGTGAAGGAGCGGTGAACTCACCGCTCCTCGACCCCTGCTCTCCATTGAAATCAATGGGGCAGCGCTGCGATACCGCCGGCAAAACGCCGATCCGGTGCCGATTTGTGGGCGGGTTTAAGCCCTTTTCAGCCGCTAATGAGGGGTAAAAACCGCCCCGCTAGCTGCCGCATAGCACCGTTAAAATGACGGTAAAGCGGCGCTAAAAATAGCGCCGCTTTACCGCCGACACCACCCGTGGCTCGGTGTGAAAGGGCTCTTAGAGGAGGAAAACAAGAAAAAAAAAATATTCTGAAACCAAATGGTGTACCAAAATATTTACCAGTGCCCATGAAATGCAGCCTGACCTGTGCCAAATAAATGCAGCCTTACCAGTCCCATAAAATGCAGCCTGACTTGTGCCCATTAAATGCAGCCTGACTTGTGCCCTTTAAATGCAGCCTGACTCGTGCCCTTTAAATGCAGCCTGACTTGTGCCCTTCAAATGCAGCCTGACTTGTGTCCATTAAATGCAGCCTGTTCTGTGTCCATTAAATGCAGCCTGTTCTGTGCCTGGCGACTGGCGAGGACTTCATCACAGTCGCCTGTCCACCTGTCACTCTGTCACTTTGAATGACAGGAGATCACCCAGGGCTCGCGGGAGACGGCCGCCCTGTATTGTGACATGGCGGCGGTGGCGGTGACGGGCGGGCTGTTCAGTATTCGCTCCATAAGACGCAAGGCATTTCTCCCAATTTTTTTTGGGGGGGGGTGCGTCTTATGGAGCGAAAAATACGGTAATGTCCTCCAATCCCTTTATTAGTTTTGTTGCCCTTCTCTGGACTCTCTCGCTTTGCTTGCAGCAGCTTGGCATTGCATGCCATTGCTGAGCCTGTCATCTACTAGGACCCCCAGGTTCTTTTCCATCCTAGATTCCCCCAGAGGTTCTCCACCCAGTGAGTAGATTGCATTCACATTTTTGCCACCCAAATGCATTATTTTACATTTTTCTACATTAAACCTCATTTGCCATGTAGTTTCCCACCCCATTAATTTGTTCAGATCTTCTTGCAAGTTTCCACATCCTGCGGACAAGTTATTGCCCTGCCTAGCTTAGTATCGTCTGCAAATAAAGAGATTGAACTGTTTACCCCATCCTCCAGGTCGTTTATGAATAAATTAAATAGGATTATATGGGATTGTATTTATTTATTTGTTTTTGGTTGAACTGGATGGACTTGTGTCTTTTTTTCAACCTGACTAACTATGTAACTATGGACAAATATCAAAGCACACAGAAGAAAATCTATATAACAGTCAATGGTACAGTTTTCATGTATGCGTTTCTACAGGTTGTTGTTAGGCACAATGCTACCTGCAGTAGGGCGACCAGATGTCCCCAGGTTTCTGGTGACAGTCCCTGTTTTGAGGAAACGTTCCTGACTGAAAAGTGTCCCTGGATGTGTCCCTGTTTTAAAAAAAGGAGTCCCCGGGCCTGGCTCTCCCTTGACTGTAACTCAGTGACAGCTGGATTTGCCACCCAACAAGCCAGTATCACTAGTTGATAGGATGCAGGTGGCTGGGCGCCATAGAAATGGATGACACTGTGTGGGCAAGCTGCATAATGGCATTGGTTACTATTGTGGTGTTGATCAAGCCATGCATGAATGCACTGCAAGCTGGTTTCAAACATGCTGCATCTCTCACCTGGTGTCCTGGGAGTGAAGAATACCTGCCAAGTTCTTTTCTCTGCGTTGCCTGGTGAGAAAGACTGGGCAGAAAGCCAGTGTGTTATGCACACTGCACTGTGTTTACAATGTAAAGCTGCAGAAGTGGGGTGCAAGCTCTGGAGAATCAGGAAGCAGGTAGTTAGGCATTGTGAAATTGGATGACACAGTGTGGTCAAGCGGCATTACATCATTGGTTGCTATTGTGCTGTCTACCAAGCTGAACATGCACGCACTGTGAGCTGGTTCTCTCTCGCTTGGTGTCCTGTGTGCTAAGAATGCCTGCCAAGTTTTTTCCCCTGCATTGCCCAGTGAGAAAGAAGGGGCAGCAAGCCAGTGTGTTTTACACACTGCACTGTGTTTACTGTATAAAGCTGCTGAAATGGGGTGCAAGCTGTGGAGGATCAGGTGAACCTTGAATGGAGGCTTTACCCTTAAATTCTGAACTTTTTGATAGGCTTTGGGATGCTCAAATATTCACAGTTAGACCTCCTAATTTGATTAGGATCTGAGAGGGTCATGAGTAGTAGACAGCGTTCAACACCAGAGATGAGCATTATGAGTATCTTGGGATTCCTTTTGAATTCTGTAATGTCCCAGCCATTTTTTAGAACTTTGTTAATGAGATTTTCTCTGATCTTTTATACGCATTGGCATTTTGAACGTGTCTGGATCGTGACGTAAACCCGCGCTCCGCTCATCCATCCTGTGTGGATCATCCACTTTTTACCTATGCTTGCATCCTTCGCACTGGGGTACAGTGCAGCAAATTGTAAGTGTTTCCGCTACTTTTTAATAAAGTCATAGCAGTATTCAGAGAGCACTAGATTTCTTTATATCTTTTACATGTGATTACTGCCTACGTATCCGCTGTTGATGCCTGATCCTGTTTACATCTCCTCCTGCTAATATCCCTGTGAGGGAACTGCTGTTTTGACCTGACTGATTAACTCAGGGGTCCATCTATTGAGGTGAGCGGCTTGTGTCAACGAAGGTGGAGGTTCATGTCTGTCACCACAGTCACTCTGCAAGTTTTTCATGTCACCAGTGTCACTGGAGGAATTACTGAATTTTGTCTGCATCTTTCTTTCATATGTTGAACTTTTATCGTTTCTTTTAACATTTAATTTTTATGCGCTGTACTGCCTTTTTTATATACATTCTTTTGGGATTTGATAAATTTACCCTCAGTACTACAGCTGCTTTTAGTTAGGGTTTGTGGTCTGCGCTGGTTGACTTCGTTTACATGGATTTCTCCTCGGCCTTTCACCCACAGTCAAATGGGCAAACTGATAGGGTCAACCAGAATGTTTAGAAGTACCTTCTTGCCTTCATTTCTGCCCATCAGGATGACTGGGTAGACCTTCTACCATGGGCTGAGTGTGCCCTCAATAACCACACTAATGCCAGCACTGGTGAGTCTCTCTTTTTCACAGTGTATGGGTGTCAGCCTGCTGTACCATTTCCCATTCTTAACTCTGCTGTGTTGCCAGTGGCTGCAGAGGCTCATTGATCCTTCAATTCTATCTGGGCAGATGTTTCCAAGAATTTACGTTTGACAGCTTCCAAATGTAAAGTAATTGCAGATCGTCATCGCCGTGTGAGTCCCAAATTTCTACCCGGTGACAAGGTTTGGCTCTCTACTTAGAATATTGGTCTTTGAGTAACCTCAATTTAATTTGCTCCTCGTTTCATTGGTCCCTTTACAATCCTCTGCCAGGTTAACCCTGATGCTTTCAAGCACAGTCGCTCTTCACATTTAAATATTCCTAATGTCTGCCATGTTTCTCTCCTGAGACCGTACATCATCAATAGGTTTTCCCATCTTCTTCATCATCCATCTCCAATGGTCAATTCCACGAATCAGTATGAAATCAAGCAAATCTTGGAGTCTAAATACTCCAGGGGGAGACTTTTATATCAAATTGATTGGAAGAGATATGGTCCTGGGGAAAGATGTTAGATTCCTTCTACACTTCTGCTCCCTGTTTGGTTAAATCTTTTCATGAGAAATTTCCTCTCAAGTCTAGCCCTAAACGAGTGGGGAGGCCTCCTAAGTGGGAAGGGGGTGGGGGTACTGTCACATTCTAATGTGCAGTTTCCTGCCTGTGAAATCCTTACATCCTTTCTGCAGTGGTTCTGCTGGACCTGTGATTCTATTCACATGTTCTTGGGCTTCTCTGTTGTCCTATGGGCATCACCTGCTGTACTGAGGTTTATATTCCTTTCCCTCCTATAATTTCTTGGCCCAACTCCCAGTTTGCTTCCCTATTTAAGTAATGTAACCTGCGTTGCCTGAGCAACTTCTTGGTTTCTCTGAGCTTCTGGTTTGTATAGCATTACTTGTCTTCTGTGTCTGACTTACCGTTTACTGACCCTGGCTTTGTCTGGCGTCCACCCTGACCTTGGCTTGTTTCCCGGATCCTCTTCTGTCCCCTGCCATCTGTACTCTGCATGCGCAAGTGGTCTCCATATCGTTAGCTGGGCATACCCAGCTGGTTCCAGCTTGCTGCAAGTCCATCCCCAACCTTCAGGGGCCCTGGTGAAGAAGCAGGCCGGGGCCTAGACTTTGCTCCCTGAGAAATCCAGGGTTGACATTCTAGAAGGGCTCACTACCACAGAAACCTGACATCTGCAGTGTGTAACTTCAGCTCTCCACCCCATGTTTTATGAAAGCTCAGTCAACCTTTAAAAATTCTGTACTATGAACAGATGAAGAAGAGAAAACTGCAGATAAACAGGTACAACTTAAGTAGGAGGATTTGTTTCATCTCTGTGTATCACCTAAAGCCAGTTACCTCACTGGGTAAATGTAGGGGTTTACAACCACTTTAAGCTTTGAAAATGAAAACTAGAAGCCAATTGGCTGATATGCACAGCTGCTCCACTCTTAGTAAATTTCCCTCAATGAGTTGTGAGGTATATTACTATATACCATATACTGTATACACCACTTAGTTGCAACATTTACAATCCCATGTAATTTTTTTTTCTTTTGCAGTTATTGGCCTTGCTTCTACTATAAATTGCTACAAACAGAGGCATCAAATTCCATTGTAAAACAGCACATCTAGGCAAATCAATATTTACCTGAATTTGCTATTTTCTTATAAATGGCTACCATAATGCTTACTTACCCCTTCCGCATTCACATCTACTGCAAATGAATTCAAGTCATTATCAGTTATGCGCCCAGCTACAACTAATTCGCTGCCATCAAAGTATTGTTTGAAGTTGTTCTGTGTGACATCAGCTATTGCATTTTCAGGATACTGCATCTTTATATCCACCAGTGTTGGGTTTGCAACTTCATTATAAAACCCCTAAGAGAAAAAAAGAAAACTAGTGTGACATGACTAAGCACTTGTTTTATATATTCTGCTTTTACTTTTATTTCTTGATATTTTGTGAGGTCCACTATAGGCATATTAAAAGTAGAGATTGTTTTTTTAACATACATACTATAGCTTAATGTGAGAAAAGTGTTATAAGCTTTCATTGCCCATAGCATACGTTTAGTCTCCAACTGTAACTTTTACAGTCTTACACAAAAGACATATGAGTGACAACCTGCTGCGATTGATTCATCTACATCCTGAATTACAGGGCAACTAGTTGCCTTCATCACCTATTCTCCATCAGCAAGTGCCTAATTGGCTTGAAGAAGCCTTTTATGCAGCAATCTCCTCCCAGAGGCATCCATCAATTAGGGCAATGTTCATCAAGCTGCAGCCGGGCCAGATTCGGCCTTTTGCTTGTACAATTTCTTCCACTGACACCAGCAATGAGGCACCATTCCTTCCACTGACACCAAAAATACGGCGGAATTTCTCCCACTAATATAAAAGCTGGAATACCATTCTTCATACTGATACCAAAGATGGGGCACAATTTTTCCCATTAACACCAACGATGAGGAAATTCTTTCCACTGACACTAATGATGGGGTACTATTCCTTTCACTGACACCAATGATGGGGCATTATTCCTCCCACTGACACCATTGATGGGGCACTATTGCTTCCACTGACACCAACGATGGGGCACTATTCCTCCGACTAAAACCAATGATGTATTCCTATTCCTATCTATTCCACTCCCACTGACCACCAAGCCTGAGGCATTGTTTGTTTCCACTAATACTGGGGATACTCCCACTGGCCACATTCCAGCCCCTCTAATGTCTGAAGGACAGTAAACTGGACCCTTGTTTAGAAAGTTTGGAGACTCCTGAACTAGGTCTCTGCAACTCTCCACAGGTATTCTGTCTTTGCAAAACAAAATTAAATTAACCTGATTGTAAGGGGAAGGGCAGTGGTGGCTCCCTCTCTCCTCACCGCCCAATATATGCATAATGGATAGATTCATGCATAGCATGAATCTATCCATGGCCGCTGCTGCCACTCCCTATTCATGAATTTGGGATACGGAACACAAATCTGTAATTCAGAACATTGAATTCGAAACACGTAATTTGGAATTCGGAATTTGGAACACGGAATTTGAAACACGGAATTTGGAACACGGAGTTTAAAACATGGAATTTGGAACACGGAATGCGGAATTTGCAACACGGAACATGGAATTTGGAACATGGAATTTGGAACACGGAATTCAGAATTTGGAACACGGAATTTGGAACACAGAATTTGGAATTCGAAAATGCGGAATTTGGAACACGGAACTCGGGAATTTGGAACATGGAACACGGAATTTGGAACGCGGAATTTGGAATTCGGAATTTGGAACACGGAATTCAGAATTTGGAATACGGAATTCGGAACATGGATTTCGGAACGCGGAATTTGGAACACGGAATTTGGAATTCAAAATGCGGAATTTGGAACACGGAATTCAGAATTTGGAATTTGGCACACGGAATTCAGAATTCGGAAAGCAGAATTTGGAACGCGGCATTTGAAATTTGGAGCACGGAATTTGGAACGCGGAATTTAAAACACGGAATGTGGAATTTGTAATACGGAATTTGGAATTTGGAACACAGAATTTGGAATTCGGGATGCGGAATTTGAAACACGGAATTTGGAATTCGGAACACGGGATTTGAAACATGGATTTCGAAATTTGGAACACGGAATTTTTAATTCAGAATGTGGAATTCAGAACACAGAATTTGGAATTTGAAATGTGGAATTTGGAACACAGAATTTGGAAGACGGCATTTGAAATTCGGAATTTGGAACACGGAAATTTGGAATTCGGAATTTGGAACACGGAATTCGGAACTTGGAAAATGGAATTTGGAACACGGCATTTGAAATTCAAAACTTGGAACACGGAATTTGGAATTTGGAATTCGGAATTTGGAACATGAAAATTTGGAATTCGGAACACGGAACACAGAATTTGGAATTTCGGAATTTGCAACACGGCATTTGAAATTCGAAATTTGGAACACGGAATTCGGAACACGGAATTTGGAATTCAGAATTTGGAACTCGGAATTGTTGGAGAAGTGCAAGTTCCATCGTGAACAGGTTAAATTTCTGGGTTATGACTAGGGCTGGGAAAAAAAAAATCGATTTTTTTAGATTTTTTTTTTTTTCACCGCGCCGGTCCTGAGGTGCTGCGGGCATGAGTTTTTAGGCGAGGCCGCGGCGTCCGGCCGAAGTTGCGGCCTCGCCTAAAAACTCCTGCCTGCCGCTCCCCAGGACCGGCGCTGACACCGCGCCAGGCCTGAGGAGCTGCGGGCAGGAGTTTCTAGGTGAGGCCGCGACTTCGGTCTAGTCCGCGGCGTCCAGGCCGAAGCCGCAGCCTCGCCTAAAAACTCATGCCCGCAGCTCCTCAGGTCCGGTGCAGTGTCCAAAAAAAAAAAAAAACTCGATTTGAATCGTGAATCAAGGTTTTTTTTAAGGAAATCGAAGATTTTTTTTTTTTTTGAGAAAATCTCCCAGCCCCAGTTATGACATTTCTACTACCGGTTTTTTGATGGATTTGTCAATTATTATCAGAAATTTATTTGGAACTTATCTTCTCTGGTAAAACCCCTGACTGATATGACCAGAAAAGACGGTAACCCACAGAATTGGTCTCCGGATTCCATTAAAGCCTTTGAGTCTCTTCTTTGTTTCAGCTCCTGTGCTGGCACATCCTGACCCTACACTACCCTTTGTGCTTAAGGTTGATGCATCCGAGACTGGAATAGGCGCTCTTCTGTCTCAACGTCCTACCCGTGACAATGATATGCATCCTTATAGCTACTTTTCCAAGAAATTGCCTCCTGCAGAATGCAATTACGAGATTGTGGACAGAGAATTGTTGGGAACTTCAGGTTAGTACAGGAATGGTAGGGCATGTGCACTTGTGCAGGATGGTGAAGCTTTTAAGGGAGGGGGAGAAGATGAAATCAGTAGAGGGGATGTAAACATGGCTCAGAGTTGAGGAGGGGTGGATGGGGGATAATGTGGATGAGAATGCAATGGAAAGGAGAAGTGGGAGAGAACTGATCCCTGCACTCTGTATATACCATGCCCTGATCCCTGCACTCTGTATATACCAGGCCCTGATCCCTGCACTATGTATATACCATGTCCTGATCCCTGCTGTATATACCGTGCCCTGATCCCTGCACCCTATATATACCCTGCCCTGATCCCTGCATTCTGTATATACCGTGCCCTGATCCCTGCACTCTGTATATACCGTGCCCTGATCCCTGCACTCTGTATATACCGTGCCCTGATCCCTGCACTCTGTATATACCGTGCCCTGATCCCTGCACTCTGTATATACCGTGCCCTGATCCCTGCACTCTGTATATACCGTGCCCTGATCCCTGCACTCTGTATATACTGTGCCCTGATCCCTGCACTCTGTATATACCGTGCCCTGATCCCTGCACTCTGTATATACCGTGCCCTGATCCCTGCACTCTGTATATACCGTGCCCTGATACCTGCACTCTGTATATACCGCGCCCTGATCCCTACACTCTGTATATACTGCTCCCTAATCCCTGCACTTTGTATATACCGTGCCCTGATCCCTGCACTCTGTATATACTGTGCCCTGATCCCTGCACTCTGTATATACTGTGCCCTGACCCCTGCACTCTGTATATACCGTGCCCTGATCCCTGGATTCTGTATGTAACAAAACCCCTTTATTCTGCACTCATTTTGTTGCACACTCCTGACCTCTGCACACTTTAAGACCCCCCCCTGCAATTTAGCCAAACCCACTATTTAATGTGCAATGTTCGGGGGGGGGGGGTGTAATTGAGCTCCTGCACCTATTCTGTGAGAAAAAAAGCCCTACCTGGGATGCAGCCACGATTTTTGTAGGCTGCGCCTACCTGTGCTGTGTGCTCTCTGACTTCTACCCTGTGGCAACTGACCCCTCCTCTGCCAGTGTCATTAGTACAGTGACAGTGTACAGTATTATCACTGTATTGGTGTCACTAGGGATGTCAGTGTCAATTAGTTTGTTAGTGTACCTCCCAGCGAGGGTCTGTTAGCACCAGATTGCAATCACCGCTAAGGTGTTCGGGTTTGGCTTGCAGAAAAGGTGGCAACCCTAACCGCATCCTGTTGTCTGCTGAAACTGCTGTAGTCAATAAAGATCTTGTGGATAGAGAAAAGGGTTTGGTTCAGCTATCTGATAAAGATTGTCTGCAGTGATTGTATCTGCTTATACAGGCTAGGCATAGCGGTCTCAGCAATGCATAGGTCACTATTTCAACAGTTGGAGTCAAAATAACTGAGCTACACTCACAGTTGCAACAATTTTTAAAGCTAAACTCCAACTTTACCATATCAACTTTTAATGAATGCAGAATTCCAATGGACACCGTTTTATTGCAACAGCGCAGATCATCATCCGACTTCTTCCTCTGCAGTCCAGCTGTCAGGAAACCCCCCTAGTGTACTGTTCTACCAGGGGTGTTGCCATCTCTCCTCTAGGGTTGGGGGTGGGCAGCACCACCAGCAGCAGTCTGCATGCTAATGCAACGGCAACACCCACTCTCTGCCACCTGTTTACAGATGTGTGGGGAGCCTGATACATACTTACACACATGGTGCACTTATCCAATAGTGCAGTCTTATTGGGTAAAAACCTTTTCTATTTTGTTAGCAATGTTTGATATGCACGTCCCACCTGATCCATGGATAGCTCTTCTAAATTACTCACCTTCAGAGCTGACCAGGAACCAATGTCGCCTCCTCTTTTCCACCACAACTACTGTGAAGCAGACAATAGCCAAAGCCACCCAGGCAATGGTACACATCAAGACTGAGGCAACACTTCACAAAAAGGTGCAAAGGTATGCCATAATTTGGCAATCCGTGGTTGATATGTACTTACCTCTGGATTTTGACACCTCCCTTTTGGAGCCTTAACCAAACCCATTACCTTGTCACCTGTTTGAGCCCTTGGGATTGTTGCCAACCCAGACCACAGAACCACCCGCCCTCCTTCTCCCTTTCTTTCGTCTCTACCTTCCCCTTTGACTTCCGGATGTCATGGTTATGCAATAGAGTTTTGTCTGTCAGCTTACCTGTCTCCATGTGTTCATCTCTAAAGACCAGCTGACTCTCACCTGACTGGTTTTATAACCTCTCCTCTAAGCATGGCCCCATCCCAGGCCCTATCAGGGAACCCTATATTAACCTGTGCACTGCAAGCCAGCAGTGCTGATCAACCAGTTACTGACTTTGGCCTGTTCTTGACTATTCCTGTCTGCTTGTGACCCTGACCTTTGGTGTGTCCCCGACTATCCCTGTTTGCCTGTGACCCTGAACCTTGGCATGAACTCTGTTGTCCTTTTCTGCTTGTGGCCCCGACCTTGGCTTATTCCCTTACTATCCCTATCCTCCTTTTTCCTACTGTGGGTGTGAACTGGGGGACCCTGGGGGTCGCGACCTGGAGCCAGTTGCAGCCCAGTCCATCCTCACCACTAGAGGCTCTGGTGAACACCTGCTGGCTCTTAGACTCCGCGCCCCAGGGAATCTTACGCTCTAACCCCGGTGGGATCTGTGCAGGTGTTCCAGCAGCCCTGCCTTCCTTACCACCCTGACTCCCATCCACAGCAGTCAGCCATAGGGTCCACTACCTTGGTGCACTCCTGATCCCTACGGTGTGCATCTGTCACCTAGCCTTAAAGCGGTTGTAAAGGTAATTTTTTTTTAAAAAAAAAATAACAAACATGTTATATTTACCTTCACTGTGCAGCTCGTTCTGCACAGAGTGGCCCTGAACCTGGTCTTCTGGGGTCCCTCGGCGGCTGTTTCAGCTCCTCCCCGCAAGCATTCACCACCTTAATGCGAGCTCCCTCGCACGGTGGTGAGTGCTTGCGGGCGCGCTCCCGTGATACAGCCGGCGGCTATAGCCGCTCGCTGTATCACTCGGCCCCGCCCCCCGGCGCGCCGCGTCATCGGATGTGATTGACAGCAGCGCGAGCCAATGGCTGCGCTGCTTTCAATCCATCCACTGCAGTCAATCAGCGACCAGGCTGAGCTGCAGCGAAGATGACAAGAACGAGCAGCGAAGATTCGAGGCGTCAGGTAAGTAAAACGGGGGGCTGGGGGCGGCGGTACTGTCAAAAGTTTTTTCACCTTAATGCATAGAATGCATTAAGGTGAAAAAATTTTTACCTTTACAACCCCTTTAAGGTGACCTGACACTGGAGGTTTACCACACACCTTCCCAACACTGCTTTGTCCTTGAAAGACAAGAAAGATCTGGACAGCTGCACTCCATCGATCCACTTTATTTGATTTAAACATGAAAACCAAATGACAGAGGGAACAAGTACAGTGGGGGATCAAGCAGGTAGATATAGTTCGCGCTGGAGTCAGCACTTAATCATTGATAATTGGTTAATCATTGGTAATGTTGTTTTCCATTGTGCAGCACGCAAGCTGGGCTGGCACCTGACTTGAGGAGTTGTGACGGGATCATTAGAGGCTACTCATCTGGAGCAGCAATACAGTAGTGTTGACTGCCTGGTCCTTGTTGCTCCCGGGCTATAGGTGGGGTGGACTATCCAATTGTCAGCTTTGTGCACGTCTGCTGCTATTCCATTGCACAGAGCAGGTAAGTATAAAGATGTTTGTTTTTTTTTTTTAAATTACCTTTACAACCCCTTTAAAGTGTTTAAAATTATATTAACTGCAATTCTCTTGGATCCTCTTTGCCACACCACTGTTCACCACTTGGAGGGCTAGTGTTCTGATCCAAAATGTCAACAGTGTATTCTCCTGTCTCTCTCTCCCTGTGTGGAGAACTCTTTTGCCTACATTACTTGTTAAATTAGTTGTGATAACCTTTAAATCGTCTAATAAAATGTTTGAATTTGAAAAACAGCAGAATGCTTTCAGCAGGATTTACATTTAAAGACAGAAAAAGATATTCATCAAGATGTAAAAAAATAGTGCGTTCTAACCTGCAACTGTAAATCTGCATCCGAGTCTTCATAAATACGTCGAGCAACTCCAGAGTTTTCCAGTGCCAGCTTTTCCAGAAAAGAATAATCTGGGCTATGACCAAAAGCAAGACTATATACAGTGTATTTCCCATTGTTGGCATTCTTTACATTTGCTTGAATTTTTGAAGGATTTGATTCACCTTAAAAAAATATATATATTAAATATGCCTTTATCATTCTCATGAAGGTTGAATATGCTAGACTATATAATAACATAGAATTGTGAGATAACAATAGGGGTTTTCTAGATTTTACTCCTACAGAGAGTAACAGGGTACTGAATTTCTTTCATTTTTTAATGTCTGTCTGACTAGAACAATATTAACTCCTAAGAAATATTTATTACAATGTGTGAGGGTATATAATTCCTTGAGGATGTCATATTTGGCTGCTTCAATATCGTGACTTATTTCCATGGTGAACGGTGAGTATCATCAAATATATATATAAATCATCCAGGGTGCCATATTTGGCTGTGTCAATATCCTGAATTATTTCCATGGTAAAGGAGCACGCATGCTCTGAACACGAAGCCACCTCCTCTTCGGAAGTGATGTCACCCCCGAGCAGTCAGCGTCCTCCATAGCATTCTCCACTGCCCAGATTGAGATGCTTATGCTGGATACCATGTACACAAGCTGCCGGCGGGACACATATAGACGTGGGCGCATCGAGAACGACCACGGATTTACAGGTCCCCATAAGAAATATTTGTACATTTTTGTCAACTAATATCTGGTCTCTTTTCACCTCTATGACCAAACCGCCGGATCGTTTCTTGGGCTCGCCGGTAAGAACGGTAAGCCAAAAAACCACTGGTGAGCGGCGGGAGGGGGAAAACCCTTCCTGCTGCTTCTAAAAGCAATCCATTGGCTAATCAGCCATTCAGATCACTTTTATCAGAAAGAGAATCGATGGCTTCAAAAAAAAGGTAAACCGCTTTAAAACCACAGCATATATATACGTATTTCGGTCTTTTAGTGGAGAAGTATAGCTAAACCTTTTTTTGGCTCTACTTCTCCTATGGATCACAGGAATGCAGTTTGTTCTGCATAGGGATGAGCCTGCGGTTCGAGTCAAACTTAAGTTCAACTCGACTGTATATATATATACACACACACAGACAGTCTGCATTTAGTGTAGACTAGATATTCAGTGTAGACTCTATATTCAGTCAGTGCAGGCAGTGTAGTATATATAACACAGTGTATTGAAGTGGTTAAGGGGAACCACGTGCCAAAATGTTTTTAAAAAATGACATGGGGGTCCCCCCAAAATCCATACCAGGCCCTTCAGGTCTGGAAAGGATTTTAAGGGGAACCCAGCGTCAAATTTTTTTTAAAAATGGTATAGGGGTCCCCCCAAAATCCATACCAGGCCCATCAGGTCTGGTATGGATTTTAAGGGGAACCCTGCACCAAATTTTTTTTTAAAATGGCGTGGGGGTCACCCCAAAATCCATACCAGACCCTTATCCAAGCATGCAACCTGGCAGGTTAGGATAGGAGGATGAGCGAGCACCGCCACCCCCTCCTAAACCATACCAGGCCACATGGGTGCTTTGGGGTCCCCCATGTTGATGGGGACAAGGACCTCATCCCCACAACCCTTGCTTGATGGTTGTGGGGGCTTATCGGAATCTAGAAAAAGGAGCTCCCAGATCACGCCCTCCCTATGTGAATGGGTATGGGGTTTATTGTACCACCAAAAAAAAGTGTCAAAAAGTAAAAACCATAAAAGACAGTTTTTGACAATTCATAGTCCATCCTTCTTCAATCAAGGCACCGATGGACCCAAAAAATTGAAAAAAAGAACACTTTGGTGGGAAGCATCCCGCCATAGGCAAGGGCGGGGCCAACCGGTGATGTAACCAAGTGGCCCCACCCTTTCTGATGTCATGTACCATTACAGGGGCAGGGTCATCAACTTACAGTCGGGATCCACCCAGATACCTGGATGGGCAGCTGGCTCAGCCTCTCAGCTGTGCCACTGGGAGATTGAGGGGCAGAGCAGAGAGCCGGAGCTGGAGGGGCAGAGCAGAGAGCCGGAGCCTGACTGTCACTGCTCTCTGCTCATAGTGGAGGGAGAACTGAGCGATCGGCAACATTTGATTACTCAGTTCTCAGTGCAGAGGTGGTAAGGGACAGATGAAACATCGGATCGATGCTGCATCCACCTTCATGAGTATAAGGGGATTTTTTTATACCCCATACTTTTCTTTTAAGCTGCAGAGGATGGGGGTGTATACATGCCACGACTGCAATGTTTTGCTTCATGACCACAACAAGAATTAAACCCCTTGTCGCATTCAGTATGCAGTACCGCTTGCAACCTATTCAAGTGGTAAGCGCTTTTAAGAAAAGTGATCTACTGCAGAGCTCTTTGCAGAGGGCTATCGATAGTTTAAACTAGCCCTTAGTGTTTGGCCAGCTTTACTGAAAACAGGGAGCGAATAAGTGAAGTTCATTAACAGGCAGTTTGAAGGAGGCATTGATGGGACCAGTTGCTATTTTTATTTTTCTTCCTGGATTTGGCGTGGGGACATGCTAGAGGTCTTCAGATGGCACTGTGCTGTGCTTCTGGTGTGTTCCTGCACATTTAAGGAAGAATAGGCTTCCTCTAGGCATACCTGTCCTCAGTTTATTTTTTCATTGCTATATATGCTCCAAAATGTAAACTCTCATAGATTAGAGTTACAGTATGGGTCACACTGCACAGAGAGGCCTTCACATAGTAGTGTGGCTTCCACATATATCTGCAAATGTGTGAAACTAAAACTTCCACTTTTAATTGTTCAAATTGTTAAAGCTGAAGTTTAGGTATTGTAGTGGGGTACCTGTGAAACAGGTTAAAATTTCAGGAAAAGTGATTGATGTGATGTATGTTCCTCCACGGATTCTTAGATTTGCAATCTAAGATAATACCAGCAAAGACTTCAGGATAGTTCTTTACCCTGTATTGGTAAAGTCCATTCCAGAGCTGGTTTTATTGGGAGTCTGATAGAGATCTGAGTGGGACAGACTCCCAAGTCCATGGACCGCAGTTTAATCTTTTCTTTTCAGGTCTTGATTAAGGCAGCTGGTCGTAGCTCTCAGAGAGAGCGTGTGTGTCTCCATGTGAGGAGGCAACTAGGGGCATGGCTGCTTATTCCCTGACTTTGGATACAAAGTATTTGCGTTTGTAAGGACACTTACTACAAAACCAAGGACTGGTCAGACTATGGACACAGTAAGGCTCGGTAGAGAAGAAGTTTATTTTTGTTTGATTAATGGCAAGATCAAACAGCTGGTACAAGCACTCACAGACCAACAAGAAACTAACCGCTTGTTGATAACTGCCACCCAAGCGGCCATGCAGGAGCAGAAGGAGTTTAATAAGCTCATACAGAGTCAGGTACAGTCCCTGACTGTTCTACGTATGGACAATGTTGCAGTATTATGCAAGCGAGTGCAGGCTGCACCAGAGGCGTATCTAGTGAAAATGGCACCCCTGACAAGGACTGAAACTGCGCCCCTGTCAAACATTTGAAACCCATCTTTCAGATAACCTTAACAAAAAAAACACCTAACAAAACGACAAGGCAAAATTTCAAAATATAAAATTGTAGTATATTAGTGATGATGACACCCGCTATTGTAAGTGGAGTTATTTTATTTCTTGAGGGGGTGTTACCATCACTTATATATTGCAACTTGTTATCAAAAATCTTTTGAGGGGGTGTCAATGTGACTAATATGCTGCAATTTTATATTTTGATATTGTTATTTGTTTGAAAGATATCAAGTAGTAGATTTGGTTTACAGGACACCACATATACAGTATATGGTATTCAGAGAGAGGGCTCCACCATCACTTAAAGTGGAAGTAAACTTCCTTTACTGCCTTTTACATATAGGTGAGTCTATAATAAGGCTTACCTATAGGTACAGTAAATATCTCCTAAACATGTACAGTTTAGAAGATATTTACATTACATGGAGCCAGTGACATCACTGGCGCATGCGCTCTGAAGGAACGGCCACCGGTGCTGTTCCTTTAGAACCCTGTGCCATAAACGGTGGCTCCCGCACGCATGCATGGGAGTGACTTCATCATGGCTCAGTCCAGGCACAGAGCCTGCGAACCCGGAAGCAAGATGAGTAAAAACGAGAGCGCCTCCTGCGCTGACTTCTGACTTCTGGGTGCGGAAGGGTTTGTTTTAAGGTAAGTGTAACATTATGTGCTAGTATGCGATCCTTCTAGCAGATTATACCTTTTACCTTGCATGGTAAAAAATAAAAAAAAGTCCAGCAATATACAACCGCTTTAAATTATTCAATTACATTTAAATTGAAACACTAAGGTGATGAAGGAAGCACAGCATTGTATTTTATTGTAATATTTACAGTGTTTATACTGGTTATGGCGGGAGGGGGGGAGAGAAGATGGAAGGGGGAGGAGAGAGAACTGAGGGGGGGGGGGGGGGGTAAATGTCTCTTCCTGTGCACATTCTCCACATTCTCCTTCACCTGAATGCATTCTTCTGCTTCTCTTACTTATTTCTCCTCCCTAGTCCCCACAGCAGCTCGGCTCTTTCTCCAGGCTCCAGCATGGCTCCAGTACTTTGTTCTTTTTAATCAAAGGGGCTTGAGAAAGGGGCGGGTTACAGCAGCGCCCATTGGCTTAGTAAGCAGCAGGAGGTGGATCAGCTCCTGCTGTTAACTCTTTCTTGTCCTGTGGCAGCCGTTCATATATTACGAGGCTGCTGGTTCCTTTCTGCTGCTTCTATATAGTCAATGACAGGACAGGAGGGGGGAATCTGCAGGGCGCTCCTAGATACACACACACACAGAGCCACTGGGAGAGAAGAGCTGCAGTGCCAGGACTGTGAAGATGGAGAGGAGGGAGAGCACAGCGCACCTCCCGGCTCCTTTCCCCTCTCCTGCACGGCAGCCTATTTTGCAAATAATCTAGGGGGACACCACTGCCTAAACTCCTCTCTCCCTTTTGATTCTTGTGCATGTCAGAGAAGATGCAGGGAGGAGGTGGGCGGAGCTAAGGAGGTGGGCAGAGCTAAGTAGTGGGTGCTGAGTAGGAAGTTAAATCTCCGCTCTGAATGCTGATCTCTGCCTCTCTCCTCCGTGACGTCACTGGTTGTTAGACGCCAGGCGGGCCGTGCCTAGCAACCAGTCTGGGCAGTGAGCCAGGGGCCAGTGGTGAACGACCTAAAGCAGTCTCCACTGGCCAGCATCCCACCCCAGGCTGACAATGAGTAACAGTGGCGATATCAGGGCCATTTTAATTAGAGATCTCTGCAAGTGCCTTGCTGCCCAGCCACTCAGGAGCCCCCCTTCATATGGCGCCCATGGCACTTGCCATATCTGCCATACCCTGGATACGCCACTGGGCTGCACTACAGAAAATGACGGCCGAGGATGACGTGGAAGCTTTCCCTCTTTTTGATCTGAATGCTGCTGAGGCCCGGCAATATAAAACTCTGAAAAATGAGATTCTGGCCCGCCTTGGCGTAACAATGGCTGTGATAGCTCAGCGCGTCAATGCTTGGCAATTTAGGGTGGACCAACCTGCAAGGTCCCAGATGTATGACTTCATTCACCTCACACAGATGTGGTTACAGCCAGAGGTTGTATCGTGGAGAGAGTCATAGTGGACCGCTTTTGTGAGAGCCCTTCCAACCCCTATACAGCAGTTTGCCGGGAGAGCTGATCCTAAAGATGTCAGTGAGTTGGTGGCCCTTGTGGAGCGGTGCTTGTGTACTGAGGATTATTTCTTCAGGGGATAGTACCCAAAGAATCCTTCTCCAAGAGACCGAAGCCCACCAACCTGGGAAAAGGCGATTCCGCCCTTAAGTGGGGGGAAAAAGGTGGTAAATGCGATTGAGGTTCCTGAGGCGCAGGGTGTGAAGAGGCTCAATCACCAAAGGGAGAACCGCCAGGACTGGGGTCCTATAGTGTGCTGGCATTGCCAAGAACCGGGGCACCTGGCCGCCAGTTGTCCGCTAAATCAGGAATCTATGGATTACAGTAGGACCCAGCAAAGTTCTTTTGTTGCTACACCCGGAGGCACCCCACATCAGCCAGGGGGCACTGAGAAACAGATTTGTGTCATTAAAGTGGACAGTTGCCAGATGACTGCCTTGCTGGATTCTGGCAGTCTAGTAACTCTAGTGCATGCCAGGCTCCTGAACCCCCCCAAAAGTTGCAGTGACAGCTAATGGGCGTTGTTTGTATTCATTGTATTCATGGGGAAACCAAGTGCTACCCCACGGCCATTGTGTCTATCAAATCTCCCTGTGGCACCAGGGACCATGAGGTTGGAGTAGTCCCAAATCTCATGTATAACACTGTCCTCGGACGAGACTTCCTTTTTTTCTGGGACTTATGGGCTAAGGCCCAGGGATCAGGGCACCCAGCTAGAATGGATTTTTACTGGCCAGAACTGCTGGAGGGGCAGAATGAAGAGAAAGAATCTGCAAATTTTCCCTTGAAGGTCCTTGCAGGTGACACAGAGGACCTTCCTCTGGAGTTAGACCTACGGACCTGCCCTCGACCCGAGAAAAGTTTTTGGCATGGCGCAGCTTAGGGACCCCACATTAGCTAGGGCAAGGGGACAGGTAAAAGTGGTAAATGGGGTACCCAAGAGCCAGGGAAGGAGGCTCTTTTCCCCCATTTTGCTATGGAAAATGACCTGTTATACTGAGTCGAAGAAACACAAGAAGAGAAACTGGAACAGTTGCTAGTACCTCAACCTCATAGACACATGGTGCTAGACCTGGCACATTCTCATGTTCTTGGGGGACATCTGGGGGTGGATAAAACTAAGGAGAGAATATTGAAACGGTTTTATTGGCCAGAATTACACAAAGAGGTAAAATTGTACTGTGAATCTTGCCCAGTTTGTCAGCTCATCGCTCCGGTCTCACATTTCCGGAGTCCATTGGTACCTTTACCCATCATTGAGGTGCCCTTTGACAGGATTGCCATGGATATCGTAGGTCCCTTGGTTAAGTCTGCTAGGGGGTACCAGTATATCCTGGTTGTCTTGGACGATGCCACCCGGTACTCAGAGGCAATCCCGTTAAGGAACCCCTGTGCTAAGAGTATTGCTTAAGAGCTTTTTCTTATGTTTTTCACGTGTGGGTATTCCTCAGGAGCTGTTGATTGACCAGGGCATGCCCTTCATGTTGAAGGTTACTAAAGAGTTGTGTAAATTGTTTAAAATTAATCACTTACGCACTTCTGTGTACCACCCACAAACAGATGGTCTAGTGGAAAGGTTCAACAAAACACTGAAAGGAATGTTAAAACGAGTGGTAGCGGCAGATGGTAGGGACTGGGACTGCCTCTTGCCTATTTCATGTTTGCTATACGGGAGATACCGCAAGCCTCCACCGGCTTTTCCCCTTTCGAGTTGCTGTATGGCTGACATCAGAGGGGCCTATTAGATATAGCAAAAGAGACCTGGGAACAAGAGGCAACCCCACTCAAAAGTTTAGTGGAACATATTGCTCGGATACAAGACCGGATTGGAAAATTCATGCCCATTGTTAAATCCCATTTGCAACAGGCTCAAGCTAGAGTCTATAACCATTCAGCCAAGATCTGAACCTTTAACCCCGGTGACAGAGTTCTTGTGCTGGTAGCTATGGTGGAGAGCAAATTTCTGGCAAAATGGCAAGGGCCATACGAGGCTGTAGAACAGGTGGGGGAAGTTAACTATAGAGTACACATCAGCCTGGCAAAAGGAAGCCCTACCAAATCTATCATGTCAATCTATTGAAGCCCTGGAAAGATAGAGAATCCCTTGTGGTCCACGCACCTTTGGCGATGGCTACCGCAGGTCCTTCTACCGTGCCTTGGGTAGAGATCGCTGAGGCCCTGTCTGTAAGCTAGAAACAAAAGACCAAGGAATTTCTGCTAAGAATTAGGGAGTTCTTCTCTGATCTTCCAGGGGTAACTTCAGTAATAAGGCATGATATTGTGACCGAGCCAGGGGTGAAAGTTAACTTAAAACCTTATCGCATCCCAGAAGCCCAGCGCCAGGTAGTCTCAGAGAAAATAAGGAGGATGTTGGAGCTTGATGTAATAGAAGAATCCCATAGTGAGTGGTGTAGTCCAATCGTCCTTATTCCCAAACCAGATGGAAGCATCCGATTTTGTAATGACTTCCGAAAGCTGAATGAGGTGTCAAAATTTGATGCTTATCCAATGCCCAGGGTGGATGAGCTACTTGAGCGTTTAGGACATGCTCGATATATATCACCACACTGGACCTTACGAAGGGGTATTGGCAAATACCACTTACAGAACGTGCAAAAGAGAAGACAGCCTTTTCTACTCCTGAAGGGCACTGGCAGTATAAGAGGATGCCATTTGGCCTACATGGGGCCCCGGCCACTTTTCAACAGATGATGGATCGCATCCTTAAACCCCACAGAGCCTATGCATCTGCATATTTAGATGATGTGGTAATTTTTAGTGCAGACTGGGAGAGCCACTTACCTAAAGTTCAGGCTGTTGTTAATGCCCTCTGTTGTGAGGGTTTGCTGTGGGATTAGAGGGGACCCGGTATTTAGGGTACATTATTGGCAGGGGGGTAGTAAAACCCTAAGTCACAAGTCCAGGCAATCCAAAGTTGGCCAAGAAACCCCTTAATAAAAAACAGGTCAGGGCTTTTTTGCGGTTAATAGGCTACTACAGAAGGTTTGTCCCCAATTTTGCTACATTGGTCACTCCCCTTACAGATCTTACCAAGTGGGGAAGTCCACAGGGGTAACGTGGTCCCCAGAAGCTGAGAAAACTTTCCAGAACCTAAAGGCAGCTCTGTGTAATAGCCCTGTCTTAATCACCCCAGATTTTACACTGGAATTTATAGTGCAGACAGATGCTTCAGAAGTGGGATTAGGTGCAGTGTTGTCCCAAGTGGTGAATGGGGAGGAACACCCCATAGCATTCTTAAACAGAAACTTGACCCCTGCTGAAAAAAGATACGCCATTGTAGAAAGGGAATGTCTAGCCATCAACTGGGCTCTTGAAAGTTTAAAATATTATCTGTTAGGGCGACAGTTTAAGCTCCTAACTGACTATGCCTCTCTCAAATGGATGGCCCAAAATAAGGAGAAAAATGCAAGAATTTACAGAATTTTAATTTTTTAGTAGAACATAGACCAGGTAGCCAACAAGCTCATGCGGATGCTCTCTCCAGAGTTTAGTCTGTTTGCCCAAGTTGCTCAACCCCCTGAGTTTGAGCAGGGGGGGGGGATATGTAGTGGGGTACCTGTGAAACAGGTTAAAATTTCAGGAAAAGTGATTGATGGGATATATGTTCCTCCACGGATTCTTAGATTTGCAATCTAAGATAATACCAGCAAAGACTTCAGGGTAAAAAAGGATAGTTCTTTATCCTGTATTGGTAAAGTCCGTTCCAGGGCAAGTTTTATTGGGAGTCTGATAGAGATCTGGGTGGGACAGACTCCCAAGTCCATGGACCGCAGTTTAATGTTTTCTTTTCAGGTCTTGATTAAGGCAGCTGGTCCTAGCTCTCAGAGAGAGCGTGTGTGTCTCCATGTGAGGAGGCAACTAGGAGCATGGCTGCTTATTCCCTGAGTTTGGGTACAAAGTATTTGCGTTTGTAAGGACACTTACTACAAAACCAAGGACTGGTCAGACTACGGATACAGTAAGGTTCGGTAGAGCAGAAGTTTATTTTTGTTTGATTAATGGCAAGATGCCCTTTTTTCTTCTGTTTGGGAATATCCTGTGGATTAAACATAAAGTTTTCCTAAAGAAGCTGTAAGTTTGTCCCTGCATTGAGTCTGATCCCCTTCAGTATGCATGTCTTTGCACAGTTACAATTGTCCAGCTTAAACCAATGAGAGTATGCATGGGCCCTACCTGACCGTTCCCAGTGAAAGCTGGAAATTACTGTAGTATGCACTGCTATTACAGTGAATGCCGCTAGCTTCTGAGTGTCTGTCCTGCTGCTTAGTGAACACAGGAGGTCATTTGCTTGGCACAGGCACCATTCAGAGAACACTTTGCATCCTCTCAATGAATGCACAGTGTTCTCTGATTAGATGAGATGAATAGGCCGGGTGGTGATGTCACACTCTCCACCTCTTCCAATCAGAGAACACTTTGCAGGCGATCTCCTGTGTTTACTAATCACGGCACAGGACCCAGAAGCTAGTGGAAATTTATGTAATAGTAGTGGAGCCTATAACAGTGATTTCCGGCTTCCACAGTGATCGGTCAAGTATGCAGGACTGTTTTTAAGGCAGGTAAAAGGGGCAGCTGCCCTGGGCTCCATCATTGTTGTGGGGCCCAAAGCATCTGCCTCATACTTGCCAACTATCCCAGTTTAAATTCCCTTATCCCTTGAAGTTTTAGTCCCGTGCTGTGTCCCAATATCTCACTGTAAAGTTCTGTTACTGCTTCCCAGCTCTGCCCTATAGCCCTATATACAGATGACTCACCTGGAGGTGGCATTCATATGTATATCATGTTCCCCTGAGGTCATATCTACCATCACTTCTGCTGAATGCTGCCCACTGGGGAGGTAAAGGAGCTTGAAAGTCCTGCCTACAATTATAGTCATTAAGCCTAACATCAGCCTGTTTTGCAAAGGTAAGAAAATTGGAGGTGGAAACCTTCTTCAAAATAACAGGGTGCCACAGCACCTTGAATTTTGGTGCATGTGAATACGCACATCTCAGCCGATGCATGACAATTAATGGAACTTCTGTGTATCTACTAAAGGGCAGCATGTTTCTGTGGTGTCAGGAAAGCGATTTTGTTCACAAATGTGAACGCAGGCTAAATGTCTGTTACATTGGTGGTCAGTGTAAATCTTCTCATTACATTGGGGCTTGGTGTACAATCCTTTCATTCACACTAGTGGCTAGTGTGAAGGTCCCCCTTACACTGGTGGTCAATTAAATCCCTCTTTACATTGGTGGTGACTGTGAAGGCTCCTATTACATTAGTGGTCAGTGTAAATCCCCATTACATTGCTGGCCAGTGTAGAAACTCCACTTTATATTGGTAATCCTTAAAAAAAATCCATACCTGCATTTGTGATCAGTTTCGAATCCTCCCTCACATTGGTGGTCCATGTAGAAGCCTCCTTTAAATTGGTGGTGAGTGTAAATCCCCCTTACATTGGTGGCCAGTGTAGAAATCCCCCTTTATTGGCTGTTGATGTAAAATCTCCCATTACATTGGTTGTCAGTGTAAATTCTTCATAAAATTGGGGATCAGGGTGCATTTCCCTTTACGTTGGTGGTAAGTGCAGAATTGCCCTTACAGTGGTGGCCAGTGTAAATCCCCCCTAACACTGGTGGTCGGTGTAGAAATTTCATCTTGCATTAGTGGTCAGTACAAATCTCCTCGACAATGTTTGTCGGTGTAAATTCCCTCTCACATGGAGGTCATTGTATATTCCCCCTTACACTGTTGGTTGGTGTAAATGCTCTTATTACATTGGTATCAGTGTAGAAATCCCTCTTTTCTATTGTCGGGTGGCATAAAATCCCGCGTTACATGGTGGTCAGTAGGGATAATCTTCGTGTTCGAGTCGAACGTATGTTCGACTCGAACATCGTGTGTTTTTACGTTTGTCGAATTACGAACGTTATGGGCCGTTCGCGCCAAATTCGAGTGGCGCATTACGACCCATTATTCACTGCGGCATAGCAGTGCATTGCTGGCTGATGATTGGCCAAGCATGCACTATGACCCGCATGCTTGGCCAATCACAGCGCGTGTGTACAGAGAGCTGTAATTGGCCAAAGCCAGAATTAGATGTGTCACAGCCAAGTACTTGCGGGCAATCTGCTATCGGTACACCGACGTCAGATTGTACCAGGCAAATTTCCCTGCCCTAGCTGCTGCACCGCAGAAAGAAGTTCGCTCCCAGCCATCCACATGCCCAGCAGTTGAATGCTAGCCTGGCAAAATTGCTAGCACTTCAACTGCTACCTTTTCAGTTGGTAGACTCTGCCCCCTTTCCTGAGTTTGTGGAATGTGCGGTTCCTCAGTGGCAGGTTCCCAAACGCCACTTTTTCTCATGGAAGGCGATTCCGGCTCTCTACTGGCATGTGGAAGGCAATGTCTTGGCCTTGCTGGACAGGGCGGTCAGCGGTAAGGTGCATATTACCACTGACTCATGGTCCAGCAGGCATGGACAGGGACGTTACCTAAGTTTCACGGTGCATTGGGTGACTCTGCTGGCAGCTGGGAAGGATGCAGGACAAGGTGCAGTAGTTTTGGAGGTTGTTCCGCCACCCCGCCTCCAAAATGCTACTATTGGTGATTCTGACTCACCTCTCTCCTCCAACCCCTCCTCTTCTTTTTCCTCCATGGCCTCTTCCTGTGCTTTGTCCTCATAACCAGCGGTGCTCCGTAGGCGTTCAAGGGGCTACGCAAGTACGCAGGCCAAAAGATGCCATGCCGTGCTTGAGCTGGTGTGCTTAGGGGACAGGAGCCACACTGGGGCAGAGATTCTGTCAGCTCTGCAGGGGCAGGTTCAGAGGTGGTTGACGCAATGCCAGCTTAAGCCAGGAATGGTGGTTTGCGACAATGTGCATTTCCGCCGGTCGTATAATGCCAGTGCTCGGCTGACCTCCAAAAGGAATTTAACCTGCCCAAGAACCGCCTAATCTGTGACATGCCCACCAGGTGGAACTCAATGTTGGCCATGCTGCAGCGGCTGCAGACGCAGCAGAGGGCCATCAATGAGTACCTGTGTGACTATGGCACCAGGACATGGTCAGGGGAGCTTGTTTTTTTTTTTTTTTTCCCCACGCCAGATCAGGGATGCATGTACTGTCCTGTCACCATTTGAGGAGGCCATGAGGATGGTGAACAGTGACAGTGCATGCATCAGTGACACTGTCCCCGTTGTCCACCTGTTGGAGCACACGCTGCGTGGAATAATGGACAGGGCACTTGAGGCAGAACAGAGGCAGGAAGAGGAGGACTTCCTTAGCTCTCAAGGCCCCCTTTATCCAGACAGTGTTCCTGCGTGCCCGCCGATAACAGGGAGAGGAGGAGGAAGATTGTGTCAGCATGGAGGTGGAGCCTGGTACTCAGCATCAGCAGCAGTCTTTAAGGGATCATTTACAGTCCCAAGAAACCCATGAACTTGTACATGGCTGGGAGGAGGTGGCTGCGGATCATGTCGTCCTTAGTGACCCAGAGGACTCCGGACCGAATGCCTCAGCAAACCTAAGCTGCATGGTCTCCCTGATCCTGCAAAGCCTGCGGAAGGATCCACGTATTTGTGGTATCAGGGCGAGGGATCGTTACTGGCTGGCAACCCTCCTTGATCCATGTTACAGGGGTAAGGTTGCGGACCTTATCTTGCCGTCGCAGAGGGAGCAGAGGATGAAACATCTTCGGGAGGCCTTGCAGAAAGGTCTGTGCAATGCGTTCCCAGAGACTGGGAGGTTACAAACTCCTGTTCCTGGACAACGTGTTGCTGAGGCTTTGGTCAGTCAAAGAAGGAGCGGTGGAGAAGGTGGCCGTCTGACCGATGTGTTCAGACAATTTTTTTTAGTCCGCAGCCCCAAGGTATGATCAGTTCCAGCAACCATCGCCAGCGTCTGTTTTACATGGTGCAGGAATACCTAGGGGCAAGATCTGACTTGGACACCTTTCCCACCGAAAATCCTCTGAGTTACTGGGTCTTGAGGATGGATCACTGGCCAGAGCTTGCACAGTATGCAATTGAGCTACTGGCCTGTCCTGCATCCAGCGTTCTTTCGGAATGCACATGCAGTGCTGCTGGAGGCTTTGTAACTGATCACAGGGTGCACCTAATAAAACTAGTGGTGACACTGCGCTAACCCAATGTGAAAAAAATCGAAGCTGCTACACACAAATGAGACCAATATGTGAACTAAAGTATAAAATGTAGCGCTAAAACAAAACCAAAATGTGAACATATAAAAA
This sequence comes from Lithobates clamitans, assembly GCA_037952925.1. Lineage (NCBI taxonomy): Eukaryota > Metazoa > Chordata > Amphibia > Anura > Ranidae > Lithobates > Lithobates clamitans. The sequence goes on along the minus strand of JBBGZY010001889.1, from coordinate 552,974 downwards.
ATAAATTTAGTGACCAGTGGATACTACCCACTGGAACATGGAAAAGGCAAAAAAACAAGATGTATACGAATAAAGTTCAATAACTCATGAGTGTTATCAACTGAGACATGAGTGTAGATAAGTGAAACAATGAAGTCCCATAGCGCAATAAATGTGAAATCCAATATAGGTGAAAGATCTTCTAGTATATGATTCATCAGCATGGAAATCTTGAGATGGAAATAGATAAAATACTCTTACCGGAACAGGTGGATTCGAATGTCAGCGACACCGAATCAAACAGGCTTAGAGATCCAAAGGGGTTATCCTGAAGAGAGATGGAAGTCCCGGATCTCAAGGGACATCTTCTTTTCGCTCCACCAGCCGCGATGATGACCATCGATCAAAGGGAACCCTATAGAAAAAATGGAGGTATCTAAATCTCGTATCAGGTCCCAGGGGTATGGGGAGAGAAAATTGAAGTGTGCCAATAATGCGGATCAAAAGATATATTTATTGGATCAAACCAATATACAAAACAATTAAAAGCGTGATTACGTAAAGTAAAATCAGGTGTAGGGAAGAGTGTACCTTGCCTGGCGCGTTTCGTCCCCTGCCGAAGTCCATTGGACGAAACGCGTCGGACAAGGTGAACTCTTCCCTACACCTGATTTTACTTTACGTAATCACGCTTTTAATTGTTTTGTATATTGGTTTGATCCAATAAATATATCTTTTGATCCGCACTATTGGCGCACTTCAATTTTCTCTCCCCATACCCCTGGGACCTGATACAAGATTTGGATAGCTCCATTTTTTTCCATACGGTTCCCTTTGATCGATGGTCATCATTGCGGCTGGTGGAGCGAAAAGGAGATGTCCCGTGAGATCCGGGACTTCCATCTTCATTCAGGATAACCACCCCTTTAGATCTCTAAGCCTATTTGATTCGGTGTCGCTGACATTCGAATCCACCTGTTCTGGTAGGAGTATTTCCATCTCAAGATTTCCATGCTGATGAATCATATACTAGAAGATCTTTCACCTATATTGGATTTCACATTTATTGCACTACGGGACTTCATTGTTTCACTTATCTACACACATGTCTCAGTTGATAACACTCATGAGTTATTGAACTTAATTCATATACATCTTGGTTTTTTGCCTTTTCCATGTTCCAGTGGGTAGTATCCACTAGTCACTAAATTTATTTTTTATATGTTCACATTTTGGTTTTGTTTTGGCGCTACATTTTATACTTTAGTTCACAGGGTGCGCCTGTCCACCGACTCGGTCGATTGACTGACCTTCATAAGAATGAATCCGTCTTGGATCATCACCAGATACCAAGCACCTGATGCTAATGTAACGAATAATTTTTTTTGAAATGTCAGATTTCTTCAAGACTCCCTATGCTGATGCTGAGTGACTATCCTGTTATGCTGAGTGACTATCCTCTTCCTCCTCAATGATCATGCTGATAGCTTGTAAGAATATTTTTGGTTCTGGGCGCCACCACCGGTGGCTAAGGCCCAATTTTTCTGCCTCTATTTAACAGGGGCGTGTAATTACAATTTTTTTTTAATCAGAAAGGTTTTTATTTTGCATAAAAAAAAAAAACAAATACAGATAGCATACAGATACTTGTACATAACATATACAAATTTCGAAATTCTCACAAAGCATGTTATGGGAACATTTATCAGCTACCTAAAATTATTGTAAGACAGTTCCGATTATATCCTATCAGGAATATCACCTATCGTACTCTTATCTTTTAGTTATAATAGGTCTAACATGTAATATAATTCGCAAGGAGTATGACTCCAAATAAGGTACAAATTTAATCAAATACCAGCTATAATAATGTTACCCTTGTATGCTGAAAGCTCTAATGATCTCTGATCATCTTAGAGTGTAAAAATAGCGAACCCGTTGTTCATTTAACAGTAATATCAAAATCAACTCTACTGCATTATAATTCCGACAACCTTGACTTGATTCGTTATGTTTAGTTCAATATAGTATTCATCGGTAAAGTAAAGAAATAAAATAGAGGAGAAAGACAGGAGAAATAGAGAAAAGGAGAAAGAGAAAAAGAAAGATAGGAACAAAGCAGAGTAAAACCTTGCCATGCAGTACCTCATCATATATACTGTTATATATCCCACAGGAGATGTCTCTTTTTATACTTCACACTTCCTTGCATGCGTATAATTTCTATACAGTAGTCAAGTCTACATCAACCCAAGAGTAACCTATCTTTAATTAATTGGTGCGGGGCCAAACCAGGAACGTCTAACCACGCCTGCCATATGGAGAGGAATTTTTGTGGAGCCTTCCTACGTTGGTAGGTTATTTTTCCTCTTATTAGGAGCCTGTTCACGCTGTCTATCCATTGCACTCTTGTGGGAACTCTCGGGGTAATCCACCACTGGGCAATTAGTTTCTTCGCTATGTATAGTAAACGAATAAGCGCTATACGTGTAGGTGGGGGTGCTAACTCTTCATCTATTCCCCCCAGTACACATACCACTGGAGTTCTCTCAAGAGGTATCATATATACTTCTGAAATCGTATCCAGTACTTCCTTCCAATATCTGAATAGCTTGGGGCATTTCCAGATCATGTGGAGTAAATTTCCATGATCCCGTTCACATTTCGGGCACAGGGGTGAGTCCCTAATTCCCCATTTATAGAGTTGAAGGGGGGTTCTGTACGCCCTATGTAGAAGGTAAAGATGTGAAAGTTTCTGTGACGTAGAAATTGATACCAGGGGGGCATTCATAAGGCATATCTCCCAAGTGTCTCCATCTATTGCTCCTATATCCTCCTCCCACCGCTGCCTGCATGGTAGTCTAGAGGGGTCTTGTATTCGTGCTATAAGTGTATTATAGCATCTAGATATCATGCCCTTTTTAACTTCATCCATAAATACATCCTGTATAATCGAATGTTCTGTTGGTTGGATCCTGACAGTTCTATTCTGGGTTTGTAAGGCATGTCGCAGTTGGAGGTATTTATAAAAATTATTATGTGGGATCCCAAACTCTGTTTGGATCTGCTGGAATGATTTGAGAGTGTTATCTTGGTATAATTGTGAGATATATTTGATGCCTGCGTCCTCCCAGCTTTTGAAGCCTTTTAGTTTTTGTATTTCTTTCAGTTGTCTATTTCGCCAGAGAGGCGTGCTGGACAGAAAGCCCGTGATGCCTATTAGTTTTTTGACATAGGCCCAAAGTAAAATCAATAATTTAACCGTAGGAGCTTCCGGGTCTAAGTGCAGGAATCCCGCCTCCAAATTTGTCAGTGCTGAATAGTTATTGTCTTCTAGTATTACAAGTTTACGAATCGGGTCTTTCGGGTCCAGCAAGCCCCATCCTCCTAGTTGTTGTAGCTGGGAAGCGAGATAATACATCCTGGGGTGAGGGACTGCAAGTCCCCCCTCCTCTTTGCCATATTGTAATGTTGATAGTTTTATCCTCGCTATTTTTTTTCTCCATATGAGCTCTCTGAATTGGGTCTCTATTCTATCGAACCATTTTTTAGATATCCATACCGGGGAATTGTTAAAAATATAAAGCAGTTGTGGTGCCCAGACCATTTTAATAAGGTTAATTCTACCAACGACAGACAGGGGTAGTTTACACCAGGCCCTGCTTTTTTCACGGAAATTAGTTAATAAGGGTGTTAGGTTCTGTTCAACATAAGTGGTTGGGTTAGGGGTCACCTGGATCCCTAGCTAGCGGAATGAGCTTACTTGTTGTATCATCTCTGCACCTAGTGGTAATGGAGTGTTCAGGGGGTCAAGCGGCATCAGCACTGACTTGTCCCAGTTAATGGAGAAGCCCGATAATTCCCCAAAGTCCTTAATGAGGGACATGACTGTTTGTAATGAATCTTTTATGTCTCCTAAGTAGAGCAGGGTATCATCTGCGTACATGGACACTACGTCTTTATTCATACCTCTTTGGAATCCCACTATTCTAGAGTCTCCTCTAATTTTTGCTCCCAGAGGTTCCAGGGCCAAGGCAAACAGCAGGGGTGACAATGGGCACCCCTGTCTGGTGCCTCTAAAAAAAGGAAAAGGTTCTGAAAGTTCCCCATTAATCCGTATCCTGGCTGTGGGCGCAGCATACAAAAGCTGTACCCATCGAATAAAGGTATCTCCCAGTCCCATGTTTTGTAGTGTTTTCCACAGATAAGGCCACTCGACACTGTCGAAGGCCTTAGCTGCGTCCAGCGAGAAAATTGCTCTATTGCCTGTGTTGTCCACTGGGAGCTGTAAGTTCAGGAATAGTCTTCTTATATTTTGGGCCGTGGATCTCGTGGGGATGAACCTGGATTGGTCCCTATGTACTATTTTATGAATTACCTTGGCCAATCTGTTTGCTAACATCCAGGCCAGCAACTTGATATCGGATGTGAGCAATGAAATGGGTCTATAAGATCCCGGGGAATTCGCATCTTTACCCGGTTTTAAAATAACAATAATGATCGCCTCATTCATTGAGCTTGGCAGTGAACCCTCCTTTAATGCCTCATTGTAAACTTTAAGTAGTGTGGGGAGCATGGAATCAGCGTAGCGTTTGTATATCTCCAAACATCTATTAGCCCTGTTTCTTCAAGTATTCTGGCAAAGGGGGTGCTACCTTTCACCTGAGATATGCCAGCAGTAGGTACAGGAAATTTATCTTTGAGAGGATCTAAGAAATCATTGTAGTCCCCCATTGCCAGTAAGGGTACTTCTGGGTATTGGGCCATAAAACCTGCTAGGTGCCTGATAACCTCTGAGTTATACGGTGGGGGTATATAGATGCTAGCAAGAATACATTTGAGGCCTGTAATTGAGCATAGAAGAAAGACATATCTGCCAGCCGGGTCAATGCGTTTTCTAATGCAATTGAATTGAATATCTTTTCTGAACAGTATACTTGCTCCCCTTGAGTAAGTGGAGTGGGTTGCATGAAACTGGTTAGTATACAATCGTGGACTGAGGCTGGGGGGAGGATCCACAGAGAAATGGGTCTCCTGTAGGCAGACTACCCCCGCATTCAGCGACTTGAGATGTCTAAGGACCGCCCCTTTTTTTACTGGATTTCCCAGTCCTCTGACATTCCAAGTCACAATGGACAATTTAGCCATCCCCATCTTGTTTCAGGAGTATTGACCAGGCCGGCATAATTCTCATCAGACCTCCCAGGTCATACCATAACATATTATCTGGAAGGGGGGATAGGCCCCCTTTCCCCAAATCATGCTTGATTTCTCCTTTCAGAGAACATGTAGGTATTTGTAGACATGAAATTATGTTGCAAGGCAAAGAGAAATACATTATTAGGGTAGTATATAGGTACAGAAGACAGTAAATTGTTGGCTTAATGCATGTTACTCTGCATGGCAAGAATCTAAAGGTCAGCAGTTCACACAGCCACTTGGCTGCAGTGTTAACTTTTCCCACACAACAGGTGTGGGGGGGTAAAAGCCTTGAAAACTCCTAGTTAACCAGTAGGTTAGTTCCCGTAGGGGTTTCACAGCTACGGTAGGCACGTATTGCTTCATTAATTGCAGACAAAAATGTGAAAAAAAAGGGGCAAAAGAAACAAAAAAACGTGGGGAGGAGGGTAAGACAAACAAACAGTTCTCCTCGACCACCTGAACATTGAATATGAGAGTAGGAACTGTCCTCCTTAGATAACAATTGTTTTGAATCTTAAGGCCTCTCCACGGCCCAGGGATCTATCCCAGCAAAAATAGACCGGGTCTTGCCAGGTTTTTGCATATCTAGGACTTATCTCTTAAGCAGGGACATCTCTTTGTGGTCTCCCAGTCCCATGTTTTGTAGTGTTTTCCACAGATAAGGCCACTCGACACTGTCGAAGGCCTTAGCTGCGTCCAGCGAGAAAATTGCTCTATTGCCTGTGTTGTCCACTGGGAGCTGTAAGTTCAGGAATAGTCTTCTTATATTTTGGGCCGTGGATCTCGTGGGGATGAACCTGGATTGGTCCCTATGTACTATTTTATGAATTACCTTGGCCAATCTGTTTGCTAACATCCAGGCCAGCAACTTGATATCGGATGTGAGCAATGAAATGGGTCTATAAGATCCCGGGGAATTCGCATCTTTACCCGGTTTTAAAATAACAATAATGATCGCCTCATTCATTGAGCTTGGCAGTGAACCCTCCTTTAATGCCTCATTGTAAACTTTAAGTAGTGTGGGGAGCATGGAATCAGCGTAGCGTTTGTATATCTCTGAAGGGAGGCCATCTATACCTGGTGCTTTATTGTTTTTAGTTTGAGATAGGGCGATATCCAGTTCTTCTGCAGTTAAAGGGGCATTAAGCATGACCCTATCTTCTATTGGCAGACTGGGGAGTTCACAGCTACCTAAGAAGTCTGTTATTGCACTGTCAGTGGGTGTAACTTTAGAAGTATAGAGATCAGCATAGAAATCACCAAAGACCGTCAGGATATCAAGAGTAGAGCATTTCAGAGCGCCCTGTGCGTCACAGATGGCGGAGATGAGAGAGGTCGATTGTTGAGACCGCGCCATTACTGCAAGCATATGACCAGTCGTCTCCCCATCCTCAAAATGTGATTGTTGCAAAAAAAAGCGTTTGTTCTCCGCCAGCTGCAACGCCAGTTGCCCAGACATTGTCTGTGCACTCAACCATGCCCTCTTATTGTCTCCTGTGGGGTTATTAATATAATCGTTTTCAGTCTCAGTGACTCTATTTCGTACCAATAGTTCCCAAGCCTTGGTGTCAGTTTTAATCCGTGATATTGTTTTGATAAGTTGTCCTCTCTAAAAGGCCTTCGCTGCATCCCAGACCACCCCCAGTCCAACCGTACCAATATTATCCTGTAGAAACAGTGTAAGTGCCCTGGCTAGAGGGTCTGGTTCGGCAAACAGCGAGAGCCAAAAGGGATTGAGTTTCCACATTGGCCGTCTGTATCTATTTGGTAATAAAATGGTTACCCAAAGTGCCGAGTGGTCAGATATATGCCTGTCTGCATAGCCAGATTCCTCTATTAAATGTAGCATCTTGTCATTCCCAAGGCCCAAATCTATTCTGGATAACCCGTTATGTGAGGCTGAGTGGCAGGAGTATTTTTTATCGTTTGGGTGTCTGGATCTCCAAACATCTATTAGCCCTGTTTCTTCAAGTATTCTGGCAAAGGGGGTGCTACCTTTCACCTGAGATATGCCAGCAGTAGGTACAGGAAATTTATCTTTGAGAGGATCTAAGAAATCATTGTAGTCCCCCATTGCCAGTAAGGGTACTTCTGGGTATTGGGCCATAAAACCTGCTAGGTGCCTGATAACCTCTGAGTTATACGGTGGGGGTATATAGATGCTAGCAAGAATACATTTGAGGCCTGTAATTGAGCATAGAAGAAAGACATATCTGCCAGCCGGGTCAATGCGTTTTCTAATGCAATTGAATTGAATATCTTTTCTGAACAGTATACTTGCTCCCCTTGAGTAAGTGGAGTGGGTTGCATGAAACTGGTTAGTATACAATCGTGGACTGAGGCTGGGGGGAGGATCCACAGAGAAATGGGTCTCCTGTAGGCAGACTACCCCCGCATTCAGCGACTTGAGATGTCTAAGGACCGCCCCTTTTTTTACTGGATTTCCCAGTCCTCTGACATTCCAAGTCACAATGGACAATTTAGCCATCCCCATCTTGTTTCAGGAGTATTGACCAGGCCGGCATAATTCTCATCAGACCTCCCAGGTCATACCATAACATATTATCTGGAAGGGGGGATAGGCCCCCTTTCCCCAAATCATGCTTGATTTCTCCTTTCAGAGAACATGTAGGTATTTGTAGACATGAAATTATGTTGCAAGGCAAAGAGAAATACATTATTAGGGTAGTATATAGGTACAGAAGACAGTAAATTGTTGGCTTAATGCATGTTACTCTGCATGGCAAGAATCTAAAGGTCAGCAGTTCACACAGCCACTTGGCTGCAGTGTTAACTTTTCCCACACAACAGGTGTGGGGGGGTAAAAGCCTTGAAAACTCCTAGTTAACCAGTAGGTTAGTTCCCGTAGGGGTTTCACAGCTACGGTAGGCACGTATTGCTTCATTAATTGCAGACAAAAATGTGAAAAAAAAGGGGCAAAAGAAACAAAAAAACGTGGGGAGGAGGGTAAGACAAACAAACAGTTCTCCTCGACCACCTGAACATTGAATATGAGAGTAGGAACTGTCCTCCTTAGATAACAATTGTTTTGAATCTTAAGGCCTCTCCACGGCCCAGGGATCTATCCCAGCAAAAATAGACCGGGTCTTGCCAGGTTTTTGCATATCTAGGACTTATCTCTTAAGCAGGGACATCTCTTTGTGGTCTGGCAGCTTTAAGGGCCCTATCCTCACGATCTAGCCATTGAGCCGCCATGTCCGGGCGTTCAAAGAAGCGGGTTTCTCCGAGTGCGACTACCCTAAGGCGGGCAGGATATAGCATCGCATATGGCAAGTTAAGGTCTCTTAATCTTCGTTTGACATCCATAAACTTTGCTCGCTGCTTCTGGAGTTCAGCTAGGGTTGCCACCCGTACGGGATTGACCCGGACAGTACGGGTTTGGCAACTTGTGCCCGGGTTTCTGTCCCCTGGAAACCCGGGCACAACTAATATCCAGTGCCTCTGTCTGGGTCCCGTCCTCCGCCCCATAGCTCAGTATTTATTATGTGGCCGGGGCGGCTGTGCGGCGCGTGCCTCTCTGCTCCATATCACAGACCGCCAGTGTAGCCTGTCTGTGTAAGAGGCGAGCAGCCGTGAGCTCCGACCAACCTCACGGTCCTCGGCCTCGTTCTCTTCCTGCTCCATCACAGCTGGGGACCGTGGGAGACGAGAGGTGACAGGGGAGCCCGAGACCTTGTCAGCACAGCGGGATGCGGGAACCCAAAGGTATGATCGCAGCGGCAGCCCCCTCCTCTCTGTCAGCCCCCCCCTCCTCTCTGTCAGCCCCCCCCTCCTCTCTGTCAGCCCCCCCCTCCTCTCTGTCAGCCCCCCCCTCCTCTCTGTCAGCCCCCCCTCTCCTCTCTGTCAGCCCCCCCTCCTCTCTGTCAGCCCCCCTCCTCTCTGTCAGCCCCCCCTCTCCTATCTGTCAGCCCCCCCCTCCTCTCTGTCAGCCCCCCCCTCCTCTCTGTCAGCCCCCCTCTTCTATCTGTCAGCCCCCCTCTTCTATCTGTCAGCCCCCCTCTTCTAGCTGTCAGCCCCCCTCTTCTATCTGTCAGCCCCCCTCTTCTATCTGTCAGCCCCCCTCCTCTCTGTCAGCCCTCCCTCCTCTCTTTCAGCCCCCATCTCCTCTCTGTCAGCCCCCCTCTCTTCTCTGTCAGCCCCCCTCTCCTCTCTGTCAGCCCTCCCTCCTCTCTTTCAGCCCCCATCTCCTCTCTGTCAGCCCCCCCTCTCCTATCTGTCAGCCCCCCTCTTCTATCTGTCAGCCCCCCCTCTCCTCTCTGTCAGCCCCCCTCTCCTCTCTGTCAGCCCCCCTCCTCTCTGGCAGCCCCCCCTCTCCTCTCTGTCAGCCCCCCCTCTCCTCTCTGTCAGCCCCCCTCCTCCCTGTCAGCCCCCCTCCTCCCTGTCAGCCCCCCTCTCCTCTCTGTCAGCCCCCCTTTCCTCCCTGTCAGCCCCCCTTTCCTCCCTGTCAGCCCCCCTCTCCTCTCTGTCAGCCCCCCTCTCCTCTCTGTCAGCCCCCCTCTCCTCTGTCAGCCCCCCTCTCCTCTCTGTCAGCCCCCCTCTCCTCTCTGTCAGCCCCCCTCTCCTCTCTGTCAGCCCCCCTCTCCTCTCTGTCAGCCCCCCTCTCCTCTGTCAGCCCCCCTCTCCTCTCTGTCAGCCCCCCTCTCCTCTCTGTTAGCCCCCTCTTCTCTCTGTTAGCCCCTCCTCTTTGTTAGACCCCTCCTCTCTGTTAGCCCTCTCCGCTCTTTTAGCCCCCTCCTCTCTGTTAGCCCCCTCTTCTCTCTGTCAGCCCCTCTTCCTCTCTGTCAGCCCCCTCTTCTCTCTGTTAGCCCCTGTTAGCCCCCCTTCCTCTCTGTCAGCCCCTGTTAGCCCCCTCTCCTCTCTGTCAGCCCCCTCTCCTCTCTGTCAGCCCCTTCTCCTCTCGGTCAGCCACCCTCTCCTCTCGGTCAGCCACCCTCTCCTCTCTGTCAGCCACCCTCTCCTCTCTGTCAGCCCCCCTTCCCTCTCTGTCAGACCCCCTTCCCTCTCTGTCAGACCCCCTTCCCTCTCTGTCAAGGTCCCTCTCCTCTCTGTCAGCCCCCCTTTCCTCTCTGTCAGCCCCCCTTTCCTCTCTGTCAGCCTCCCTCTCCTCTGTCAGCCCCTCCCTCGGTCAGCCCCCTCTCCTCTCTATCAGCCCCTCCCTCTGTCAGCCCCCCTCTCCTCTCTGTCAGCCCCCCTCTCCTCTCTGTCAGCCCCTTCTTCCTCTCTGTCAGCCCCTTCTTCCTCTCTGTCAGCCCCTTCTTCCTCTCTGTCAGCCCCTTCTTCCTCTCTGTCAGCCCCTTCTTCCTCTCTGTCAGCCCCCTCTTCCTCTCTGTCAGCCCCCCTCTTCCTCTCTGTCAGCCCCCCTCTTCCTCTCTGTCAGCCCCCTTTTCCTCTCTGTCAGCCCCCCTCTTCCTCTCTGTCAGCCCCCTTTTCCTCTCTGTCAGCCCCCTTTTCCTCTCTGTCAGCCCCCCTCTTCCTCTCTGTCAGCCCCCCTCTTCCTCTCTGTCAGCCCCCCTCTTCCTCTCTGTCAGCCCCCTCTTCCTCTCTGTCAGCCCCCTCTTCCTCTCTGTCAGCCCCCTCTTCCTCTCTGTCAGCCCCCTCTTCCTCTCTGTCAGCCCCCTCTTCCTCTTTGTCAGCCCCCTTCTTCCCCTCTGTCAGCCCTCCTCCTCTCCCCTGTCCCCCCATACTACACCAGGAGACCTCGCCCACCCCCCAAAATTACACTGGGAGGCTCCCCACCAAACATTACACACTACATATACACTATATTGTACATTACACACGCCTGCACTAAATACACTATATTGTACATTACACACTCTGCACTATATACACTATATTGCACATTACACACGCCTGCACTATATACACACTATATTGTACATTACACACCTGCACTATATACACACACTATATTGTACATTACACACCTGCACTATATACACACTATATTGTACATTACACACCTGCACTATATACACACTATATTGTACATTAAACACCTGCACTATATACACACTATATTGTACATTACACACCTGCACTATATACACTATATTGCACATTACACACGCCTGCACTATATACACACTATATTGTACATTACACACTCTGCATTATATACACACTATATTGTACATTACACACCTGCACTATATACACACTATATTGTACATTACACACCTGCACTATATACACACACTATATTGTACATTACACACTCTGCACTATATACACTATATTGCACATTACACACGCCTGCACTATATACACACTATATTGTACATTACACACCTGCACTATATACACACACTATATTGTACATTACACACTCTGCACTATATACACTATATTGCACATTACACACGCCTGCACTATATACACACTATATTGTACATTACACACGCCTGCACTATATACACACTATATTGTACATTACACACCTGCACTAAATACACTATATTGCACATTACACACCTGCACTATATGCAATTGGCTACGCCCACTGTTCACCGCTGCGCGTGCCACATTAATACTCCCCTAGGGCACACAGAGGTGTCCCAGGTATTTTACAATCTCATTGTGCATGCTACAAAAAAAATGCCAAGCCCCGCTGAAGTGTTCGGGTTTGGCTCGAAGAAAAGGTGGCAACCCTAAGTTCAGCCGAAAAATCCGGAAACAGGGAGATTTTGGAGTTTTCAATAGACAGCTTACTTCCCATGGTTCTGGCTTTAGCAAGGATGGCATCTCTGTCTTTGTAGTTTAAGAGCTTAAACAGAAAAGCACCAGGGTGATTGCCAGGGGGTAGTGGACGAAATGGCACTCTATGCGCTCTCTCCACCGCAAATAGCGGAGAGAATGCTTCTTTTCCAAATGTAGTGAAGAGCCATTGTTCGATGAAAGTGACAGGGTCTTTACCCTCTATCCTTTCTGGGAATCCTAAGGCGCGGACATTGTTGCGGCGCATGCGATTTTCCAAATCATCTAAACGCGCTGCATGCTGATCTGCAAGATGGCAGTTATACTTTAAATCTCTCTGCATGGGTACTAAATCATCTTCAATTACACTAACCCTGCTCTCCACTGCAGCTGTGCGCTCTCTCAGCTTTTGCATGTCCTGTCTCACAAAGGATATCTCAGCTTTAACACCCTTCACTTCATCAGTCAGGGTTGAGATGGATCTGTTGCATATAGTCACTGCAGAGAGAATGTCTCTGAGAGTGGGTTCAGCATTATCCAGGGGCATACTTGGTGTCTGAGTGCCCTGATAGGGATGTGATACTGTACTCACTGCGGCCCAGTCAGAAGGGGATCCAGCGCCATCCTCCAGTGGAATAGTATTATCCATCTCCAGCTGGCTTCCTTCTTCTTCACTGAGGTCAGATGTGGGTGATGGTAGTTCTTTTGATGATTTATTGCCAAACAGGAGTTTCTGGGCTGCCTCCTTATATTTTTCCTTTTGAGATCGCTGTGGCAGAGCACCATCTTGGGCCTGTGCTGCGGGCGGGCCGCCACCATTCTTGTCCCGTTTTGGCATGTTTTTCAGCTGCAAATCGGTCGGATGAATGGGTCTGCTGAGGCCCAGATAGCGTGCGGTTCCGATCGGAGGTATCAGCGGGCTGGATGAGTGATCCAAAGGATGATTACCAGGATTTTCGGCGGAGCTGAGGAGAAGTGTGTCCTGCTACATGCTCTGCCTGGCCACACCCCATAATTACAATTTTTGATGCAATACTTTGCAGCAGGGCTCGTTCCTGCGCTCCAACTAGAGTATCTGTGAGGGGTTGCAGTGTTGTGGCACCAGTACCAGTGCCTAAGGCCCAATTTTTCAGCCCCTGTTTAACAGGGGCGTGCAATTACAATTTTTGATGCAATACTTTGCAGCAGGGCTCGTTCCTGCGCTCCAACTAGAGTATCTGTGAAAGGTTGCAGTGTTGTGGCACCAGTGCCTAAGGCCCAATTTTTCTGCCTCTGTTCAACAGGGACATGTAATTACAATTCTTGATCTAATATTTCACAGCAGGGCCCGTTCCAGCGCCCACCAAGAGTAACTGTGAGGACTTACAGTGTTGTGGAACCACCATCACCAAAGACCCAATTTTTCTAACCCTGTTTAACAGGGGCATGTAATTACAATTCTTGATTGAATATTTCACAGCAGGGCCCTGTGAGGGCTTACAGTGTTGTGGCAACACCAACACCTAAGGCCCTAATTTCTGCAGAGTATATAGGGCAGGCCCCTACTTTCAAACATCCAACTTACAAATGACTCCTACTTGCAAACGGAAGGAGAAAGCAGGAAGTGAGATGAAATCTACCCCTAGGAAGTGAAATTCTCTCCTGTAAGAGTTAATATGGGAAAAACGTTTCTCCTTTCCACTGATGCTTTATCGCCAATCCTTGTTTCACTAAAACCCCCAAATTTTCAAAAAACATTTGTCATTGGGACAAAGTGAGGTGAAATCTTCTGAAGAGGAGCACAGACAGCAAATGTCACAGGGGTGATAACCATTCCCTATGTTTTCCAAAAAGCTTAAAATAGATTTTTTGGCTGGAGCTAAACACTTTAAAAATGTACCAGTTCAAAATTACAAACAGATTCTACTTAACAACAAACCTACAGTCCCTGTCTTGTTTGCACCGCCTGTATACTGCTGTTCAGAGGGCCTGGGGCCCCACACTTTTTGTTAATTTGGTTGCGGGGTTCCCCTTAATATCCATACAAGACCCAAAGGGCCTGGTAATGGACGGGGGGGGGGTACCCATGCCGTTTGTCTCACTGATTTTCATCCATATTACCGGGACCCGACAATACATTACAGCCGTAAGCAGTTTTAAATGACTTTTATTCCTTTTAAAATGTAATTTTGTGCAGGGACTGTTCTAAGCACGGGAAACACGCACCACTTTACAGGCATAATATAGACACCCCCCAGGTACGATATTTAAAGGAATATTTCGCTTTTTTTTTCACTTTAAGCATCATTAAAATCACTGCTCCCGAAAAAACGGCCGTTTTAAAACTTTTTTTTTGCATTGATACATGTCTCCTGGGGCAGGACCCGGGTCCCCAAACCCTTTTTAGGACAATACCATGCAAATTAGCCTTTAAAATTAGCGCTTTTGATTTCAGACGTTCGAGTCCAAAAGACTTCAATGGGGTTCTAATGTTCGTGTGAAGTTTCGGTCCGTTCGCAGGTTCTGGTGAGAACCGAACTGGGGGGGGGGGGGGGAGGGGTGTTCGGCTCATCCCTAGTGGTCAGTGCAAATTCCCCCTCACATTGATGAGAGTCAGACTAAATCCCCCCCCCCTCATATTGGTGGTCATTGTAAATTCCCCATTACATTGATAGAATCCCCCACTATATACTTGCCAAAGATTTCCAGCTTTGCTTTACATGATTTTGCTTCTGCTAATGAGGGCAGTATGACTCGCGTAAATGTATTCTATATAGATGATTTTTATACGGTTTTCTGATTCTTATTTATGCACTATAATTTGAATGCACTATATTGAAGGAGAGCGTTGCACTTTTTTTGGGAGGGTGATACTGGGGTCATTGAGGATGAGGAATTGAGTACTTGAGTGAAATATTGGAGGCGTGTAAACAGGTGTCTCCTAAAGTGTCAGTCTGCCTTACTCAATTGTATATTCTTCATAGAACATATCTCCTGTGTACTTAGCTAAATTTTGTTCATCCCACAGTTCTATGTGTCTAAATGCTTGATCGCCCTTGGTACATTTAGCCATTTATTTAGTACTGCCCCTGAATTCAAGGTTTCTGGACACAGGTCATTCAGTTTCTTCACAACCATATGGGCTCTCCATTGTCGGTGGGCCCCAATCAGTGTTTACTAGGTTTCTTCCCTGATTCTGATAAGTATATGCTCACATTCTTGCATGAACCACTGTTTGGGGCCAGGAAATTGGTGGCTGTAACCCAAACTATTCAGGCCTGGATAGCTGATGCGCACCTAGCTGAGATAAATAATTCCTTACCTATATGCTAATAGGGGTTTACCAAACAAATATAATAAGATTACGGATAGATGATTAAAGTCTGTTGTCACCTGTATTTCATAGGTACTGTTGTTGATCGATTATACTTAATTGTACTCCATTTTCTCCCTCAGTGTTGTTTACAGAACTCGGTGTAGATTTTTATTTATTTTATTTATTTTTTTTATACTCTCACTTTTACTGTACCCTTATGAATGAGTTGTGTTACTTTTATGATTATTAACACCTACTGTTGCTGTTCATTGCTCTTTATCATTTTGGCTATATTTGATATATTTGATATTTGTAGCCTTGGTCTCATTTTCTGATAGACCGGATTACACTTTTTTTTTGTGATTATGAGTGCCTGGTGCTTTGTTGTATGAATCATAATTGTACTGTGTTTTTTATATATCAACAAAACCTTATTTTCTCCTAACAAAAAAAAAATACACTTTTTTCTTTTAAGTGTGCTGGAAAATGTGTGTATTGTGTTTATTCTTTGAGAAGCCCTTCCATGCGCACCTTACTTTAACCACTTCCGGACTGCCCACCGTTGTAATACGTTGGTAATTTGAAGGAGGATATCGTTATGGCAGCAGCTAGCTGCCATAACCCCGGTATCCTCTTCTTCAGCGGGCTGTCCGGTTTAAGATAAAAGTGGTCCCCTGCGGCTGATTCGCTGCAAGATCACTTTTATCAGCAGTGGGAGAGGGGGCCGTTGGCAGCAGCGGAGGCGATCGTGTCCGTCCCCTGCCTGGGTATGGAGCCGAGTGAGGGGAAGGTGGCCCCCACCTGTCTCCATATCACTGCAAGGCGGAAGCTACGTCAAAACGTCACTTCCGCCCATAACTCTTAAAGGGCTATTTTTTATTTTTATTTTTTATTGCATTTTAATGTAAATATGAGATCTGAGGTCTTTTTGACCCCAGATCTCATATTTAAGAGGTCCTGTCATGCTTTTTTCTTTTGTAGAATTCTCTCCTGCGCTCAGGTGTCCAGTAACTATGTATGTGGTGCGACCAACTTAATGAAGTAATACCTGACATCTTGCAGCCCTCCTTAGAACAATGGGTAATTATAGACTAAAGGGAAACAAGAAAAGGAGGGCGCACCAACCTAGTGCATTACCACTGATAAAACTTTATTGTAGCATTAAAACAGCAAGATGTATACTCACAAACGAGCATTCATAAAGGCTTTGACAAGGGAGCAGATGTGCTGTTCTGAAGATCGACACACCAGGACCTAATGTCGAGAGGGTCAAACCAATGGATTGACTGATGGCTGACGCGTTTCGGAGGAGCACTCCTTTCCTCAGAGCCTAAGCGGGCAATGGCTAATCTCTCGTAGTTGCCTCTACTTATGTGTGTCTGTGTCTGCAGGGCCCAATTGGTAGCGACGCCCACCCCAATAGGAAACGCCCACCCATATGGACTTCTCCTCCCTGGCCCCATCCCTCCTAAGTACGATCCTTAACCCAAGGGCTGGGAACCAATACTATTGTTATTGTTTAGTGTTAATACATGCTGAACCCATACATATGGTACCAGCTGCATAAGTCACAAATCACCAAGCACAACTGTTCGGGACAACCACCCTCCAAAAGGAGGGTGAACAGATGTATCTTACCTCCTGCATGTTGCCCCTAAAATGGTCCTTTGCTGTGGGCTGGTGTAGGGAGGTGATAAGGGGCATCGTAGGCTCCCGGGAGCCATGGAGGCGCTGTTGGCAGCAGGTGGAACGCACGCCGCTCAGAAGACCAGAAGTGCGGGTATACAGTCACAGTGTCATTTCCCCGTCCACGCGCGTCATGGGACGCTGTGTGTAGGGGCGCAGCCCGGAAGCGCGGGTGTGTTTGAGTTCCGGCCACTGTGGGGTTGCCTTAGTGAAGCTTAATTGGCGATGATACAGGGTGCACGCGCACCACTACCTGTGCGCGCGCCTCACACTACCACCCCGGCCTACTATCCGCTGTCCTCTCCACTGGTCTATACGCAATCTTGTACCAGGCACTGGTGACACAGGGGAGGCGGCATATTGGTCAGGGCAGGACAAAGCTCACAGGCACACATAAACCATAGGATTTGCCCAAAAGAGAAGATTAAATTTGAAAATTAAAAGTAAAAGATAAATATGTTAAAAATCTAATTAATTAAGCTCAATGCAGTCCGCAGAAGCATGCATCCAAGGTTAAAAATTTTTGTTGTGTAATGTAATTAGATAAAATATCATTATATACATTATCATAATAAAGGATCATAAAATTTAGTCATATAAAGAAACTTTAAAACCAATAATACAAAAAGAATAGACCATAGAAATAAATTACAATAAAAAAAAAATAATGAAATAATATAATAATAATAATAATAATAAAAAAAGGGCTAAAAATAAATGCAGATTCTCTAAAGCCTATACCATTAATAACACCATTAGAGAACTTTTAACAGTACAACATCCACAGACCGACTATTCATGCTGAACGAAGATGTTATAGCTCATATATACATAGCACATATCCAAGGGCCCACCCTACTTCAAAATTACCAATAAGGTATAACCACTAAAGGGGCTAGAAATGTCCCCATATTGATTAAAAAAAATATATAAAATATATAAATTCTACTATACAAATATATATATATATATATATATATATATATATATATATATATATATATATATATATATATATATATATATATATATATATATATATATTAAAGAGGGTATTCATCAAAACAAAGGCTTTAATAAAGAGGGTATTCGTCAAAACAAAGGCTTTAAATAATTAGCTAAACACAGTTATAGTACTCTCCCAAAAATAAATACACCGAAGGATACCTCTGCGGACTGTCGTACTACAGAGAGACCACTACCCGCTCGCACCTATGTTTAGCATCACTAATGGTGATCATAAACATAAAATAACATAAGATTAATAATGTTAAAAAAAGTAATAATGAATTCCTGACAGACCAAACCAGAAACTGGAAACTAACTACTAGACATGAAACTAGAAACTAACTACTACATAAGTCAAATCTATCTATCCCAGATCCTAATGACTGAAACTAGTATACCCCGTAAGTGAGCCCCAAGGTAAATCTTGTGGTGAAAGGAGCATACTAGAAGGATAGAAGCATAGTTGTCCTGGCTAATACCGCAAGTAACTCGGGGGCTTTTACGAGGACTGAAAATGTCATACGGCATTATGCAGTTCGATTTCTTCATTCAGGCCTTTCGGGGCCAGAGTTCCTAGGGAAAAAATCCAGAATGCCTCTCTCTTACACAGCATTTGATACTTTTTACCGCTATCCAAGTCACTCGGCATAGCCTCTATACTGAACACTTTGAGTCCTACTGTACTACTACTATGGACTTCCTTAAAGTGTCTCGGTACTGAGTAATTGTCTTTCTCTGTCAAAATGCTGCTTCTGTGCTCATTCATCCTGGTCCTCATTGGTCTTGATGTCCGGCCAATGTAAAGAGGGGCACAGGAGGCATACAGGGTGCCGCAGTTGATAAAATGCTTCATCCTGTGAATCCTGCCATCTGCTCCAACAACTTCTTTCTTTCTATGGCACATATGCACAGTTCCCACAGCTGTTACTCCCATATCTGTAACTACCTTTCTGGTCAAAGATCGTACTCCAAAGGTTACTATGCCCTTTATTTCTTTGCTTTTTCACCCTGCTCGGGGAAATAATGCTCCTTAGGTCCTTCGGTCTCCTAAAGATCAAATTAGGATGTGAGGGAAGACTTGTCCTCAGGATATGGTCTGATTCAAGGATCCTCCAATTCTTTTTATTATATTTTATTTATATATGGAAGTCCATATGGGTGGGCGTATCCTATTGGGGTGGGATCGCTACCAATTGGGCCTTGCAGACACACATAAGTAGAGGCAACTACGAGAGATTAGCCATTGCCCACTTAGGCTCTGAGGAAAGGGGTGCTCCCCCGAAACGCGTCAGCCATCAGTCAATCCATTGGTTTGACCCTCTCGACATTAGGTCCTGGTGTGTCGATCTTCAGAACAGCGCATCTGCTCCCTTGTCAAAGCCTTTATGAATCCTCGTTTGTGAGTATACATCTTGCTGTTTTAATGCTACTATAAAGTTTTATCAGTGGTAATGCACTAGGTCGGTGCGCCCTCCTTTTCTTATAATGCTTTTTTCTATTACAAGGGATGTTTACATTCCTTGTAATAGGAATAAAAGTGACACAATTTTTATTTTTTTTTAAAAACAGTGTAAACATGTAAAAAAGGTAAAATAAATAAGAATTTTTTTTTTTTAAACGAGCCCGCGTGCAGAAGCGAACGCCCGCATATGAAAACTGTGTTCAAACCACACATGTGAGGTATCGCCGTGATCAGTAGAGCGAGAGCAATAATTCTTGCCCTAGACCTTCTCTGTAACTTAAAACATGAAACCGGTAGAATTTTTTTTAAAATGTCACCTATGGAGGAGATTTTTAACGGTAAAAGTTTGTCGCCATTCCACGAGTGGGCGCAATTGTTAAAGCATGACATGTTGGGTATCATTTTACTCGGCGTAACATTATCTTTCACAATATAACATTGGGCTAACTTTACTGTTGTCTTATTTTAATTCAAAAGTGTTTTGTTTTTTTTTCCAAAAAAGTGCACTTGTAAGACCGCTACGCAAATACGGTGTGACAGAAAGTATTGCAACGACCGCCATTTTATTTTCTAGGGTGTTAGAAAAAAATGTATAATGTTTGGGGGTTCTAAGTAATTTTCTAGCAAAAAAAAATGTTTTTAACTTGTAAACAACAAATCTCAGAAAGAGGCTCGGTCCTTAATTAGTTAAAAAGCTAGTTATAAACTGATTGTCATTTTTGCTAAGCGTTCTAACCTTTCCCCATTTTGCATTTTATCCAATTTTTTAAAAAATGTTTAGGGTATAGATACACATTAAATATTGCTAAATGCCAAACATTAAACCAAATCTGTCGGTCTATAGCAGTGGTTCTCAACCCTGTCCTCAAGTACCCACAACAGGCCATGTTTTGGCAATTTCTCTTATATAAAATAGCTGTCCAAAATACCAAGCCATTAACTCTTATTTAAAGCGCCTGTGCAAGATAAAGGAAAAACCTGCAAACATGGCCTGTTGGGGGTACCTGAGGATAAGGTTGAGATCCACTGGTCTAAAGCATTGAATTCAGCAGTGCACACTAATTGGGATGCTCCCTTATCCAAGGAGCTTCTTCTTCTCCCGTTGGACCTCCACAAGGCTTTTGATAGTTTAACTTGGGGCTACTTATTTGCCACTTTGGAGGCCTTTCGATTTGGTTCTACATTTATTTCCCTATTAAAAACTCTGTATAGCGCTCCTCTAGCTCAAGTCTTCATACGGGGTTAAACTGTAGGTCATCGCTGGTTCCAATCCAGCGCAGAAAGACTGGGTTGCGCGCTTTCTCCTTTGCTTTTTGCTTTAGCTCCTGCAATATGCTCCCACCCTGACATCTGTTGTGAAAATTTTTATAAATGTATGTTGTCAGATGAACCCCAGTGTCTGTTTTGCTGTAATACACTTATGCGAGGGTATTCGCACATACAGATGCTGGTGGAAGACAATTGGATGCGAAAACCTTCCTGTGGACACGGCGGATCTGTTTGCTCTTTTAAGGATGTTTATTTATGCCTCACCAGGGAACTGGCCACTCCATGGCGCTCGCATTTAAACTTTTAAGTAAGCAGGTCTGCGTACTTGGAAACCATAGCATAACCATACAAAATTATGGCTCGCATCATTGGTAGCAGTGGGAATGTGCTGATGGTTGTGTTCGGAACCATGTGCTCGCCGCATGGTTTTGCACACCACCGTCTGCACAAGTCACTACTGCATTTCTATTTGAATATATGCATGTGTGTTTTTGTAGGGAGAAATCCTGGTTTGTGTTGGTTTTCATTTGTTAATATCTGCCTTTTTTCTGTAGTCCGGATTTCATCCACCATTTTGCCGTGGACCGATTTTCGATTGCTGCAACTGCCTTGTTTCTGCTGATTTTAGTCTCAAGCGAAATATGGTCTGTTTTTTATACTGAATTCCATTTCCAGTAGAATAATTTAGGTTTTTATTCCAGTTGTTTTAGAGAAGTTTATGTTTCTCGTGAAGAAGTCTGTTTTTGGCGGGATCAACAAACTGCATTTTATGTGTTATTTTGTTGTGGCCTGGCTTTTATCTGCCATTTTCCATTCTTGTAGTCACCATGTGGCCGTGGCAAGTACCATGTTGTGTCCGCTGTGTTTGGGTGGAATTGCTTATTTGGTTTATAGAGGCGCAGTTTAAGGCACCGTTTCCTTTTAAGAGAATTCGATCTTTTCTGTTTTTGTACTTTTTACATACTTTGCATACTTTGCTCCCTCTTCCTATTAATTTATATCATGTGATGTACAACAGGAAGTTGGTGGAAGGAACTGGGGGTCTTTTGACTCGTGTTTGAAATGACAAAATCATTTTTGATTTTTAAATTTAATTAAGGTTTATGCTGTGGTGCAGTTTTGGGTAGAGAGCAAACAGGAGGCATCCGAGTTGTTGTAATATCTAGGTACAGATAGAAGCCATAAGATTGTTTTGAATAGCGGAGGATTTCATGGTGTTTTTGTAGTTGTTGGACAAACACGTTTAGAAGACTGTATATCGTGGGACTGGTCGGGCCATGTAAATCGGAATTCCAGTGCGCGATTGTTTTAGCATAAACGTGAGATGTAGTACACTAGCAGCCCCACTCAGGCCGTGTACAATAATTGGGAAGCGGGGGCCAGTTATAGTGACAAAGGCGCAAACAATAACCGCTCTGAAAGTAAAGCGCAGGGTTCTCTGGACGCAGAGTCTGCCAAAAAAGCGATTTGAATCGTCATGGGCAATGGGTCGTCCATGTACCCCAGTCAGACAGCTGCACAATACATGAAATCTGAGTATGGGGCTAAGGCCATTAGACCCCTTAAAGATTGGCATATATGGTCAGAGGAAAAAGTAAGGTGTATTCCTTTGGAAGGTATTTTTGATGTCTGGAGGTACGAGACCCCAGAATAAAAATACCTTGGAAGTAGTTCAGCTGTGGCTTCAGAAATCTGTAATGAGCGAGTTGATGGATGTGTAGTACACGTTTGTGTGTTTAAAAATTATCATGCCTGTTTTTGGACTTTGTGTGGCATGTCCATACAAGATTCCGAGATGCTCTTGTATCTTTCCCATTGTATTTTTTTTCTATCGCTAAGAGTGAAGGTAGCATTCCGTCTGGTTGTTTTGTTTTTTTTTATTTTTGTTTTGGGAACTATGAAATATCTCCCCCAGATTTGTATCTAAATGTTTGTCTCATGTTTTAGTCTTCTCATTGTTTGTATGTACAGTGGAACCTCGGATTACGCGCATAATCCGTTCCAGGAGTATGCTCGTAATCCAATGTACTCGCATATCAAAGTGAGTTTTCCCATTGAAGTCAATGGAAACGAAAATAATTTGTTCCGCATTGACTTCAATGGGCTGCAATACCGCATGCAGCCAGAGGCGAGGGGCGCCGGAGAGCCTCGGAAACGGCCGAAAAGGCCCGAGGGACACTTCGGCAGACCTCGGCAAACCTCGGAAAGACTCCATTCACGAGCCTTTCCGAGGTTTGTCGAGGTCAGCCGAACTGTCCTCGGGCTTTTCCGGGCCTTTCCGAACGGCGCCGATCGGCGACTTTCGGTTCTGCTCGGCTCCGGCGCCCCCCACCTCGGGCCAAATGCGGTACTGCACACCGCTTTTGGCCTGAATCCTGCTCGTTTTGCAAGACAACACTCACAAACTGAGTTAGGAATTTTAGAAATACAGTGCTCGGTTTGCGAAACGTTCGTTAACCGTGTTACTCGCAAACCGAGGTTCCACTGTAGTAACAAGAATACGTTTGACAGCCCTCTTACGTGTCGCGGCTGTTGTATTTTAGTAAGAACATGAAAGTAAGGGTTACAGAGG
The DNA here is from genome assembly GCA_037952925.1 of Lithobates clamitans. NCBI lineage: Eukaryota > Metazoa > Chordata > Amphibia > Anura > Ranidae > Lithobates > Lithobates clamitans. The sequence goes on along the minus strand of JBBGZY010001889.1, from coordinate 529,784 downwards.
GTTTAGTTATTATCGGTTTTGAGGAATGTCAGTGACTGTTTACCATTCTTTGCAGGTTAAATATGAAGGACAGAATAATAACTTTTGTTTATAAGTATCTTTTCAGGTCCAAGGAGTTTCTGAAAGTGTATGTACATAGAAAGCAGGTGTATAAGAAGGTAAAAGTATCATAGGCTATTTCACTGTTTCATTGTTTTTTTTCTGCACCATTCTAAACCCTGCGTGTCTTCCTCCAGTTTGTAATGAGGAAGAAAAAAGGGGGGAGTTGATAGCAGTGAGAATGACAATTTTTCAAACCCATAATAATAACCGCTCTAATTCTAGCCAAGTTTGTGACCTAGTAGGAATGACAGGTTCCACGACTTTCTTCCTTTGATGGAATTTGAATCAGCAGTCTGGTGAAAGACGCTCCCATAGGAACCTTTTTTTTCAATGGTTCCAGGTATTACACCCCAGATGGTAAGATGCAGTGACCACAGTCATTAAGTTCCCACATGTCTGGGTTATTGCCATATGAGGTTTGTTTGGAGGTCAACCAAAAACCAGAGTTGTACTTTCCTCAGCAGCTCAAAAGATCCACCACAGGGTTCATGAGTCCCTCCTGGACCCTGACACAATAATCAGTTTACATTCTTTCTAACCAGGTGACTGGGTTGTTGTAAAGAAGCTTGAGGGATGAGACCAGTCCAGTCACTGCAAGAAGCTGCTCAACTACATCAAAGGATGAGGAGTATCTTTGTTTATATTTTTTAAAATGTATTTTCCAACTAGCTAAGAAAGCGAACAGGACACATGGTTGGGTCTACTCTGAATCTCCACTGAGCTCTAGTACCCCAGCGATGACGGCGGTACATGCTATATGTGATGTTCATATTGGTGTGAGGAGTTTTGACAAACTAGTAAAATCCAAACAGACACTTGTCAATAGAATTTATTTATAATTAATTATAATTTTAACTATAGCTCTGGTTCTTGCTAGCTTTGGTATCAGGACGACTAGGAAGCCCACAAGTGTGCTTCAACTTTAGTTTGGTATAAATGTGGATCTACAGCTTATAAGGTAATTCCCCTAAGGCAAGAGGTTCATGTGTGCTGGTGAAACTCGTCCGAGCATCTTATGTCACGGCTGATCGTGAGGATCTGATGGCGCGAGAGAAGGTAAGAATTGTAGGGGCAGCTGGAAGGGAATTGCTTGTACACGGTGGGGGCTTGAGCTTATGAAACGACTGAACAATTTCATCTATTGAGGATGGGATGTTTCATGTAACTGTTGAAGCTACAAGGAAGTTCCCACAGTCCAAGGGGGGTTTCTGGGAATTCATAAGTAAAGATTGTTATACCTGGATCGGGGATACTAGTGACAAACTTCAGGCCCATATGGATAAGGTTCAGATCCCTGCAAGGCAAAGCCAGAGCTAAGACTAGTGAAGGTGGGAATCCTTTTAAGGGTTTGGGAAAATTGGGGGATTTTTTATTTTCCATCGGATCATGGTTGAAGGAAGTAGGGGTATATATACTCATGTTGTTTTTATTTCTATTCCTTCTATATGTCGTGATGAGGTGCTCATGTTGCCTGCTTGGACGAGTGAACAGACCCCCAGGAAGATGATCACATCTTTCTCACAGAGATGAGACGCCCCGAAGCCCAGCCCATGTACAAGACACAGAGGATTCCAGACTGACCGGCGATTACTACAGCTCACCGTGTCGTGTCCTCGCTATAAGGCATTCCTCTTGAAGAACAGAGTCTACATGTCAAGCCGTGTTTTCCTTTTTTATGGACTCATATGGACTGTAAGGACTGATTAATTTCCAGGTTTAAGAAGAAAATCAAGATTCATTGAGGAACACATGGGAGCATATGACAAAGAGGAGGATCTGTTGTGGAATTTTTTTTTTTTTTTTTTTTAACAGAAAAGTTTTTATTTATCATTATTAAAAATGACTTACATTACACAATCCAAACATTGAATATTTGAATGACAAAATCAAATACATATTATAATAAAACACGTTCTAATACTGTATAAGACATATTATTCACCACATTGTTTACACAAATTTCTTTATGCAAAAAAAAAGAAAAAAAATTCTAACCTACTTCCTAATACAAGAAGCGTCAGAGCAACTCTGCTTCGTTCGTTATTCCTGGAAGATTTATTTAGCATAGGCATCCGCTTACCTAACCTTTATTTGCCATATAAAACAATCGTAGTATTTCTAAAGGGGGGCACCCTCTAGGGGGATGGGAGGAGAAGGGGAAGACACTGATAGTAGGGGGGATTTCTCACATTCCTAATAGGGCTTTAACTGTTAGCCCAGGACCCCAAATTTTTTCAAACTTTTGGGGGCATTTACGACTCATGTATGTAAGTTTATACAATGGTAGAGTGTTGTCAATGAGTGTCTTCCACTGCCCAACCTTCGGGGGTTCCGACTGTTTCCATTTAATTAGAATGGCCTTTCTGGCATAATAGGAGGCATAGAAAATCAGCAGCTGTTTGTGAGTACTTGTAGTAATGGCGTCACATATTCCTAACAAGAGGACACGCGGGTCAAGGCCTATAGTTAAATTCCCAATCGAGTTTATATACTGGACCACCTCTCGCCAATATTGTTGGATGAGGGGACAAGACCACACTACATGAAAGAACGTTCCCACTGCATTATTACATTTGGGGCATTTATCAGACTGAGTAGGGTAGATTCTGGCAAGCCTCTGGGGGGTATAGTAGGCCCTGTGGAGGAATTTCAGCTGGATGTATCTGTCCCTGGCGGATATCATTAAAGGTATGTATTGTTGAATTCCTTCTTCCCAATCATCATCCGTCAGGGAGGGCACATCCACCTTCCATTTGTTAAAGAGCTGAGTTCCTTGACCGTCAGTCCCACAGGGCATCCGGAGGTATAGGGAGGATAGGATGCGTTCTGCATTGGCCGAAATAAGGAAGCGCTCCACCATGTGTGACTCCAAGCGAACATCATCGGGAAACTGGGCCTGTATGGCATGTCTTAGTTGTAGATAGCGGAAAAACATCTTCGCTGGGAGTTGGAAGGTGTCTTTAAGCTCATCATAGGATAATAACCTACCCGCTGGCATAATATGCTGCACAATTTTAATTTCGTATCTTGCCCAGATAGCCGGGTCAGGGATAGACAATAGGTGGGGCAGTCTAGGGTTACCCCACAATGGCGTATAAGGGGAGATAACCCCAGGCGGATTGAATTTAGCTGTCATTTGGTCCCAAACTTTAATCGTAGTGCGCATAGGAATTGTCAGTCCAGCCTGTGCCCTCTGGCCCCTAAACACCAGGTTACTTAGTGCCGAGTATGACCCCAGGATGGCTGCCTCTAAGTTAACTGATGGGTTACTTCGTGATTGTGTGAACCACCAGCGTACTGTAACCAGTACAGCCGCCCAGTAGTATTGCCTAAAACACAGGAGCGCTAGTCCACCTGCAGAGAGGGGAAGCTTTAAAACCGTTTTAGCCACCCTAGGGGTCAGTCCGGCCCAAATAAACGAGTTAATCACCTTGTCTAGTTTCTGAAAAAAGGAGTTAGGGATGGGGACTCGGTATTTCTGAAGACATAGAGAAACTTGGGAAGGAACGTCATTTTAAGAAGGTTGATCCTACCCACTGGAGTCAAAGGAAGCGATTTCCAAGTCAAGCATCGCCGTATGAGTTCCTGTAGGATAGGATAGACATTGTCCGTTAGGTAGCAGGAAGGTTCCTTTTGTACTTCAATACCCAAATATCTGAATTTAGTGATTGGTTGTAATTGTATATGGGAGGGAGGGACAGGGGGTGAGAATAGTGAGAATAGTATGGATTTATTCCAATTGATACGTATTCCGGAGAAGGACCCGAACTGATCAATAATTCGCAGGGCCTCCTCCAAGGAATCCGAGGCATCAGGGAGATAAAGAAGGGTATCATCCGCGTAGAGGGAGATCTGTTCCCTCAGCGGGCCCACCTCCATTCCCTCTGCAGACGTAGCCGACCTAATGAGAATGGCCAGGGGTTCAATTGCTAGGGCAAACAGTCCCGGAGACAGTGGGCAACCCTGCCTGGTTCCTCTGCGGAGGTTAAAGGGGGATGAGAGTATATTATTGGTTCTTACTCTAGCCGTGGGATTGGCATACATTAATTTCACCCATGAGATGAATTTGGGTCCAATATTAAACTTCTTTAATACCTGCCAGAGGAATTCCCATTCGACTGAGTCGAAAGCCTTCTCGGCGTCGAGGGAGGCCACCACCCCAGGGGACTCTGTGATCGCCGCTCGAGATATATTCGTGTATAACCGACGTAGATTAATGTCCGTACCTTTCCCTGGCATGAAGCCCGTCTGATCGCCATGGACCAGGGAGAGGATGACCGAGTTAAGGCGGTTAGCTAAAATTTTTGTAACTATTTTTGCATCTACGTTAAGGAGCGAGATGGGTCGGTACGACTCACATAACTCCGGGTCTTTACGTGGTTTAGGAATCACCACAATCACAGCTTCTGACATAGATGGGGGAAGACTCTGAGCCTCTAACATGGACAAAAGAAGCTCATGAAATTGCGGGGCCAGGGCCTCACTATTAGTCTTATAGAATTCGGCCGGTAGTCCATCTGGACCCGGGGTCTTTGCAGGTTGGAGCGATGAAATCGCCTGTTGCACTTCTTTAAGGGTTATTGGTGCATCTAATTTAGCACTGCTAGCCTCCGATAGAGTAGGAAACTCCACCTGAGCCAAGAAGTCCTGCAGCGAGTCTGATGTATAGCCCGCCCTAGATGTGTACAAGTCTAAATAATATTGTGCAAATCTAGCATTTATCTGGGTAGGATCTGACTGTATTTGTCCCTGGTCATCCCTGATGTTCGCAATATGTGCCACAGTGGAGCGCTCCTTAGCCAACCATGCCAATAATCTACCAGACCGCTCTCCCTGCTCAAATATCATCTGTGACTGTGATAGCAGAATTTTCTTAGTCGCAGTAGCCCTCAACACCGAAATCTCACGGTGTAGTGTCTGAAGTGCAGCGTATGTCACGGCATCTCTGTTAGCCACATAGCTGGACTCCAAACTCTGAGCTCGACTCTCCGCCTCCTCTAGAGCAAGTTTGTTGTCTTTCCTGATCTTATTAATTATTGTAGATTACTGTCCACGGGTATACGCCTTTAAGGAATCCCAGAGCATTGGAGGAGGGGCCGTTCCCCTGTTTACCACCCAGTAGGCATCCATCTCCCCCGCAGCCTCAGGAGCCACCCGCTCATCAGTGACCCAAAAACCTGAGAGCCTCCAGAGGCTATTACTGACCGGCGAATCTGTATTGAGCCACATTAGGAGCGGAGCGTGATCAGAGATACCACGCGGGAGAATTTCAACCCCTTGGATACGTGGGAGTAAGGAGCCATTGGCATAAAATAAGTCTATTCTAGAAAAGGAAGCGTAGGTAGACGAGTGGCAGGTGTATTTCCTATCTCTGGGATATCGCCACCTCCATATATCACTGAAGCTATATTCATCTGCCCATCGGGATAGCTGAGAATCAGTGGCCACATCATTGCCAAGTTTATCCATACTGGGGTTGGGAGTTATGTTAAAATCACCTGCCATCAACACTGCCGCAGTAGGATATTGGGCCAATATAGGGGTCAATTTATGAAGGACTACCAAGGAGGCTGGGGGCGGATTGTAGAGTCCCACCAAGACCAATTCCATCCTGTCACACATAGCATGCAGAACCACGTATTTCCCCTCAGCATCCAAATGGAGATCTAGGAGAGTAAATGGTAGTGATTTGTGGATCAGGACGCTGACTCCCCTGGAGTAAGTGGAATATGTGGAGTGATAGTAGGATCCTACCCAGGGCTTTTTAAGAGCCAGCGTCCTGCTCACAACTAAATGCGTCTCCTGCAGAATGCAAATATGTGGGTGGTATTTTTTAATGTAGTTAAACACTAAGGAGCGTTTTATTTTAGAGCTGAGGCCCCGTACATTCCAGGACAAGATATTAAGTGGAGTCATTTAGACCGCATATGAGTGTCTGACAGGATTGAAATGGCCCTCTTGCCATATGAAGCTTACATAGGACAGTAATATGACTAAGAAATAGTGTAAACGATTGTGTATTAGATATTGATTAGACTACTCCCTCCAGTGGCAAGAGAGCAGTAATACATGTCTTACAGATGTCATTCAAAGCAGCAGCAGAATTTAGAAAAGAAAAAAAACAAAAAGCAAACCCAAACCAAAACATAGAGCAAAACCAGTTGCTCCAAAACCTCCCCCCCCACCACCCCGCACCACCACCCAAACTATGGGGTGCCTGATCCCCACAACAAAACATGACAACTGCCCATGGGGCACGTGAACAGTGGAGCACCAGAGCGACAGTCTGTGCTCAGAGAGTCTGGATAAGGAGACCAATACTCAGGATAGACAGTCCCTGCAGATCAATCGTTCACCCAGAGTATTCTGGGGGCATATTTCTTAAACTTAAAACTTTTTACTAACTCAAAAAAAACTTAAGGCCCAAAAGAAAAAAAAAGGGGACCTTCCGGTGGCCTCGTCAAAAAATGGCGACAGGATCAAATGTATGGTCCATAACATACAATTCCTAGGTTGTTACTGTGTATACTCACAGCCCGTCCTCTTGTCAAGAATCCTGGGCAGCGTAGTCACAGGTAGATGGAGTAGTTGACGAAAGGCCTAGGGATGCAGAACAGAGAACTGAGGTCCAGCAACAGAGAAAAGGCTTGTATAAATATCAAAATGAAGGCAAAGCAAGATGGGAGATCCTAGTAACCAGGAGTCAGCCTCTTGGTAGTGTTTCCAACCATCTGGACGCATCTTCGGGAGAGGTAAAGAACCGTACTGCTTCTCCATCTTGGACTCTCAATCGGGTGGGGAATAGCATACTGTATTTAATCTTGCGATTGCGTAAGTCCAATTTAATTTGGTCAAAGGATCTTCTCATTTTCTGTGTGTCGATTGAATAATCCAGGAAATATCATGATCTTCGCTCCCTCATGGCGGAGCGTTTCAATCTGACGTGCTTCCCGCAGGACTAGATCACGGTCCCTAAAGTTCAGGAGTTTTAATATAAAAGTGCGTGGAGGAGCTCCCGGCGGCCGGGTAGCAGGCATTCTGTGTGCCCTCTCCACTACAAAGAAATCCGAGAAGCGGGCATTGGGCAGGAGGGTGTGCAGGAATTGTTCGGTAAAAGTAGTGCGGTCCTTACCCTCCGCTCCTTCAGGCAGCCCCACTATTCTAAGGTTGTTCCTGCGATTTCTGTTTTCAGTGTCCTCTGCACGCGCCTCCAGAGTTTTCATCTTAGTCTGCAGCGTGCGGAGTGAGACTTCATGTGATTGCAGCATGTCTTCTGCTTCTTCCACTCTCCTCTCAGATTCAGATAGTCGGGAGCGAAAGCTGTCCATATCCCTGCGGATCAGGCTGATATCAAGCTGCACACTTTCAATTTTCCCTGTCAGGGTGGACTGGCAGGTGGTTATAGCTTGCATAAGTGCAGTAAAGTTGTCCTGCTCCTTCAGCCCTGTATCATCTCCCTCCGTCTGAGACGCCATGTTAATAGCTGTGGCGGGAGAGGGCCGCTGTACAGAAGATGGAGTTTTTGCGGTATTACGGGTGGTACGAGACGCCGGAGTGTTTTTCCCGCTGGGCATACCGCTCCGGAGGGGTTCTGACACCGTTCGGGCTCGGTTTGGGCCAGCGTATCTGCAGGGAAACGGATGGTAGATCAGCCAGGTCTCGGAGCTCTCCTAAGGCACGTCTGCTCCGGTGGCCATCTTGGACACGCACCCGTTGTGGAAATTTTTATTAATGTATGTTGTCAGATGCCCCCCAGTGTCTGTTTTGCTGTAATACACTTATGCGAGGGTATTCGCACATACAGACGCTGGTGAAAGACCATTGGATACGGAAACCTTCCCGTGGACACGGCGGATCTGTTTGCTCTTTTAAGGATGTTTATTTATGCCTCACCAGGGAACTGGCCACTCCCATTTAAACTCCTAATTAAACAGGTATGCGTACTTGGGAGCCATAGCATAACCAAACAACATTATGGCCCACTGGGCTATAATGTAGTATGGCTCATATCATTGGTAGCAGTGGGAATGTGCACACGGTTGTGTTTGGAACCATGTGCTCGCCGCATGGTTTTGCACACCACCATCTGCACACGTCACTACTGCATTTCTATTTGAATATATGCATGTGTGTCATTGGTTCTTTTGAATGAATACAAGTGGCTGATTCTGAAGCCAGCACGCTCTTTTGTTATCCATGTGTTTAGTATAAATAAAAGCAGCTTGACCATTTTGTTCAGGATGATACTGAGCTCGAGGTGATACCAGCATCTGTTTGTGTTACTTGGAGAGATAAACGAGCGCTCTTTCCCAGCATTATATAAGAGGGTTGCATTTGTGCTTTTAAAAGAAATTATGTGCTTAAAGGGAGAAGCTTAGAATTTCCCTGACACATCCATGGCATCTACTGCGGACAACAGGAACATAAATATACACTGTTTGCTGCCGATGACCTTATGTATATTTCCAATCCTCAAGTCACCCTACCTAATTTACTATCCTTATTACGTCTATTCTCCCAAATTTCCAAGATCTCCCTGAACTCCCAAAAAATGATGGCTCTTGATGTCTCTTTACTTCCCTCAAAAATACAGCACCTTCAGGACACTTATAATTTTGAGAAGATGTTCGTCCATGGGCAGATTACTCTTTATCTTGGTTTGGCAGAAACAACTCTATTAAAATGATGTTCTTACCCAGGATACTTTATTACTTTAGAACTTTACCAATAACAGTCCCAAGAGGGGATTTATTACAATTTATTTATGGCAACAAGAGGCCCCAGACGAATAAACTTACGCTGTATGTCTTGAAATCCTTGAGATCTCGCGGGTTCATGCTGGGACCTGTAGTCCTTCACTAGTTGGGGGGGTGTCACATCCTCAGCTCTGAGGGGCTCATGCTGGGACCTGCAGTCCTTTTTTTTCGGGCGGTCACATCCTTAGATCACATGGGCTCATGCTGGAACCTGCAGTCCTTCACTGGTTGGGGGGGGGGGGGCGAGCCACATCCTCAGTTCTGAGGGGCTCATTCTGGGACCTGTAGTTCTTCGCTCTTAGGGGTGTCACATCCCCCGAAAGTGAAGGATTACAAGTTCCAGCATGAACTCCTTAGATCTAAGGATGTGACTCCCTCCAAAATTTAGGGACTACAAGTCCCAGCATGAACCCCTGAGATTTGAAGATGTAACCCCTTAGATCTTATGGGTTCATGCTGGGACCTGTAGTCCTTCATTAGGAGGATATGACCAGTGGCAGTAGTGGGGGAGGGGGGATGAGTGGCAGTGCTGGAGGAATGGGTTTAGTGACAGTGCTTGGGGGGGTGGGATCAGTAACTCTTACTTGCTGTCAGTTAGTGTCCACTTGGTTCCCCCTGCCTGCATGCAAGAGAGGGGTGGAAGAGGAGGTGTGTGTGTGAGAGAGAGAGAGAGAGAAGTGGGGTGAGAGAGGAAGTGTGTCAGAAACCATGAACCAAACCGAGACAGAAGTACAGTAAAATCACACTTGTTTATTAATAAAAATAAAAAGGTAAATAGAGTAAGCATAGTCAAAGCATAGCCAGAGTTCAGTAACCAGATCGGTTAGGAGATGGTTTCTTGTGATGTGACAAAGGCGAAGGCAGGAATGAAGTGAGCTGGAGATCTTTAAGTAGGCAGGACTGACGAGCAGATCCACAACAGCTGGTTAACTGTGGAGAGAGATGAGAGCTGGCAATTAGCCAACAGCTGAACAGCCAGCTCAGAAAAGGAAGGGCTGAGCCAGCCCTGACAGTACCCCCCTCCTCAACGACCCCTTCCCCTCGGAGGACCACCGGGCTTGAGGAGAAAAAGGAGGGCAGGAGCATGTACGTCTGAGAATGAGACCCAGGAGCGTTCCTCCAGACCGTACCCCTTCCAATGCACCAGGTACTGTATGCGCCCACAGAACCTACGGCAGTCAACAATGGATTGTACCTCATACTCCTCATGGTTCTCAACCTGCATAGGGTGAGGACGTAGCACCGAGGTGGTAAAGCGGTTGCAGACCAACGGTTTCAATAAGGAGACACATTTGAGATGCGCATACTAGGAGGAAGGTCCAACGCGTAAGCCACTGGGTTAATCCTGAGAAGGATACGGAAAGGCCCAATAAACCGAGGTGCGAACTTCAGTGAGGGAACACGAAGTTGGAGGTTGTGAGATGACAGCCAGACCCTGTCCCCGACCTGGTAGGAAGGCGCAGGCAGGCGTCTGCGGTCAGCATGGAGTCTGTACCTATCATTAGCACGACGCAAAGCCTCCTGGACTTGTGCCCAAGTGGAACGAAGACCACAGAGATGCTCCTCTAGCGCAGGAATACTCTGCGGAACCAACAAGTTAGGCAACATGGAGGGTTGGAAACCATAATTCGTCATAAACAGAGACAATCGGGAAGCAGAATTCAAGGCACTGTTGTGAGCACACTCTGCCCATGGTAATAGGTCTGACCAGTTGTTGTTATGGTCAGAAATATAGCAATGTAGGAATTGCTCCAAGGACTGATTGGCGCGTTCTGCGGCCCCATTAGACTACGGGTGATACGCAGAGGAGAAAGCAAGCTAAATTCCCAGTTGTGCAAAAAAGGTTCGCCAGAACCGGGACACAAACTGACTACCCCTGTCCGGGACAATCACCTTGAGTAGCCTCAGAGAGGAATGTGAGATTCTTATGGTCAGTAAGAATGAGAATCGGCACAGTGGTACCTTCGAGGAGATGTCTCCATTCTTTCAGGGCTAAAATGATTGGCAACAGTTCTCTGTCACCAATCTCGTAAGAGCACTTGGCAGGTGACAATTTCTTGGAAAAGTAGCCACAAGGATACATAGCACTCTCAGAGGTAGGACGTTGAGACAGAAGGGTGCCAACACCAGTCTCAGAAGCATCAACCTCAAGGATAAAAGGTAACATAGGATCAGGATGTGCCAACACAGGAGCAGAAACAAAGGCAGCCTTGAGATTTTCGAAGGCCTTAATGGACTCCGGAGACCAACTCTGTGGGTTACCATTCTCTGGTCATATCGGTCAGGGGCTTGACCAGAGACGAGAAGTTACGAATAAACTTCTGATAATAGTTGGCAAAACTCAGGAAACGCTGCAGAGGATGTAACCCCATGGGTCGAGGCCACTGTAGGACTGCCGAAAGTTTCTCTGGGTCCATCGGAAAACCAGCAGTGGAAATGACATAGCCCAGGAATTTAACCTGTTCCCGATGGAACTCACACTTCCCCAGTTTACAATAGAGATTGTTCTCTCTTAATTTCTGAAGAACACGACAGACATCTGTGTGGTGGCTCTCCAGGGACTTGGAAAATATGAGGATATCATCGAGATAAACCACCACACATAACTGCAACAAATCTTGGAGGATCGTTAATAAATTCCTGGAAAACTGCCGGGGCGTTACAAAGGCCAAAAGGCATTAGGAAATACACAAAATGGCCTGTTCTGGTATTAAACGCATTAAACGCGTTGCCCTCCTTAATCCTCACGATATTGTAAGCCCCTCTCAGAAAACCATTGCTCCCTTGAGGCGGTCAAATAACTCTGTAATCCACAGGATCGGGCAGGCATTCTTAATCGTGAAATGATTGAGACCCCTATAATCAATACAAGGTCTCAGTTCACCGCTCTTCTTCTTCACAAAGAAGAAACCAGCACCAGAAGAAGATGAGGATTTGCGGATGAAACCCCCAGAAAGTGCATCTGCAACATACTCCTCCATGGCTTTATCTTCCAAGACTGACAAAGGGTAAACCCGGCCACGAGGGGGAGTGGCACCAGGTTGAAGGTCAATTGAGCAATGGTACGGCCAGTGTGGAGGCAGACTACCGGCTTGACCTTTGTCAAAGACATTGCTAAAATCACGGTACTCCTCTGGCAGGGAGGTGAGTGAAGAGATGCACAGGACCTTGGCTACCTTCCGGAAGCATGTTTCACTGCATTGTGGTGACCAGGAGAGAACCTCAGCACAGAGCCAATCAAAAGAGGGGTTGTGCCTCTGTAACCAAGGATAACCAATAACCAGCGGAAACTTAGGAGAGGAAATCACTTGGAATTGGATTATCTCATGGTGAAGAGCCCCTACAGCCATGGACAACGAAACCGTCTCATGAGTCACAAGGGCAGGCTGTAGAGGTCTCCAGTCAAGAGCCTCAATGGCATGTGGAGTGTCACGCAGCTGCAGTGGAATCGAGTGCTTTGATACAAAGACAGCATCTATGAACAGGCCTGCAGCCCCAGAGTCGATTAGAGCCTGTATCTTGATAGACGACTTAGCCCAGAAAAGGGTGACCGAAACCAGGGGCTTATCCTTCTGGATAACTGTGGACTACACAACACCACCTAAGGTCTGTCCATGACAGGACCTCAAGGTTTGGGTGGTCCCAGGATGGGTAGGACAAGACTTCAAAAATAGACCTGCCTGGCCACAATAAAGGCACAATCTCTCCCTTCTCCTAAAGGCTCTCTCATCCGCAGAGAGACGCGTGAAGCCCAAGTGCATAGGTTCATCTTCACTGACTCGGTACCAGGAGGCATGGGCATTCCTTGATGGAATCTGAGAGACCATGAGAAAAAGCAGCCACGAGGGCCTCCTTGGTCCAAGCAACCTCTGCTGTCAGAGTACGGAACTCAATGGCATAGTCGGCAACAGTTCTCGTACTCTGTTTGATGGATATGAGGCACTTGGCAGTGGAGCGTGCGGGAACGTCAAATACCCTTTTAAAGGAGGCCACAAACTCAGGTTAACTCAAGACAACAGGTTTTTGCGTCTTCCATAGAGGGTTAGCCTAGGCCAAGGCTCTCTCAGAAAGCAAAGATATCACAAAACCTACTTTGCTTCTGTCTATGGGAAACGCCTGGGGCAGCATCTCAAAGTATATCTCAACTTGGTTGAGAAACCCTCTGCATTGAACTGGATCACCCCCAAATCGCTGGGGAAGCGGGGCGGAACCAGACATACCTCTTATGGAGGTAATACTCAAGGCGGGTGCATGCAAAGAGACTGGCGCAGCAGCAGGGATGGCCTGCAACTCAGGTTGTAGCGGAGCAGCCACAGTAGGGGATTCCAGGTGAGCCGTGTGACTCAGGAGCATTTGTAACGCCATGGCAAACTGATCCATGCGGTGATCTTGCTCATCCAATCTGGAAAAAATATTACCAACAAGTGGATTGACTGTATCTTCTGAATTCATGGCCTTCACCTGCTGTCAGAAACCATGAACCAGACTGAGACAGAAATACAGTAAAATCACACTTGTTTATTAAAAAAAAAAAAAAAAGGTAAATAGAGTAAGCGTAGTCAAAGCATAGCGTCCAGTAACCAGATCGGGTAATCAGCCAGGCCAGAAGTCAGGGATCCAAGTAGAGGAACAGCAAGCAGGATAAGGAGCCAGCAAAGCCAGTCTTTAAACAGGAACGCAGGAGATGGTTTCTTGTGATGTGACCAAGGCGAAGGCAGGAATGAAGTGAGCTGGAGATCTTTAAGTAGGCAGGACTGACAAGCAGTTCCACAACAGCTGGTTAACTGACGAGAGATGAGAGCTGGCAATTAGCCGACAGCTGAGCGGTCAGCTCAGAAAAGGAAGGGCTGAGCCAGCCCTGACAAAGTGAGAGAGGGGGTAGAGAGAGAGAAGGGGTAAGGGAGCGAGAGGGTGGGTGAGAGAGACCCCCTAGCCCTGCCTGCAGTCCCTCCTGTGCCCCTCTGTCCCAGTCCCTGTCTGTGGGTGTGATGCACCTAGCTCCCGGCCGTCCTCGTCCTCTGGGCCCTCGGTCAGTCTGTCTTCCTTCCTGTTGAGAGGAGGTTGAAAAAAGAGTGCAGGTTCTGGGAGGTGCCAGGGATTCTGCACCCGTTGCTGCTCAGGTCAGGGTGGCAGTGAGGTCTTCTCCCAGGCTCTTGGGTTCCAGCCAGCTGCCAGCCTTGTGCTGCTCTCCTACCTCACAGCTGCCAGGGCCGCCCACTCACTTTGTGAAGATCCTGCTGCTGTCGGCACCAGATTGGCGGATTTAGCTCCACTGCCCTGCACCCCGTTGCCACCAGACCGGCGGGACTCTCCATGACATGGGTCCCATGAGCACTAGGCGTGGAGAAAGTTAAATTCTCCACCGCTTTGAATGCTGGGCAGGGAGTCGCGGCGGTGACATCACTGGTTGCTAGACGCCAGGCCGCTCTAGCAACCAGTGGTCAGGAGTAGAGTGTCTCAGGTTGAGGCAGAGCCAGCACCAGCGGTACGGCGGCTCAGTCCGCCCTTGTTCCCTGCATTCCAGACTGCTCCCTGTATCCGTTTCATTCTGGGACACTGTATTGTTCCAGAATAAAAGGTGCCCAGGACAGACCTCTGAAATGCTGGACTGTCCCGGGCAATCTAGAACACATAGTCACCCTAGCCTCAGGTGGCTCTGACTGTGTTTATACTCTCAGGCAAGTGGACACTAGATTTGCCCTATATCTTCCACCCTTTTGTCCCCTTCCACCCTTCCTCCCTTTTCCCCTTCACTGTGTGAATTAACACTTTAATACGTTTCTATAATAAACTTGATGCTTAGGATTGCTGTGTTATTGGCGCCTTGTGGACAAAATGTATACCTTCTACCTCTTTTGCCAATCATCATAACCTTTTTCTGAGGACACTTCCATGCCATGGTTTGTTTCTCTAAAGGTTATTTGCATTGTTATTGTTAGCTGTATTGAAAACCTCACAATGCTGTTACGATGATGACCTGAGAAACTTTTACTGTTTTTTATTTGCTGCATTTTTTACCATTGTACGTTCTCATTTCAATGAAAATATTGAAAAATATAAATGTTGACAAATTCACATAAAACCAGAAAAAATAAACCTATATAATATTTAGTTTACCCTGGTTAGCTTCCCCATCAGTCAGCAGAATAATTAGGGAGGCACTTCTCTCTGGAACCTGTTTCATTTCATATCCTTTATTCAATAGTTCAATTGCCTTCAGCATTGGATCATTAATGTTTGTACCTGTAAAAATTAAAAAATGTGTGATTAATTTAAAATTTGCTAAGTAAATAAGCTGCTAGAAATTTCAAAACTATTGAAGTTCAACTCTACTAAAATCTAGTTTGTAGAAAGTAGTGGCTTATTCTCTGACATGGTGAGGATATGGAAGGCCTAGCTCAGTGCTTCAACCATAGTGCTCTTGGTGCACAGTGGCAGTGACACAGCATGGAGAGCCTACGTCATACCTCCCAACATTTTGAGGTGGGAATGAGGGACACCTACTAGCAAACGTATGTAGGCATAGGACATTCCCCCTGCCACGCCCCTTAAAGGGGACATAACAAACAAATGTTAATTCAATCCACAAGTGCTTTTTTTTAAACAAAAATATTTTTTATATTGGCTTTTAAAATTGACAAATGCAACAATTTAGAGATTGGATGAAAGTTTTAGCACTGAGAAACACTTTTTGAAAGAAAAATAGTGCATTTTTTATACAACTATATAGATCAGACCAAAATGAGGGACAAATGAGAAGGAAAGAGGGACAGAGGGACATTGCTCCAAATCAGGGACAATCCCTCGAAATCAGGGACAGTTGGGAGCTATGCTACACTGGTACTGGACTTGCCATGTGCATTCTTTGCAGAGATCAGACAATGTTGGGTATTTATAGACTTATACTGTATTGAGTTTATGTAATGCAGCATAGCAACAATACACAGTATTGCTCTATAATACAAAACAAGAACAAGTCGTCAGAAAGTAAACGTGATTTAAAAATCTTCATTAGTGATTAGAAAATAGTTCAGTAACAAGCTAATGAGTTTAGGATATTGCTTCAGTCTTCATACCTAGTCATCCATAAGACCATTGTTTAGTGCATATGTTTAGGCAACAGGGCAGCCAGCTGTCATTGTTGTTCCTATTAATAACCCATGGTTTCATTGTGACCATATTTCAAATTTGGCATTAGTTAAAGCGTATCAATGGTCGAAACGTAATATCCTATATACAGTATCTCACAAAAGTGAGTACACCAATCACATTTTTGTAAATATTTTATTGGATCTTTTCATGTGACAACACTGAAGAAATTACACTTTGCTACAATGTAAAGTAGTGAGTGTACAGCTTGTATAACAGTGTAAATTTGCTTTGCTTGCATTTGAGGATGCCCCCAGATGCTCAATAGGGTTTAGGTCGGAAAACATGCTTGGCCAGTCCATCACCTTTACCCTCAGCTTCTATAGCAAGGCAGTTGTCGTCTTGGAGGTGAGTTTGGGGTCGTTATCATGTTGGAATACTGCCCTGCGGTCCAGTCTCCAAAGGGAGGGGATCATGCTCTGCTTCAGTATGTCACAGCACATGTTGACATTCATGGTTCCCTCAATGAACTGTAGCTCCCCAGTGCCGGGAGCACTCATGCAGCCCCAGACCATGACACTCCCACCATCATGCTTGACTGTAGGCAAGGCACCCTTGTCTTTGTACTCCTCACCTGGTTCCCACCACACACTCTTGACACCATCTGAACCCAATAAGTTTATCTTAGTCTCATCAGACCACAGGACATGGTTCCAGTAATCCATGTCCTTAGTCTGCTTGTCTTTAGCAAACTGTTTGTGGGCTTTCTTGTGCATCATCTTTAGAAGAGGCTTCCTTCTGGGACAACAGCCATGCAGACCAATTTGATGCAGTGTGCCGCGTATGGTCTGAGCACTGACAGGCCCCACCCCTTCAACCTCTGCAGCAATGTTGGCAGAACTCATATGTCTATTTCCCAGAGACAACCTCTGGTTATGACTCTGAGCACGTGTACGCAACTTCTTTGGTCGACCATGGCGAGCCCTGTTCTGAGTGGAACCTGTCCTGTTAAACCTCTGTATGGTCTTGGCCACCGTGCTGCAGCTCAGTTTCAGGGTCTTGGCAATCTTATAGCCTAGGCCATCTTTATGTAGAGCAACAATTCTTTTTTTCAGATCCTCAGAGAGTTCTTTGCCACGAGGTGCCATGTTGAACTTCTAGTGAGATATATAACACAAAATTTAACACACCTGCTCCCTATACACACCTGAGACCTTGTAACACTAACACGTCAAATGGCACCGGGGAGGGAAAATGGCCCAATTTGGACATTTTCACTTAGGGGTGTACTTATTTTTGTTGCCAGCGTTTAGACATTAATGGCTGTTGGTTGAGTTATTTTGAGGGGACAGCAAATTTACACTGTTATACAAGCTGTACACTCACTACTTTACTTAGTAGCAAAGTGTCATTTCTTCAGTGTTGTCACATGAAAAGATATAATAAAATATTTACAAAAATGTGAGGGGACTACTCACTTTTGGGAGATACTGTATTTCCATATTGCATTTCTATGATTTCTTGCCTACTTCTATTAAACTGAATGATCTTGAGTTAAGTAAACTTTGTGAAGATTCCCGTCATGTACTTTCTTGAATTCTGTAACACTTATTCACTATGCCCTGTGAGTAGGCAATGCACTACAGAGCCTATCTTCTAAACTACAAAGGTGCTAAGAGGAAAAGTCTCAGGAGGTGGAGCCAGTACAGGAATCACTGCTTGCATGCAGCAATGTATGATGGGATATGTAGTCCTGAGAAAGTGAACCATGGGGAGGAAGCTGTAAAGCATGGAGGGATGACAAGTTCAGTGCAGCTGTACTTAGGAAACTAGAATCAGACGGAGTAATATTAAAATAAAGTTTATTAACACACAAATCCAACACTAGCAGACCATAAGAAAAGCAAAAGTGAAAAACTAACAAGTAAAACTAAACCAACAACCTAAATTATACACTACAGTATATACAAATGAAGGGAAGTTGACATAAACAGGGCATGACTGCGACTGGGAACAAGGGGGACAGAAAAGGGGTAACAGGATACCAGTGTACAGCCATGGCCATAAGTTTTGAGAATAACACAAATATTAATTTTCACAAAGTCTGCCGCTTCAGTGTTTTTAGATCTTGTCAGATGTTACTATGGTATAATGAAGTATAATTACAAGCATTTCATGAATGTCAAAGGCTTTTATTGACAATTACATTAAGTTTATGCAAAGAGTCAATATTTGCAGTGTTGACCCTTCTTTTTCAAGACCTCTGCAATTCGCCCTGGCATTCTGTCATTCAACTTCTGGCCCACATCCTGACTGATGGCAGCCCATTCTTACATAATCAATGCTTGGAGTTTGTCATAATTTCTGGCGTGTTTTTTGTTCACCCACCTCTTGAGGATTGACTACAAGTTCTCAGTGAGATTAAGGTCTGTGGAGTTCCCTGGCAATGGACCCAAAATTTTAATGTTTTGTTCCCAAAGCCACGTAGTTATCACTTTTGCCTTATGGCAAGGTGCTCCATCATGCTGGAAAAGGCATTGAAACATACAAAAAGAACAGGGGGGTGCACCGACCTTGTGCATTACCAAGGATAAAATTTATTCATAAAATAACAAGAAATATACTCACAAACATGTTTAAAAATAAGGCTTAGCAATGCTCCAGCAATAGCGAACAGCATCTGTAAACGCCTACAGCCTGGACCAGATGTTTAGAGGACCCAGATGGCATCGCAAGCGGCTTACGCATTACGAGGGCGAGCCCTCTTCCTCAGAGCCATAACGATGGTGGTTTGACCTCATCTACTGTCCCCTTAGTACTAACAGTCATAAACGCCCACCAGGGCCTGCCACACCTACACAAGTAGGCTCCGCCTACCATATCCATCCATTACATGAAGCAGACAATGGGCTGCTATCGCCGTCCCAACACGATTTGGACTTTGGTCCATCACCAAAGTACCCATCACACAGCCACCATCACCATGTTCAAAATACAGCAATTAGGAGGCATTTCAGATCCTAAACATGAATGATGAGAGCAGCAGGGAGTTCTCACAGTCAGATTTGGATCTTGAACTGATCGAAAGCAGTGAATCGGTGACCGAATCTGAGGAAGAAAGTCTCCCTCCTAAAAGGGTATGGCACTCTAAAAAACCAGGCAGCCGCCAGCGATAGACCCCAGGATGAAATGCCCAGGCCCAGTACCAGCGCTGGAGTATCACCCCGAAATACCAGCAATGGAGTGTCAAATCCCCCAAGTACCAGCACAGGAGTAGCAAATACCCAAGAACCAGCACTGGAGTGTCACATCTCCCAAGAGTCAGGGCCACTACATACCTCCCAGAGGCTCTTGCCAACCCAACATGGCTGCCTTCCAACTTGGGATCAGCAAGCATTTCCCCTTTCACTACACAGCAAGGTGTGCAGGCCAATAACGAAAAATTTCTAAATTTTTTTTTTTTTGCCCGACACTTTACTTAAATTTATTGTGGACCAGACAAATCTATTTGCCCAGCAGTATATTTCTAAAAACCCTGGTTCATCCTGTACCCATCCATATGAGTGGAGAGATCCGACATTGGAGGAATTCAAATTGATTATGGGCCTCACCCTTAACATAGAGCTTACATAAAAAAAGGACATGTCTTCTAGTCCAGCCACACCATCCACTACATGTCCATGTATTCTTCAGTAATGCCCATGTCCCGCTATGAGAAGATTATGCGCTTCCTTCACTTCAGTGACAACACCCAGTGCCCTCCCCAAGATCATTCAAACTATGACAAATTATATAAAATTCGCCCACTTATTAAAAAAAAAAAATTTCAAAGATTTGCAGAACTTTATGTCCCTGATGAAAATTTATGTGTGGATGAGTCCCTGGTACACTTTACAGGCAGGCTAAAAATAAAACAATATATTCCTAGCAAAAGGGCCAAATATGAAGTCAAATTTTACAAGCTATGTATAAGAGCCACGGGATATCTGTGTGTGTTCCGCATATATGAAGGAAGAGATTTCCAGCTCCAGCCCCCTGAGTGCCCGACCTACATGGGCACAACCGGAAAATCGTATGGCACCTGGTATACCCACTGCTGCAAAAAGGTTTCATAACTGGATAACTTTTATACCAGCCTGCCCCTTTTCAGACACCTACATCATGCAAAAACCTTGGCTTGTGAAACCTCCAGAAAGAACAGTAAGGCTTCCCACAAGGTTAGTAAGGAAAAAAATGAGAGGGGGGGGAAGCAACTCAAATTGGAAGGATTGGAGGGATGTTTGCATGCTGTCCACTATCCATAATGATACCTCAGTCGAGATTCCCATGAGACACGGTCCTATTCAAAAACCTACATGCATCCAAGATTATAATCTTTACATGGGGGCGGGATTTCAATGATCAAATGCTTCAGCCCTATTTGACAACAAGGAGGTCCAGGTTCTGGAAGAAAGTTGCATTTTATCTTATTCCTTTGGACATTTACAATTCTTATATCACCCACACCAAATCCACAGAAAGACCCACCCCCTTCCTAAAATTCATCAAAGAAATAGTCAAGTCCCTTATCTACCAGCAAAGACCCCCCCCCCCCCAGAAAATCTTTGCTCTTATGCTGTTAGCCGACTTCATGAGCGCCACTTCCTGGACAGCATTCCACGATCTGAAGCAGGCCGAAGACACCAAAAAAGATGTCACGTATGCAGCGAATGAGGAGAAGAGAATCCAGCTACCATTGTCCCCAGTGTCTTTCCCAACCCAGCCTATGCATTGGAGAATGCTTCTGATGTTTTCACACAGCTCTAAAATATTGGCCCATATTTTTAACCATTTCCCCATTTCCATCATCTGTGCTGACCATTTTCCATGCTTCCTCAAATAACCATGCCACTGCTTTCCATGTGAACTGACCGTGGCCTGTTTACCGACTATGCCTCTGCCTACCGTCTGAATTGTTGATCCATCATATTTCTACCTTCCACGTGCACTGACCCTGGCCTGTTTTATCGACTATGCTTCTGCTTACAGCTTGGATTGATCTGTTGCCCTGCTACTGTAGTACACCGGGGTCTCATATGTGATGGGCTCCAGAATTGTTTTTCCGGATGGAGAAAACAAATTTTTTTGTTTTTCTCCGTGTTTTGTAATTTCTGGATTAGGGTCTGGAGACTGGAGGCTTCAAAGAGATTTTGGTGGGAGAAGCCTCTACCCCTGTGCCCAGGTCTTACCTGACCGAGGCCCTCAGCAAGAGGCAGTATGTTTATGAAGGGCTGGAGATCTGTACAATAATGAGTGTCTACAGGTAACAATGTACCAGGGCCAATATTTTGGCTGTGCTGCCCATGTCTCTGCCTGGACAATTCCTTTGGCTGTTGCTGACCATATCTCTGCCTGCTGCCTGGACTAATACTTTGGCTGTGCTGAAAATATGCCTATACGTACTATAGACAATATTCCTGCCTGCTGCCTGGATAATTACTTTTGTTGTCACTAAACACATCCCTGCCTGCTGCCTGGACCAATGCTCTCCTCTGTGGACAACTGCACCACTAAAACCACAGGCAATATTTTTTTTCCCTTTCCTCAATAGAATTTATTTTTTGGTGTAATTCTTGGTATGTACATGCTATGTGTTAGAAATAAGAAGGACCATCAAAATTGATAGGTTGTCAGGAAATTAGATGTGTTATTTATGTCCCTAGAACATCTGACGATGCTCCTTGCATGTTGGGCATCTCTGTGTAGCCAGGCTGTGTAAAAGTCTCTCACAGTAGCAGAATGTATTTTAGGGTGTAATTTTTGCTATTTACATGCTATGGGTTAGAAATATTGTACAAATGGACAACTTTGTGTAAAAAAATAAAAATGTGGGGGGTTTTTTCCCATTTTCTTTCCACATTTTCCAAAAACTTGTGGAAAGAAATTACATGTTAAAAAGTCTCATTATGCCTCGTAAATATACGTTGGGGTGTTAGCTTTCCAAAATGGGATCATTTTGTGGGTATTTCCATTGTCCTTGTGTAATTTATGCTCCTAGAACCACTGAAGGTGCTACTTGAATGTTGGGCCTCTGTATGTGGCCAGGCTGTGTAAAAGTCTCACACACGTATATATACATTGTATGTGTTAGAAATATCGTATAGGTCATAACTCGCCAACAGACAGCTACATAATCCTGGAACGCAGAGCGCTCCCCTACGTCAACCCTCGCCCTGGCTACCTCCCCCGTTCCCCCCTCCCCCCCCTTTTCACTTCTACCTCCTTCTATTACTATTCTTTTCCTCCTTCCCCTCCGTTAACTATGCATTTCGAGGAAAAAGTGAAAAAGTAGGGAAGAGGTCCTGTTGCCCTTGGACACATGCGAAAAACTGTATTACATCAACCCATGTGCTGTACGCTAACTACATCACTGTACTGCATTGTTCGGATGTATAATGTTTACTGTACTCTGATACATTGAACAAAGTGTCTGTAACATGTACTGCATTTTCAGATTGTTTGTTATGTTGGGATCTCTACCTTTGTTGGTGTTTAATAAAAACTTATATTTGAAAAAGAAAAAAAGAAATATCGTATAAATGGACAACTTTGTGTAAAAAAAAAAAAAAGTGATTTTATATTCTTTCCACATTTTTCTAAAAAATGACATGTTCAAAAGACTCATTATGCCTAGTAGAATATACGTTGGGGTGTTTGCTTTCCAAAATGGGGTCATTTTGTGGGCATTTCTATTTTCCTGGTGCTCCAGGGCCCTCAAAAGTGTGATAGGTTGTCATGAAATTAGATGTGTAATTTATGTCTCTAGAACACCTGACGGTGCCCCACTGCATGTTGGGCCTCTGTATGTGGCTAGGCTGTGAAAAAGTCTCACACATCTGGTCAGAGGCGGCTCTCTAATTAGGCAAATAAGGCGGCCGCCTAAGGCCTCACACTCCCAGGGGCCTCGGGGCCGCTTAATATGCCTAACGCGTGTGTGGGAGTTGCAGGGAATTTCCCCCGGTCGGTGTCCCCATCTTGCATCCGGGGCCACAACTTGTTTTCCCCACCCAGGGGCGGACTGTCACTGACCACTGCCCGAGGTCGGAGGGTCAGTGGGTTGCTACCATGTACTCCTCTCCCCCGGCTCTTCCCTCCTGCCGTGCACCACAGATCTCTGACTCCGGTACTGGCCCGACACATCCCGAGTGGGGCCTCATGTATAAGATTTGCCTAAGGCCTCACAAAGCCTAGAGCCGCCTCTGCATCTGGTATCACAATACTCAGGAGGAGTAGCAGAATGTGTTTTGGAGTGTAGTTGCAAGTATGCATATGCTGTGTGAGAGAAATAACCTGTTAATTTGACAATTTTGTTAAAGAAAAAATTCAAAGAATTGTGGGAAAAAATTAAGCTGTAACTTAAACAAAAAACTCACCGTGCATCTTACTAAATACCTTGAAATGTCTACTTTCCAAAAAAGGGGCATTTGGGGGGTATTTGTACTTTCCTTGTTAGTGTCTCATGAAATGAAGGGCCGTCAGTACATCAGGTGTGATCAATTTTTAATGATTGGCACCATAGCTTGTAGACCCTTTAACTTTCACAAAGACCACATAATATACAAGGATTTGGGTAATTTTTTTTACCAAAGATATGTAGCAGTATAAATTTTAGCCAAAATTTCTGAAAAAAATGACTAGTTTGCAAATTTTATAACAGAAACTAAAAAAAATGTGTTTCTTTACAATTTTTTTTATTTATAGCACAAAAAATAAAAAACCCAGTGGTGATTAAATACAACCAAAAGAAAATCTCTATTTGTGTGAAAAAAAGGACACACATTTTATATGGGTACAGTGTTGCATGACTGTGTAATTGTCATTCAAAGTGTGAGAGCACTGAAAGCTGAAAATTGGTCTGGGTAGGAAGGGGGTATAAGTGCCTGGTAGACAAGTAGTTAAATTGGTTCTAAACTGTAAATGTTTTTACCATAATGCATTCCCTGCAGTAACCACTTGCCGACCGCTGCATGACGATGTACTTTGGCAGAATGGCACGGGTGGGCAAATGGGCATACCTGTATGTCCCTCTGTCATTGCAGGCTAGCGGGCACACGCGCAGTCTCCACCGGTGACCCGCGATCGTGGCAAGGAGAGGCTGAATGGGGAGATCCCTGTGTAAACAAGACATTTCCCTGTTCTGCCTAGTGACATGACAGGGAGCTACTGCTCCCTGTCATCCGGAGCAGTGATCCCTGTCATGTCCTAGGTAGCCCTCCCCCGCTACAGTTGGAACACACTTAACCCCTTGATCGCCCCCTAGTGTTTAACCCCTTCCCTGCCAGTGACATTTATACAGTAATCAGTGGATATTTTTAGCTCTGATCACTGTATAAATATCACTGGTCCCAAAATAGTGTCAAAAGTGCCTGATCTGTCCACCACAATTTCTCAGTCACGATAAAAATCGCTGATCACGGCCATTACTAATTTAAAAAATATATATTAATAAAAATGCCATAAATCTATCCCCTATTTATTTATTATATATAACTTTTGCGCAAACCAATCAACATCAATATAAATGTTTATCAACAAAACTGCTCAGCACTGAAAGCGATAAAAAGAAACATTGTATCTTTCTGTTCATTTACAGATCAAAGGGATGAACTTTGGTCTGTAAATGAAGTCGCAACCTTATTAAAGAGGAACTGCAGTCTACTCACATAATTTGTAATAAAAACATATTTGCCATTCTGAAGCTTCCCTCAAACCACTACTGCATATTATTTTATATATACTGTGATTCTGTACTTGCCAAATATGCTGCAGAAATCTCCCTCCACTGAGCCTGGCTGCAATCATTTTAACTGTGGGCAGATGAAGCTGCTGCCTGTTCACTTCCTGGATTTACACAGACATACATCTCTAGCTCTGCAGCTCTCATTGGCACTCTTATGAAACATCCCCCCCTCCCTTCCTGGCAAACTCTCACAAGAGTGAGAGAGAGAGCTGTGCATGATGTCATCAATTTTTTCAGACAAGAAACAGGAAGTGGGCTGTAAAAGGTATTTACTGGCAAAAAAAAAAAATGTTTTACTGTCCAAAGTTAAAACAACAAGGGCAGAAGATTTAATATATGGAAAGATGAAAAAATTACCGAAGTTCCACTTTAAATTGTTCCTCTGTAACCCTTATTAACCTTTAATTTACTCTAATAAGCCTTATTAATTTCTTATTCTCTTTCTCCATTTAATTATTATTTTCCCGCTAATTTTTTTAATTTATTTCTATTTTATATACTATTAAGAATTAAACCTTTTGTTTTTGGTTTGTTTTGTTCATTAATATTTTTACACCTTTAACATATATTTCCACGTTTCACATTGAAAAAAGTGCAAAATTATTGTGAATACAATAATAATAATTTACAATAATTGTAAAATAACTTTTCAATGCTTTGTACCAACGAAGTGTAAACAAAAAACATTCGGTAGTTGTTGGTAACTGGTATCAGCGAGTACTAAAAAAAAAAAATCCTAATATAAAACTTAATGGTAATTTTTTTTTTTACACATTACATTTCTTTAAATTTGATTGAAGCAAACAGTATTATGTCTTATTTTATTGCCATCTTGTTTGATAACCTAATGTTCAGGGGTTGTAAATCTTCATATATTTAATGTCACATGGCATTTTGTGCAGCGGCCTTTCAAATGCAATTTTTTTGGGAAAAAAAGACACTTTCATGAATAAAAAATAAAACTAAACAGTAAAGTTAGCACACATTTTTTGTATAATGTGAAAGATGATGTTACACCAAGTAAACAGATAGCTAACATGTCATGCTTTGAAATTGTGCACACTCGTGGAATGGCGACAAGCTACGGTACCTAAAAATCTCCATAGGCGACGCTTTAAAAAATATAACGGTTACCAGTTTAGAGTTACAGAGGTGGTCTTTTGCTAGAATTATTGCTCTCACTCTGACGATCATGGCAATACCTCACATGTATGATTTGAACACCGTTTACATTTGCGGGCACAAGTTACGTATGCTTTTCTTTGCTGCACTAGCACGCATGGACGGGGACGCTTTAAACATTTATTTTTTCTGATTTATTTTATTGATTTATTTTTTACATTGTTCCTTTTAAAAAAAAATTCTGATCACTTTTATTGCTGTCACAAGAAATGTGAACATCCCTTGTGACAGTAATAGGTGGTGACAGGTACTCTTTATGGAGGGATCGGGGATCTAAAAAACCCCAAATGCCTCCTTTGCACTTAAAAGTATTCAGATCGGCAAAAGCGGTGATTCTGAATACTGTCATTGTTTTTAAATCGGTGTGTCGTGACGTCGCTTCTGGGATTTTACATCGGAGACCCGATCAAAGCCGAATTCGGCTTTGTTCAGGTCTCAGCCTAGGTGGCGGTCACGCCGGCTGGTGGCTCGGGTCTCCCGACGGGATGGGAGGCTCGGGAAAAGAGGCGGAAGGCGGTGGGGGACCTCCCGCTACTTTAGGATAGCCGATGTGGCTTTTATCACTAAAAAGCCAACCGCTTGCTCTAAAAAACGGCAGCTGCCGGCATCAACTCAGTTTAACACCTTCAAGCCATGAACGTAAATCTTTATTTAAAAAATGTTTGCATTGATACATGTCCCCCAGGGCAGTACCTGGGCACCCATACCCTTTTTATGGCCAGCTTGCATATAAGCCTTCAAAATGGTGACTTCATTTTTCAAGTTCGGGTCCTATACACTTTAATAGAGTTTGCGGCTCGGGTTCTGAACTTTTTACATGTTCGGGAGTTCTGGTGAGAACCGAACAAGGGGGGTGTTTGGCCCAACTCTAGCCACTAGTGTAAATAGGAACTTTGTTGACCACCACATAGAATAACATTGGTTTTCATGGTCTGAGTTTTTCTTTTCTGATTAGAAAATTTTGTTTGATTTCATTAGTATTAAAAAATAAATCCAGTCCACAGTGAAATAGTCCAATGTGGACTGGATTTATTTTTTAATATACATTTTTTTATGATTGAATTCATTCAATGATTTACCACGGATATGATTTGGTATATATGTCACTTATGGATAAGTAGGTTGCGCACGTATATATTTTATTTTATTTACAGATTGGTCTTGTATTCAGGCTTACATAAGTAGCAGCACCTTTTATAATATACTATTTTCATATTGTTTTTTACACTATTTGGGTAAGCGCTATATATTTTTTATATATTTTGTGTTTATTTCAGTAGTATTACTGAAAAAAAATGTTGTATAGAGCAGCCCTGGGTGTCAAATACTCTAATTATGCCACAATCCATATTCATTCATTAATTAATATTAAATTATTAGTAGAGCTTTTTTTCTCAGAGTATAAGTGCAGTAACGTAACCCCCTCAACTTCCACCCCTCTCTCAGGAGGAGAGTAGCAATGTGGTACATTTTGCATGCTACATCATAGGGTGGCTGTGGCCAAACAGTGGGAGGGTCTTAAAGGGGTATTGCTAAATAAAAACAGGATTGCATAACAGATGCAGATGAAGTGCATTACTCACAGAGTGGACGTCCGACCAGAATGAGAGCCGCACTGCCCCTCCATCATTTGAAGGTGGGCGGGCGGCAACTGGTTAAAGCTTCATTTCATGTTTTCTGTTTCTTTAAATAGTTTGTTTGGACCAAGCTGGAGTACTGCTCTTACAGGCAGGATACGCAATACTAATAAGAAACACTGCACAAGGGAGCAGGGCTCGAGGAGTATTTTAGCAGCAGTGGGATGCTGAGCTTACAGGAACACAAAAGAAACAATATGTTGGAGGAACGCTAAGGTGCACAGGGCTTATGCCCAAATATATATATATATATATATATATATATATATATATATACGTAGCAATAACTCCATTAGGAGCTGCTGATTTTGATCAGGCTGTTGCCGCCACCCATTACCTGTATTTTCACCATATCAGGAACCTAGAGTCCATGTTGAACTTTGTATTCACAACGTATGAACCAGTCACTTTAGTACTTTTCCAATGCTTTAATGGGAGATAAACGAAAGAAGTAGCAGGAAAGAGGTAGAGGGGGAGTTTCACGGAAGTTCAAATACCTTTTCTGTCTTTGATCTTTAAGTACTTGAATATCTTAGGGACGAGTATTCTTTAAGTCCAAGATTTAATCTTTTGCACACCCGGATAGGCCTCTCTCACTGACCTACCCTGTTTCCCCGAAAATAAGACCTAGCGTGATTGTCGGTGATGGCTGCAATATAAGCCCTACCCCCCAAGTAAGCCCTAGTTAAAGTCCTTGTAGGTCTTATTTTCAGGGTAGGGCTTATTTTCGGGGAAACAGGGTAGGGCTTATTTGGGGGGTAGGGCTTATATTGCAGCCATCACTGACAATCACGCTAGGTCTTATTTTCGGGGAAACAGGGTAGTAGCCGGAGCGTAGCACGAACAAGAAAAATCTCTGCCGCAGACTTGAGAAGAACAATGTAACTGCACGATCCTCTGCCACAGGACGTAGTAGTTTTAGATGAACAGCAACACAGTACCAGAACCTTTAAGCCGACCCAGCAGTACTATGTGGTAGGTTGAGTTAAGATGCGTCCTCCAATTGAGTCACCAGGCCCCTCTCTAGACCAGCGCTCCACATGATCCTTCCAAGACGGGTCCTCCCCTGGATCTTCTTCCCGTCCTCCTCCGGCTTCTTCCCGCAGGACAGACAGCACAGGACCATCCCTGCAGTAGTAGTAGTAGGCCCCAGACAGACTTCTGGGCTCACTCACACGCTGCAGCAATGCAGTCCTCCGGCCCGGAGGACCACGAGGTAGGACTCCTAGCACATACCTGTCGGCCAGGAGGGCCAGCAAGTGGAAAGAAAGAGACCAAGAAAAATGGCGTCTGTCCCTTAAATACCCCTTCCCAGAATGCATCGCAGGGGACAACCTCTGCCGAGTTACTTCTGGGAAAGAAGGGCACTCAATACACCTCAGCCTGTTGCTTTCCCGCTCCGGTCTGTAGTGACACCGACATCTACAGGCGACGGAGTGGAACTGCACGCAACACAGCCAAGACTGGAACAGAGGCTAATTTAGCCAAAGATTAAATCTGAACTATATACAGAACAGACGACCCACTAAATTTACATATAAGCGGGAGATTGAAAATCTTCCAGCGCTACATATGTATATATTTTTTGTTTGTGTAGGCCAAGATTTGCAGAAAACAGGCACTAATGGTGCAGGTGTGTGCTGGGTTCATATTAGAGACAGAATTAGAATTCTGGGCTCCACCCTCCCGGGAGTCAGTATGTGTGCAAGGAAGAAGAGAACTGCATGTCTACACCGTGCTGTCCAGGACAGGACAGACAGAGGCCCGAGCCTGAGTGAAAGACGGAGCAGCAGGGAGCTACAGGAAAAGGAAAACTGACAGAGGTACAGCGTTTGTGCTCGTGCACTGGGATATGTGTTAGATGGTCTGACGGACCAAGGCACGAGGCTTGTACAGTAGAGCTGCAAAGAGAGCCAGGACGCTGAATACTGTTCTTTTCCATATTCATGGTGGGAACCCCCTTGTTTGTAAACGTTCTTTCTGTTCTGACTGGACTCACTGTTTTGCACTTCTACCATTAAGTTAAACAACCCCCAACTTGTCACAATATAATTTAATAGGTAAAAAAATTGCTAATAGATTATGTTAAAAGATCTAAACATCTTGGCCATTAAAACTATCTGTATGGTCTTGTGTAAATCATAGCAATTTCTACAGGTTTACAACTTATCTTAGAATTATGTTTCAGCCCAGCTTATAGGGTTACTACTTACCACCTGAAGCTTGGATTTGATTAACAAACTTTTTGGCTTCTTCCATGTTTTCTGGGGTTGCTTTTACCATAGAATCTCTCCACGCAGTAATTCTATGGCTAAACAGCACAAAATTGAAGTAATCATGCTCTGCAGTGTCATTCAGGATTTTCAGTAGAGCTGTCTTTGTCTAAACAGAATAAAAAAAGTAAAAGAAGGCACACAGCAATTCAGGTATTCTTCATTTGGCAAAGGCATTAAAGCCTCATACACACGATCGGACTTCCATCGGACTTTTCCGTGGATTTTGGTCTAAAGGGCGTTGGCCGTGAACTTGTTCTGCATACACACGGCAGAACATTTTCTGCCAACTTTCACCAAATCACGTGGTTTTTCAGCTCTTTACCGCCACCCTTTGGGCAACTTCTGCTATTGTTGGCTGATGTTTAACATTGGTTCTGAGCATGCGTGTTTGTACTTTGGACTTTAGTCCGATGGACTTGTGTACACACGATCGGTTTGTCCTCCATCGGACATTTGTTGTCGAAAAGTTTGAGAGCATGCACAGTGAACATTTGTCTGTTGAAAAAGCAACAACAATTGTCTGATGGAGCATACAGACGGTGGGATTGTCTGAACAAACAGGTCCGTCAGACCGTTGTTGTCGAAAAGGGTGGCGGTAAAGAGCTGAAAAAACCACGTGATTTAGTGAAAGTTGGCTGAAAATGTTCTGCCGTGTGTATGCAGAACAAGTTCACGGCCAACGCCCATTCGGATAAAAATCCAGGGAAAAGTCAGATGGAAGTCCGATTGTGTGTATGAGGCTTTAAAGCAGACCTGGCATCAGATATACCTTTTGGGCCCATTTACATTTCTCTGTTTTGGCGCATTGCAGTAATGATTGTTACTGCAAAGCACATTAATGCATGTTGCATGTGTTAGCATGTTGGGGTGTCATTCATTTTTAACAGCACCATAGAACACTAAGGCCACACACCTTTGGCGCACATGCGTTGCAGCACACCACAACTGATGGTGAGGCATCACCATGTGTTCTTGTGGGCACTGCACCAATAAAAATGCTGCAAATCTGTTTTTATCTTCATTCTGGTGCATTGGCAGCTTATTTCTTTGAATAGACTGCCTTAACACAATACTAGTTATTGCAACACACCAAAATGGCAAAGTGTGAGTTGGCCTTTATTGTTGAGTGTATGCATGGTAAATAGTGTTTACGTGAGATATGTTCTGGTATTAATTACTTCTCACAGAGATAACAGTACATCTCATGATAATGCCTTCATTTACATTTCTACCCCAGAAGTAAAGCTCCATTTTTGTTCAGGTATCATCCAAGGTCAGCATGTACTTCATGAACTAAAATACTTTTTCATAAATATAAATCCTGGTCCCTTTTCATAGCCTTTATATACAGTGCAGCACTGTGTATATATGATGTCTGATACAGATCAGCCCCTGCTCACCTTGTGACTTGCTACATACAGTAGTTACATCACTGCAGACATAGTTACATTGCTGCAGTCTAATTACTGGCAGAGACTTAGCTGCTCACCTGGAGTCCAAGTATTACCTTAATGCTAAAAGGTTGTACAGCTGTTTAAAAATCTATACTGTTGTTATACATTGTGCCATGTCAAACATTTAGGAATTTATTTTTGTAGGCTTGTACAGCCAAAGCTTGTTTGGCTGTACTTCTCCTGTGGATCACAGGAGTGCAGAACCTGTTTTCAGCAGAGAGCGGGCTGAAGTCCACTCTCTGCTGACGTCACAGAGTCGGTCGAGGTTCGGGCGTCATCATGACCGACCATGGAGTCTGGATCCGCCCAGATCCCTGGACTGGCACCCAGCTCAGCCTCTCAGCGAGCCACTGGGAGCCGGAGCCGGCTGCTTACACTCACTGAAGCGCTAAGCTGTGGGAGTGGCAGAGCAGAGAGCTGCTGACTGATAGTCAGCAGCTCTCTGCTTGGGGAACTGTGAATACCGAGCAGTCGGTAGTGTTCGATCGCTTGGTTCTCAGTGTAGAGGCGCCAGGGGGACAGATACAGCATTGAACCGATGCTGTATCCACCTAGGTAAGTATAAATCCAAAAAAAAAAAAACCCATACATCTCTTTTAATTATATGTTCATTAACAGTGCGTTGCCTGTCTTCTTCTTGGTCTAACCGCTAGTCAAGAGTCAGTATAGGGAAGTAAGCATTTTGGAAATGTAGTTATACTTACAAATAATGCTATTTTCAACTAAAAAAAAACATCACTTTCAACAACAACTGCATCTAAAATTGTTAATTCAACTGATTCAGTTAGCCTCCTTCAAATGGTCGGGTTGGTGTGGCCCCCGGATTCCTACGACAAGAATCTGCAGATTCTTGCCACTGGAATGACCGGGTCATATAATCAGAAACACTTATCAGCCCTTTTAACTTCTTGCCGCCCACCATCAAATGACGAAATGACGGTGCGGCTCTAGTTCTAGGTGGACGTCATATGAGGGCGCCCAGAACAGCCGCTTTCACGCATTCGCAGGGGCACGTAGTGTGGCGATCGCAGCTGCTCTATGTTGCAAGGACACGGCGTGACCCCAATCTCTGTAAAGAGCCAATCACGTGTTTTTTTAACCATGTGATCGGCTGTGTCCAATCACAGCCAGTCACATGTAATACTGAATTGCCGGTAATTGGCTCTTATCGCCTCATACTGACAGAGTGTGTGGTGAGGAAAGCCGATCAGCGGCATCTCCTCGCAGGGAACACCCGGACATGTAATCAGGGCATCAGGATCATCAGTGCCCTGATTACAGTAAGCCCCCCCAGTGCCTCCAATCAGTGCCACCAATCAATGCCCATCAATTACACCAATCAATGCCCATCAGTGCCCATTAGTGATGCCAGTCACTGCTGCCTTTCAGTGTCCATCAGCGCCACCTATCCGTGCCCATCAGTGCCGCCTATCAGTGCAGCCTCATTAGCACCCATCAGTGAAGGAGAAAAATTACTTATTTACTAAATTTACTGACAGAAACTAAGAAAAACTTTTTTTCAACATTTTTGGTCTTTTTTTTGTAAAAGAATAAAAAACCCAGCAGTTATTTAATACCACCAAAAGAAAGCTCTATTTGTGTGAAGAAAATGATTAAAAAATGAATTTGAGTACAGAGTTGCATGACCTCGCAATTGTCATTCAAAGTGCGACAGCCCTGAAAATTGGCCTGGCCAGGAAGGGGGTGAAAGTGCCCGGTATTGAAATGATTACACTAATGGTGGGCTGGCAGCCGAGCTGCTACTGTTCACATGTAACCGCACACAGAGCAGTTAGCTGCCCTTTGGGAGAGATGTTCAGTGTACATGAGGCCTTACTGGACAATGCATTCTCTTTTTAATTTTAAGCGACTGCAAACTTGTGTAAAAGTTGCTGTCATGCTAACCTGTGCCTTCGTCAACAAGACTCAATCTCATCAATGCAAAGCTAACAATTTACACAAACAGTTTTTATGCTACTACATGCCTTGCAGTGTAGTATCAAAAAGGGAATAAAGCTCTCCAAAAAATAAATACATGGTTAAATGTGAATATTTATGTCACTAAACTTTAAAACCTATGCGAGATACATATGTTGCAAAATGACATTATAATAAATTAGAGTCTTCTTACCTGATCCATTTTTCTACCATACATAGAACCACTTATGTCAATCACATAAACAACATTTTTTGGCACGCCAGTCAACTTTGGTGGTGCAAAGTAGTGCACAAAATACCCATTGACAATCTAGAATGAAAAAGTGATAAAGATAAAAAAAAAAAAACTATTGGATTTACAGCTCCTAAAATCTAGAATTTATCATATTTTCACATTAAAAATAACTTTTCTGGAAAGAAACATGGAGGTTGCCATTGAACATGTATGCAGATTAGGAATTCTGACTTTCCTGATAACTAAGTTGAAAAATTTGCTTATAAACATATAATTGTGTTCTGCAATGTTTACTTTTCAGGTTTGCAAATATCAGCTTTGAATTTCGACAACCACTGGCATGAAAACATTTCTGGAAATAACATGCCCTTCCATATCAAGCATTTTTTAAAGGGGTCATTAAAAAATGTATTCTTCCCAAAGCACCAGGCCTTATGCAAACAGGCCAGCAAATTATGTCACTTGCTTACTAATCCCTCATATGACATCCATCTTTTCATTATGCCTGTGGTTATGAAGGAGTTAAGAAAACAGTTAAAATGTAATATTCATACATTTTCCTAATATTTACCTTCCAAGATCCAACACACTGTTGCCAGATCTTATCTGTTTGACATAAAATCAGGGAGCAAAGGTCCCCCTCTCTCTTTGCATCATTTGGAGAAGAAACAGCCTAATGATTTTATCCAAGGATGAATGAAGCTAAGACTTTCTTTCCCTGACATTTCATTCAACAAATGGAAGATTTTGACTAGAATTCAGTATTTAAGTGAAATGCATTGGAAAACACCAAGAAGGTGAAATTAAGGTGTTTTAATAGTGGTTGTAAGAAAGCAATGGGCTTTAAATTGCTACAGGGCTAAAGGGTTACAGAAGCTCCTGTCATCTATCCTGGACTTGTCCTATAAAAATTGCCCAGATTAGTCTCTATATTTAATATTTTACAGAAAAAAACAAATCAAAGAGCACTAAATAAACTTAACTACACTTTGAAAGACACAGCGTGCAGTAAATCACTCACGCTTACACTACACCTTTCTTTTGGTAAATGTGTAGGGGTACTATGTACCCCAAATTCATTCACATGGGTGGGCGGGATCAGGGGGCCCCTCTGTTAAAGGAGGCTCTCAGATTCCGATAAGCCCCCCGCCTGCAGACCCCCACAATGCTTCTTGCAAAGCATTCTGAATGTTCTAATTAAAATCATCAGTAGTACCATTATACTTTCTGGAAAGCTAGGTAAAACATTCCTATCTTTCCCAGCAGAAAAGGAAGGAGATTTGGAATTGTAACACTACCCCTGTAGGAGTCACTGAATTTAACTGGTTCTTTCCCAAAACAGTACAGAGGCCACCATTCACATCGTCAACTATCCATTTACTCTGGCTTCATTAAACAGCCTAGGAATGTCTTTTTAAAGTGTATTACTTGCAGAACATCTACAGGAGAGGGATAATTGGTATTGGAAAATTCACCTTTCAAACTCCCTCCCCAGGGGGGTTGACAAATATTGACAAATATTCAGACCTGTCATTAGAATTTTCTGTCCCATGCTCTAGAAGCATCTCCCAGAGTCAGGGGGACATAATCAAACTCCCAGACTGTGGAACCATGATCACATCAAGGCAAATATTCACTGCTGTCTGATTACAGAGCAAACCAAAAAACTAAATTTACCTAGCATCCTTTACTAGGAGAGTGCAACAAAATCATTCAAGAGGACTGCTGCCTGAAGCAGAGACTTCACAAACAACCCATGGGTGTATGCCTCCCACCCATCTCCTCCACAGATTACAGTGCATTCTTACAAAGTTAAAGAATGTTGCGCTGTCAAAAAATAAAAAACACATATATAACAACATGTGTGAATTATTCAATAAATGTCTTCAGTGTAAACTATTAAGAATGCACCGTGAATTAAATCTTGATATATCCAATGTGCACCAGCCACTAGGTGTAAATACAAAGCTTCTTGCCAGAGACCTAGACCTCAAATATACTAAGAGGTTTAAAGGAACATGTATGTAGCACCCTGACAGTAGGCAGGGTTGCTAACAAATTTAGCCTGCTAGGTAGTAACTAGCCTGGCTGGTTGATAGGGGATTCACTGTCTTTTTCCCTAATCTGGATTTGATGCACCTCTCACTTCTGCCACTAGGTGGCATTGTTGCCTGTGACAGTAGAATGATAAGGGTATAGGGAATCCAGGCTAGGAGTGAATAGGTTGACTCAGCCAAACGTCAGGGGTCTCGATGATTCCTTGGCCTGCTGGGAGCGCCTATTTATTCGGGAGGAGTCAGGTGATCGAGGTTCTGTGCCACCTGGATGGCTGTTTGGGTGGACGTGAGTCACAAGGCTCTGGCCTGAGGCCTATCCCGGGAGCACCTGCTTGCTAGTCTGTCTGAGGCCTATCCAGGTTTGAGAGAGGCAGCGCGGGGTTAGGGCTTCAGGCTGAAAGCCCAACCAAGTTGCAGAGGTTTCGCCGGATGGGGGAACTGGATCGTTGCCCCTGGCGACGACCACTCCTGTTGCCAGGAGCAAGTGATGATCAAGGCCAGAGTTAAAGGGAGAAATAATGGCAAGCAAGGGACAATCATTCCTGTTATCAGAGGCCAGTGTATGGAAGTCTGCAAGAGTACCAGAGAAGCCTTTTCACCAGCCAGGGATTGTGAAGAAGTGGGAAATCTTCAGCAGGGTGCCAAGCCAGGGACCCAGCAGGTTAGCGTGAGTGAAGCTTGAGGAGTTTACAGTGGGTTAGCTGTGGAAGATCTCAGGGGTTTCAGTGACATCTGGGATCTTGAAGTCTAGTGAAAGACTGGGAGCTCAGTGAGGGAAGATCTACAGTAGGATACTGTGAGATGTGAGAGAAGATCTATTACAGTTACTGTGAGTTATGTGCATGGATCCCTATTGACTGTTCAAAGTTCAGTTGCCATAGGAGACAGCAGTTCTACAAATAGAGTTGCTGCATCCCGCTTAAAGGCCCTCTACTTGTATGGCTGTCTGCCTAATATTCTGTCTCGGAGTCTGCCAACTACTATTGCATCTGCCCAAGGGTGTCCTGGCCCTAACCCTCTCTCCCCAGGTTTTGTTTTAGAGACAATAAATCTCTTTTCTTGCATTCCAAAAAGTGACTGGCGCCCATGTTTCCACAGGGATGGATGAGCACCTCCACACAGCAAGATCTTCTTTGCCGTCACTGCTTTAAAGTGTTTGTTACCCCAACATTTCCTATTTCTGATATGTGCCTGCTGTACCGTATATTTGTAGGAAAAAGTAACCTGTTCTCTTTGTATTGCTTCCTTTGTGTGAAATCCCTGGTGTTCCTGCCAGTCCTTCTGCTTTAGAATTAAAAACTGACCACACTAAGCAGGAGAACACACACCGTGGTCAGTTTTCTAGCTATGCTGGAAACGCAGGCTGCTCTCCTCCAATGTTTAGGCTTGTCCTGACATGCCCCCACTGCACAGCCTGTCACTGGGAAGCTCATTGTACTGTTGCTTTTTCTTCCTGCAGCTCTTATGCAGCTGAGAACAGAGGGAATGTGATCACATATAAAAAAAGGGAAAAGGGTATTTATAATGTTTTTTTAATCTATACGCAATTGTTTTACCTTTCAGTTCTATTTTAAACTGAATGGATTGTTTTACAAAGTGATCGTTTATAATCACTTTATCATCACCTCATCCAATCCATGAGAATAGCAGTGACGTCACAATGCCCGCCTGGTTGTTGGCAGCGCTGTTTTAATGCTCTGAATTTTATGTTTGTAAGTACCTTTCCTGTTTGCTTTTAATAAATCCACTTACAGTACTTCACTACAAATTAGTGTATAAGAGGTCTAGGCTTCTGGTAAGCAGTTTTGTTTTTATACCTGGTGGCTGGTGCATGTTGGATTCAACCATCTCACTCACAGTCATCCCCCCCCCCACCCACCAATTAAAAATTGCAAAAGAAAAAAAAAAAGGTTGAATTAGATGCAGATGCAAATGTGGCAACCTGTAGAGAGAAGGTGAGGAAAGGTCAAAGGCGGTTTGCATGCAGCACATGGAATCACAGCCACTATATAGGTGTAGGTGTTGCTAGGATGTATATAGTAAGCATAGTGTGGTCTCCTGCTTAACAGGGAACTAAGGAAAAATATTTTCCAGCTTAACAGGGAGGCTGAATTGGTGTAACCAGGGAGTCCTATGTGTCTAACAAGTAACTATCCAATAATCATATTAAACTCCTGCTTGAAATCACTATGGCTGCCAAGCAGATGATGGCTAGATCCTGGAAAACGCCTGCCTTTTGCACTCTAGCTACTAAACATAGGGTCACTTAAGTGATGATACATGCCAAGACTGAAGTCTACTTGCAGGACAGACTCCGCAAGCAAACGAAAGCCTCGGTTTGACAAGTTTCTTCGTCCGGATTTTGATGCAACCCCTTCTGTAGCCCTAATACTTGGAGCCATTTCTCTTCCACTTTTATACTGGTTAGTTCCACCAACCAGGACCCCTACCCCTTTCCTTCTCTCCCTCCGTACTCTGCCTTATGGTAAATTTGCCCCATGTTCAGTCTTTAGTTGCTTTGCCTCAAGCTAGGCTGGGGAAGCATTCGACTCTATATCTTTGATTTCATTCTTGTATAACACTTACTGTTTACATATTGAATGAATACTCATTTCAAACTAACCCCAAGGAACGGTTATACTGATGTTCATATACAGTCAGGGCCATAAATATTGGGACATCGACACAATTCTAATCTTTTTGACTCTATACACTACCACAATGGATTTTAAATGAAACTAACAAGATGTGCTTTAACTGCAGACTTTCATCTTTTATTTGAGGGTATTTACATCCAAATCAGGTGAACGGTGTAGGAATTACAACAGTTTGTATATGTGCCTCCCACTTTTTAAGGGACCAAAAGTAATGGGACAGATTAACAATCATCCATCAAGCTTTCATTTTTTAATACTTGGTTGCAAATACTTTGCAGTCAATTACAGCCTGAAGTCTGGAAAGCATAGACATCACCAGATGCTGGGTTTCATCCCTGGTGATGCTCTGCCAGGCCTCTACTGCAACTGTCTTCAGTTCCTGCTTGTTCTTGGGGCATTTTCCCTTCATTTTCGTCTTCAGCAAGTGAAATACATGCTCAATCGGATTCAGGTCAGGTGATTGACTTGGCCATTGCATAACATTCCACTTCTTTCCCCTATAAAACTCTTTGGTTGCTTTCGCAGTATGCTTCGGGTCATTGTCCATCTGCACTGTGAAGCGCCGTCCAATGAGTTCTGAAGCATTTTGCTGAATATGAGCAGATAATATTGCCCGAAACACTTCAGAACTTATCCTGCTGCTTTTGTCAGCAGTCATATCATCAATAAATGCCCACGCCATGACACTATCACCACGCTTCACTGATGAGGTGGTATGCTTTGGATCATGAGTAGTTCCTTTCCTTCTCCATACTCTTCTTTTCCCATCACTCTGGTACAAGTTGATCTTGGTCTCATCTGTCCATAGGATGTTGCTCCAGAATTGTGAAGGCTTTTTTAGATGTTGTTTGGCAAACTCTAATCTGGCCTTCCTGTTTTTAAGGCTCACCAATGGTTTACATCTTGTGGTGAACCCTCTGTATTCACTCTGGTGAAGTCTTCTCTTGATTGTTGACTTTGACACACATACACCTACCTCCTGGAGAGTGTTCTTGATCTGGCCAACTGTTGTGAAGGGTGTTTTCTTCACCAAGGAAAGAATTCTTTTCGGTCATCCACCACAGTTGTTTTCCGTGGTCTTCCGGGTCTTTTTGGTGTTGCTGTGCATTCTTTCTTTTTAAGGATGTTCCAAACAGTTGATTTGGCCACACCTAATGTTTTTGCTATCTCTCTGATGGGTTTGTTTTGTTTTTTCAGCCTAATGATGGCTTGCTTCACTGATAGTGACAGCTCTTTGGATCTCATATTGAGAGTTGACAGCAACTGATGATTCCAAATAGAAATAGCACACTTGAAATGAACTCTGGACCTTTTATTTGCTCCTTGTAAATGGCATAATGAGGGAATAACGCACATCTGGCCATAGAACAGCTGAGCAGCCAATTGTCCCATTACTTTTGGTCCCTTAAAAAGTGGGAGGCACATATACAAACTGTTGTAATTCCCACACCGTTCACCTGATTTGGATGTAAATACTCTCAAATTAGATGAAAGTCTGCAGTTCAAGCACATCTTGTTCATTTCATTTCAAATCTATTGTGGTGGTGTATAGAACCAAAAAGATTAGAATTGCGTTGATGTCACAATATTTATGGACCTGACTATATATATACAGTGGGGACGGAAAGTATTCAGACCCCCTTAAATGTTTCACTCTTTGTTATATTGCAGCCATTTGCTAAAATCATTTAAGTTCATTTTTTTCCTCATTAATGTACACACAGCACTCCATATTGACAGAAAAACCCAGAATTGTTGACATTTTTGCAGATTTATTAAAAAAGTAAAACTGAAATTTCACATGGTCCTAAGTATTCAGACCCTTTGCTGTGACACTCATATATTTAACTCAGGTGCTGTCCATTTCTTCTGATCATCCTTGAGATGGCTCTAGGAAGGGTTTTGGTCATCCCAAACATCTTCCATTTAAGGATTATGGAGGCCACTGTGCTCTTAGGAACCTTAAGTGCAGCAGAATTTTTTTGTAACCTTGGGCAAATCTGTGCCTTGCTACAATTCTGTCTCTGAGCTCTTCAGGCAGTTCCTTTGACCTCATGATTCTCATTTGCTCTGACATGCACTGTGAGCTGTAAGGTCTTATATAGACAGGTGTGTGGTTTCCTAATCAAGTCCAATCAGTATAATCAAACACAGCTGGACTCAAATGAAGGTGTAGAACCATCTCAAGGATGATCAGAAGAAATGGACAGCACCTGAGTTAAATATATGAGTGTCACAACAAAGGGTCTGAATATTTAGGACCGTGTGATATTTCAGTTTTTCTTTTTTAATAAATCTGCAAAAATGTCAACAATTCTGTGTTTTTCTGTCAATATGGGGTGCTGGGTGTACATTAATGAGGAAAAAAATGAACTTAAATGATTTTAGCAAATGGCTGCAATATAACAAAGAGTGAACAATTTAAGGGGGTCTGAATACTTTTCGTCCCCACTATATATACACAGTATCTCTCAAAAGTGAGTACACCCCTCACATTTTTGTAAATATTTTATTATATATTTTCATGTGACAACGCTGAAGAAATGACACTTTGCTACAATGTAAAGTAGTGAATGTACAGCTTGTATAACAGTGTAAATTTGCTGTTTAAAATAACTCAACACACAGCCATTAATGTCTAAACTGCTGGCAACAAAAGTGAGTACACCCCTAAGTGAAAATGTCCAAATTGGGCCCAATTAGCCATTTTCCCTCCCCGGGGTCATGTGATTTGTTAGTGTTACAAGGGAGCAGGTGTGTTAAATTTTATGTTATCGCTCTCACTCTCTCATACTGGTCACTGGAAGTTCAACATGGCACCTCATGGCAAAGAACTCTCTGAGGATATGCAAAAAAAATTGTTGTTCTACATAAAGATGGCCTAGGCAACAAGAAGATTGCCAAGATCCAGAAACTTAGCTGCAGGATGGTGGCCAAGACCATACAGCAGTTTAACAGGACGGGGTCCACTCAGAACAGACCTCGCCATGGTCGACCAAAGAAGTTGAGTGCACGTGCTCAGCGTCATATCCAGAGGTTGTCTTTGGGAAATAGTTGTATGAGTGCTGTCAGCATTGTTGCAGAGGTTGAAGGGGTGGGGGGGTCAGCCTGTCAGTGCTCAGACCATACGCCGTACACTGCATCAAATTGGTCTGCATGGCTGTCGTCCCAGAAGGAAGCCTCTTCTAAAGATGACGCACAAGAAAGCCCGCAAACAGTTTTCTGCAGACAAGCAGACTAAGGACATGGATTATTGGAACCATGTCCTGTGGTCTGATGACACCAAAATAAACTTATTTGGTTCAGATGGTGTCAAGCGTGTGTGGCGGCAACCAGGTGAGGAGTACAAAGACAAGTGTGTCTTGCCTACAGTCAAGCATGGTGGTGGGAGTGTCATGGTCTGGGGCTGCATGAGTGGGGAGTGGTCGGCACTGGGGAGTTACAGTTCATTGGGCAACCATGAATGCCAATATGTACTGTGACATACTGAAGCAGAGCATAATCCCCTGCCTTCGGAGAATGGGCCACAGGGCTGTATTCCAACAT
This sequence comes from Lithobates clamitans, assembly GCA_037952925.1. Taxonomy (NCBI): domain Eukaryota; kingdom Metazoa; phylum Chordata; class Amphibia; order Anura; family Ranidae; genus Lithobates; species Lithobates clamitans. The sequence goes on along the minus strand of JBBGZY010001889.1, from coordinate 488,076 downwards.
GATAACAACCCCAAACACACCTTCAAGATGACCACTGCCTTGCTAAAGAAGCTGAGGGTAGAGGTGATGGACTGGCCAAGCATGTCTCCAGACCTAAACCCTATTGAGCATCTGTGGGGCATCCTCAAATGGAAGGTGGAGGAGCACAAGGTCTCTAACATCCACCAGCTTTGTGATTTCGTCATGGAGGAGTGGAAGAGGACTCCAGTGGCAATCTTTGAAGCTCTGGTGAACTCCATGCCCAAGAGGGTTAAGGCAGTGCTGGAAAATAATGGTGGCCACACAAAATATTGACACTTTGGGCCCAATTTGGACATTTTCACTTAGGGGTGTACTCACTTTTGTTGCCAGCGGTTTAGACATTAATGGCCGTGTTTGAGTTATTTTGAGGGGACAGCAAATTTACACTGTTATACAAGTTGTACACTCACTACTTTACATTGTAGCAAAGTGTCATTTCTTCAGTGTTGTCACATGAAAAGATATAATAAAATATTTACAAAAATGTGAGGTACTGTATATATATATATATATATATATATATATATATATATATATATATATATATATACATATACATATACATACACACACACACACACACATATATACATACACATATATACATACACCTACATATACACACAGTATTTCTAATGTTATGGTCATTTTGGCCCTGTGTCAGTTCACCTTACTGCTCCCTACATGGAGGCTGTACATGCCACATAATACCTTTGACAACTCTCTGATGTTTATATGCACACTTTTAATAAAATTGCTTAAGCAAGAGAGATACTATCTCAGAGAAATCAGATTTGTTTTAATAAAAAGAACAGAATTTAGAATTACAGACAACTCCAACAGTATAGACTTTTTAGAACCCCAACACCTGTGGAAATGTTCATACATTGTTCATACTGCGGCAGGTTGGCATGGCTGCGCAAATCGCCTTAGGTATACGTCGCTCCTTTAAGACGATCTATCAGGCGTGCACACCCGCCCCTTGTCCCCGGAGCCTCCCCTAGTCAGTCCCATCCCCCACACAGTTAGAACACATCTAGGGAACACAGTTAACCCCTTGATCGCCCCCTAGTGTTAACCCCTTCCCTGCCAGTGACATTTATATAGTAATCAGTGGCTATTTTTAGCTCTGATTGCTGTATAAATGTCAATGGTCCCAAACAAGTGTCAAAAGTGTCTGATCTTTCCGCCGCAATGTCGCAGTCCTGATGAAAATTGCAAATAGCGCCATTACTAGTAAAAAAGAAAACAATAAAAATGCTATAAATCTATTCCCTATTTTGTAGACACTATAACTTTTGCGCAAACCAAATCAATATACGCTTATTTCGATTTTTATTTTACCAAAAATATGTAGAAGAATACATATCAGCTTAAACTGATGAAGAAATAGTTTTTTTGGGATATTTTTTATAGCAAAAAGTACAAAATATTATGTTTTTTTCAAAATTGTCTCTCTTTTTTTGTTTATAGCGCAAAAAATAAAAACCGCAGAGGTGATAAAATACCACCAAAAGAAAGCTCAATTTGTGGGGAAAAAAGGACATACATTTTGTTTGGGTACAACGTCGCTTGACCGCACAATTGTCAGTTAAAGCGACGCAGTGCCATATCGCAAAAAATGGCCGGGTCAGGAAGGGGGCAAATCCTTCTGGGGCTGAAGTGGTTAAGCTGACACTAAACTCTGGTCTAAAAAAAAAAATCTATTCAGCTACATATTCATAACTCAAAAAAGTGCCTTCTATTGCTCTCTGCTTCCTTCAAATCTCAAAATTCCTTTGTTTTGCTGCTGTGATTTCCTTTTAGAGGATGGTTAGGTTTGTTCTTCATGGTCCCACTGTTTGTAGGAACTTACATACTCTTTTGCTCGCTCACCAGATGGAATAGGTACTGTAAATTATGGGACTTATAGTGTGCATGAAGCAGTTTACATGACCGCAGATAGCATGAACTGCACATACCAAGCAAATAGAGGTAAATGGAAAAGTAGCTTATGGAGGATATTACAAGGAGGCAAAACACACAGTAAGAAACTATTTCAAGAAAAATAGATAAATGAAGTAGTGGATGTGTATAGATTCTTTTTCGAGAATAGGACTATTGTTTACTGTCACTTCATTCAATCGCTCACTCACCTCTCTAGCTTGTAATGTGAATTATTTTATCCTCAAAGATCATAACAAAGATTCTCAAATCCAGTTTCAGTCAGATTGTAACAGTTTAGAAACAACTGCTAGCTTTCCCCCTCACACTGTATATCACTACTCTACCTGACGAACACTGAGGAGAGAGGCACGGAGACATATTCCAGTTTCCAGGCACGGGGACAGATTCCAGATTGGTGATACTCCTGGAGGCATACGAGCTTGGCGCTCGTGGATTGATGCCCACACTCACTTCATGAAAGTGAGTGCAACCTTCCCCCGTGTGTGTCTTGCCCCCCCTCCACTGTGGTCGTCGCAGAGTTATTTTACATGCTGTATACTTTTTTATTTTTTATATTTTGCTTGGCATGTTCATCATTGTCACTACCTTATACACGGAACGTCTACACCTGTGGGTCATTTGCAACACAGGCTGTACACCTTACAGCTGTAAGGTAAGCGGCTTGCTAACACGGAGGTGTCCTCACTAAAGATCCCCCTTCCCTTCACGATTGGAATTGTTTTGTTTTTCTCATCACGAGTTTTTGTTTTTTGGACTGGATGATAGAACTAATATTCATGTTTGTCCTAGGGATTTGTCACTTGTAGTTCACCAGGATTTGGCACGTTTTTGCTAATGGGGCACTAGCCCACGTATATTTTTCTTGCATTATATATTTTTTTGCATTGTGTCATTATTCATCCTATTTGTGTTAGTATATGCATTTTTGCTTTGCTATATTCAAGCAGTCACTGTTTCACAATTACCTTTATATATTAGGCTTTGTCTGCCACATTATAGTCATGTTGATCAGCTACGTTGCACTGCACTGCATCCCCACTATGTTCTTTTAGCATGTAGGATCCATTCACGCATTGGCCCGTTTCTGCTTTTTTAGTTCACTTTGCCACTTTAGTCATCTTTGTAGCTTCCCCCCCCTTCATCACAGCACAACTACCATCTTCCCCCACTTAAGGTCAGATTCATGCCCCTCCAAAAGGCTGGTGATTATGCTCTCAGGACCACCCTTCTGACTGAGGCAGCACATAAACGCAACATACTAGAGCTGCAAGATTCTGGCTAAAATGAGAATCACAATCTTTTTGCTTAGAATAAAGATCACAATTCTCTCACGATCCTCGCACCGTAACATCATCTTTCACATTATACCAAAATATTGGGCTAACCTACTGTTTATTTGTTTTTTAAATTCATTAAAGTGTATTTTTTCTAAAAATGTTGCGTTTGAAAGACCGCTGCGCAAATACAGTGTGACATAATATATTGCAACAACCACCATTTTATACTCTAGGGTCTCTGCTAAAAATATATATATGATGTGGGGTTTCTAAGTAATTTTCTAGCAAAAAATACTGATTTTAACTTGTCAAAACGGTTTAGTCTTTAAAGTGAATGTAAACCCATATTAATGAAATTTGAGCTGGGCACATATAGCTGCAGTGAAAGTCTCTAACTATGAGGGGGGGGGGGGTGTGCCTCTCCTCCAATCAGCTGTCTTGGCTGTATGCCCAGGCTTCACTGCAGTGCTTACCAGGAAGAGAAAATCTCCTAACAAGATTTAAACTTTCTAAACAGTATATAAAGATGATAAAACAGTGTATAAAGATGAAGACAGCAGATATACATGTAAAACCTACTGTATGTAGGGAGATTTGTTTCATCCCTGTGTATCATCTGAGGCTGTTCACTTCCCTAGGTATATGTGAGGGTTTACATCCACTTTAAGTGGTAAAACTGCCCTCATCTACAGACAGAAGTTCAGTCCTTTGATCTGATAGAACAAAATGTTACAATGTTTCTCTTTTCTCCGCCTAAGCAACGTTGTGATGAACTGTGTTTTTTTTTTTACAGCTTCAGCAGAGAACTCTCTACACTGAATCGTGGAAATGCTGTGTTAAGATCACGAAGGGGGGTAGAAACGCAATCTTAATTCTTTAACGATCATGCAGCTCTACAATATACTATTCATGGTATTATCCTTTGACAGCAGAAAGGTATTCAACTCTGTCATGGCCCTACCTATTTTACATTCCACAATGCTGAGATTTTGGTTCTACATTTTGTAATTGTGTTGCAGCCATGTATTCCTCTCCCAAAGCACATGTTAGATATTCTGGCTTCCGGTCCCAGAGATACAACAAAGAACTAGTCAGGGCTGCCCTCCTTCCCCCTGATTTTTGCACTCGTCCTTACCACAAATCATTAGGAAACAACCAGATTTCACTGGCCTCGCCATTGCTAGCCATCACTATAAGCTCAGTCTTTTCACTGATGATAATATCTTACCTCACCAACTCCCTAATTACCCTAACCTTCCTACTCGACTGACCCAGTCTGGAAATACTACAGGCATTCATGTTATTCAAACAAAATGTAACATTTTAAAATACCTCCCTGTCCAAATGAATAACTGTGTCCCTCCAACAGGAATTCCTTTTCCAGTGGGTCAAGCCTTGCCTCCCCTGCCTTAATCTTACCAACTTGTACCATATATTGTATGTGGCTAACTATCCTCCAATGCTTAGGAAATTCCAAATGCTGTTAAAGACATGGAGTACTTACCCTCTGCACTGTAGAAGTCAAAATACCCTTGTTGCCAAAATGATTATACTTTTTCTGGGTGCGGCCACTCAAAATGTTTCAGAAACAATCTTTGCATTCAACAATGACAGGTTCTGTATTTCATCTGACAGCAACGCAGACCCAGACTGGCTTCATACACTCTGTACCAATCCAGAAATCATGGTGGTTTAGGTGTCCTGCACCTACAAAAATATTATTAGGCTTTCCAAAATAGCCCAACTAGCCAAATACCATGCGGTCACTAAAACACTATCCCAGATCGCAATAAATTGAGCTGCAAGTTTAAAATGACTTGCTAAGCTATTACTAGACCTGCCAGGGTTCACTAGTTTGTTGCACGATTGCAGCAAGTCCGCATTGCATGACTCAAGATCATATTTCTTTGCAAACATTCTGCAAGTCTTCTGCAAATTCTGGTTCAGTTATGTTGTTCCATAGTCATCCCACCACATGGGTCACTGTGGCTGAATTTGGAAAAGTATCAACTAAAATTTGTGCTTCAAGTGCTCTGCAAGTGTACAACTTGCCAGTAAAAATGTGCAGCAAGGTAACAAGACAATTACAATTCAACACTGCCATAAATTTGTGGCAAGTGGTCAATTGCGACCCACTGGACATTGACAACCTATTATGGCTCTTAGTGAAAGACAAAGCCACTTTACAAAATCCAGTTACGGTCTATTCTCTGAAACGATAACCTTCCCAACTCTTAACTATTTCAATATTTACAAGTTAAAAACTTTTTAAAATCCTATCGCTACCTCCCAATCTGATAAAACAACCTCAACTCTTTTTGAATGCATATGTCGTGGTGATCTCCATTCCACTAAGCTATCTCTTTGCTGTGCAACTCACTGCTTGGTGGTCCTTCCCTACCATGTCACTCCTATATGGAAAACTGGGCCAAAGACATTGATGTCTCTATTAAATGTGAATAATTGTTGCAGATGCGGTAGACCACTAAATATTGCTTGCAACATGTTTTAGCATTGGAAACCAACTATAAAGTTTTATACTGCTGGTACTTTGTCCCAACCAGGTTAGCCCACTTTAACTTAGGTGGTTCAGGATGCTCCTTATGGAAGCACCTTTAGGGGGTAAATCCATGCATACTTGGTGAACATGCCCAGTAGTTCAGATGGTAGCATATATGTAATATCTTGACACTATTAGTAGGTTGCCCAATCCCCATTAACCCAGCGGAAGCTACACTTAACTTAAAACCTGACGGACTAAAAAGACATCAATTTAACCACTTGCCGACTGAGCCATAGCTGAATGATGGCTACAGTGCGGTCGGATAATTCTGGGAGGGCGAACAATGACATCCTCCCAGAATCGCGCTTTCTCCAGACCCGCGCGTCATGGATCAGGGTAAAGGGCCAATGACAGCGGCCCTTTACCATGTGATAGCGATCACTTGTTAACAAACCAGAGTTGTGCCCAGTTCAGCTCCTCTCCTCTCCCTGCACCGATCGGTATAGTTTGTGAGGAGAGGAGAGAGCCGGGTGCAGCAGCGCTGTGGGCTGGATCTGAAGTGCCCACAGCGCTGATCTGTGCTCATTCATGGCTCATACATGCTTCTTCCATGGCTCATCCGTGCCCATCCATGGCTCATCCATGCTCATCTGTGCCCATCCATGCTCATCCATGTCCATCCATGGCTCATCCATGCTCATTCGTGCCCATCCATGGCTCACCTTTGCTCATCCATGCTCATCTGTGCCCATCCATGGCTCATCCGTGCCCATCCATGGCTCATCCGTGCCCACCAATGGTTCAGCCGTGCCCATCCATGGCTCATCTTTGCTCACCCATGCCCATCGATGCCCATCCATGGCTCATCGATGCTGATCCATGCCCACCCATGGCTCATCGGTGCTCATCAATGGCTCATTCGTGCCCATCCATGGCTCATCCGTGCCCATCCATGACTCACCTGTGCTTATCCATGCCACATCCATGCCACATCAGTGCTCATACATGCCATATCAGTGCTCATCTGTGCAACATCCATGTCACATCAGTCTGTGCAACATCCATGTCACATCAGTGCTCATCCATGCCACATCCATGCCACATCAGTGCTCATCCATGCCACATCCATGCCAGGTCAGTGCTAATCTGTGCCAGATCAGTACTCATCTATGCCACATCCATGCCACATCAGTGCTCATCTGTGCCACATTCATGCCACATCAGTTCTCATCCGTGTCACATCCATGCCACATCAGTACTCACCTGTGCACATCCATGCCACATCAGTTCTTATCCATGCCACATCTATGCCACATCAGTGCTCATCTGTGCCACATCAATGCCACTGCAGTGCCCATCAGTGCCACTACAGTGCCCATCAGTGTCTTACAAAAGTGTAAAAGATAGTCAAATTAGATTTGAAATGTATGCCCCTAGAACAACTGATGGTGCTCCCTGCATGCTGGGCCTCTGTATGTGGCCAGGCTGTGTAAAAGTCTCACACATGTGGTGTCGCCATACTCAGGAGTAGCAGCATGTATTTTGGGGTGTAGTTCCAAGTATGCATATGCTGTGTGTGAGAAATAACTTGTTATTTTGACAATTTTGGGGAAAGAAAAAAAAATCTTTATTTTGCAAAGAATTGTGGGGAAAAAATTACAACTTCAAAAAACTCACCATGCCTCATACTAAATACCTTGGAATGTCTATTTTCCAAAAAGGGGTCATTTGGGGGGTATTTGTACTGTCCTGGCTTGTTGGTGTCTCAAGAAATGACATAGGCCATCAGTACATCAGGTGTGATCAATTTTCAATAATTGCCACCATAGCTTGTAGACTCTATAACCTTCACAAAGACCAAATAATATACACTTAGACCCCTTTCACACTGCGGGCGTTTTTTAGGCTCTACAGTGCTAAAAATAGCGCCTGAATAGCACCTGAAAAAAGCGTCTCCATTCACTCCAGCGTGAAAGCCCGCTTTTACACTGGAGCTGTGCACTGACAGGACTTCAGAAAAAGTCATGCCAGCAGCTTCTTTGAAGCGGTGAAGGAGCGGTGAACTCCTCCACCACTGCTCCCCATTTAAATCAATTGGGCAGCGCTGCAATACTGCCAGCAAAATGCCGGCGGATTTAACCCCTTTTCGGCCACTAGCGGGGGGTTAAAACTGCCCCGCTAGTGGCCGAATAGCGCCGCAAAAACGACGGTAAAGCGCCGCTAACAATAGCGCTGCTTTATCACTGACGCCCTAGGCGGCTCGGTGTGAAAGGGGTCTTATTAGGGTTATTTTTACCAAAGATATGTAGCAGTATAAATGTTGGCCAAAATTTATGAAGAAAAATGACTAATTTGCTAAATTTTATAACAGAAACGAAGAAAAATGCATTTTTTTTTACAAAATGTTCTGTCTTTTTTCATTTATAGCTCAAAAAATAAAAAACCCAGTGGTGATTAAATACCACCAAAAGAAAACTATTTGTGTGAAAAAAGCACAACAATTTCATATGGGGACAATGTTGCATGACTGAGTAATTGTCATTCAAAATGTGAGAGCACTGAAAGCTAAAAATTAGTCTGGTTAGGAAGGAGGTTTAGGTGCCCAGTGGGCAAGTGGTTAAATTAATGACATATCTCCTTTCAGCCACTAAACAATAGCAAAAACATGGCTGTCTATCACCCTCTCACTTACTGAAGTTAAAAATAGAATGCACAACACACTTTCAAATGAAAATCTGACGGCTTAACTAACAGACTCAATGCCTAAATTTAAGCAAATATGGGACCTCTGGAACTCCCAGTTCTTACAAACTCTGAGAATAAAAGCCCCTTTGTGCTTAACCACCTTCATTTAGTAATAATTATAGCGATATGATACTTCAACTCACTGGGCTAATTAAAAAATAATTGTATTTAACAAATATTATAAATCCATCAAATATCGTATAATGGTACCATAACACACCATCACATTCACACTTAAAAATCACACACCTCCACCTCACTCATATACTGTACATGTATATAGTGACCTAATGGCATCCATATAGTGTCACATCATAATAAATATATGTTACTGTATAGCAGATAAGAGATGCAGAACCAAAGGTGACCCCTGGAGGACCACTAGAATGATCCCCTCAAACACAGATAAGAGTCCATATATGGGCGAAACAATAGCACCAGAGACCTTCATTCTGCTGGTATGGGACTTAGATTCCAAGGCTAGTCTGTGCTAAATGAAGGATATGAAGAACATGCAGATCCTTAGTATGTTGTACTGATTATAAAGCATATGAAGAAAAATGGAGGTCCTTGGCGTAGTGGCATACTTCTAAACCCCCCCCCATCCTTCTCTAGGAGGACAACAGGGGTATAGTGGTTCAGAGGAGGATACTTGTTTGCAGCTTGGTATGTTAATACAACTTCATTCCATCAGCAAAGTCCATGCCTACATATACAGTAAATGCCCAAATATATCTGCAAATATTCTGAAAGCCTCCCTCGCACTCCAGTCAGTATTGAACAAGCTTGTAATAAGTATTCCTCATGTCAAAAAACCATAGGAACTAGCCGTCCATGCCTTCAATCAGATAGTGGCTCAAGTCCATAAAGTTCATATAGCCAAACCAATTCACTGGTACCAGTCACCCGTGAGGTGCATGCATGCAAAAATACTCATCGAATCCAGATGCTTGTCAAGGTTTCAGTTTGTAGGTACTGTATCCCTCCTAATTTCTGGTGGGTCACCGGTTGGTCACTTTGAGGAGGTGGCCAATGGGTAAATGCCTGACCATTTTTTCTGGACACAGGCCAGCTGCTTCAGAGACACAATAAAGGCTAAAGCTGGCCACCATGTTAAAATGAGGACGTTGTTGATAAACCTGTACCAGGACAAACTCCTGGACAGGCACATTGACACCCCCCCCCCCCCCCTTCATCAGTCACAGTCACTCAGGTATATATTTGCATAACTCCCTTTTTTTACCAGTGAACTTTGATGGACAACTGATTGATCTCAGAGAAAATAGCTTTTTTTTTTAACCTAGATTAACATATGGGCATCTTGGAGCCACTTAACCTCAAGCCCCACCCCCTTCTTTCCCCACTTCTTCTCTTCCTTTTCTTTCTTTCCCCTCCCCTATACCTATACCCAACAATTGAAAATTATTGACTCCTGATCAATTGGCAGGGATATGTTCTGCTGTTCTATTCTATATTATGGATTTAATTTATGTGCAGGCCTTTTCTTTATATATTAATTTGATTGGGGGGCGTGACCAGATGTGATCGGGGCAGGACATCCTCCTGAACATTACACAGATTTCAGCCTGTCTGACTGACTTCCATCCTGATCTATACCTTTGCCGCACTAGCGGAGACCTCAGGGAGCAAAAGGATGCTGTCCTCAGCATCCAAAAAGCTAAAGGAGCAGCACTCACAGCCGCCGTTGGATTAGAGGCAGCTCCGTTCTCAAAACAGCATGGTGGCTAGCCCTGCCCACACCATCTTGGTTCCTGTGTCCACCTCACAACGCGCCAGGCTGCAGAACATGAGGATGGAGCAGCTGGTGAGCAGCGTGTCACAGAAATTCGGGGATCTCCCCACCGTTGTCACCGGAGATTGAGGTGGATGCTGCAGCCATTACTGGACCGATCCTGGAAGCCATTGCGGCATCAAAATCTGAGCTCATGGGCTACATTGATTATCTGGCCTCAGAGTGCAACCTCATCATTAGACACAATTTGGAATACGATCAGAGGCAGATTCACTATGGCAGAGGATCGCATCTCTGAGGTGGAGGATGCTTCCCATATCTAACGTTCACAACTGGCAGAGCTCAGAGTTATGGTAAGATCACTCCAAAACACAGTACAGATGACGCTGAGGACAGGCAGAGAAGGAACAATGTGAAGGTGGTGGGGTTGCCAGAGGGGGTTGAAGGAACTGCCACAACCACATTTGCTGAAAGGTTCTTTAAATCTCTGCTTTCTTTGGGAGATCTCCTGCCCACATATGTTGTAGACATGGAACAAGGCCCCCAGGCTCCTCACCACGGCCATTCCTAGTCAGATTTCTTCATTACAGAGACTGTGACATGCTGCTGGCTGAAGCAAGAAAGCATCAAGATTTGAAGTTTGAAAATGTGTGCATCATGCTGTTCCCTGATTCCTCTGCTGAGACGCAAAGACATCGCTCCTTTACAGATGTCAGGAGGAGGCTCAGGGAGAGAGAATTGAAATGTAGCATGCATTACCCTAGGCGACTTAGGGTGCAGTACAAGGGCACAAAGTGAAATTTTTTGATAGCCCGCAAGATACCTGCGACTGGCTGGATCAAAGCCCAAGATACCTTTTTTGACCATGTTCTCTCCACAACTCGTACTGATTTAAAAACCTGATTTTGTTTTCTCCCCCCTAATGAGGGCGCCAGACACTACATAAGTTCCTTTTGCTTGGGAAGTTCGCTGAGTGCAGCTCATCACAGAACTGTCAGTCTCTTCTCACTACTTTATTATATGGTGCACACATATGCCCTGCTTTTAGAAGGTTGCACCAGTTAATCCCCTGATTAAGCAGGGATAATTCCCGTGCTAAAGATGCAAATTTTCATCTAGAAATACCAAACTTTCTAAACTTAAGGTAAGATTCTTCCAGATTTTTTAGTTTCTGGGATCAAGCGGCATACCGGACAATTTTTGGTTATTTTTTTAGTTTATTCATTTCTGGTATAACAGCGGCGGCGGGGGGGGGGGCTGGTTAACTGACCAGCACCATACTTTCTATGCAAATAATGCACCAATTTTACCTAGGAATTGCATGTCTCTATGTGAGTTTTACCAACTTACTTCCTGGTCACTAGCTGAGTATCCCTGGGTTTTCACGCACTTTTAATTTTTTTCAATGGATAGTAGGATTAAGGTAGTAGCTTGGAATGTAAGGGGTTTGAACAACAAATTTAAGAGGGTGGCAGTGTTCCAGTATCTTAAACAGGTTGAGACACATATCATCCTCCTGCAAGAGACTCACTTGGAGTGGAGTAAAATTTTGTCCCTACGTAGGCCCTGGATTCAAAGGGCATTTCACTCTACATATTCCACATATGCTAGGGGGGTCTCCATTCTGGTCAGCAAGGCTGCTCCAGGTACAGTCCACCAGGTGTTTACAGATCAGGGGGGTCGATATGTGGCAGTGATACTGTACGCCTTAACTATAAAATATTGCTGGTAAACATATACTTACCCTCTCCTTTCCAAGTTAAATTACTGTATGGCTTGATGGTTACAATAGCAACTTATATCCACCTCCCTATGCTACTCATGGGGGATTTCAATGCCATTTTGGAATCTGTATTGGACTCATCCAACGCTACTAGGCCAGCCTCGGTAGACATTTTCTCCTGGGTATCTATGGCAGGTCTGACTGAACTGTGGCGTTGGAGACACCCAAATGTCACGTCCTCTTCATTCTCATTTACCCTCCATGCATAAATCATCAGCTGGAATTGATTTGACATTTGGCAATGCTCCCATGTTAATGTACTTACAGGATTCAAAATATTTGGCTGGGGGAACCTCGGATCACAACCCACTCTGTCACCTAAACTTTCCCATCCGGGGGGAGGAGGGGAGGTTGGAAACTGTCACTGGGGGGTTGCTGGAAGATCAGGTGGTCTCCCAAATACAATCCTCCATTGAAACTTACTGGTTAACCAATGCAGACTCGGCAAAGCCGCCATTGGTGTGGGATGCATTTAAGGCAGTGGCAAGGGGAGAATGTATCTCTGCAATAAACGTAGGCCAAGAAAGAACATAATCAGGAGGGTGAGCTTCTCCTGGCCAAAGAAAAAGAGAGTGCAAGGATGCAGGCCGACTCTCCATCAGAGGCTAATTATGTGTCCCTGCTGGAGACGTGGCGCTCCATCTTGCTGCATTATACAAATTTTACACATACTAAATATAGGCAGAGGGCGGAGTCTATCTGAACCAAAAAACTCTGGTTAGCATACCTGTCATAAAAAAACCCGGGTGGGACACTGGTTACTGATCCGGCTAGTATCTTAGAGGTTTTTCTACACTATTACTTATATTCTCCTATTCCCTCCTATGACTCACACGAATTAGATGAGTTGCTACGGGGGGGCTCTCCCTTCCTAGACTGATCGGATTCTGATGTTGCTCTTCTATATGATAGTATCTCAGTGTTGGAAATCGAAGCACCCATACTTGCTTTTCCATCCCAGGAGGCTCTGGGACTGGATGGATTCCCGGCAGACTTCTATAAATTATACATGACACAGTTAGCACCCAGACTGAACATGCTTTTCGCTCTTTGCTGGGATTAAGGGGCCTTACCAGCTTCAATGATGGAGGCCTACATGGTACTACTTTTGAAACCGGGCAAAGACCAACAGGAGTGTTCTTCCTATCGTCCTATAGCACTACTCAATATGGATTTGAAGATCCTCACTAAAGTTTTGGCATCCCGTTTGGCAAAGGTCATCTCGACTTCGGTGGACATTGGCCAGGCGGAGTTTATGCCTGGGATATCGACAGACACAAATTTGAGGAGGTTGTTCACACATCTTCAACTGGATACCCCAGACTTTCCAGCCAAAGTCATTGTCTCTATAGAGATCAAAAAAGCTTTTGATTCTGTTGAATGCATAAAGTATTGAAAAATATGGGCTTCGGTTCTGGTTTCTGCCGTTGGATCACTCTGCTGTACAGTGCGGACCGCAGTTCAGCTGGGGTTCTCGGTCTCTGATTTCTTTACCATAGTTAGGGGCACTAGGCAGGGCTTCCCTCTCTCCCCATTTCTTTTCGCTTTAATGATGGAGCCCCTAGCAGGGGCACTTAGGCACTCCACAGAGGTAGGAGCAATTTGGGTGGGGAATATTCAGGAATGTCTAGCACTGTATGCTGATGACTTGTTCCTATTCCTCAGGGACCCGTGGCCATCTCTCCAAGCGGCCCTATTACTCAACACATTTGCCTCCTTTTCAGGCCTGTGGGTGAATTGGGACAAGTCATCCATGCTACCAGTGGGTCCTGAAGCAAAGAACCTACTGGACGGCAGCCTACCACTGCGGTGGGTTTCCTCTATCACTTATTTGGGTGTTAAGATAATTGCCAACATTCAAGATTACATGCCACTTAACCTTCTCCCGCTGGTAACTCAGCTCAATCAAAGAACCCAGGTCTGGAAGTGGTTGCCGTTATCTTTAATGGGGCGTATTAGCCTCATTAAAATGAAGATTTTGCCAGTAATTTTATACTTATTATGTCATTCTCCTCTGTGGATTCCCAGAGCATATGTTCAAAAACTGAACAGTATCATTGGGTCATTTTTGTGGTCCCCCCAGTCACCTCATATAAACATTAGGGTACTTCAGGAACCCTGGAGACAGGGGGGTTTGGTACTCCCGGACTGGCAAAAATACTATCTGGCTGGTCAGATGGTTTTTGCTAGGCATCGGTGGATGACAGGGACTCTGCCACAGTCCTGGAAGCGGTACAGTTGGGGTCATACGAGAGCTTACGACTGGCCCTGTACAGAGGCCCAAAATCCAGCCTACCAATAACTGAGTCAATGAAAGCGACTATTAGGGCATGGGAAGCTACCACCAACCTGGTGTCTCCTAGCTATGTAGGAGTTACACCATCAGCCCCCCTATGGATGAATCCAAATCTCCCTTATTTTTGCTGCCTGCCGGATCCCATGATTTGGGACTGTAGAGGTGTTAAGGTATTGGGAGACTTCACCAGGGAGGGTGACCTCATAACCTTTAGCATGGTATGGCACATATATAGAGTCTGAAAGGCTGCGAACCACGGATAGCAAATCTTAAAAAGAAGGAAAGGTTCCCCGTGGGGTTTTTAAGCAGCAATTGAGAGTCACAAAAGGGAGAGTAAAAGAGAGTAAAAAATAGATATTTTTTATTATCAAAAAACAATAGGACAATACTGTACTGTTAAAACATGAGCTCTGGTATACATTGTGCGAGACCATAGGATTGGGAGAAGGGGAAAGAAATGGTTGACATTACCAAATGAAGTACAGATTTTAAAATCATTTAGGAAGACTTCACCAGGGAAGGTGACCTCATAACCTTTGACCAATTGAAGGCAAGACACAACTTACCCAACTCATACTTTTTTCGCTATCTACAGCTGCGCCACACATTTCAGACGCAGTTCTGTATCCAAAGAGTCAAATGTCTCCCTTCGGCAGTAGAAGACCTCTTGTCCAATGAGGATTTGATTAAACCATTATCAACAATGTACAAATCCCTATTTAAAAAAGCAGCTCCAGGGGTATCCAGATGCTGTAAACGGTGAGAGAGGGAAATCACAGATATCCAGGGGGAAGACTGAGACAAAATGTGGGATCACCCTTTCAAGCATTTAGTGTCTGCCAGGGACCTTCTGATCCAGTTTAAGGTCTTACATCAAATATATTATACACCAGCCAGGTTGTCACGCTCCTCTTGTGGTAAATGTTGGCGATGTTCAATCTCCTGTCAGGGCTGGGCTCAGCCCTTCCTTCTCTGAGCTGGCCGCTCAGCTGTCGGCTAATTGCCAGATCCTATCTCTCCACAGTTACTCAGCTGTTGATGATATCCTGCTCATCAGTCCTGCCTACTTAAGCTGTCCAGTCCAAAGGAGCTCTGCCTTCACCTTGGTCAAATCAAAGAAACGATCTCCTGTTATCCTGTTCAAGACTTGCTTTGCTGACATCCCTTCTGGCTCCAGATCCTGCGTGCCGTTCCGGGTACTGTACTTTGGCTATGTTTTGACTACGTTTGTTCTTTTCACTTTTTTTTTTTTTACATAAGTGTCATTTAACTGTACTTCTATTTCGGCCTGATTTCATGGTTTCTGACATCTCCCCAGCCAATGCGGAACATGTCTTTTGGAGTTTCTCGCAGATCCAAAGTTTCTGGTCTGGGATACCCTCCTGTATATCTGAGGTCCTCAGTGTTCCAATCCCTACGACACCAAGTGTTTGCCTCCTTGGTTTGGTAGAGGAAGTGGCTCCCTCTCTGGCACACCGCATCTTGCTATATATAGGGTTATTTTATGGCAGGAAGGCTATCCTACTAAACTGGAAGAAGCCAAATGCTCCTATGCTGTCATATTGAAAGGAACTGGTAAACTCTGTGATCCATCTTTATAGAGCAACATACAGGTCAAGGGTAAAGGTGCAATGAAAAATCTGGACTGCCGCACTCCGGATTGGAATAATGAAGGTAAAATCTTCTTTATTGAAAAAATGACATGATATAAAATGCGTACATTGCTCTGTTGAAGTGATACAGCATAACCGTTGACGCGTTTCTTTGAGTGGGACGTTTCACATTTTTATGAATAATATTTCTGAAAGACATGTCTAGCAATATATCTGCTCCCCGTCCTCTCACTTCTCCCTCTAGCCATCCACTTATCCACTAACCCCTAATAAAAAATTGCATAAGAGCTCAAATTGCAACTATCCAAGAGCTTGGCCACATATAGTCCGGCTGAAATATTCCTTCTCTTCCTTTTTTCAAAACAGAACCTTGATGAGGTTCATGTATTTACTTCTTTACATGGATGGACGGTTGGGGACATATCTATACATTCATACCAAAAGGACATTATGGGTTATATTCACCAACTTTTGGTTTGTCCGTTTAGTTAGTTACTTACTCTTCATCCCCAACCAGACACCATTGTTCAACGGTTGCTGTAAGCAAGCCACAACACCAAATTTATAAGAATAGACCTCATGATTTTGAACGTACAAGTCCATTTTTCACCTTCATAGGGCCCACATACACACTATCCTACACCAGGTGTTGCAGCGAGTAAGGAGATACACCGTCCACATGTCTATCTAGTCACTCATCCACTTGAATTGGTATTTACTTAGAAATATGTGTATTTTAATGCCATACTTCAGATGGATGAGGGGGACGATAATACATTTAGACGTGACATTTTTCTTCTTTACCTCATATAGTTCTGCCCATACACAAGAAGACGGTACACCAAGAGATGAGATTGCTTTAAAACAATACGCTTAGTAAACGTTTATTTTATCGTTTAACCACAGTGAATGTTACCAGGTTGATAAACATATGCTTTCAAAGATATATATTTTTGAGAGTTTGAGCCACAGAATTATTAGTGCATGATATGTTTTTACATCATTTACTTCCTGTACACGTATTACAAGCTCGACAGGTATATGTGTAGGAGATTGTATGGGAAACATATAATCACACATAGACCATTTATTGATCCTGTTTTTCAGTCAAGACACAAACACATGGTTCAGTTTCCACTTTGTTTTATTTTATATATATTCTATATATACTTTCACGATGATAGATATATATACATACACATGCACTCTTCACGCTTCATGTTGATCTCCACTTTACTTTTCATTTTCACCTTTTACATTTATGATACACATAAATGCACATATACATGCATTTATAAATTTTTTTTTTTTTCTCCCTGTGGAGTTCAGATTATTAAAAAAGCACCCACACGCCATATATGCATACACCTTGCTTGCATTTCAAGTCTGGTAGATTTCCCATAAAGTCATGAAATCTGAAAGTCATGCAAACACAGATCCTCACATGTAAGACCTTGTCGTTTACAAAACACAGTGGTTTTTCAGTGTCTTTTCATAAGAACCTTTACAATATCCTCATTTATATAATATTTTCATAACATTTGTAAACTGAGTAGACATATGATACCTTTTACACTATGCTGTGGCTGCTGGGCCATACGGCTCACATATACCTGCATTCATTTATATAATGGTTTACATGTTTATACGTCTAAGCGCTAGTTTTAGCACCTATCTCAGTCCCGTGGAAAGAAAGGAAACTTTATATCTTCCTAACTTTCCTTCTTCAAAAGACTTTTAAAAGCAATATAAACTTTTTATTTATGGATATTTTTGTATTGTCTAGAGAAACATCTTGTCTGCACATTCACGTCTTCAATAAACACTCCACCATAAAACACACACCCAATTAACTCCATGTTAAGAGGCCATACAATCTAACGATCAGCTGTTTAGAGTTATACAATCAGTATGGGGTCATGTGTGAGACGTATAATGTGTATATAAGTGACTTTCATTGTTGTACAAACCAGCTATGAGTAAGCGCTCTATGGGAGCGTGAAACGCGTCAGTGGTTATGCTGTATCACTTCAACAGAGCAATGTACGCATTTTATATCATGTCATTTTTTCAATAAAGAAGATTTTACCTTCATTATTCCAATCCGGAGTGCGGCAGTCCAGATTTTTCATTGCACCTATACTATTGGAATAGCAATTGCCAGCACCTGGAGCTCTCACAACCATTCACCTAGCGGAGGACGGGAAATTCAAACCCAGTTACCTGGAGCGGTGGTCACCAACCTGTCTATTTCATACAGGTCAAGGGGTTGTGGGAAAAAATTCCATAAAGTATGGCAGGCATGGCTTGACTCTTCATCTACTGTGGGTTAAGTGACTAGGTATGAGTAGGTGAATTGATCCCAACTTAGATGACATGGAATGTTTAATCCTGAGAACCCATGGTGATTGCCTCAATAGGTACTTACCTATCTATCCCCTCAGCTAGTGTTGAACATCCAGTTTGATGAATGACATGGTAAAACTCTGTTGAACTAATGAGTACTGTTATTTGGGAATTCCTGGACTTGGCTGTTGGTCGGAGTTAAGCCCCATACACACTATCAGATTTTCTGAGGATTTTTTCCTTCACATTTACCAAAACCATATAATATGAGGTCAAACCTTTAGGAGTTTCAATTTGTATGCAATCAGGCAGGCCCTTGCACTACAGGGTTTTGGTAAATCTGAAGACAAAAAATCAGCAGAAAATCTGATAGTGTGTATGGGGCTTTAGGGGGAGGGAGGGGGGTGGGGAATGTTGACCTTGGGTAGTTGAACTATGTTAGTTCACAGTTACTGGCCCTGCATGGCCACTCGACCGAACGGGTATGTTGCCTGCTCCGTTTTTGTGTTCTATGTTTGTACTGTATAAAAATGTAATAAAAAGAGTTTTCAAAAACATTAAAAATATATTGATTTGAGTAACCCACTAAACATATATGTCCGACTATCAGAAACATGTCATACAGTATGTATGCACCCGTACAACCTTCCATCTGCTCAAAATAAACAATTTTGGAGTTTGCTGAAAGAAAGAGGAAGAAATGTCTTATTTTTATAATTGTACCTACAGGTAAGCCTATAATAAGGCTGTAGGTACTGTGAATATCTCCTAAACTTGCACAGTTTAGGAGATATTCAGAGTGCATGTAGCTGATAACTTCATTGGCGCATGTGCTCTGAAGGTCCGGCTTACCGTGGCAGATCTTCAGTGCCCGTGCCGTAAACGACAGCTCCCGCTTTTGATTTTTGTTTGGTTATCCTATTTTTTAAGTGAAGTACAAAAACAAAATCTAGATTTTGTGAGGTATATCTTTATTCATTTGACTTTGTCACTGTGCAAGCTGCAGCATATTTTGATGTTGATCACTTTGTAAACTTTTTTTACTTTGTTTGCACTACTGCTTTGTACTTTGTACAATGTGGATGCCGTCACTATTGTGCTGTAAATTGTTAGTACAATTTACCCTTAAAAAAAAAAAAAAAAAGATTGACAGGTATTTACTGTACTTGCTGAAAATGTTCTAAAAAGAGAAAACAAATGCAGCCAAACAGAACTGATACTGGTAACCTGCAATATATTACATAGGTGTCCTTGGGTTTACAGTAGATATCCTAAACATTCACAAAGTTTTGTTTCTATAGGTTCTTTACGCTTTCAAGGAATTTTGAAAAAATGAATTTGTTATTTACGTTTTTCAAAACTTTCCAAAAACAGAACTCACCTGTATGTTTCCTGGAGATTCTCTGTTTACATCATATGTTACAATAAAATCCCCATCCAGTAAAGTTGATGCACAGTCAGGGCAAGAGCGTTGCTGATCTAATGTGGGCTTGAAGGTGACGTGACCCTAAAGATGGTAAAAGTAGACGAGTTATCAGTTTCTTGCTGCGAACATGGTCTCTGTTCATTAAAATGTCTGAAATGAGACTGTTCAATCAATGAATATCAACCAATCAGATTTAGACATGTACAATAAAATACTGTAACTGTTAGAATATACAGTATCTGTAAACATAACAGCTTAGTCTAAATGAATGAGCAATTTTGAGCATAATGGTCATTCTTCCAAGTAAGATTTTTGGAAAGGTTGTTTATACGAGCTAACTTCTATAGACAAATACTGTTACAAAAACACAGTTTGCCTACCAAATTCAAAACATTCAAAAGATCTAATACAGGGGTAGGCAAATTCCCCGGCACCTCTTTTGCCGGCACTCAACTCCCTCCCCATCAGCAGAGCAGCGCAGGAAAGTGTCAGTGAGACACTAATGCATTCTAATTTCAGAATTCCCCACACTGCACCTGCACTGAGGGGGAGGCACTGTACCCCCACACATTGTAAAAGATGGGAAACATTGTTTGGTTCTCTAATTTTGTTGTAGCTGCGATTGTCATCTTTTGTGATGGGAAAGAGATTGGGTGCAGTTCTGCTAGGGTGCGGTGGTACCTGTTTTCAGCAGGAGGACGACTATCATTGGCCACTGCTAAAGCCAATCACAGTCCTGCTAGCCCCGTCCACCAGGAAGATGCCTCGCTTGGTTGCCACTACCAATCTCAGGAAGAAGGGATTTCACTGTGATTGAGAAAACCACAATAAGGTGACAGTTTGTGGAATTACTGTTGAGCTTCTGGGAACTTTGTTGAAATTATTCCTGAACCTTTGCATCACTAACTACTGAACCCCTGCACTCTGTGTCCCTTTAAGCCACAGCCAGTATTCAGCACAATTAAAATCACACCTAACCACTTTTTCTCAGTTGCGGGGGCCCAACCTATGATCCTGCACACAGGCTCACTGCTTTCAGAAAATGCCCCTGACCTGAGCTTATCATTGCGCATCCATTATAAGTTGGAGGGGTTCAGAGGTAGAACAGAAGAGCAGGAGGGTACAGCAGTGGGGCAGATGTGCAGGGAGGTACAGTGGCGGAAGAGATGAAAAGGGGGTTTAGCAGTGGGACAGAAGGGCAGGGGGGTACAGTGTTGGGCCAGTTGAGAAGGGGGGTTCAGTGTTGGGGCAGAAAAGCAGGGGGGTAGAGCAGCAGGGCAGATGTGAAAGGAGGTGTATTGGTGGGGCAGATGAGCTGATGGGTTCAGTGTTAGGACAGATGAGAAGGTGATTCAGTAGTGAGACAGAAGAGCATGGGGATACGGCAGTGGAGAATTTGTGCAGAGTGGGACAAATGAGAAAAGGGGTACATTGATGGGGCAGATGAGCAGGGGGTTACAGTGGTGCGACAGAATAGCAAGGGGGTACAGTGGTGGGGCAGATGTGCAGGAGGTATAGTGGTGGGAGGGATGAGAAGGGGGTTTAGCGGTGGGACTGAAAAGCAGGGGGTACAGTAATGGGGCAGATGAGCAGGGGGTTACAGTGGTGGGACAGATGAGCAGGGGGGGTTCAGTGTTGGGCCAAATGAGAAGGGGGTTACAGTGGTGGGAAAGATGAGAAGCGGGGGTCAGTGTTGGGACAGAGGAGAAAGGAGGTACCATGATGGGACAGATGAGCAGGGGGTTATAGTGGTGGGGCAGAGGAGCAGGGGGTTACAGTGGTGGGGGCAGATGAGCAGGTAAGTTCAGTGTCAGGACAGATGAAAAGATGGTTCAGTGGTGGAGCAGATGTGTATGGAGGTACAGTGGTGGGACAGAAGAGCAGGGTGGTACAGTGGCGGGGCAGATGAGAAAGGGGGAACATTGGTGGGGGCAGATGAGCAGGAGGTTACAATGGTGAAAATGAAGAGCAGCGGGGTACAGAGGTGGGGCAAATGTACAGGGGGTTACAGTGGTGGGACAGATGAGCAGGGGGGTATAGAGGTGGGGCAGATGTGCAGGTGGTTACAGTGGTGGTACAGAAGAACAGGGTGTATAGATGTACAGGGGGTTACAGTGGTGGGACAGATGAGCAGGGGGTTACAGTGGGGAGGCAGATGAGAAAGGGGGTACATTGGTGGAGCAGATGAGAAAGGGGGTACATTGGTGGGGCAGATGAGCAGGGTGGTACAGTGGCGGGGCAGATGTACAGGGGGTTACAGTGGGGAGGCAGATGAGAAAGGGGGTACATTGGTGGAGCAGATGAGAAAGGGGGTACATTGTTGGGGCAGATGAGCAGGGTGGTACAGTGGCGGGGCAGATGTACAGGGGGTTACAGTGGTGGGGCAGATGAGCAGGGGGGTTACAATGATGGAGCAGATGAGCGGGGGGTACAGTGGTGGGGCAGATGAGCAGGGGGGTACAGTGGTGGGGCAGATGTGCAGGGTGGTACAGTGGTGGGGCAGATGTGCAGGGTAGTACAGTGGTGGGGCAGATGTACAGTGGTGGGGCAGATGTGCAGGGATTACAGTGGTGGGGCAGATGTGCAGGCGGTTACAGTGGTAGGGCAGATTTGCAGAGGGGACAGTGATCTGAGGTATAAAGGTACAGGAATTGGGGCTGATCCAAAGCAGAGTGCAGGATGTTAATTTCTCACTACTAAAGTAGTTTACAGCATTTACTTAAAAATAAATAATAAAAAATCCTTTTTGTGATTGAGAGTGTGAGGTTGACTTTTTTGTTATAAAATCGTCACGCTCAATTTCTTTGAAAACATTTTTCGGCACACTGTGCTCAAAAGGTTGCCTACCCCTGATCTAATAACACAAAATGGCAAAATATACAATGCTTTATGTTTGCTATTTACAAATAAAAAATATACCCTTTTTCCAGAGAAGGACTTTTTGATGGCCGGCAGCAAGTCATTTGTTATGAAAGATGCTTCAGCATTAAGAAAGCTGATTCCCTGTGGTTCATATATCTCTATGTCAATCTGAAATTAGCAATCAAAAAATCATAAAGTTAAAAAAAAATGTTTTTGAAAAAAATCGTTTAATACAAATATATATTTTCTGATATTTAGTCTATTTCCTCAAGTGTAAATTACAAATAAAACATTTGTTATGATAAGACTTTAAGTAATAATTGCAAAACTTGACAAGTGTGGACATTTGGAAAACTATTTGTGCATAGATGATCCTTTTACTTTGAAGGTTACTTACCTGCCAAATGCGGCTTTTAAATTTACATCTTCTGGCAACCATATAATGTTGTCTAATATACTATATATTCCTCTTTAATTTCTGGTAACCGATTCTCTACTGCTTCCTCCCAGAATATAAATTCGACCTACATTTCATACATCAATTCTGTTTGGTGACCTGTAAGTTGAACCATATTCTGATTTCTTATATGTCTATAGGTCACAGAGAGTTGATCTACTCAGTAGAAATCCAATTTCCATCAAATTGCCATGAATGTTACAAAGTTAATTGTGTCTTTAGGCAAGAGCACCCATAGATCCACCAGAACATAGAATAAAATAGTTACTATTTGAACGCATGTTCGAGGAGGGGACACCCTCATTATTCCCTTATGGGAAATGGCTGAGACCTATTTTGCCACTGGAACCTCTGTGAAGAATAGCAAAAAGAAGCTGCCTCAAGCCCACTTAAAACCTATATCAACTTTGGCGGAGTTGGCTTTAAAAGGGAACCATTCAGGTACACTAGCTGCACCTAAACCCAACTCTCCTGGCAGCAGACAATCGCTAAAAACACAGCTAAAAAACAGTACTGCATTTTTTTCTTCTGCGATTTTGCTACATTTGTGTTTTTGCCAAAACGTTCCTCTTCTGAACATGATTCCTCTGCCATCAGGAGAGGGACGTTTAATTGCCCCTAAACTCAGCTGCTCCTAAAGTCTGATAAAAGCCTATGTGTACATGGACACATAGGCTTTTATTGAGTTGAGTTCAGGGGCTTTGGCAAAAAATGTCAAAAGCTCCTAAACTCACATGTACATGCGGCCTTAGTAACCAACATCTAGTTTTGAGTTGTATCATATTAGTGCCACACAACAATCAATATTTGATTGTTGATTATTAACCTGTATTCTCTTTATCTGAGCAGAAGTGGTAGGCTGTAAAGTTAACCATATAAGACTCATTCTCTCTCATTCAGCCCACTGTCTGAATACAAACGTGCTGCCTCTGAGAGGATGCAGTCATTTTGACATTTTTCACCCAGTTCAGTTGATTATTAAATCAAGTTTTGTCGTCTTTACCCCCAACGATACAACTGCCTTTTCTCCACAAATGGGAACAAGAATTACAAAATCCATTAACGGACACTCAACGCACCACTATACTGCAGCTTTCTCATATCTCCTCAATATCATCAAAAACAGCTGAAGCAAATTATAAACTCTTGACAAGATGGCAATATACTCCTGCTACATAGAACTTTCCCAACCAAATCAGATCTTTGTTGGAGAGGTTGTGGGGAAAAAGGGACGCATGCCCATATCTGGTGGGGGTGCCCCTTAATCAGACCATATTGGTCCAACATTTTGCTCTGGATTAAAAAAATCCAGGGGAGTGAAGTGATCAATGAACCGTGGGTAATATTATTTCATTGCACAAATGAACCAACAGGAGCATATAAAAAATCTATTACACCCCATCTCCTAAACGCAGCCAAAATGCCCTATGCCAATGGCTAAACGAGGTGGATCGTATCTACCACATGGAAAACAGCACGCTTGCACTACAAAATAAATCCGAATTAGCTAAAAAAATATGGTCCTGTTGGTTCGCATTTAAGTTCTCAGCAGAATATGCAGAAACAATGTCTCAATAGAGAAAGTGGTCAAAAATACCTGGAACTATAGTAAGAATTCTGCTAAGGCTGGTAGCTATCCCTTCTTTGTCCTCCTCCCCCTTTCTTTCTTCTACCCATACGCTCATTTCTCCTCTTCTACCCCCTCTTTTTTTTTCTTCCTCTGCTTTACTTTGAGTACAGTATGTTGTAAGGAATTTTTCCTACATGGAATAGGTATTATGGTGGCCTCGCATTAATATAAGATATGATGATACCCCAATCTTGGAGAGTACTCAGAAGTTAGAAGTAATGATCGGCCAACATATGCGTGTTGAGTTATGTCATAAGTAAGACAACATTTTCATGGTATGTGTTAATTGGGGTTTATGTACCTTATCCCCAAATTTGTATTTCAATGCTGTACAATGTTTACATAATACTCAATAAAAATGTATTGAACAAAAAAAAATCAAGTTTTGTCAAGCCAAGTGGTGCTTGCAGGGGCGCCCATGGCTTGAACATTAGCCAATTTGAGACACTTATCAACAATCAAACTGTCTTATAAGGTCCAAAAAACTAAATCCTGAAACAAATAGATCTGACGTTGTCCACTGACTTTAGTTTATTAAGGAAAAAAAACAATTTCAGGGCAATTTTTAGGCACTTTGCCATGGCACCCTGGTGAAAAAGGCTATACTAGAGGGAATCCTTCAGAGGACTGACTTGTCTTCTGTAGTAGGCTCCCCACAGCCATATTGGAGAAGTCTGTGTTTACTAAAGACAGAGGATTCTTGAGAAATTTGGAAGCTATCTTGGTGTGTCACAGGGGGAGTTCTGTATTGGAGTGGACAACAGTGTCAAGTAAATGTGGGAGTAAAGTAACCCCTTCAAGGGAGCAGTACTGCTCCACAACAAAATAAGGTTCTTCAAGAAGGAGCAGAGTACAGGGCAATTGGAACACCCAGGTGACTATCATGGTGACTTAGCCTTTGAGGAAGGGGGGAGAAGCCCAATGTAAAGCAGAAGAGAGACTTAAAGTGGTTGTAAACCTCATACATGAAATATGAACAAAGCACATCCTTCTATAGTGTGTACTTGTCTGAATTAAGAGGAAAAGTGTAATTTATGTCTGTAGCTTTGTTCCTCTGCTATCAGTATGAATCCCTTCTGACAAGTTTTCCCGACACCAAGAGAAAAAAGGTGACGGGGAAGAAGCTCCAGCCGATTAAAACCCTTTCACACGGGTTTTCCGATTAGGTCCGCCTGTCAGTTTTTCAGGCGGACCTGATAAGACGCTCCATGCACCTCTATGGAGCAGCGGATGTTCAGCTGTGGCAATAAAGCTTCCCTTCTGGAGTGGATGGAAAGAGGTAATATTAATCTTGTACAGGTTAATGGTCAGAGGAAATATGGTGGCTCTCCTGCAGACTGGGTTGGAGAGGCAGCTTCACTTGGGACAGAAATATTTATCAACCATAATCCTCAAGAGATCTATGAAGATAAATTAATTCCACTGTATCACACAACTGGAATCTTGTTTGCCTTCTGATTACTTTTTTATTGCACAGAATATACAAATTTGAGTCTGTCCCATTGTTAATTGGATCCCCTAATGTTTCTGTCTGTCTTCTCATCTGTGTGTTTATACTTGTAATAATGTGTATTGTACAGTACTTTGTATTCAGGGTTGTAGGTGCCGAATGGTCTGGTCACCTAGGCTGATTTAAGTGCCTAGTTAATTAGCTCATGTTAATTATATCACTGTCAGCTATTAGTTGCTAGGTGTAGATTAGTATATAGTGTATGTTGGTCATTCCTTAGTTATGTTAATTACATTCCTGTATACAGTTTCCTTTGCATACGATAAAGTGATAAAGCTTTTATGTGATTTTGTGTGGTATATATATTGTCTATGAAATTTTCAATAAACGGTTTTTATGTTTTTCACCATTCTACACTGTGTCCCGACTAGTGACGGGGTGGTCTGTGGGGTCTTGTTTCATTCGGTTACTGGGAAGGGGATTCTTATTCGATGGACATACTCCTCTTGAGTACCGCAGTCCATCACACATGCATTCTTACAAATTACCCTTATCCATGCTGATTTCCAAATGTACCTCCAAATCCGCTCACCTACCTGTGGGTTCTTCCACCCTCTAATGTGTCTACACTTCTCTTGATTAATTTACATGTTGAATCTGTTTTAAGAATCTGTTTTAAGATTTATACTTGTATAATATTAAAACTTCAACATTTTTACTAAAAAAAGCTTACCTGCTAGCATTTCATTTCTATGCTAAAGTTTCACTTTGACATCAATTTAAAATGACATGCCTATAAAAGACTGCTCTGCCCACAGGGTAACCACCATAACATTGCTGCTGTGTGAGTTTATTGCAGAACTAACAGCAATGTCACTCTGATATAGGAAGAGGAAAAATAGATCTGACAGGATCAACAGGCAATAAAACCATGCCCTAGGAAATTTCAGGAAAAAAAAGCAGTCAATGTTAGTGGCAGACTGTATCAGCTGTGCCGTGTTCACAGAAATTGTAAAGCATACAGTACTGTCCAAAAGTTTTAGGCAAGTGTGAAAAATGCTGTAAAATAAGCATGATTTTAAAAATAGAAGTGTTAGTATAGTTTATTTATATCAATTAACAAAATGGAATGTAAATGAACAGAACAAAAATCTAAATTAAATCAATATTTGGGGTGACCACCCTTTGCCTTAAAACAGCATCAATTCCTCTAGGTACATTTGCACACAGTTTTTGTGCAAATTCGGCAGGTAGGTTATTCCAAACATCTTGGAGAACTATCTACAGATCTTCTGTGGATGTAGGCTGCCTCAAATCCTTCCGTCAACTCATGTAATCCCAGATAGACACAATGATGTTGAGATCAGGGCTCTGTGGGGGCCAAACCATCACTTCCAGGACTCCTTGTTCTTCTTCACACTGAAGATAGTTCTTAATGACATTGGCTGTATGTTTGGGGTCATTGGCTTGCTGCAGAAAAAATGTGGGGTCAATCACACACCTCCCTGGTGGTATGGCATGATGGAGACATATCTGCCTGTATTTCTCAGCATTGAGAACACCATTGATCCTGACAAAATCTCCAACTCCATTTGCAGAAATGCAGCCTCAAACTTGCAAGGAAACTCCACTATGGTTCACTGTTGCTGCATACACTCATTGTACTGCTCTCCAGCCTTTCGGTAAACAAACTGCCTCCTGGTACAGCCAAATATTCCCAAATTTTAACTCATCAGTCCAGAGCACCTGTTGCCATTTTTCTGCAGCCCTGTTCCTATGTTTTTGTGTAAAGTTGAGTCGCTTATCCTTATTTCCTTGTCGGAGTTATGTTTTTTTGGCCGTAATTCTTCCATGAAGACCACTTCTGGTCAGAGTTCTGTGGGTGTACCTGGGTCCCATTGATTTCTGCCAGATCTGTGCTAATGGCACTGCTGGACCTCTTTCAATGCCAAAGGAAAGTAAGCATGATGTGTCTTTTAACTGCTGCATTAAGTTTCCTTGGACACCACTGTGTCTACAGTCCTCAATGTTTCTTTGTACTTCTTCAAAAGAGCTTGAACAGCACATCTTGAAAACCCAGTTTGCATTGAAATCTTTAAATGGGAGAGACCTTGCTGAAGCAGCAGTGGCAGTGCGTCTATAAGGCCGCAAGAGAGCCACCCCATCTCTCCAGCCACCCCCTCTATTACCAATGGATAGATTCATGCATTACTGTTCAGACAATTCTCATTGTCTGAAATTTAAACATAGTCGCATGATAATCACACTGTAAAGCACGATGTGAACATAGCAAGCAATATAAGAGTATAAATTTGGTATATAATATATGTAACTATTCTAATACTCACATGATGATCCACAAAACAATAAACAAAAAAGGAAACACAAGGAATAAAATCAATGGGGACTCCCAAAGTGACTGAAGCAGTCCACAGAGCAGCAGATGGGTGGGCGTGCATCCCAGGATGAGCAAGCTGCAAACATCCACAAGAATCGCCTTGTACACCAGCCAAAAAGGTATCAATATCTAAGGCAAAAAAAGCAATTGGAAGAGCGTATTAACACATACTTCCTAAACGTAACCATTTGCCAACTGGCTCACGCCAATATACGTTGGCAAAGTGGTTCATTCCCACGAATCGCCATACGGTTACATCTGTACCTTTAAGGGCGATAGCAGGCGCGCGCCTGCTGCACCGCAGGGAACACGATTGCCACCGGCCACATGCGATTGCATGCACGAGAGCAAGAACAGGGATTTCTGTGTGTAAACACAGAAATCCCTGTTCTGTCAGGAGAAAAAAGAGACATATAGTTTGTGCCTACTAAGTAGAAAAAAAGGTATGTCTCTTCGGCCACATGCGATTGCATGCACGAGAGCAAGAACAGGGATTTCTGTGTGTAAACACAGAAATCCCTGTTCTGTCAGGAGAAAAAAGAGACATATAGTTTGTGCCTACTAAGTAGAAAAAAAGGTATGTCTCTTCCTCTAGTCACTCCTATCCCCACACAGTTAGAACACACATTTAACCCCTTCCCTGCCAGTGACATTTACACAGTAAACAGTGCATTTTTATAGCACGGATCGCTGTGTAAATGTCAATGGTCCCAAAAATGTGTCAAAAGTGTCCGATCTATCTGCAGTAATGTCGCAATACCACTAAAAATCGCAAATCACCGACATTACTAATAAAAATCCTATAGTTTGTAGACGCTATAACTTTTGCGCAAACCAATCAATATACGCTTATTGCAATTTTTTTTTACCAAAAATGTGTAGAAGAATATATATTAGCCTAAACTGAGGAAGAAATTTGTTTTTTAAAAACATTTTTGGGGATATTTATTATAGTAAAAAGTAAAAAATATTATTTTTTTCAAAATTGTCGCTCTTTTTTTCCTTATAGCGCACAAAATAAAAACCGCAGAGATGATCAAATACCACCAAAAAAAAGCTCTATTTGTGGGAAAAAAAGGACGTCAATTTTGTTTGAGTACAGCGTTGCACGACCGCGCAATTGTCAGTTAAATCAACGCAGCGCCGTATCACAAAAAATGGCCTGGTCATTAAGTAGCCAGATCTTACAGTATTTAAGTGGTTAAACATCAGCAAACAGGATGAATGTTGCGTAGAAATAAGATGGGGGAATCAGGTATCTCATCACCGCACCATAGAGCACATTACCTTTCAACACACCAATGCAGCAATGCTCAATCAGAGACATGCCTGCCTGGTGTGTCTGCTTATATGGGGAGTATTCCTCAGGTAGAGCCAATAAGCCGTGGGGAGGAGGTTCTGGAACCCTGACATCAAAGACGCCGCCAATCAGGGCGGCCCAGGACAGGGACAAGGCAGTTCTCTAAAGCAAGGGTGCGTGGCGCAGCCCCGCCCATCGAGTGGGATAACCTCACGTGTCAGAGCATTAACGGTGCAAATAATTCTCTAGCAGCGTCATATGACGCGGTGGGGGTGAGTAGGAGCTCCTCCCCGCAAAAAAGGCTGGATAGCAGGGAGTGTTTACCCCCACTGCCGTCCACCGGCCACAAGCAGATGGAGCCAACCCGCTGGGTGGTGTAAGCAGAAGACTCCACAGGGGACACGCACATTGCCATCTAGTGGATCCGCGGGCCATGACAGTCACAGTGAGCAATTGATGATTCAAAAACCACAATGGAGAAACATACAAAAACCAAAAACAGTGATCGATTAAACGAAAATTATATACATAGGAAAAAGCAAACAGGGAAAGGAGAAAAAAATATATAAAATATGATGGGAAAAAAAATAGCCAAGGAGATAGAATACCAGCAATATGCAGATCTAAGATTAAAGATTAATTATTAAAGAATTCTTTATATGGTATTATATTTGGCATGGGGGTCCCAGAATGTCATGGCATAGGGACACATAGCAATGTCGCAAAGCATTAATTCCTCTAGAGTTCAAGACTCTCCATACCGGAAATTAGAGGTTTAACTCGCATCCCCCTGACACAAAACCAGGGAGGAAGGGCTTGAAGTTAAATGCCTCATTCAAGCCTAGTGGCAGGGTGACCTTGAGATTGAAAATCTATCCAAGTTCACATTGTAGTAATTGCTTATTGAGGTCGCCACCTCTGTGGCTAGGATGTAGGCGATCCAAGGCCAGAAAATGTACCTTACAGATAGATGCAACATGGACTGAGGCCATGTGGTGACCAATGGGTAGGTTAGGGTGAATTTTGCGGGGAGGAGCTCATATCTACCCCTGCCATGTCATATGATGCTGCTGGGGAATTCTTTGTGCCGGTAAGGCTCTGACACGTGACGTTATCGATGGGCGGGGCTGCGCCGAAAGCCCTTGCATCAGAGAACTGACTTATCCCTGTCCTGGGCCACCCTGATTGGCGGCGTCTTATTTCATTCATCCTGTCTGCTGATGTTAAAGTTTAAGAAGTATGTGCTAATACGCTCCTCCAATTGCTTTTTTTGCCTTAGATATTGATACCCTTTTGGCTGGTGTAGCCTACAAGGCGTTTCTTGTGGATGTTTGCAGCTTGCTCATCCTGGGATGCACGCCCATCCATTTGTTGCTCTGTGGACTGCTTCAGTCACTTTGGGAGTCCCCATTGATTTTATTCCTTGCGTTTCCTTATTTGTTTATTGTACTGTGGATCATCATGTGAGTATTAGAATGGTTATTTACATTATATACCAAATTTATACTCTTATATTGCTTGCTATGTTCACATTGTGCTTTACAGTGTGATTATCATGCGACTATGTTTACATTTCAGACAATGAGAATTAAAGTCACCCAGACATAATCTTCCCTGATGAAGGAATACACATTGTTCATTCCGAAACATGTTGGGCTATACGCAAGAAATCCCTATTGACTGACCACAGCTCGTCTCTGGCAGCACAGGGTATACTTGCCTTTTGTTGGGTTTGACAATGTTTTGATGTACCACCATTTTTTCTAATTTTGTACTGTGTGTTTTACATTATTTGCCTTGTTGGCTATGTTTATATGCTGTCTATATACAGTATCTCACAAAAGTGAGTACACCCCTCACATTTTTGTAAATATTTTATTATATATTTTCATGTGACAACACTGAAGAAATTACACTTTGCTACAATGTAAAGTAGTGAGTGTACAGCTTGTATAACACCCCTAAATGAAAATGTCCAAATTGGGCACAAAGTGTCAATATTTTGTGTGGCCACCATTATTTTCTAGCACTGCCTTAACCCTCTTGGGCATGGAGTTCACCAGAGCTTCACAGGTTGCCACTGGAGTCCTCTTCCACTCCTCCATGACAACATCACAGAGCTGGTGGATGCTAGAGACCTTGCGTTCCTCCACCTTCCATTTGAGGATGCCCCACAGGTGCTCAATAGGATTTAGGTCTGGAGATATGCTTGGCCAGTTCATTACCTTTACCCTCAGCTTCTTTAGCAAGGCAGTGGTCATCTTGGAGGTGTGTTTGGGGTCATTATGTTGGAATACTGCCCTGTGGCCCAGTCTCCCAAGGTCTTGACATACTGAATGCACTGTTTCAGTATGTCACAGTACATGCTGGCATTCTTGGTTCCTTCAATGAACTGTAGCTCCCCAATGAACTGTAGCTCCCCAGTACCGGCAGCACTCATGCAGCCCCAGACTATGACACTCCCACCACCATGCTTGACTGTAGGCAAGACACACTTGTCTTTGAAATTCCTTACCTGGTTGCTGCCACACACGCTTGACAATATCTGAACCAAATAAGTTTATCTTGGTCTCATCAGACCACAGGACATGGTTCTAGTAATCCATGTCCTTAGTCTGTTTGTCTTCAGCAAACTGTTTGCAGGCTTTCTTGTGCATCATCTTTAGAAGAGGCTTCCTAGGGGCGTGTCCTGGACATGGAGCAGTGAGGACGTGTCTGGTCCCAGCTCCGCAAACACAGCAGCTACAGCAGCAGCACACCGTTGATCCTGAGCCTAAAAACGGCTCGTGACATGTCTCAACGGCGGTGGAGAACGTCGCAAGACCCGGGTGCAGATAAATCCCATCTGGGACAGCTGGATACATACCCGGGACCCGTGGTAAAATCCAAGATGGTGCCGACCAGCAAAACCTCCAAGCGGCACGTGGCTCTGCTGACACAGCCTGCACTGCTGGCAACATCACCACAGCCATCCCCGGATCGGTGAGTGATTCTGCACCCCTGGCCTCCCCTGGGTCCACTGTCTCCCATGCTGAGGGATCTGATATAGCAGACCTTATGGATGATGGGGACATAAAGCGACATATATGGTCTCTTCCTACCAGAGAAGACCTAGAGAGGTTTGCATCCAGGGTGGAAAAAGCCTTTAAAGAGGACATTGCCCATGTTAAGGAGGACACTACACAGCTAGGTACAAGGGTAGAGACACTGGAACAAAGATTGGATGAGGCCCTCCCCACCATATCAGCTTTGCTGCCCAAGATCAGAAGCTGGAATCATTTCTGTCCCATCTTGATGATTTTGAAAACCGTAGTAGATGGGCCAATATTCGCATCCATGGCCTGCCTGAAGCCACTGTACCCATAGATATCATACCCTCATTACAGGGGATATTCAGGGAAATCCTGGAACTCCCTGACACAATGCCCATTGAGATCAATCGATCTCATCGCGCTCTGAGACCCCCTTCTCAAGACGCAGACAACGCTAGAGATATTATATGCAAATTGCACAAATACACCCTTAAAGAGCGTATCATGCAGAAAATGCACAACAAGCCTTTTTTTTATTTTGATGGCGACCACCTCTTTTTCTATCAGTATATTTCCATTCGCACCCTCATGCAACGCCGGGCCCTAAAGCCTGTCTTAATGGCCCTCCAAGAAGCTGGCCTACCTTACCGCTGGGGTTTCCCATTCTACCTGCAGGTGACCAAAGTTGGTCGCTTCAGCCCTTGGACTGGGCACAGTGGACTTCCCAGACTGGCGCACGGACTTGGAAGTGGTGGGCTTCTCAGACGTCCGACTCCCCCAACCCTGGACACCAGTGTCGCAATGCTGCAGTCGCAGACGCAGCCGTCATCATCAAGATATGGACACTTCACCTCCGCACCGAGAGACTGAAGCCCCAACCCAGACCTTAAACTTCATTTCTTTATCCAGACTGAGATGGGTCCTATTGCCAGACCCACATAGGGTTAGGCAGCTTGACACGCACCCTGGGACCCGATACTTGAGACATGACGTGGCCTACGCTGAGAGTTCGGATGGCCTTGATAGACTGCCACAAATCTGTACTGGATGTACATTTGCCTTATTTTGGCCTATCCCTGAGGCGTTATATACATGGCCCATAGGACTCACTCATGTTCTCGCAACCCCCCTTGACCCCCTCCCTGTACACCCGGTGTCCCAGAACTGCTGCCAAGAGTTGGAAGCGGAGCAGGCCTTCCTTCCTACCTTCCCTCATGCCGGCCCACGACCCCCTGTAGCTGTAGGCCGCCCACATAAGGATTTATATCCCACTTGGGATGACAGGCCTGGTGGCCTGGTGGGCCTGGTGGGTCCCTTATGTTAGGGGAGCTCTCCAGGCCCAGCCTGCAGTTAATTCAAACAGTTGTTTGGTTCAATATGCTCGTTTCTGATGTTATTGTTCTCACCGATGTTAACATTTGTCTTTTTCTCTTCCACCCTCTTCTCCTTTCCCACCTTCTCCCTCTCTCCTTGCCTCTTCTTCTCCCCACATCATCTTCTACCAGGACTCGCTTGGACCTTCGCAGCCCACGCCGGACTGATGCTGGCCACAACACCACGTCACCATGTCTGATGTCAAGGTAATCTCGTATAATGTTTGTGGTCTTTGTTCCCCCTGTAAGCATAACAAACTACGGTGGGAACTGAAGAAATTGAAAGCGCAGGTTGTCTTTCTACAGGAGATGCACTTTACTCACCAATCAACACCTAAACTGCCCACCCACCTCTACAGCCAGTGGTACATCAGTACCTTTCCAAATCTTTGTTTTCATTTGTTCAAGACACGATCAATCTCATTAAATTGATTGAGGGTATTTTGATTTCTAAGGATGCATGGCTTGTCACTATTGACGTAGAAAGTCTATATAATACAATCCCACATGATTTGGGATTGAAGGTTGTGGCGGAGCATTTACATAAGCGTGGTCAAACTGCTGACCACTACAATGAATTCATACTGGACTTGCTAAAATTTATCCTCATGAGGAATGTATTTATGTTTAGTTCCTCCCACTACCTCCAGGTGCAGGGGGTTGTGATGGGGATACATTGTGCCCCATCATATGCCAACCTGTACCTGGGGAGGTGGGAGAGGAACTTGTTTGCAAGAGAGGATAATAAAAAATACTTGGATTGTGTGGTGACCTTCCATCACTACATAGACGACATATTGATGATATGGTCAGGCTCCCATCAAGAATTGATGAAATTCATGACCATTATTGGTGACAATTCTTATAATCTCAAGTTTACCATGTCTTGCGATATAAAATATTGTCGGTTTCCTTGATATTAAAATTTTTGTTAATAGCATCCCCTACGGTCAGTATTTGAGACTTAGACGCAATTGTAGTAGAGATAGCAATTTCCAAAATGAAGCCAATTTGTTATATGGTTGTCTACAAGACGAGAGGCTATACTCATAGTATCCTTAAAAGGCATTTAATAGAGCGAAAGCTCATGTTAGAGGCACTTTGATTCACAAGAAAAAAACTAAGGCTACACCCCAGACTGTTAGAATAATTACATCCTATACTAAGCAGCATAAGCAAGTACGACAAATTATTGAGAAATATTGGCCATTATTATTGGCTGATCCGATTGCCAGTAAATATGTAGAGAAACAACAACAAATTACATATAGACGAGCTAAATGTCTGAAAGATCTATTAACTCAAAGCCATTTTAATGCTCCTCCATTATCTGGTCAATCGCCTGGTACTTTCTCATGTGGAAAATGTGATAAGTGTCGATTTATGGTAAATAATAATGAACTAATATTACCTAATGGACAGGTCTATAGGATTAAATGTAGAGTGACATGCCAAACTCCAGGAATCGTATACCTCATGCAGTGCTGGGACAAGGTAATTTAGCGCCCAGGGCGAAGACACCAAACTGCACCCCCCCTCTGCACACACACACACAAACACACACACACAAGATGTATGTGCATCATGTGTTAGCAAACCAACCCCTCCAAAAAAAAATAAAAAATTGAGCACTAATCGGCATACTTAGCCCTAAGAACAAATAATACCCCCTATCAACCTTACTAGCATAAATTCCCCCCCAT
The DNA here is from genome assembly GCA_037952925.1 of Lithobates clamitans. Classification (NCBI taxonomy): domain Eukaryota; kingdom Metazoa; phylum Chordata; class Amphibia; order Anura; family Ranidae; genus Lithobates; species Lithobates clamitans. Next base: position 452,161 of record JBBGZY010001889.1, on the reverse strand, counting down.
CCCCATTTGTAATAGCCCCAATATTTCCTATCCTAGCACAAATCCCCCATCACCTCTTCTAGCACAACCCCCCCCCCCCAAATGCCTCTCCTAGCACAAATCCTCTTCCCCCCCCCCATCTTCATGGCACAAATCCTCTCTCCTGGCACAAATTCTCTTTCCCCCACCCCACCCCCACAGAACAAATCCCCCCTCCTGGCAAAAATCCTCATCCTCCCAGCACATATCCCCCCACCTAGCACAAATCCTCCTCCTCCCAGCACAAATCTTACAACTGTCACCCCCCAAATCCCCCCTCCTAGCACAAATCCTCCCCCTAAATTTCCCCTCTAGAACCAATCAGCCCAACTAGCATAAAAATCCCCCCCATCCCCATTTCTAACAGCCCCAATATTTCCTATCCTAGCACAACCCCCCCCCCCCCATCACCTCTTCTAGCACAACCCCCTCCCCCCCAAAACACCCCTACTAGAAAAAAAATCTTATCCTGGCACCCCTCAAATTCCCCATCCCAGCAGAACCCCCCCAGAATTCCCTTCCTAGCACAACAGCACAAATACACCCCTCCCCATATCAATCCCACCTAGAAGTAATGATTTTCTCCCTACAAATACTCTCATTCCTCCCCTTGTGTCCTCAGTGCAGCTCTCCCTTCGCTCAGCTTGGCAGCAGCTTTCCTCACACAGACCTCAGATACAGTGCAGCACATCGCTCTGTGATGCCCATCTTCCGACGTTCCTCCTCATGTTGTCCTGTCAGAGCTGAGGAGGAGCCGATTTCTAAACTTGCCTGTGCGGCAGCTAGTGGGGGGGATACCGCTGCTGAAGGGGACCAGGATTGCGGCTCGGAGATGCCCGCCTCCCACCCACACTGCTTTCCACTTCCAGCTAGAGCCAGGCTCCTCGGCTCCTCTAGGTTGCAGTGCCGCCACAGCTCTCTGCACTCCTGAGTCCTCCCACCCTGCCTCCGGCCATGAGTGACCTCACATCTCCGGCCGGGACTACGAGGCTCCTCCGTAGGAGGTGTGAACAGTGAAGCTGACAGGGAAGGAAGGTGAAGCCAGGGCTTGTTGTGCCAGATGAAGGAGCGCACTCGGCATACCTTCACCTGCGCCCCCCCCCCTATAGAAAATCGTACCGCCCAGGGCATCCGCCCCTTCTGCCCCTGCCTTGTACCGGCCCTGACCTCATGCAATGTACATGTAAATGCTTCTATATTCCCCCTTCATGTGAGAATTAATGATCACATATCCCTTATAAGGAAACAGAGAATGGAAACACCAATAAGTCGTCATGTGGGGCTATTTCATGGCTTCAGTTTAAATACTATTAAGTTTATGGCCCTTGCACATATCCCTCCTGATGTCAGAGGCGGTAGCAATGATCAAAAACTATTGCAACTAGAATCACGCTGGATTTATTTATTAAAAGCTACAGTACATCCAGGGTTAAATGAAATGCTTAGTTACAAACCTTTTTTATAATATTTTGATTATGGCATTTTGTTTTGTTTTTTCATTTTTCTAGTTTTTTTTTATTTTTCATCCTTTTATTTTCTATTGTTGCTATTAATTTCTCCAATTCCTTCTCACTCTCCATTTCTCTCCCACCCTTCCTAACTTCTTTCTCTTGGCCTTTTCTTTTTTATTTTTATTTTCTACCCTCCCTTCCCCCTTCATTCCCTACCCTCTCCCCTTGTTCCTCCCCCCCCCTTCTTTATTCTTCCCCCTTCCTTTCCCCTTTCCTTCTCATCCTTCCCTCCCCCTTCACCCCCCTTCCCTTCACTCCCCCCCTCCCTCCCCCCTTTTCCTTTAATCGTATCTTTGTCATGATTTTTTCTTTGGATGTTAACAATACATCTCCCTCCCTGGAAATATCCTCCATCTTTTGGCCTATATTAACGGAATAGTGAGAACATCAATAATATTAATAATTAATTTATATACCAAAATTGTGGCTGTTTTCCATGTTACATGTTGAACCAATAGTTAGGCATTTTTGACTCTTGTATCTTTACACGAATTGTCATTAATATTGATATTATTTTGCACTTACAGTTTTTTTCTTTTTCTATCTCATTTTTTCTTTATTAAATAAATAAGTTACTTCTATCTTTATTATTATATATTTTTTTTCCATCACAAATTATGGTTTGTTAATGCATTTGCGTCTCCCTGTCTATGTTTATGCACTGTCCCCTAAATCCATCTTCCTTCTATGATTTACATCGGGTCGACCGTTCTGTTGCTATGGGGTGTTGTTGCTCGTTCGATTTCCCTAGCTCTATTTGGGCAACCGTAAGAAACGCCCAGGGTGTTTCTTCTAATTGGCGGGGCACCCAATCCACCATGCAGCATGTGTGTGCTTTCCTGTCTTCCTTGGAATTCTATGTGGGATTTCCTCTTTTATCCACCAGAGGGAGCCTGGGCTCTACCATTCCTAACCAAGCCTTAGGACCCGGTGGGCTTGGACGTGCTCTGTGTAATGGCAAGGCTTGCGCATGCGTGGCATGGCCATCACGTCCGCATCCGTTTGTTTACCAGATGAATGGTATATAAAGCCGCTGCATGCAGCACGAATGGCGCTGCGGGAACCAAGGGACATAGGCATGCTGTTATACACGATTCAGGTATCTGCTAGCCAGTCTAATCTTTACTCTTATACTAATGACTTTGATCTTTATGGGTTTGTCTTAGGAACCTTTTTTTTTTTTTTTTTTTTTTTTTTTTTGCTGGTATAGCACAGCAAGTTGTAATTATTGTTTAAATTGTTTGTCAGCTTGTGAGTAATCACAACAGCGTGTTCCTTGGCATTTAGCCAGCTGCTGAACCTATCCATGTAAGTGGATTCTACTTTAGTTTTGCATTCTCTGACTGTCTGAAAGGATATCGCCATCATTCCTTCATACATTAAAGAGAAATTTAATGTTTCTTATTTTTTAATGGGTCTTTGTTTGCCATCTATGGTCCCCCTAAATGCATGGTTTATCTGATGCAGCCTAACATCCAACCATCCAGCAGTTGCTGGTTCCATCTCTGGGAGATTTGGGTAAGCAGTGATACCTTGGACAGAGGAGACACATATGTATAATGAATAATATTTGATGTAAATAATTATTTGTATGAATTTTGAATTCATTTGAAATTCTCTATTGTTTGTGTTTTTTGCTAGAAGGCACTTTACACTATAAAACGGACAGCATCCCCTGAGGAAGCCTGCTACATGGGTGAAACATGTGGGGCAGTCCATCATTTATTGCTGCATTGTTGAAAGCGTAATTCATTGTATCAGCCATCTGTATATCTCCTTTCTTGTAATAAATTATTTTTTTGTATCTCAAAATAAAAAAGATTCTTTAATATTATATTTGATATTTTGACAATTTATTTTGGACCTATAAAGTCCCAATTTCTTTCTTGCTCTATTCATCAAATGTTGGGATGTGGTGCTAAGAATTATTTGGTGTGTTTGTGGTCTCAAAAACTATTTTACCTATCCGGTTAGTAAATCCATAGGTACTGCAGTAGCCGTCCCCAAAAACTGCCCTTTCCAGCCCACGGGTAATCTGATCCTCAGGGACATTACGTTTTTCTAAAGGGGACCATTGCAGGTACAAAATACACCTTTGCCACTATTTACACCCTGATTCAAATCAACTGACCTTCATTGATGTGGCCCTGAAACACCTGGCTGAGTTCCGGGAGGGCGCCGGGAGGGCGCCGGGAGGGCGACTTTAATGTGAGCCCTTCACTAGAAACATCGCACAGCCGACCTACACATTCACATACCTTTCTTAAACACTTCCGCAAATCCCTCCAGACTGCAGGCTTAGTTGATAGCTGGAGAGTTCTCCACCCCTCAGTCAGGGACTACAGCTACTATTCTACGCTACATAATGTGTGCACTCGAATAGACCTGCTTTATGTAGACCGTCCCACCTTGGAGCTCTTGCACGGTTCGTCCATTGAAAATATTACAATATCAGACCATGCTCCAATCACCGTCACCCTTGCCGTACCCTCAGGCACCCATAGGGCCTGGACTTGGCGATTTAACGAAAATCTGTTGGACGACCCTGTAGTGGAATAAAACAAGTAAAAATTCACGCTGAACTGAAAAAAAAAAAAAAAAAAAACAAGCGGCCAGCAAAGTTCGTAGATAACAAACAAAAAGTCACATGCATAAAAATTATAGCAGGGCTGAAATGTTCAAAAATGAAATTGAAGAGTGGGAGGCATGCCTCTGAAGACATCTGTTATGATGAAACATGTCAGGCAGGCTGACATCCGTACGCTGATTGCTGCAGCCGTTTGTTCCTATCATTGATGCATGCTGTTTTAAGCTTCAACTGTAAGTTACTACAATAAAAGTTTTTTTATCTATCATCACGGGCTTCACTATGGGTCCTTCATTTTCTTTTCTCTGATATATGATGACTACATGCCTGAATGACTAATTCTGAAGTGACCATTGGGAGATGTTTATATGTGAAGGAAATCCCGCGGATGTTGTGGTCTGATGAGGGGTTCCAGTGGGCTGGATTTGCTGGATGCTATTGAGAATTTATCATCTATGCCTAATGTTTAACACCTTCTGGTAAGCAGACTACATTACCACGTGGTGACGAGTGACTCTTTCTACATCTGCACAATATATTTGGTGATTGGATTCCTCCCACTCTTCAATTTCATTTTTGAACTTTTCAGCGCCGCAATAATTTTTATGCATGTGACCCTGTAGTGGAGTCAAAGATCTCAGAAGCACTCTCAAACTATTTTGAGAAAACACCACTGAAGGCCTTAGTGATGACACGATTTGGGAATGCCACAAAGCGGTGATACAGGGAGAGGTCATTGCCCAAGGTACCAGACTAAAAAGGGAGCGGCAGGCAGACTACCATAGAGTGTTTTCCGCACTTCAACAAGCAGAACTTAAGCATAAAGCTGGGGGTGACACCGAGGCTTTACGAGAACTGACTGAACTTGGAGAGCTGTTTTCGCGCTTGCTAGAATGTCAAGCGCAACGACAGCTGAGATACCTATCACACAGGTACTACGAACATGGTAACAAGTGCGACCGTATGCTAGCTAGAGCCTTACGTGCAAAACAGGCCCAGACGCAAAATCATAAACTCAGCTCCTCCTCCGGGGAACTGATGTTTCAGTCTTCCAAGATAGCTTTGAGGTTCCGCAATTATTTTGCCAGCCTTTACAACTTAGATGCCAATATGACCCCAGATACTAGAATAGACCGATTGATGAAAATTCACAAATACCTGTCCATGAACAGGCTGCCGACCCTGACTGCAGACCAACAAACAGATTTAGAAAACCCAATTACCACCGCAGACATCGAATCTACCATCAAATCACTGCCCAACGAGAAAAGTCCAGGCCCAGACGGGTTCACTAAAGCGTACTATAAAAAATTTTCCCCGACACTCACGAGCCCAATGTGCAGGTACTTTAACTCCTTGGCAAAAGGAAGCAACATCCCCCCAGAGGCTCCACTAGCACACATATCAGTTATACCAAAGAAAGGCAAGGACCCCACTGCACCACAGAGTTACCGTCCCATGGCCCTACTGAATACCGACATAAAGATATTGGCAAAGATACTAGCAAACCGACTGGAATACCTTATACCCCATGTAATACACCCCAACCAAACTGGTTTCATCACAGGACATGAAGCTAGAGATAACTCTATCCGGGTGATCCAGCTTATACACTGGGCTAAGAATAAAGACGAACCCCTTCCCTACTTGATCCTTTCCACAGATGCAGAGAAGGCATTCGACCAGATTGACTGGTCCTACCTACGGGAAGTCCTGAACATGCTAGGGTTAGGCTCAAATATGCTAACCTGGATACTGTCCCTCTATATGGAACCTAGTGCACAGGTTAAAGTTAATGGCATTTTTTTCATCTAGGTTCACGATTAGGAATGGCACGAGACAGGGGTGTCCCTCTCGCCCCTTCTCTTTGCACTGGCCCTTGAGCCTTTACTGAGAAGGATGAGGGCGAACGCAGACATCAGGGGCCTAAAAGTGAGTAACGTAGAGCACAAACTTTCAGCCTACATGGATGACGTACTATTCCATCTGACAACCCCCTTGATCTCGTTGTCAGTCCTGATGGAAGAACTTCAATATTTTGGGACACTCTCAAATTTTAAAATGAACTATACAAATCCGAAATCGTGCCCATACAGTTATCCCCAGCCTTGCCTGAAAAGCGCATTCCCCTTTACATGGGCTTTACAAGACCTCCCTATGCTACTTAGGCATACAACTAACAGACCACTTTGACACATTGTACCCAACAAATTACCCCAGGTTGATAACCGCTGTTAGACAGGATCTACAACACAGGGCGAAAACCGCCTTCACTTGGCTAGGGAGAGTGAACATAATAAAAATGAATGTCCTCCCTAGGATACTGTTCTACATGCAAATGCTCCCTTATAACCCTACCCAGAAGTTTCTTTACCCAACTGTCCAATATGCTCACTAATAGGGATGAGCTTCGAGTCCGAGTGGAACACATGTTCGACTCGAACATTGGCTGTTCGCAAGTTCACGAACAGCGAACAATTTGGGGTGTTCGCGGCAAATTCGAATGCCGCGGAACACCCTTTAAAAGTCTATGGGAGAAATCAAAAGTGCTAATTTTAAAGGCTTATATGCAAGTTATTGTCATAAAAAGTGTTTGGGGACCTGGGTCCTGCCCCAGGGGACATGGATCAATGCAAAAAAAAGTTTTAAAAACGGACGTTTTTTCAGGAGCAGTGATTTTAATAATGCTTACAGTCAAACAATAAAAGTGGAATATCCCTTTAAATTTCGTCGCTGGGGGGTGTCTATAGTATGCCTGTAAAGGAGCGCATGTTTCCTGTGTATAGAACAGTCTGACAGCAAAATGACATTTGAAAGGAAAAAAGCCATTTAAAACTACTCGCGGCTATTGCATTGCCGGTCCGACAATACACATAGAAGTTCATTGATAAAAACGGCATGGGAATTCCCCACAGGGGAACCCCGAACCATGATTAAAAAAAAAAAACGACGTGGGGGTCCCCCTAAATTCCATACCAGGCCCTTCAGGTTTGGTATGAATATTAAGGGGAACCCGAGCCAAATTTTTTTTTTTTTAAATGACGTGGGGGTCCCCCTAAATTCCATACCAGACCCTCCAGGTCTGGTATGGATTTTAAGGGGAACCCCGCGCCAAAAAAAAATGGCGTGGAGTCCCCCCAAAAATCCATACCAGACCCTTATCCGAGCACGCAACCTGGCAGCCCGCAGGAAAAGAGGGGGGGACGAGAGAGCGCCCCCCCCTCCTGAACCGTACCAGGCCACATGCCCTCAACATTGGGAGGGTGCTTTGGGGATGGGGGGCTTATCGGAATCTGGAGGCCCCCTTTAACAAGGGGACCCCCAGATCCCAGCCCCCCCCTGTGTGAAATAATAAGGGGGTACCCCCTACCATTTCACTAAAAAGCTGTCAAGAATGTTAAAAATGACAAGAGACAGTTTTTGACAATTCCTGTATTTAAATGCTTCTTCTTTCTTCTATCTTCCTTCATCTTCTTCTTCTTCTTCTGGTTCTTCTGGCTCTTCTGGTTCTTCCTTCGGCATTCTCGTGAGGCATCTCCTTCGCGGCATCATCTATCTTCTTCTCCTCAGGCCGCTCCGCACCCCTGGCATGGGGGGAGGCTCCCGCTCTTCTCTTCATCCTCTTCTCTTCATCTTCTTCTCTTCTTCTCTTCTTCTCTTCTTCTCTTCTTCATTTTCTTCTCCGGGCCACTCTGCTGTCATGCTGGCATGGAGGAAGGCTCCCGCTGTGTGACGGCGTCTCCTCGTCTGATGGTTCTTAAATAACGGGGGCGGGGCCACCCGGTGACCCCGCCCCCATCTGACGCACGGGACATGACGGGACTTCCCTGTGGCATTCCCCGTGATGTCACAGGGAAGTCCCGTCAAGTCACCGTGCATCGGAGGGGGCAGGGTCACCGGGTGGCCCCGCCCCCGGTTATTTAAGAACCGTTAGACGAGGAGACGCCGTCACACAGCGGGAGCCTCCCTCCATGCCAGCATGGATGCGGAGCAGCCCGGAGAAGAAGATGAAGAAGAGAAGAAGAAAGAAAGATGAAGAAGAGAAGATGAAGAGAAGAGCGGGAGCCTCCCCCCATGCCATGGGTGCGGAGCGGCCCGAGGAGAAGAAGATAGAAGATGCCATGGAGGAGATGCTGGATGAGAACACCAGAGGAAGAACCAGAAGAGCCAGAAGAACCAGAAGAAGAAGAAGAAGATGAAGGAAGATAGAAGAAAGAAGAAGCAATTAAATAAAGGAATTGTCAAAAACTGTCTCTTGTCATTTTTAAAATTTTTGACAGTTTTTTAGTGAAATGGTAGGGGTACTTGTACCCCCTTACCATTTCACACAGGGGGGGCCGGGATCTGGAGGTCCCCTTGTTAAACGGGGCTTCCAGATTCCGATAAGCTCCCCGCCCGCAGACCCCCACAACCACCGGCCAGGGTTGTGGGGATGAGGCCCTTGTCCTCATCAACATGGGGACAAGGTGTTTTGGGGGCTACCCCAAAGCACCCTCCCAATGTTGAGGGCATGTGGCCTGGTACGGTTCAGAAAGGGGGGGCGCTCTCTCGTCCCCCCCTCTTTTCCTGCGACCTGCCAGGTTGCATGCTCGGATAAGGGTCTGGTATGGATATTTGGGGGGACCCCACGCCTTTTTTTTTTTTTTTTGGTGTGGGGTTCCCCTTAAAATCCATACCAGACCTGAAGGGCCTGGTATGGAATTTAGGGGGACCCGCACGTCATTTTTTTTTTTAAATATTGGTTCCCCTGTGGGGAATTCCCATGCCGTTTTTATCAATGAACTTCTATGTGTATTGTCGGACCGGCAATGCAATAGCCGCGAGTAGTTTTAAATGGCTTTTTTCCTTTCAAATGTCATTTTGCTGTCAGACTGTTCTAAACACGGGAAACATGCGCCCCTTTACAGGCATACTATAGACACCCCCCAGGTACGAAATTTAAAGGGATATTACACTTTTATTGTTTGACTGTAAGCATTATTAAAATCACTGCTCCTGAAAAAACGGCCGTTTTTAAAACTTTTTTTTGCATTGATCCATGTCCCCTGGGGCAGGACCCAGGTCCCCAAACACTTTTTATGACAATAACTTGCATATAAGCCTTTAAAATTAGCACTTTTGATTATTCATGTTCGTGTCCCATAGACTTTAACAGTGTTCGCGTGTTCGAACTAACTTTTTTCCTGTTCGCATGTTCTGGTGTGAACCGAACAGGGGGGTGTTCGGCTCATCCCTACTCACTAATTTCATATGGAACTCACAGAAATCACGTATAGCCCTGAGAGTTCTGAAACATCCAAAGCGCTCTAGGGGTTTGGGCGTTCCAGACTTACTAAGATACTACCATGCTATTGCCCTCCAGAGGATCCTTTCATGACCAGTCTAAGCTATGGGAGAAGTGCATTGCAGGGAGGAATTTATCATATAAGCCCCGTGATTGGCCCCACCATGTCCCTGCTGGCACTTCTGAGAGGGTTTCTTTGGTTTCCCCCTGCGAAACATGCAAACTTCTTTGGAGCTTGGGTAGAAGACAGGAATGCTAGTTGTGGGAAACTGTTGAGAGATGGCAAAATGATGCCCTTGGAATCCCTGACGTCCAGATCTGGGAGACCACAGATGAATATCTGGAGGTATAGACAGTTACACCACTTTTTTGAGGTACACAGCAGTTCCATAAGAGATATTACATCACTTACTCCTTTCGTGGGATTATTCAAAGCAGAGGAACCAATCCCATGAATGGTTTCAGAACTTTTCTTACTACTATGAACCTCGGCCTCGACTTCCAAACCCATCTACATCCGTGCCTGGGAAAGAGACTTAGGACTGGATTTTACTGGGTCTCAGCTAACATGCCTTTATCAGCTCACCCACTCCAGCTCCGCGGATTCTAAAATGCAGGAGACAAACTATAAATTACTGTCATGCTGGTACAGGGTCCCGGCTGATTTGGCACGGATGTACCCTACCGGCTCTGAATTATACTGGCGGGAATGTGGAGGCCGAGGAACCCTGCTACACCTGTGGTGGGAATGCCCACTGATTGCACCTTTCTGGCAGGATATAAAAGATCAGGTCAAGGAAGTATTGGGGATAGATGTCCCCCTCTCACCGGTCCATTTTCTCTTGCACATCCCTCCCATGCCAATCAGCCGTTACAAAAAAACGCACTACCTCACCTGCTGAATGCTGCCAAACGGCTGCTTCCAATTTACTGGAAGAAGGTACAGGTACCAAGCAGAGAGGAGTAGATATGCAAGGTAAATGAGATTAGGGAAGTGGAGGAATGGATTGCGACATGTAAAGGCAACAAGGATAAGCACACCTCCACGTGGTCACTATGGACAGATCATTTTTCTGGTCATATCCAGGTGACATCTAGCCTAGATGTGTCACAATTAAACCCCAACTTTGGGTCACCGAGACTGACCTCATCAATAGCTACACCTAACCCCCCGTAGACCGGAGCATAGACTACGAGCATTGCAAGTTCATGTTTTGAAGAATGAGGCATCTACCTGGCGGTCGATTGTCCGGTGAGGGCCACGCAAGACTTTCATAAGCTCAAGGTGAGATCCTGACCTCCCCCCCACCCCACCTTCTCTATCCCCCCACCCTCCCCTTCACAACCACTCTCCACCCCCCCCCCTTTTTTTTCTTTCTTCTTTTCTTTTCTCCTCCCCTTTTCTTTTCTCCTCTATTTTTGCCACAATTATACAATGTTCAAGGGCTATCCAATTAGCAGGCCTGATAACGGGTGCCCTAAGAATATTGAGATAGTTTGGCATGGCAAAGGATTACAGCTGGTGTTACAGTTACCTAATGAAAAATGACAAGGATACTGTTGGGCCTTCCCGCAGGGGGGCCCGGGCGGGAGGCCTTAGTTGCCCCCTCTTTTGGTGTGGAGCTTGGGCTGGGGCGCACCCGGGCCAACCCGAGGCTGTGTACCCCCCAGCGGCTTGAGCTGACACAGAGCAAGCGGCTGACCAGAGGAAGGGCTACTTGCCCAGTCGGCCACTGAAAAGCTGGTAGCCGAGGTCCTGCGCTTGCCACTGTTGGATGATAGGAGCACTAGGGTCATGCACCCTGTACAAAAGAATGACCCTCTTAATGTCATAACTACCCTTATTACCTACCATTAAACATGAGTTATACCTGACTGTAAAGCTGTGACTAGACTTAATAAACAAAGTTTACAAAAAAAAGAAGAGGCTTCCTTCTGGGACAACAGCCATGCAGACCAATTTGATGCAGTGTGCTGCGTGGGGTCTGAGCACTGACAGGCTTGCCCCCCACCCCTTCAACCTCTGCAGCAATGATGGCAGCACTCATAAGTCTATTTCCCAAAGACAACCTCTGGATATGACGCTGAGCACATACACTCAACTTCATTTGGTCGACCATGGCGAGGCCTGTTCTGAGTGGAACCTGTCCTGTTAAACTGCTGTATGGACTTGGCCACCATGCTCCAGCTCAGTTTCAGGGTCTTGGAAATCTTCTTATAGCCTAGGCCCTTTATGTAGAGCAACAATTCTTTTTTTCAGATCCTCAGAGTTCTTTGCCGTGAGGTGCCATGTTGAACTCTCAGTGACCAGTATGAGTGAGTGAGAGCGATAACATCAAATTTAACACACCTGCTCCCCATTCACACCTGAGACCTTGTAACACTAACGAGTCACATGACACTGGGGAGGGAAAATGGCTAATTGGACCCAATTTGCAGTGTTAATTTTGGCAGCAAATTTAGATTTATTTTTAATCTTAGGACTAAAATGGCATTTTAGTTTTAGTCCCATTTCAGTCTTCTGCAATTGTTTTAGTTTTAATCGTATTTAGTCGACTAAAATCTCCAGTACATTTTAGTCAACTAAAACTCATTTTAGTTGTCTGAAATTGAATGGGTGTAATTAAATTGTAATGCATTAGTTAACATTTCTCTACAATTTCCAAACTCATTATATACTGCTGGAGTGAAAAATCTCATATGTTATTTTTTAAAGTGGGGTTCCACCCAAAAAAAAAAACTACATGAAAAATCCTAAAAAAAAATACAAAAAAAATTTGGATTTTTTTTTTTTTTACTCACCTCTAAATGCCTGTTGCTAGGGGGTCCCTCTTCCAGTGCCTGGGCTAGTGACATCACTTCCCCCTCGGCACAGGAAGGGCTCAGCTCTGCTCCCTCCCTCCTGTCAATCATCTGGGACACATTACAGGTCTCATGTGACTGAGCGGCCAATCACGGCGCTCTGCGCCGCTCGCCCATGCGCAGTGGGTGCCAGGCTGTGAAGCCACAGCCCGGCGCCCACAGTTGCAATGCCGGCACCGCCGAGACGAGCGGGGCTTCGATCCCCCGCATCGCTGGACCCTGGGACAGGTAAGTGTCCAATTAAAAGTCAGCAGCTGCAGTATCTGTAGCTGCTGACTTTTTTTTTTTTTTTTTTTCAGCCACTTCAGTTAACTTAATGCGGAGACAGCTTTCAGTTTGGTACTCATGTGTGTCTCTTACCTAGTCACATCGTTGTGGCCTTGCAAACTTTCCTTCTTTTACATTGTGCATTCCATATTTAAATAATTACAGTAATACAAATGTGTAACATATAAAACACCCAGTTTGTGCATCGAGGCCAACCGGCCGCATAATCTCTTATTATTGTCATACGTGCTTATATATTATTACTGTTCTGTCTAATACACCATTCCACCCCCCCCCCAATCCCCCCCCCCCCCATTGGGCCCACATAATACCAAGGTACGCCCTATATTTGACTACTGTTCTTTTTCGTTGTTCTCTCTTGGTTTCGGAACCAGCACGACACCTCTATCTGGGTGGAAAGAGGATTGCTCTCGGCACTAAAATAGCACTGGTAAAGAGCACGGCATTGCTTGGGCCCACAAGTTCCATAATTTCACAAATGTGTTATAGTTGCCTGATCTAGTATAGAATGTCCTTTCGCTCCATACTGTAGCGTTAATGGTTTCAATCCAAGCTTCAGGGGTTGGGGGTGCCCTCGATTGCCAGGATTGTGCTATTAGCTTTCTGGCTTGGAACAAACATCTTGCTATTGCTAAATCTGTATTCCTACCCCTCGGCCCGTTGTTCACATAGCCCAACACACAAGTCTTGGGATCAAGTTCTAAGTTAACTCTGAAGGTGGTGTTAATTTTCTTTAGAATCTCGGGCCAGTATCTAACTAATTTTGGGCACCTCCAGACCATATGAATTAGATCGCCTGTTCCTCTACATCTAGGGCACTCATCATTGGCTCTATGACCAAACATGAATAACTTTTTTGGTGTATGATACGACCTATGCAGCAACATCAGGTGGGAGGCTTTTTGTGAGGGAGAGACCGACACCTCCGATCCAAATTCAAGAATCCTTCTCCACTGTTCGTCCGTTATCTCCCCCACATCGGTCTCCCACTTGTCCCTTCCCCCTGTTGGACCTGCCTGCGTATTTATTCTCTTTGTAAGCTGGGTATATATCATTGAAATCAAGCCCTTAGTGGTCTCTGACTTAACTATTGTTTGCAATAACGGGATCCTACACCATACTAGGGGTTGTCTATTGAACTGTTTGCTCAATGCATGCCTAATCTGTAGATAGCTATAGAATACTTGGTTTGGTAATCCATACTCGTGTCTCAATTCCTCGAAAGATTTCAGAGTGTCCCCTTCGTATAACTGAATCAGTCGGTTTATCCCACACCTTTCCCACATCTTATTCTTATCGACGGTTAGTAATTCATGCAGTTGCTTGTTGTTCCACATTGGCGAGAGTTCTGAAATCCCTTTGTACCCCATTATTCTCTTGGTTGCCTGCCAGACCCTAGTGAACATTTTAAATGTCGGAATCTCCCCTTGTAGTGAATCTGCCTCCAGTGCTCCCACTAGTGAGCTGTGTGGGTTCCCCTGCAGAGTAATTTTGACATTGTTACTTCCACCTCCCTCGGTGTCGCATCCCCCTAGTTGTTGTAGCTGGGCTGCCAAGAAATAGATAAACTGTTGGGGAACCCCCAGACCCCCCTCCGTGGCAGGGCGCTGCAGTTTTTGTAGGCCAATCCTGGCCTGACCTTTCTTCCATATTAACTCCCTGAAGAGGGATTGAATTTTTTGGAACCACTTCTCCCCAATCCAAACTGGGGAGTTGTGGAGTAGGTATAACAACTGCGGCATCCATACCATTTTTATCAAGTTAACTCTACCCGCCACAGACAGAGGGAGTCTACTCCAGGTGTCACATTTTCTCTTAAATTTTGATAAGAGGGGGACCAGGTTGTCTTCAATAAACGCACTGGGGTCCTTGGACAGGACAACACCAAAGTACTTCATCTTCCCCGTAACCTTCAATTGGGGCAAACACGTCGAAATAGGATTAGCCAATGAGTCAACCAGCAGGAGCGATGATTTCTCCCAATTAATGGCTAGTCCGGAGAACTTTCCGAAGTCCTCCACTAGATGCATCGCTTTCTCCAATGAGATAGTCGTGTCCCCCAGGAAAAATAGGACATCGTCCGCGAAAAGCGCTATTTTCTCTTCCCCCCCTTTTCGCTGAAATCCCTGTATTTCGGGCAATGATCTCACTGCTCCCGCCAATGGCTCCATGGCCAGGACGAACAGTAAAGGAGATAGGGGGCACCCCTGCCTTGTCCCTCTTTCAAGGGGAAAATTTTCCGAGTATTCGCCGTTTATCTTGAGCCTTGCCCTTGGGTGGTTATATAGGATTTTTAACCAGCTGATGAATACGGGGCCGAATCCAAACCTCTCTAGCACCCTCCATAGATATTCCCACTCCAGGCTATCAAAAGCCTTGGCAGTATCCAGAGACAGTATAGCTCTGGATCCTTCATTTTCTGTTGGTACCTGGAGGTTCAAATAGGCCCTTCTAATATTTGTGCTAGTGGACCGGCCGGGGATAAATCCCGATTGGTCCAGGTGCACAAGTTTTGTAATGCATTTATTTAATCTGGATGCCAGCACCCTTGCAATGATCTTAACATCTGTGCATAACAGTGATATCGGTCTGTACGAGGAGACTTCCAGTTGGTCTTTGCCCTCCTTTGGTATAACTACTATGTCAGCCTCCAACATTGATGGGGGCAACCTTCCGTCCTTGACCGTTTGCTCCAGCACTTTTAGAAGCTCCGGAAGCAGGACCTCCCCGTATCTCCTATAGATCTCTAATGGCAGCCCGTCCGGGCCCGGAGATTTCTGGCCTGACAACTCCGATACTGCCTTTTGCAGCTCCTTCAAGGTCAGAGGGGACTCCATCTCGTCCCTATCCCTCTCCGAGAGTACGGGCAGGTTCACCCTTTCCAAGAACCCATCCATCTCACTCTGATTTAAACCCCGACGTGACCTATACAGGTCTCTGTAGAATGTAGAGAAGGCCTCTAAGACCTCGGCGGGATCGGATGTAATCTTTCCAGCCGATGTCTTGATTGAGGAGATGGCCGGTGAGGATAGGTTGGACTTAATTAAGAGGGCAAGCGTCCGACCTACTTTCTCCCCTTCGCCGAAGTAATTTTGTTTCTGAAAAAGTCTCTTGTTCTCTACTCTTCTATTAATTACTTCTTTATACTCTTGTTGTTTATTAAGCCAAATCTCCTGTTTTTCCTGGGGTTGGGTCTAGTACATATTGTGCTTCTGATTCCATGGCTTCCCTCCTAGCCCTCACCTCCCATTCCCTTGACGTTTTCTTTGCTATAACAACCTGCTGATGTAATAATCCCCTAAGGTATGCTTTTAAGGTGTCCCATACTACCCCTGCTGGTGCTGTACCTGAATTAAATGTTATAAACTCTTTTAGTTTGAAGGCTACTTCTGCTGGGCTACGTATCAGGTACAACCATAGTGGGTTTAATGTCCACCTTTTTTGGCTAGATCTGGTGTTTAGGTTTAGGGTCAAAGTCAGGGGTGAGTGGTCTGATATTCCCCTTGGTCCATACTCTATGTTTCCTGTTATTCGCAAAGCTTCGCTATTACCCACTGCCATATCTATACGCGAAAGAGTAGAGTATGACCCTGAGTAACAAGAATACTGCCGAGTGTTAGGATTATAAGATCTCCACAGGTCACACCATCCAATCTCTTCGAAGAGTTGACCTAGGCGCCCCTCTGAAATCCCTTCCACCCGTAGGGCGGGCGGGAACCAATCCATTTTGTTATCCAGAACTGCGTTAAAGTCCCCTACCACTATTATAGGAGTATCCACCCTACTATCTATAAACTCCAACAGATCCAAGATAATCTCTGTTCTAAACGGAGGAGGGATATAGATATTTGCTATAACCATAGGTTTATTTTCCACAATGCAGCTCAGGAAGACATAACGTCCCAAAGTGTCTATCTTGGCTTCCCTGCAGGAAAATAAAATACCTCTCTTCACCAGTATACTCACCCCTCTTGAGTAAGAGGTATGGACTGAGTGGTACTGTTCTTGAAATTTATTACTCTGAATTTGTAATTTAGTTTCATTAGTAAGGTGAGTTTCCTGCAAGCAAACCAATTCAACACCATAAGCTTCCATCACCGAGAACACCGCTGCCTTTTTGGCAGGGTCACCCATACCCCTGATGTTCCATGAGCCTATTTTTAGGGTTTTAGAAGGCATCTAACAAAGTTAGAAAGAAGAAGAAAAAAAACAACAAAAAAGAAAAAGAAAAAAGGAAAAGGCAATTCACTTGTGCGTTTGTGTCTACAAATCTTGACGTCATCTCTGTGATTGTAACAATACAAGAAAGTGAAAAGAGGGAGGGGGGAGGGGTCCCCGCGTCCAGGGACCGCCCCGCCCCGCCCCTTGTATTGTTTAACTGCAAAAGCAAACACCATCTGCAAATGTGCTTTATTTTTATCAGCCCCCTCCTCCTAAGTGCATATACCTTTCGTTCGCCCCATTGTCTGATCCTGTATCTCACTGTGAGCCCCCCCCCCCCAACCTTAACAAAATATACCCCCCTTCTCCCCGCCCTTGTATGTGACCCCCTCTCCTGCCTAACTAGGCTAGCCCTAGGGACTTTACTTGTGACCTTTTCCCTCCCTCCCAACTATTCAAGAAGAAACTCCCGGCTCATGCACTGAACAAATACTTTGTGACACACTTCCAAACTCCTCCCCCCTCCCCCCCTTCCACAACCCTATTACCAAGCTTCATAACACCACCTTGCAAACCCCACCCCCCCTCCCCCCTCCCACAACCCGGTTCCAAAACATCAAAACAATACTTAAAACATACATAACTAGTGCAACCGCATCCCTCATCCGTGCTTCCGTCTGTTGCACCCCTCCCCCCCCTTCCCCCATGCTATCCGCTTTTATGCTCCAAAAAAAAAAAAAAAAAGAACCCCCAACCAGCCTTATTCAACCCATAGCTCTACAGGTCCGTTTTGTTATCTTCAAACCATTTTGTTGCCCCTGTCACTGTATCAAAAAAATGGGTAGCCCCCAGGGCAGTAACACGCAGGCGTGCCGGATACAGCAGGGCATATTCAATCTTATAATTCCGTAGGTTACGCTTGATGTCCCTAAATTCGGCCCTTCGTTTCTGTAGATCGGGAGAGTAGTCGGGAAAAAATAGGATTTTAGCACCGTTGTGCAGAATATCCCCCATCTCTCTGGCCCTGCGCATCAAGATAGCCTTGTCTTTATAATTAAAGAGTTTCATGATTATTGGCCTAGGATACCCCCCTGACGATGGAGCTTTAGTTGGCACTCTGTCGGCTCTTTCAATAGAAAATAGGTGAGAAAAAGATTCCGTTCCAAATATTCCCCTAAGCCACTTTTCCAAGAACTCTTCGGGGTGAGGGCCCTCACACCTCTCCGGTAAGCCCACCACCCTCACGTTGTTCCTGCGAGACCTATTTTCCATTTCCTCCATTTTGGTTCTATATAGGCCCATCTGCGTTTTCATTGCTTTGAGCTCTAGCTTTATTGGGGCTAAATCGTCCTCCACCTGGCTCAACCTCTCTTCCAGTGTGCTTGTTCTAGCAATAGTCCTTTGCAGGTCTTGATTTACTGTTATTAGCTCTTCCTTTAGTCCCTTCAATTGGTCGCACAGGTCGCTTAGGGAGGCCTTGCAGGAGTTGACGGCGCACAGAACATCTTTCAGTGTGGGCTCGACTGTTACTGGTGCGTTTTGCTCAGCGACATTGTTGGTTGCTGTCCCCGAGGACTCACCCACAGGGCTTTTACTGCTTGCAGTTTTTGCAGTATGCATTACAGCCGGTCCTTTTCCTAGGCTCTTCCTATCCCCGGGGCCCCCCACGCAAGGTTTCTCCTGCTGTTGCTGGGTGTTTTTAAGTGGTGAAGAGGTAGAGGGATGCGCAAATTTTTCCAGTTTGGCCGCTGCTGCCAACTGATTCCCCTTCTCTTTAGATGTGCGGGTTGTTAGGGAGCTGATATTCTCCTGCTGCTGCGACTCCTCACCCTTTTTTCTAGTCATAGTTTATTATGTAGGCCAGGGGATTTATATAAGAAGATTTGATTGACCGTCAAGTTTACCTTGTCTTCAGTATGATCGCAGTCCCGATGGTGTCCTTCTTATGTTTAATTACTGTTGGGGTTATCACTCGACCTAATACAATAAATATTTCAGTGCTGTTTAGGATTTCACTTTATTGCCATAGAACTACGTGCACCTTGTTTGTATAACCCTCCACAGACCAGTGGGATCCTCTCTCCCTCACAGGGGGCAAGCCACCATGTTACTGTATGTCCAGTCACCTGAATCTCCCCCTCACTACTTCAAACTACAGCAATTCACCTCCTGAGGGGAGAGGACAGGCAGTCTACTTTCTAAGCAGCAGAGAGGGGGGGGGGGGGAGAAAAAAAAACAAAAAAAAAAGACACAGGTTGTACCTTGATGCTGCCAGATTACCTGGGCAGCGCAGGGACTCTTCTGGTGATCGCTCGTTTGGTGCTGACAGGCTCAGTTTCCGCTGCCTCCCTCCACGGATGCCGGAGCCGTTGCCCCAGCAACCTCTCCCAGCACGGCGAGTGTCCCGCTCACCACTCCAAAGGGGGAGCCCCCGGCGTCTTCCTCCTCCAATCGTCCCGCTATCCGAGCGGCAGCGCCGGTGTTCCGGCGTCCAGCACAAACACGGGCTAGATGAGAGGGAGCCAGGCGGCTGAGCAAGCGCCAGACCTTACGGGGGGACAGAGTGTGTCTATCTGGGCTGGGTCCTTCAGGCTGGTTCGAGTGGTCACGGAGGCATTGGGCTGGGGGAGGATCTCACACGCTGCCTCTCACTCCAACATCCGGTCACCGCCCATTTCCACAGATGCTAACCCTTTAAACTTGAACCGTAGCTGCTGACTTTTAATTTTTTTTTTTTTTTTGACTGGAACTCCTCTTTAAGGTATTGAGGTTTGAACATGCACTAAAGGCAAGTGTTAATTTTGAAGTCAAATTTCAATTTAGTTTTAGTCTTAGTCTTTTGACTAAAATGCCATTTTAATTTTAGTCCCATTTTAGTCTTTTGACTAAAATGCCATTTTAGTGTTAGTCATATTTTAGTCAACTCAATTGTTTTAGTTTTAGTCGTATTTTAGTTCACTAAAATAGTATTCATTTAGTCGACTAAAATGTTTTAGTCATTTTAGTCAACGAAATTAACACTGCCAATTCGGACATTTTCACTTAGGGGTGTACTCACTTTTGTTGCCAGCGGTTTAGACATTAATGGCTGTGTGTTGAGTTATTTTGAGGGGACAGCAAATTTACACTGTTATACAAGCTGTACCTTCACTAATTTACATTGTAGCAAAGTGTCATTTCTTCAGTGTTGTCACATGAAAAGATAGAATAAAATATTTACAAAAATGTGATGGGTGTACTCACTTTTGTGAGATACTGTATAAACAAGTTTTTATGTTTTGTATTAAAAAAAAGTGACATTATATTGCCTTTTACTATAAAAATATAAAAAATATATAAAATATTATCTTTATGACCTTTTCTGCCTAACAAGTCCAAGGGAGCTGCTGCAATCCACTACTAATCTGCACTACAGTGGGAGGTGTACAAACAGTTTGTATGTTTAGGATGCTGGCAGTCCAAACACGAATATATCCCATTTCCTGTTTCCCATGCGATGGGCACAGTGGCAGCGTTTGGCCAAAGTGGCTGCGTTTGATGGGCACAGTGGCTGCGTTTGATGGCACAGTGAGGCTGCAATTAATGGGGTTTTTTCAGAATTTTTCAGTTTGTTTGTGCCTCCCCAAAAAATTTTGAGCACCAACCTCCTCTGTGAAGCAGTAGAACTACCTTGTGTCTTATTGCTGTGCTAAGTCTTGCCATGGTTTATGACCTGTGACATCTCACCTTTGGCACAGTTTGGCTGTTCCTCACCCAGTTTCAAGCCTCCTACACAGCTGTTTCTGTTTCAGTTAATGACTGTGTTTCAACCTACATATGAAATTGGTGATCATTAGCAACTGCTACAAGGTGTGCACGTGTTAGAATTGATGCTGGTTGAAGCCAAAGGGTAGTCATGTCAAATATTGATTTGATTTAGATTCTTCTGTTCACTCTCTTTGCATTTTGTAAATTGATAATAAATAAACAAATACAATATATTTTTGAAAGCATGCCTACTTTACAGCATTTCTTCACACCTGCCTAAAACCTTTGCACAGTACTGTACATAAAAATAGAATAGTAATAATATTGTGCACAGACTATATACTGTACCTGATAGTGTTTAACAAGTGCTTTTGGTTGAACCTTTATGAACAATTCATATTTTCCTAAATGTCGTTTTAGCATTTCCTCATAGACCAATTCAAAGGTGACTTTACTTTCTGATGCCACATTGACTGACACAGTGAACTTCTCTGTCTTCCTGCCAGACGCCCTGTATATTGGTGAAACAAACATTTCAAGGATCATCATTAATATTTAGCATGCAGATGACATATCATTTGACATAGTTTGACATATTAGTTATACAGGCAGTTCTTGTTTTGCATCAGTCTCAGGCAACACTGACCATATACAGTAATGAAAAAACAAATAAACAGAGGTTACCAGAGATGTATCTGAAATTAGATGAAAATCGCGTAAAAGCCATGCTTGTTTTCCCATCCTTTCTTCCTCCTGACTAGTGAGGCTGTCCATCATATTAAAGGAAACCTGTACTTTAAGAAATACAGAGGCTGACCTGCCTAAATTACTTATTGCTTGACTGTCTCTGAATTCAATATTTGACCTGGAATAAGTAAGGCCAGTTGAAGGACAAAAAAATTGCTTGATTCCCTCATCAAAAGTAGTAAGTTGATGTGGCAATCCCTCCCGCAGCAATATTGTATTCTGCTGGTGGGGAGCTTCTGGCAGAATACAACGATCATTGCTGGTGGCTATAAAACCTGACAAGCTGGTTGCACTGAAATCTATTGATAGATCGACTTCAGTACAACCAGCCTGTCAATAGATGGATTGGAATTTTGATCAGTCTATGGCCGGCTTTATTCAGAACATAATGAAGACATTATATGAGCATGCTAATGTTTTCAGAATTAAAGTTCAGCAACAGCAAACTACTTATGCCCACCCACAGTAGTTGCTGTAAGTCGCGGCCTTTCTCCTGGGTTTGGTGCACACGCATGCCCCCCTGCTATCCTGTGCTGGGATCGATTTCAGCCAAATATTCTGGCTGAAGTCAGCTGATTGACTGTGGCCAGTTATACACAGAATTCTGTGTTTACAAAAACACAGAACTCTGTACTGTGAACGGCGATCTGGCTGTTTCTTCTCCCTGCAAAGCAGGGAGAAAAAACAGGCAGATAGTTAAGTAAAAGCAGCACACATTACACATTCTTAGGCACACAGGTAACCCTTTGATTGTTAACCCCTTCCCAGCCAGTGTCATTAGCACAGTGAGAGTGTACAGTGTTAGCAATGATCACTATATTAATGTCACTATTGATAGTTAGTGGACCTCCCAGCCTGCGTCAGCTAGTGCCAGGTTGCCCACCATACCATCACAGTCCCACTATAAGTAACAGATCACCGCCATTACTAGTATAGTGTCATACCTGTGTGAATTCCAGTATAAGCAGTATGTCATAGTTTGTAGACACTATAACTTTTGCATAAACCAACTATTATATACACTTATTGGAATTTTTTCATTAACAAGGATCTGTAGCAGAATACATTGTGGCCTAGATTTATGAAGAAATTAGATTTTTTGTTTTTTTTATTCTATTGGATATGTTTTATAACCGAAAGTAGAAAATATGGGGTTTTTTTCAAAATTGTTTTCCATTATATCGCAGGAAATAAAAAACCCAGTGGTGATCAAACACAACCAAAACAAAGCTTTATTTGTGTCAAAAAAATTATATAAATTTTGTTTGCTTACAGTGTAAGTGTAATGACAACACAGTTGCCAGTTAAAGTGACACAGTGCTGAATAGAAAAAAAAATGCTCTGGTCGTGAAGGGGGTAAAACCTTTCGGAGGTCAAGTGGTTAAACAATGGGGATGCTAGAGGTGGGTGGGGCTAAACTCGACTTTTATAGGAAAAGTCAAAATTTGCATATAGCTTCAGATATCCATTAATAATTTTCACATGCAGGTTACACTAAAGGTAACTCCAGCTTAGACTGGCTTGAAATCTATTCATCACATATGGTATTGCACAATCAGCAGTGCAGTGGATTGAGGTACCAAAAATTCACATACTGCTGGCCCTTTTGGATTTCCATAGGGGGTTTTGCAGTGGGGTGTTCCAACAGTTTATACCATAGTACACCTGGTACGGTTTTGTAATTTGTTAAAAAGATAATTCTGGTAGTTCTACTCTACGATATGTTGGCCCAACCAATAAGGCATATAAAGAAGAGATGCAAGAGAGAAAAGTAAAACAAGAGGTATATGTGTCAGTGTATCTATTTATTTAGAGTGCCTCAATCCTCTTATCATTGTCTTTTCATATCAAATTATCAATATTTGTATTTTAGTTGGCTACTGCTTGGGTTTATCAGGAGCATTGCTTGCTCTCTCTCTAGCACAGTGCTCTCCAAACTGCGGCCCAGGGGGCCAGATACAGCCCCTTGCTTGCTTTTATCCGACTCTTGGGGCACTGTTTCATCCACTGATACCAACAATGGGGCATAATTCCCCCACTGACACCAATGAAGGGGGCACATTTCCTTCCAATGATACCAACAACGGGGCACATTTCCTCCCAATGATGCCAACAATGGAGCCCAATGACATCAATGATGGAGCACAATTCTTCTCAATGACACCAATGATGAGGCCCAATGATATCAATGATGGGGCACAATTCCTGCCACTTACACCAATAATGGGGAGCAATTACTCTCAGGGAAACAAACAATGGGCATTATTTTTTCTGATGACATCAGGACCTTTTTTACTCCCACTTTCCACAGTCCTTCCCTCCTAAAGTCAGAAGAAAAGTTTGAAAACCCCTGCTCTGGAGGGTTCAATGTATATAAAAGATTTTATTTAAATTAGTCACTTTCCTTTTAAAAGTACCACCGGGGTTCATCTACCACTATTTTGTGAACCAGTGAAACGGAGCTTATTATTGTAAATAATTATATATTTTCATGTGACAACACTGAAGAAATGACACTTTGCCACAATGTAAAGTAGTGAGTGTACAGCTTTTATAACAGTGTAAATGTGCTGTCCCCTCAAAGTACCTCAACACACAGCAATGTCTAAACCGCTGGCAACAAAAGTGAGTAAACCCGTAAGTGCAAATGTCCAAATTGGGCCCAAAGTGTCAATATTTTGTGTGGCCACTATTATTTTCCAGCACTGCCTTAACCCTCTTGGGCATGGAGTTCACCAGAGCTTCACAGGTTGCCACTGGAGTCCTCTTCCACTCCTCCATGACGACATCACGGAGCTAGTGGATGTTAGAGACCTTTGCGCTCCTCCACCTTCTGTTTGAGGATGCGCCACAGATGCTCAATAGGGTTTAGGTCTGGAGACATGCTTGGCCAGTCCATTACCTTTACCCTCAGCTTCTTTAGCAAGGCAGTGGTGGTCTTGGAGGTGTGTTTGGGGTCGTTATCATGTAGGAATACTGCCCTGGGGCCCAGTCTCCGAAGGTAGGGGATCATGCTCTACTTCCGTATGTCACAGTACATGTTGGCATTCATGGTTCCCTCAATGAACTGTAGCTCGCCAGTGCCGGCAGCACTCATGCAGCTACAGGGTTGGACTGGGACAAAAATTTGGCCCTGGACTTCATCCAGACTGGCCCACTTTGATAGGTCTCTCCCATGCCGGCTGGACAAACCCGCCTCCCCCGGCCTGCCATCCAAGCCCCCCCCCCACTAGCCATTAGCCGTTCTACAATATTTCTCTTATAGGCAGTACCAGTGGGGAAGCTAGACATTATTTCACCTGGGGCAAAGAATCAGTTTGGCGCCCCCCCCCAATGGGACAAGATTAGGCAGGAAATTGAGGCCACCCTCCTTCCGGATCGTATGATGAGC
The DNA here is from genome assembly GCA_037952925.1 of Lithobates clamitans. Lineage (NCBI taxonomy): Eukaryota > Metazoa > Chordata > Amphibia > Anura > Ranidae > Lithobates > Lithobates clamitans. The sequence continues at coordinate 427,565 of JBBGZY010001889.1, read as the reverse complement.
TTCTCAGTGTTGACTCCTGAGCATCATGTCTGTATTCAGGTGCTCTGCATAATTAGCCAGGGAGAGGAGGTGAGCACTGTGGGGGGGACGGAGGACCGGAGGGAGGCGGCGGTCCACTGTCACTGAAATCGGCCCACTGAGCCATCGGCCCACCGGGTAACTCCCTGTAGTCCCGATGGCCAGTACATGCCTGGCTCTAGACCATGACACTCCCACCACCATGTTTGACTGTAGGCAAGACACACTCGTCTTTGTACTCCTCACTTGGTTGCTGCCACACAGGCTTGACACCATCTGAACCAAATAAGTTTATCTTGGTCTCATCAGACCACAGGACATGGTTCCAGTAATCCATGTCCTTAGTCTGCTTGTCTCCAGCAAACTGTTTGCGGGCTTTCTTGTGCATCTTCTTAAGAAGAGGCTGTTTTCTGGGACGACAGCCATGCAGGCCAATTTGATGCAGTGTGCGGCATATGGTCTGAGCACTGACTGGCTGACCCCCCCCCCCACCCCCCACCCCTTCAACCTCTGTAGCAATGCTGGCAGCACTCTATTTCCCAAAGACAACCTCTGGATATGACACTGAGTACGTGCACTCATCTTCTTTGGTCAACCATGGAGAGGCCTGTTTTGAGTGGAACCTATCCTGTTAAACCTCTGTTTGGTCTTGGCCACCGTGCTGCAGCTCACTTTCAGGGTCTTGGCAATCTTCTTAAAGCCTAGGCCATCTTTATGCAGAGCAATATTTCTATTTTTCAGATCGTCAGGGAGTTCTTTGCCTTGAGGTGCCATGTTAAACTTCCAGTGACCAGTATGAGTGAGAGTGATAACACCAAATTTAACAAACACAACTGCTCCCCAGTCACGCCTGTGACCTTGTACCACTAAGGAGTCACATGACAACGGGGAGGGAAAATGGCTAACTGGGCCCTATTTGGCCATTTTCACTTAGGGGTGTACTCACTTTTGTTGCCAGCGGTTTAGATATTAATGGCGGTGTGTGGAGTTATTTTGAGGGGACAGCAAATTTACACTGTTATTCAAGCTGTACACTCACTACTTTACATTGTTGCAAAGTGTCATTTCTTCAGTCTTGTCACATGAAAAGATATAATAAAATATTTACAAAAATGTGAGGGGTGTACTCACTTTTGTGAGATACTGTATCTACAAGCATTAATTTCTGGGGACCCTAATACTGTGGGTACAATCTGTGTTGCACATTGCAAATGACTGAAATGATACGCATGACTTACTTGACAAGTCCAGCTGTTTGTCCTCTTGAAACAGCTTTTTCATATTGCTTCTTTGCAACTTCTTTTTCCTTAATTACACCAGTATATGTTACTCCATCGATTATCCTTAATAAACATAGGTATTGTATTCATGTTATTAGCACTAAAAACAGACAACTTCTGGATGTATGCTTTTTAATGTACAGTAAATATGTTGTATATCTGGACAATGACAAATGTGAGAGTTACCTTTGGTGAAACTCTCACATCAACATGAAAGTGGAATTCCAGCCCAACCTAACTATTCCAAAATGATTCCTCTCCCCACTCCTGATGTATTTGCTTACCTTTTTTTAGTCCACTCCAGTCTGGTCACATGATCCCACAGCTCTGACTTCTCTGTGTCAGGGAGCATTTGACAACGGCTGGGAATTGAAGAAACCATGACATAAGTCATAGTTTCCCATAGCACAGCCATTGTTGGCACTCCCTTTTACACAGCTTAGGCAGGATAGGTAGCAGGAAGAGGGAGGGAACCTTTGGGGATAGTTAAGTCAAGCTGGAATTCCACTTTAAAGTACACAGAAATTTTAATTTTTCCGACCTACCAAGCTTCCATACTGGCCCTCCAAAGTGGACCGGAACTCAAAAAGTGAAGCTATATTATAGGGAACATCTAGAAATGTTTTTTATATCTAAGGCTAGCCAAACATTATGCAACTTTCTTTCCTTCAGTCACAGGTTGATGGAAAGAAAATTTCTGGTTTCCCCATCAACACAGTCGGTGTTGATTAAGGAAATTTATCTTCCTTCACTATTGTGTTCTGCTGGCAGGAAGCCTCCACTGCCTATAACTGCTGGCATTGATCGCATAAAAAAAAGAAAAAATTGACAGGCTAGTTGTACTAAAGTCGATTGATAGATCAACGTCAGTACAACCAGCCTACCCATAGACTGACTTCAGTACAAACAGCCTGCCCATAGATTAATCAAAAGTTGGCCAGTTCCTGCTGAAACGGCTGAGTTTCGATCCATCCATGGCCAGTCCTAATATACAAAAAAATTGCTCTTTTGTCTTAAATTCATCTGGTATTATAGCAGTACGAACATGCCTTGCCTTCCCCATTGCCATCAAGCCTTGAGCTATATAGCTGAATATCTGCATTGCAAGTTCACCTAGGGCATGGCCCCTCTTACTGTTAGGCCTCATGTACACTGCTACTGGTAAAGTGACGTTTAGGAGCAATTGGGCATTTTTTAAGATGCCCCTGAACTCTCCTCTGTGTTATCTTATCATATAGTCGTTTCTAGGCCGTTGAGTTTATAAGCATTTTTTGGAACGCAAAAAAAAATGCCTTCAGGACAGAGAGATGTTCAGAGGCATTTGAAAGGCAAATGCCTGTAACAGCTTGTAAACTTGTGTACACACAGTAACTCGCATTTAGTTTACAAGCGTTTTTCATTTTTGGCAATTTGAAAAAAAAATAAAATGTTTCTTTTTAAAAACGCTTTTAAGCGCAAACGCAGCTAAACACGGCATTTAAACGCGACAAAACGGACGTTTTAAACGTTGATTACTATCTGTCAAGTTAAATTGTTCAAGAGAGGTTGTAAAAACGTCCCGTGGACATGAAGCCTTATTCTTATGAGATTTGGAATGAGATTTGCTGATGTCACAACTAAGCTGTTCAGTGTTCTCCTTGAGAGAAATCTGTACCCGAGGACCTGCAAACAAGCATTCACCTGCTTTTGCTTCTTTTAGTCTGTTGATCTGTGCTTTCTATGCCTCTGCTACTACTGCTTGATTATTTATCCATCAGTCATCAAATCATCTGTCATAAAAAGAGGCAGCCCTGAAATGAGGAATTAAAGCTCTCCTACTCTATCAAGATGCCACCCACACACAGATACAATAGTTGATTTACTAAAAGTAGACGGTTTACTTAGCAAGTGCAGTTGCACTCTGCAAGTGAACTATCCCTAGAGCTTAGTGAAAGAGGAGACCTCTGCTGGCTTCCATCATCTAATTAAGTGCAAGCAAACATTTTGTCTATTTATTTTTCCTTGCACGTGATTGGGTATTCTTTTGGAAAGTGAAGCTTCACTGTATTCACTAAGCTCTGGTGAAAATTCCCTGACAGAGTTTCAAAGTGAACAGCGTATTTGCCTTTAGTTAATGACCCCCAAAATGTGCAACAAGGCAGGGAAAGTCAATCAAGAGAAAAAGATCAGCTACAGTGAGACTATAGGCAATACTGATGACTATTTCTTTGTCCTCTGCTTGCATTTTTCAGGCACAGCTTCCACAGTTCAGGTCCTCTTTACCCCTTCAGATATGTCTAGTATATACAGAGTCTGAAGAGGTTATACAAGCTCACAGCGGCAGTGATAGCCACGAGTTGGTTTTAGTTTTGTTTCAGCCACCACCTGGCTTTACTGTAAAAGTGATCTGGGAGGCTGTAGAGCAGCCTCATGACTTTTATGTGTCTCGCAAGGTGCCCTTCTCCCTCAATGGATCTTGGCCCCTCATGCTCCTCCCAGGAGCCCCGGACCACAAAAAACCCTATCAGGATGGTAAGTGGGAGGAGGTTGGGGAACATCTGCTCCCTTATTCTGCCGTCTGTGAACCTGAAAGAGCTAAGGTTCAGAGTTGTCACAATCTCATGTAAACTGCTGGGTAAACATCTGATCAAGCACAGTGCTATGCTTGGCCGGCTGAGGCATTATGCAGGAGAGATATTAGGGGTCTAATAGAAGCCAAACGTCTTAAAAAAAGTACCTGTCACCTGCACAATGCTATCATATAGGGGGCTTGTTGGTTTGAAATCTTAAACTGTAAGATCTCTTTTTTTCTCTTCATCAAAATAGTTATTATACAAGGTTTATATAGCACCAACAGTTTGTGCATTGCAAATATAGAGGGAGGCAATGCAGTTAGTTTCCTTGTTTTCATACTATCTGCAGAAAGACCTTTTAAAATAAATGGGTTGTAATAAATGTAATGTTGACATTTGACACTTAGGGGTCTATATATAACTTTTTTAAACACAAGATTCATGATTTACTAATGTTACCATAACCAATAACAAAGTCGTTACCAAATCAAAAGGCCCATAGCTGCAATGTAATACTTGCTGTATTATAAAGTTGAGGAACAGTGGCGTTCGGTGGTAATTTTTGGTCGGGCCTGGAGCACTTACCCCATCTATGGTGGGCAGCGCTTCTCCCGGGCTTCATTGGCGGCTTCCCCTTCCCCTGCTCTCCACGGGGCATCCCGGCTGCTTCCGTTTCCTCGCAATTGGGACTTTTCTCTTTTTGGCCAATCGATAAGCGGTCTCAGACTCGCTTCTGATTGGCCGGATTGGGGATCAGTGTTTCAATAGCAAATATTAATTTGCTGTTGTAACACCTGGGTGGGCTCATGGTGCAATGCTCTGCTCCACGAGCCCACCATATTTTGAAGCCTATTAGAGCCTCTGGCGCACCATGTGCATTATCTTTTGGATAAAAATTTTTATTGAAAATAGTGATAAAAAGGAACTACTCACAAGCAGTTGTAGAAGATTACACAATGTGGAAGTACACCAACTAGCAGCATTCGGTCTAGGATAAGCGGAACCTTCCAAAGGTCATAGAGAAACTCACAAGCATCACTACCAGTCACTGCCGAGCTCTGAGGAAGAAGGGATGTTTGGAAGGTTCCGCTCATCCTAGACCGCATGCTGCTAGTCGGTGTACTTTCACATTGTGTAATCTTCAACAACTGCTTGTGAGTAGTTCCTATTATCACTATTTTCAATAAAAAATTTTATCCAAAAGATAATGCACATGGCTGGTGCGCCCTTTTTTCTTTTTTTCTTGTTGTCTATTAGGATTCCCCATCCTTGAGGGCAGCAAGGCCTGTGTCTTTACACTACCTGTCTGGTTATCCACTTGTGCGCAGGAGCGATTTTTTCTCTGCTATCAGTTGCTTCAAAAAACCCCCCCCCGCCATTGTAATTCATGTGTCCGGCGTCCAGAAAGGGGCTGGACGCATAAATAGTGTGTGGCGGCCGTGGATCATAGAGCATGAATAGGGAATGGTGGCCGTGGATCATAGATCATGAATAGGGATGAGCCGAATACCCCCCTGTTCGGTTCGCACCAGAACATGCGAACAGGCAAAAAAATTTGTTTGAACACGCGGACACCATTAAAGTCTATGGGACACGAACATGAATAATCAAAAGTGCTAATTTTAAAGGCTTATATGCAAGTTATTGTCATAAAAAGTGTTTGTGGACCTGGGTCCTGCCCCAGGGGACATGGATCAATGCAAAAAAAAAGTTTTAAAAACAGCCGTTTTTTCGGGAGCAGTGATTTTAATAATGCTTAAAGTGAAACAATGAAAAAGTATAATATTCCTTTAAATTTCGTACCTGGGGGGTGTCTATAGTATGCCTGTAAAGGGGCGCATGTTTCCAGTGTTTAGAACAGTCAGCAAAATAACATTTCAAATGAAAAAAAGTCATTTAAAACTACTCACAGCTATTATGAATTGCCGGTCCGACAATACACATAAAAGTTCATTGATAAAAACAGCATGGGAATTCCCCACAGGGGAACCCCGAACCAAAATTTTTAAAAAAAATGACGTGGGGGGTCCCCCTAAATTCCATACCAGGCCCTTCAGGTCTGGTATGGATATTAAGGGGAACCCCGGCCAAATTTTTTTTAAAAATGGCGTGGGGTCTCCCTCAAAATCTATACCAGACCCTTCAGGTCTGGTATGGATTTTAAGAGGAACCCCGCACCAAAATTTTAAAAAAATGGCGTGGGGTCCCCCCAAAAATCCATACCAGAGCCTTATCCGAGCACGCAACCTGGCAGGCCGCAGGAAAAGAGGGGGGGACGAGAGAGCACCCCCCCCGAATCGTACCAGGCCACATGCCCTCAACATTGGAAGGGTGCTTTGGAGTATCCCCCCGAAAAACCTTGTCCCCAGATTGATGGGGACAAAGGCCTCATCCCCACAACCCTTGGCCGGTGGTTGTGGGGGTCTGGGAGTGGGGGGCTTATCAGAATCTGGAAGCCCCCTTTAACAAGGGGACCCCCAGATCCCAGCCCTCCCCCCTGTGTGAAATGGTAAGGGGGTACAAAAGTACCCCTACCATTTCACAAAAAAAGCGTCAAAAATGTTAAAAATGACAAGAGACAGTTTTTGACGATTCCTTTATTTAAATGCTTCTTCTTTCTTCTATCTTCTATCTTCCTTCGGTTTCTTCCTCCATCTTCTTCTTCTGGTTCTTCTGGTTCTTCCTCCGGTGTTCTCGTCCGGCATCTTCCTCCGCGGCGCAGGCATCTTCTTCCCTTCTTCTCGGGCCGCTCCGCATCCACCATGATGGGAGGCTCCCGCTGTGTGACGCTTCTCCTCTTCTGACGGTTCTTAAATAACGAAGGGCGGGGCCATCCGGTGACCCCGGCCCCCTCTGACGCACGGTGACTTCCCTGTCTGCCCCCCTCTGACGTCACGGGGAATGCCACAGGGAGGTCCCCGTCAAGTCCCCATGTGTCAGAGGGGAATTGACGGGGAGACACCCCCCAGGTACGAAATTTAAAGGAATATTACACTTTTATTGTTTCACTTTAAGCATTATTAAAATCACTGCTCTTAAAAAAACGGCCGTTTTTAAAACTTTTTTTGCATTGATCCATGTCCCCTGGGGCAGGACCCAGGTCCCCAAACACTTTTTATGACAATAACTTGCATATAAGCCTTTAAAATTAGCACTTTTGATTTCTCCCATAGACTTTTAAAGGGTGTTCCGCGGCTTTCGAATTTGCCGCGAACACCCCAAATTGTTCGCTGTTCGGCGAACTGGCGAACAGCCGATGAACTCATGTTCGACTCGAACTTGAAGCTCATCCCTAATCATGAATAGGGGTTGGCGGTCATGGATAGAGGGGGCGGTGCCTGTGCGCCCATAATGGATGGGCCGCAACTGTTGAGGAACATTGCTCTACATGGCTAGTATGTACAGATCATTTTCTGTGGGATTCTGTTTCATCTCATGTAATTTTCTTATTCAAAATTCAAAGACATGGAGACATTTGGAATACTTACATGCTGAAGTTTGAAATGAAGGCACTTTTTGGCAGGTCAACATTGAAGAAGACTTCTTTTGATACATTTCCTCGATTGACAGCTCTGCTTGTAATGACATTATGAGCGAAGCGAGATGTCACCTTACTGTTGATATCTACGCTGTAGACTTCTATATCACCAGCAGGCTAAATAATGCACACAATAATAAATGAATAAATCAATGCCTTGTGTAAATATAAAAAATATTTTGAGGTTGGTTAAATTAATGTATTTTATTTTTCAGTTAATACCTTCCCAAGGTTCACATAATTCATCAATCCCAGGAAGATTAGGTTTGAATGAGAATACATGCAAAAATAGGCTATAATAAGCTCCAAATTTTAGAAGAAAATGAAATGTTTTTTGTTAGTGTAAATATTATTTGAAAGTTTAAAAGTTTATATATTGATCATTTTACATATTGATTCATATTGCTCATATAAAAGCCTTCCTATACAAATAAACATTTAATAAATGATTAATCCATGCATCTGTGTAGTGTGTGCTGTTATGGTCTTAATTATAAAGTGGTTAATATAAAATTCACCAGACATTCAGTATAGGTGTATCTTCCTAATGAATGTGCTTTAAATTACAATGATTGATTCACCTACAGTGAATGGTAAATGTTAGATTGACTGCTTTACAAGTACTCCCCATATGTGTTGGGCTGTCTGAAACCCAGCACTAGTTATGCACTTTCTAAATGTTTCAGCAGATTATTATCCTCCTAAAGTGGTTATAAAGCCTAACCATTTTTTACCTTAAAACATTCCTTGCATTAAGGTAAAAAATGCTTAGGTAGTAATATCTCCCTTCACCTTCCTAATACTTACCTGAGCCCTCATTGGATCCAGCGCTGTGCCCATCTGCAGCAGCTCTCTCCCCTTACTTCCGGGTCTCACAGGTTTTGTTGAAGCAGCGGGAGCCATTGGTTCCCCCTTCTGTCAATCAAAGCCAGTGATGAGGGAGTTGGGGGGTAAGGCCAAGCCCTTATGTCTGTCTCTATAGATGCAAGCATTTTTACCTTACAATGGGCTGCAGGAAAGTAATTTGGAAAAGAATATATAAAACACAAAGAGTTGTGATGCTAAATAGCTGATAATTACACATAAAACCAAGTGAGGCTGCTATCAAAAGAGAGTGTTTTCAGAGTCACTTAAAAAGAATAAATAATGATATTTGAAGCGCTTCACAATGTGCATAAAAATGAGTATATATGAATAAATATAAATAAATATAAATACTCAAAAAAATCCAGCGGTGAGTAAAATTCCTAAAAAATCCAGCAATCAAAAAAGTGTAAAATTATTAGTGCCACCAAATGTGTAAAAAAATCCACATAAAAAATCAACATAAAAACAAATATATAGGGATGTATTCAGAAGGTTCAATTATACAAATGTAGAATCCGATTGGTATAGAGCTTTGATCCAGTCCCACTAGCAAAGCTGTTTAAAAACACTTGCTTAATTAAGGTGCTCATTGACATTTATAGTAACAATGTTTCTTTTGCTTCTGTTCACAGCCAATATCATCAGCACAAAAACTTTCTTCAAATCGGTGGAAAGGAACAGCTATATACCAGTAACGAGTTGCCATTATGAGCCATGGTTAATCAACATTTCGAAGGGCCAGTTTATTCGCTTACGGAGAAATTGTTCAGAAAATAATGACTATCTTAAACAAGCTCAGTGGATAGGTAAGAGGTTTGAAGAAAAAGGGTACAATAAATGTTTTATAGAAGAAAAAATAACAGAAGTCAATCAAACCTCAAGAGAAGCGCTGATCCAAGATAAAATCAAGGTAAATGACAAAACAGATGACATACCTCTGATAATGGACTTCAGTGTACAACCGGGGAGGATGGAGAGGATTATAAAAAGACATTGGTCTATTTTAAAAACTGATACTACTTTGGCAAATATACTCCCAGAAAAACAGAGATTCATTTATAGACGAGCTCCAACTCTAAGGGACATCATAGCTAAAAATGTACCCAACCCACCCAAGAGAATAACTGATTTAACCTTTTTTCAGGGTAAAGGATTCTATCCCTGTAAAAGGTGTTATGCCTGCATAAATACTAATCAAAATGGATACAAATGTCAGAAATTTTCTTCAACAAATACTGGACAAGAATTTGAAATAAAGGATTTTATATCCTGCAGGACTGAGGGGGTGGTATATGCTTTACAGTGCTCCTGCTCCCTCCAATACATTGGCAGAACGAAACGACCAATGTGGAAGAGAATAAGAGAGCATATCCAGAACATTAGAAAAGGCTATCCAAAACACAGTGTTTCAAAACATTTTGATAGGTATCATAACAGAGACCCTAGGGGTCTCCAATTCTGGGCTATTCAAAAGCATAAGGCTCATTGGAGGGGTTCCCATAAAGTGAGGGAACTCAGCAAGAATGAATCCAAATGGATATTCCAGATGGGTACATTAGAACCACATGGTTTGAACATTGAATTCGACCTGAATTGTTTTATTTCTGATTTTTAGAGGTTTTTTCAGATTTATATATATTTTTATGGTATATATTTTATTTTAATGTTTTATATTTTTTTATATTTTTTATTTTTTGGTCCTAGATTCTCATTATTTGTCCAATATCAGTTTTTTCTGAGTGGCAATATTTGGTTCAGTTCTAGCAATTAAATAATGGTCATCATCCATTTTTGCAATGTTCTATCAGGGAATTTTTAGATTTTAATTTTACATTTTAATATTATCTCCCTATTTCTTATATCATATCTTATTTTAATTTTATATATGTGTATTTTTTATTCATATATATCATGTCATCTTGTTTAGTCCGTTTTCCATACATTTATGAGCAGAGCATGTGGATACCCCATTTTTGTAATATTATGGGGCACTGGTCAATTATCAAAACCATTAGAGACAATGCTTTGCTATATATTCCCTCTGTGAGATGTTATACCAATTGTGACCACTGGAGGGAGTTGAAGAAGTAAACGTGATTAGAGATATCAATATATATATTTTTTACTCTTTACACACTGCGTTTTTTACACACGGAATCGTGGTTTTGATAAACCAACGATATTCATATGAATTACATGTCTAATAAAAGTAGGTTTTAACAGGATTTAAGTCTATGCAGGAAGCAGGATGATGATTAATTCATGCTGTAGCCATGGCAACCACTCTTCTGTTGTGCTATAAAGCTGAGTCCGTCAGAGCTTGTATTATCCTTGAAAAAGTCACGTGACTGTGATGCAACACGTGGGAGGAGCCAAGGACGCTCTGTGCAGATCAGCAGTATCACACAGTGTACTGCAGTGAATCTGCTCCTGTCTAAGGCGGCTGACTGCTATAGTAAAACCTGCATATGCCTTATCATTATAAGGCACACGTGAGTGGATTGAAGTCTCTTATCTGCCTGTCAAATGAGATCTGTTTATGATTCTCACATTGGTTGTGAACAGAAGCAAAAGAAACATTGTTACTATAAATGTCAATAAGCACCTTAATTAAGCAAGTGTTTTTAAACAGCTTTGCTAGTGGGACTGGATCAAAGCTCTATACCAATCGGATTCTACACTTGTATAATTGAACCTTCTGAATACATCCCTATATATTTGTTTTTATGTTGATTTTTTATGTGGATTTTTTTGGTGGCACTAATAATTTTACACTTTTCTCACCGCTGGATTTATTTGAGTATTTATATTTATTTATATTTATTCATATATACTCATTTTTATGCACATTGTGAAGCGCTTCAAATATCATTATTTATTCTTTATTCCTGTGACACAGGAAAGTAATTTGCACAACTCCCTCATTAACACAAACAGTGCTGACAGGGGAATCCCTCCTGCTAAGAGATTAAGTTCCACCGCGGGGGGGCAGGGAGGGCGGGGGAAGCCATACTCACTGGGAGAAGACAGTAATTATTGCTTGTGGCTATAGCAAATAGTAAATCCGACAGGCTGGTTGTACTCAAGTTGATCAATCGATCAACTTGGTACATTTAGCCTGCCTACACATAGCAGAAACGGGCCTAGATTCGAACCATCTATGGCCCGCCTAAGAGGTAGTTAGTTTGGGAGATCAAATATCTCCCCTACAGCCTTGCCTATTCAGCACAGAGAGAGTGAGTGGATGATGGAAAGAAAGAGGGCTTCCTGTAGCTATTATGAAGTAGGGGGTTAGTGCTAATAGCCAGTGTGAGGTGTGTTGCCTGTTTTGCCTCATTGCTGAAGTTAACTCATTTTTGTAGCATAACATAGCTACACACAGCCACTATCTGCACAGTGTATAGCTGGCTACTGTGTTTCAGTTCTGACCTGTTAAATTCCCTGGTGAGAACAGCAGTACAGTTGCAGTAGCCAGCTACACACTGCGCAGATCATGGCCGTGTGTAATGGAATGCAATCTCAGCTATGTGCTTTGTGAGGAGAAGGAGCTCTGCAGTAGCCAGCTACACACTGTGCAGACTATGACACACTTCACTGTGGCATCGCAGTGCATTGCTGGCTGATGATTGGCCAAGCATGCACTATGACCAGCATGCTTGGCCAATCACAGCGCCGTCAGTCGAGAGAGCTGTAATTGGCCAAAGCCAGGGTGGCTTTGGCCGATTATGGCTCAGGGGGTTTAGAACACGCCCCACACTATATAAGGCCGCCTGCATGGCGGCCCTGTGTAGTGTGTTCCAGCGTGCTTAGAGAGAGAGAGACAGTGTCATTTCATTTGAGTTAGCTAGATTAGGCAGGACAGGCAGTGAGTTAGCTGTACTTACAGTGTATTGTGTATATATATGCATCCCAGGTGTTGTGTATATATATATATATATATATATATATATATATATATATATATATATACACTGTATTCAGTTTAGCTAGATCCGTTCCTGTTATCTTCCTACTGACAGGCAGGCTTGTCTTGTTACAGTATTTACAGCTACCTGAAGAAAATTGCTGGTGTTCTTTTGATCCTATTAGTACCACAGTCAGGCAGCTAGACTATTTAGAGTTAGTGTAGTGCATCCTCCTCACAGTGTTCAGTTAAAGCTACAAGTTAGTTTAGTGTGACCTCTGCACAGTGTTCAGCTAAAGCTACAAGTTAGGGTAGTGTGTCCTCCTCACAGTGTTCAGCTAAAGCTACAAGTTAGTTTTGTGTGACCTCTGCACAGTGTTCAGCTAAAGCTACAAGTTAGGGTAGTGCGTCCTCCACACAGTGTTCAGCTAAAGCTACAAGTTGGTGTAGTGCGTCCTCCTCACAGTGTTCAGCTAAAACTACAAGTTAGTGTAGTGCGACCTCTGCACAGTGTTCAGCTAAAGCTACAAGTTACTGTAGTGCGTCCTCCTCACAGTGTTCAGCTAAAACTACAAGTTAGTGTAGTGCGACCTCTGCACAGTATTCAGCTAAAGCTACAAGTTAGTGTAGTGCGTCCTCTGAACAGTGTTCAGCTAAAACTGCAAGTTAGTGGTAGTGCGACCTCTGCACAGTGTTCAGCTAAAGCTACAAGTTAGTGTACTGCTTCCCCTGAAGAGTGTTCAGCTAAAGCTACAAGTTAGTGTAGTGCAACCTCTGCACAGTGTTCAGCTAAAGCTACAAGTTAGTGTACTGCGTCCTCTGAACAGTGTTCAGCTAAAGCTACAAGTTAGTGTAGTGTGTCCTCCTCACAGTGTTCAGCTAAAGCTACAAGTTAGTTTAGTGTGACCTCTGCACAGTGTTCAGCTAAAGCTACAAGTTAGGGTAGTGCGTCCTCCTCACAGTGTTCAGCTAAAACTACAAGTTAGTGTAGTGCGAGCTCTGCACAGTGTTCAGCTAAAGCTACCTGTAGAAGGTTGGTGGTGTTTTCCTGATCCTATCACTACCGCAGGCAGCTAAATAAGCTACAAGTTAGTTTTTTGCGAGCTCTGCACAGTGTTCACCTAAAGCTACCTGTAGAAGGTTGGTGGTGTTTTCCTGATCCTATCACTACCGCAGGCAGCTAAATAAGCTACAAGTTAGTTTTTTGCGAGCTCTGCACAGTGTTCACCTAAAGCTACCTGTCGAAGGTTGGTGGTGTTTTCCTGATCCTATCACTACCGTAGGCAGCTAAATAAGCTACAAGTTAGTTTTTTGCGAGCTCTGCACAGTGTTCAGCTAAAACTACAAGTTAGTGTAGCACGAGTTCTGCAGTGTTCAGCTAAAGCTACCTGTAGAAGGTTGGTGGTGTTTTCCTGATCCTATCACTACCGCAGGCAGTTAAATAAGCTACAAGTTAGTTTTTTGCGAGCTCTGCACAGTGTTCACCTAAAGCTACCTGTAGACGGTTGGTGGTGTTTTCCTGATCCTATCACTACTGCAGGCAGCTAAATAAGCTACAAGTTAGTTTTTTGTGAGCTCTGCACAGTGTTCAGCTAAAGCTACCTGTAGAAGGTTGGTGGTGTTCTCATACTACAGGCAGGCAGTTGATTTTTCTAGCTACAGTATCAGTATATATATATATATCCCAGCTTAGTGCAGCTACAGGCCATTAGTATGTCTGGAAGGCCAACAAGGAGAGGCAGACAGTCACAAGCCAATAAAAGAGGACAAGCAGACTCTGTGTCTAGAGGCAACAGTGGTGGTCGTGGAGACGGTGCATCCTCATCATTATCAGCACGTGGCCGTGGGACACGCTTGACCTTTTTTTTGGCAGCTAGCCATGTTGAGCTGCAACATGCAGAAGACTTGGTCGAGTGGATGACCAAGCCGTCCTCATCCTCCACATCCTCTCTCACCCATGCTCAGGGCACTTTGTCTGGCAAAGCAGCTGCCAAGGCGGCCTCTTCCCTCGGTTCAATGGCATCAGTGACTCCTTCCCTAGCCCCACCATGTCCTCCTGAGGAGTCCCTCGAACTGTTTGACCACAGTGTTGGGTACATGCTCCAGGAGGATGCCCAGCATTTAGAAGGCTCTGATGATGATACTGAGCTAGATGAAGATAACGTGAGCACGGACAGAGGGGGTGCCCAAGAAGGACAGCAATCTGGTAGTCATGCTCCCCCTGCTGCAGCATCCTGCCAGGTTTGCTCCAGTGATGAGGAGGGAGGGGATGATGAGGTCACTGACTCAACGTGGGTGCCTGATAGGAGAGGAGAGGAGGAGGCACATCACCAATGAGGAAGGATGCCCTCCAGGGGCCAGCCTAAGGGCAGCACACTGACTGCATCACACCCCAAAGCTCCGCATGTGCAGGGCGCTGCTGTCTCTGCGCGTTATTCTAAAAGTTCTTTGGTGTGGGCCTTTTTTGAGACGAGTGCATCAGATCACACCACTGCTATTTGCAACATATGTCTCAAGCGTATCTCGCGTGGCCAAAACATCTCCCGCTTGGGCACCACATGCTTGACCAGACATATGTTGACCTGCCATGCAGTTCGTTGGCATATCTAAAAGACCCACACCAAAGAACAAAGAGGACCTCTCCTTGCTCCTCATCAGCTGAGATCTCCAACCCCACTATACCTTCAGTCCTCTCTGAGACCTGCACTGAGAGGAATGAAGGTGTAGAATTAGGTGTGTCACAGCCAAGTACTTGTGGGCAATCTGCTTTCGGTACACTGACGTCAGATTGTACCAGGCACATTTTCCTGCCCCAGCTGCTGCACCGCCGAAAGAAGTTCGCTCCCAGCCATCTACATGCCCAGCGGTTGAATGCTAGCTTGGCAAAATTGCTAGCACTTCAACTGCTGCCTTTTCAGTTGGTAGACTCTGCCCCCTTCCATGAGTTTGTGGAATGTGCAGTTCCTCAGTGGCAGGTACCCAAACGCCACTTTTTCTCACGGAAGGCGATTCCGGCTCTCTACCAGCATGTGGAAGGCAATGTCCAGCGGTAAGGTGCATATTACCGATGACTCATGGTCCAGCAGGCATTGACAGGGGCGTTACCTAAGTTCAGTTCGGTGTTCAGTGCAGTAGTGCTGGAGGTTGTTCCACCACCACGCCTCCAAAATGCCACTACTAATGATTGTGACACCCCTCTCTCCTCCACCCCCTCCTCTTCTTCTTCCTCCAAGGCCTCTTCCTGAGCTTTGTCCTCGGAACCAGCGGTGCTCTGTAGCTGTTCAAGGGGCTACGCAAGTATGCAGGCCAAAAGATGCCATGCGGTGCTTGAGCTGGTGTGCTTGGGGGACAGGAGCCACACTGGGGAAGAGGTTCTGTCAGTTCTGCAGGGGCAGGTTCAGAGGTAGTTGACGCCACCCCAACTTAAAGCAGCAATGGTGGTTTGTGACAATGGCACCAACCTCCTCTCTGCCCTCCCACAGGGACAAATGACCCATGTGCCCTGTTTGGCTCACGTCCTTAACTTGGTGGTGCAGCAGTTCTTGGCAGGTAACTGGGCTTACAGGATGTCCTGAGGCAGGCCAGGAAAGTCTGTGTGCATTTCCGCCGGTCATATAATGCCAGTGCTCGGCTGGCAGACCTCCAAAAGGAGTTTAACCTGCCCAAGAACCGCCTAATCTGTGACATGCCCACCAGGTGGAACTCAATGTTGACCATGCTGCAGCAGCTGCACACGCAGCAGAGGGCCATCAATGAGTACCTGTGCGACTATGGCACCAGGACAGGGTCAGGGGAGCTTGTTTTTTTTCCCCATGCACTGTCCTGTCACCATTTGAGGAGGCCACAAGGATGGTGAGCAGTGACAGTGCATGCATCAGTGACTCTGTCCCCCTTGTCCACCTGTTGGAGCACACGCTGCGTGGAATAATGAACAGGGCACTTGAGGCAGAACAGAGGCAGGAAGAGGAGGACTTCCTTAGCTCTCAAGGCCCCCTTTATCCAGACAGTGTTCCTGCATGCCCGCCGATCACAGAGGAAGAGGACGAGGAGGAGAAGGAGGATTGTGTCAGTATGGAGGTGGAGCCTGGCACTCAGCATCAGCAGCAGTCTTTAAGGGATCAGTCCCAAGAAACACATGGACTTGTACGTGGCTGGGAGGAGGTGGCTGCGGACAATGTCGTCCTTAGTGACCCAGAGGACTCCAGACCGAATGCCTCAGCAAACCTACGCTGCATGGCCTCCCTGATCCTGCAAAGCCTGCGTATGGATCCTCGTATTCGTGGTATCAAGGAGAAGGACCAATACTGGCTGGCAACCCTCCTTGATCCACGTTACAAGGGTAAGGTTGTGGACCTTATCTTGCTGTCGCAGAGGGAGCAGAGGATGAAACATCTTCGGGAGGCCTTGCAGAAAGGTCTGTGCAACGCGTTCCCAGAGACTGGGAGGTTACAAACTCCTGTTTCTGGACAACGTGTTGCTGAGGCTTCAGTCAGTCAAAGAAGGAGCGGTGGAGAAGTTGGCCGTCTGACCGATGCGTTCAATTTTTTGGTCCACAGCCCCAAGGTATGATCGGTTCCAGCAACCTGTTTTACATGGTGCAGGAATACCTAGGGGCAAGATCTGACTTGGACACCTTTCCCACCGAAAATCCTCTGGGTTACTGGGTCTTGAGGATGGATCACTGGCCAGAGCTTGCACAGTATGCAACTGAGCTACTGGCCTGTCCTGCATCCAGCATTCTTTCGGAACGCACATTCAGTGCTGCTGGAGGCTTTGTAACCGATCACAGGGTGCGTCTGTCCACCGACTCGGTCGATCGACTGACCTTCATAAAAATGAATCAGTCTTGGATCACCACCAGCTACCAAGCACCTGATGCTGATGTAACTGAATAATTTTTTTTGAAATCTCAGATCCCTTCAAAGACTGCCTATGCTGATGCTGAGTGACTATCCTGAGTAATTATCCTCTTCCTCCTCAATGATCACGCTGATAGCTTTTTGGTTCTGGGCACCACCACCAGTGCCTAAGGCCCAATTTATCAGCCCCTGTTTAACAGGGGCGTGAAATTACAATTTTTGATGCAATACTTTGCAGCAGGGCTCGTTTCTGCGTTCCAACTAGAGTATCTGTGAGGGGTTGCAGTGTTGTGGCACCAGTGCCTAATGCCGCGTACACACGGTCGGACTTTTCGTCTACAAAAGTCCGACGGACGCGGACAGACAAAAGCTGGCTGACAATCCGATCGTGTGTGGGCTTCCCCGGACTTTTAGTGGACTTTCAGCTGACTTTTCCAGCCGCAAATCTGACGGACTTTAGATGGGAAACATGCTTCAAATCTTTACATCGTAACTACGCCGGACCCAGAAATCCGCTTGTCTGTGTGTTAGTCCGACGGGCAAAAACCCACACTAGGGCAGCTATTGGCTACTGGCTATCAACTTTCTTATTTTAGTCCGGTGTACGTCATCACGTACGAATCCGTCGGACTTTTGTGTGATCGTATGTAGGCAAGTCGTTCGTAAGAAAGTCTGCCGCAAGTCCGACAAAAGTCCGACAAAAGTCGAAAGTCTGTCGGACAGGCTGTCAGACTTTTGTAGATGAAAAGTCCGACCGTGTGTACGCGGCATAAGGCCCAATTTTTCAGCCCCTGTTTAACAGGGGCATGTAATTACAATTTTTAATGCAATACTTTGCAGCAGGGCTCGTTTCTGCGTTCCAACTAGAGTATCTGTGAGGGGCTGCAGTGTTGTGGCACCAGCACCAGTGCCTAAGGCCCAATTTTTCAGCCCCTGTTTAACAGGGGCGTGTAATTACAATTTTTGATGCAATACTTTGCAGAAGGGCTTGTTCCTGCGTTCCAACTAGAGTATCTGTGAGGGGTTGCAGTGTTGTGGCACCAGCACCAGTGCCTAAGGCCTAATTTTTCAGCCCCTGTTTAACAGGGGCGTGTAATTAAAATTTTTGATGCAATACTTTGCAGCAGGGCTCGTTTCTGCGTTCCAACTAGAGTATCTGTGAGGGGTTGCAGTGTTGTGGCACCAGCACTAGTGCCTAAGGCCTAATTTTTCAGCCCCTGTTTAACAGGGGCGTGTAATTACAATTTTTGATGCAATACTTTGCAGCAGGGCTCATTTCTGTGTTCCAACTAGAGTATCTGTGAGGGGTTGCAGTGTTGTGGCACCAGAACCAGTGCCTAAGGCCCAATTTTTCAGCCCCTGTTCAACAGGGGCATGTAATTACAATTCTTGATCTAAAATTTCACAGCAGGGCCCGTTTCTGCGCCCACCAAGAGTAACTGTGAGGACTTACAGTGTTGTGACACTAGCACCACCACCACCAAAGGCCCAATTTTTCTACCCCTGTTCAACAGGGGCATGTAATTACAATTCTTGATCTAATATTTCACAGCAGGGCCCTGTGAGGGCTTACAGTGTTGTGGCCACAACAACACCTAAGGCCCAAATTTCTGCTGAGTATATAGGGCAGGCCCCTACTTTCAAACATCCAACTTACAAATGACTCCTACTTGCAAACGGAAGGAGATAACAGGAAGTGAGATGAAATCTACCCCTATGGAAATTCTCTCCTGTAAGAGCTAATATGGGAAAAACATTTCTCCTTTAAACTGATGCTTTATCACCAATCCTTGTTTCACAAAAAAAAACAAATTTTCAAAAAACATTTGTCATTGGGACAAAAAGTGAGGTGAAATTTTCTGAAGAGGAGCACAGACAGCAAAACAAATGTCACAGGGGTGATAACCCTTCCCTATGTTTTCCAAAAAGCTTAAAACAGATTTTTTGGCTGGAGCTAAACACGTTAAAAATGTACCAGTTCAAAATTACAAACAGATTCTACTTAACAACAAACCTACAGTCCCTGTCTTGTTTGCACCGCCTGTATACTTCTGTTCAGAGTACAGAGCCTGTATACTGCTGTTTCCTTTTTTAATTTGGGTGCAGGGTTCCCCTTAATATCCATACAAGACCCAAAGGGCCTGGTAATGGACTGGAGGTTACCCATGCCATTTGTCTCACTGATTTTCATCCATATTGCCAGGACCCCACATTACATTAAAGCTGCAAGCAGTTTTAAATGACTTTTTTTTCTTTAAAATGACATTTTGTGCAGGGACTGTTCTAAGCACGGGAAACACGCGCCACTTTACAGGCATCCTATAGACACCCCCCAGGTACGATATTTAAAGGAATATTTCACTTTTTTTTTTTTGTTTACTTTAAGCATCATTAAAATCACTGGTCCCGAAAAAACGTCCGTTTTTAAAAGTTTTTTTTGCATTGATACATATCCCCTGGGGCAGGACCCGGGTCCCCACTCCCTTTTTAGGACAATACAATGCAAATTAGCCTTTAAAATGAGCACTTTTGATTTCGAACGTTTGAGTCCTATAGACGTCAATGGGGTTCTAACGTTCGTGTGAATTTTCGGTCCGTTTGCAGGTTCTGGTGCGAGCCGAATCGGGGGGTGTTCGGCTCAACCCTACTCCCTGTACACTGCCCTGCTTACTCCCTGTACACTGCCCTGCTGCCCCATGTCCTCTGTTCTGCTGAGTCCTGTACACTGCCCTACAAACTAATAGCCTCTGCACACTGCCCTACAAACTGCTGACCCTATTCTCTGCCCTGCCGACCCCCTGTACACTGCCCTGCTGACCTCCCATCTCTGCACCCCCACCAAGGCTAGATCTGGCCCTGTTCTGTACTAACCTTTTGCTGCAGAAAGATGTTTTTGTTTCTTTTTGGCTAACACAGACTTTGATTTCACAAGACTATAGTTCTAATGCCCGTTTTCACACTTAGAGCACACTTGTAGTAGGCAGGGTTGCTAACAAATTTCGTTTGATAGATGGAAACTAGCCTGGCTGATTTATAGGGGATTCACTGCCATTTCCCTAACTCTGGATTTGATGCACCTCCCTCTTCTGTCACTAGATTGCATTGTTGCCTGTGGCATTAGAATGACCAGGGAATAGTGAATTCAGACTAGGAAGGGGTGGGTTGTCTCAGACAATTGGCAGGGGTTACTGTAGTCCCTTGGCCTGCTAGGAGAGCCTATTTATTTGGGAGGAGTCAGGTGATCGGGGTTCTGTGCCCCTGTACATGTCGGTGGACGTGTGTTACAAGGCTTCGGGTTGCTAGGCCAGAAGCCTGGGCCTACCCCAGGAGCACCTGGCTGCTAGGCTGTCTGAGGCCTATCCAGGTTTGACAGAAACAGCGTGGGGTTGGGGCTTTCGGCGGGAAGCCCAACCAAGTTGCAGAGGTTCCACTGGATGGGGGGAACCGCATCGTTGCTAGCGGTGAGGGAGAAGCAGTTGCCACCTGGGACAACCACTCCTGTTACCAAAGGCAAGTGAGGATCAAGGTCAGAGATAAAGGATATCAGAGGCCAGTTATGGAAGTCTGAAGAAGTACCAGAGGAGCCTTTTCACCAGCTGGGGGATGGTGAACAAGTGGGAAAGCTTCAGCAGAGTGCCAAGTCAGAACCCAGTGGGTTAGCAGGGGTGATGCTTGAGGAGAATACAGCGGGTTAGCTATGGAAGAGCTCAGGGGATCCAGTGATGTCTGGGATCTTGAAGTCTAGTGAGAGACCGGGAGCTCAGTGAGTGAAGATCTACAGTAGGATACTGTGAGATATGAGAGAAGATCTATAACGGGTTACTGTTAGTTATGTGTATGGATCTCTATTGACTGGTCAAAGTTCAGTTGCCATAGGAGACAGCACTTCTACAAATACAGTTGCTGCATCCAGCTTAAATGCCCTCTACCTGTATAGCTGTCTGCCTATTATTTTTGTCTAGGAGTCTGCCAATTAATATTGCATCTGCCTAAGAGTGTCCTGGCACTAACCCTCTTCCCCAGCTCTGTTAAGAGACAATAAATCTCTTTTTCTTGCATTCCAAAAAGTGACTGCACCCATGTTTTCAACTTGAAATACACCCACCATGCCTAATAACCCACACTACAAGGAAGGATGTCAGCTCTCCCTGAATTTGGAGGTCACCATCAGGCCTTTGGAGGTCGGGCATGCCACTACACACTATATAACACTGATAAGGCATAACATTATAACCACCCACCATGAGCCATCGAGCCATTGATTCCTCTAGACCTCTAAAAGGTATGCTGTGGTATCTAGCATTATAAGTAGCAGATCCTTTAGGTCCTGTAAGTTGCGAGGTGAGGCCTCCATGGATCAGACTTGTTTTTCCAGCACATCCCACATACCTCAAACTTGGTATTGTATTCCTCAAACCATTCTTGATTTAGATTAGGCCACCATTGCTCCTGTGGTCCAGTTCTGATGCTCACATGCACATTATAGGTGCTTTCGACTGTGGACATGGGTCAGCATGGCCACCCTGACCAGTGTCCTGGCCCTAACCCTCTCTCCCACAGTTCTGTTAAGAGACAATATATCTCTTTTTCTTGCATTCCAAAAAGTGACTGGCGCCCATGTTTTCAACTTGCAATACACCCACCATGACTAATAACCTACACTACAAGGAAGGATGTCAGCTCTCCCTGACTCTAGAGGTCATCATCAGGCCTTTGGTGGTTGAGGATGCTGCTACATTTGGTGCCCAATATGGGGCAAAGGTGTTATTCCTGCAGTGGCCGCCCCTAGCAACGGACTGCAACTACAATGGGATTTCGTTTGGCTCCGTAAGAGGGTGGCCTGTAACATCTTTATTCCTCATAGACTGTGTTATTATCCATCTCAACTATGTGGGGAAGAACTGACGTGTCTTATTGCTCATGGGAGAGTGTCAGCCTGGTCTTTTGTCACTTTACGCCAGTGCTGCAGGGGTTAAGGCATACTCTATTAAAGCTTTGGTGCACCGCAAGAGAAAGGAGGCGGGCACTCAAGTTCCCGGTGAGCGTGTAAACCAATCCCAGGGGGAGGAGTTGTCGCTCTGCAGAGGAGGAGAAGGAGACGTCATTACTTGAACATGTGCTGCGGTGTTGTTATCGAGAGGGAGATATGGCGAATTGGAAGCTATACCCTCCAGGTGTTGGTCCCAGCCTGAGTGGACCGAAAATCAGCTTGACAGATACCGGAGTGTGGTATGTACCAAAAGGTAACCTTGTGCTCTACACTGAGGGAGGTTATGAAGCTATTGGGCTACTCTGTGAGAAATGTTCCAGCTTTGCTACCAGTGTACGGCCCTGAATCCTCTGTGGGCACTGCGGGGAACCCTTGCTTGAGGTAGTCTTGCCAATGTCACCCCCACGAGTATTAGCTGTGGATTGGAACAAGAATGTTAGCATTGAGGGAAACACCACTGCAATCTTCTGGCCTACCAGAGACGCTGCTCCTCTGACACTTGTGTCTGCTCCAAGGCCAGGTACTCCAGTCATCTCCCAGACCGCGGTCGGGCCCAGCTGCAATAATTGATGACAGAACCTCCTAGGAAGAAGACACCGGAGACCGGTAAGCCTGCTTTGGGTGAAAGTGGTGTGCCTGTGGGGACTGTAAAGCCTGTGGCCCGTAAGGGAGTGGAGTCTGATATACCTGTGGTTGCCATTTCAAGGAGCAACCTGCTCCCAGCCGAAGAGTGCTCTACTATATCTGATTCAGACATCCCATCTGATTGGATTTCTGAACTGTTCTCGGACACTTTGTCCTGGCCTGAAAAACGGACTGATAGTGATGAGGAACAGCCTTGTGATGTAGAAGAGGATGAGATCCTCTCGGTTAAGGCCTCCAGTGTCAAGATTGAACTGTCTACTGATGTAGTACCACACCTATGCCTTGTGAACACCTTTGAGGAGAGAACAGTGGGCCAACCAGGCCTGAATTCCTAAAACTGCTAAATCTAAACCATTTCTGTCACTTGGACTACCCTGTAAACCTGAAACCCTTGAGTTCAATGCACAGCAGACACACAGGTTTTACCAGGCTGTGAAGATCCCAAAGTGCTGCCTAGGCTGTCCAAGCTACAGAGAATTGTCATAAACAAGGTAGCCAAAGAATATGGCTATCTATATCTGTATGTACCGCTTGTCTGGAAAAGGAGATTCAGGAAAAGAGAATGCAATGGAATGCTTTCTGGAATTAGTACATGAGTACATTTAGATAGACTCTTTGTGGTGAATTGAAGATGTTCCCACGACTTGCTTATAAGTAAGCAAACATCCTACAGACTTGGGATTATGGTCACCACATTCATTTTGATTGTTCGTCGGCTTAACCAAAAGGATATACAGCACTATATCACCACAACTGGCTCAAGTGGAAAGCTTTTGCAATTGCCTAAACCCAGATATTATTGGTGATATCTCTGGACTGTAACAAGTTCATCTTAACCAGAGTGGATTACAAAATTGTTAGTGGAGTTATACTGACTTTGTTGAAAGTTGCTCCACCCTTGGAAAAGGTTGATGCGGGGACATTCCTGCCTGTGCTGTACTGCTGGAATGTGTTCCTGAATCCCAGCAGTTGCAGGAAGAGCCTTAAAAGAGGCATGCTGGCCTGTGCCCTGGAACTGCCAGTGTGCCTCCCTCTGAAAAGTGACATGCTGATCTGATGTTGTGGAATTTCAGCATGTTTGTTTCTTCATTAATGAGGAAAATTGATCTCAGTTCCCAGCTGTGTCAAGGGCAGTCTGAGAAATACTTAAATCACAAGGAGACTTTGTTGACCAGGAGAATGGACAGTTCTTCAATAATTACGGTCCCTCGCATGTTGGCATGGCTAAATGTGTTGCATGTAAATGGCCATGCACCTGTCCCATAAGTTATCCCTATGAAGAAGGGAAGCTGCTGGCAAATGAAAGTCTTTGTCCTTGGAGCCAAAAGTTGTTATACCTCAAGTGAAATGATCATTGAACTTTGGGGCTCCAAGGACAATGGGGTGTTTAGTTAGTTAGGTAGGATGTGCTGTGGCAAAAAGGGCAAGTTCTTACCTTAAAGTGGTTTATTGGACTGAAATATTACACGAGGACTGTTTTCTTATACGGACCACCAGGTGGCATGAGAGTGCCAGCCTGAGTGAGTCCTAAGTTCATTTTTACTAAAATTCCTGAATAGATTGCTAAGTGAAATATTTTTTTGAGAATTGTTATGGAAAGGGGGTGGCACCCTCAAGGGGGTGGGGGCCATTTTCAGCTGTAGATGTGTCTAGATATAGTCATTGCTAAAAGTATGTATGTAGATTGAAATATATCACTGTGTTCATTTTTTTTCACTATTTGTTAATCTCGGCCGAGAGTGAACAAACTTCACTTATGTACATATTGCACCGTACTACTGTAGGACTAGGATGTGTTTCTATGTTGTCTATTTCTTCTCTTTCAGGTGTTCCAGCACCCTTCGTGTCTTCTTTGGCTAAGGAGAGACAATGTCCTTGATTTGCATACTAATGCTAATTTTTCTATTTCCTATTATGTATATACTAGATAGATAGTTAGGATATAAGATTACTGTTATTGCATTTTTCCCTCATTTGTTCGGGTGGTCCGCCACACGTAAAACTGTAAATACTGTCTTATATTCATTGCCCTTGTGTGAACTTCCACTTGCCTTTGTACATAATGGGGGTTATTTACTAAAGGCAAATCCACTTTGCCCTACAAGTGCAAACTACAAGTGCAAAGTGCACTTGAAATTGCACTGAAAGTGCACTTGGAAGTGCAGTTGCTGTAGATCCGAGGGGGACATGCAAGGAAAATAAAAAACGGAATTTTAGCTTGCACATGATTGAATAATAAAATCAGCAGAGCTTTCCCTCATTTCAGATCTACCCCTCAGATTTACAGCGACTGCACTTCCAAGTGTACTTTCAGCGCAATTTCAAGAGCACTTTGCACTTGTAGTGCAAAGTGGATTTGCCTTTCGTAAATAACCCCCAATCTATGTTTACGTATTTCATGTAGTACGCCACATGTGTTGTTACCATTTTTCATTCTTCCCCGTTACCCTACCTACCTATCCAGGTTTGACAGAAGCAGCGCAGGTTGGGGTTTCCGGCCGGAAGCCCAACCAAGTTGCAGAGGTTCCACCGGACGGGGGAACCACATCGTTGCCAGCGGTGAGGGAGAAGCAGTTGCCACATGGGACGACCACTCCTGTTACCAGAAGCAAGTGAGGATCAAGGTCAGAGTTAAAGGAGACACAGTCGCCATTTAGGGACAACCACTCCTGTTATCAGAGGCCAGTTATGGAAGTTGAAGAAGTACCAGAGCAGCCTTTTCACCAGGCGGGGGACAGTGAACAAGTGGGAAAGCTTCGGCAGAGTTCCAAGCCAGGGACCCAGGGAGTTAGCAGGGGTGACGCTTGAGGAGAATACAGTGGGTTAGCTGTGGAAGAGCTCAGGGATCCAGTGATGTCTGGGATCTTGAAGTCTAGTGAGAGACTAGAAGCTCAGGGAGTAAAGATCTACAGCAGGATACTGTGAGATGTGAGAAAAGGTCTATAACGGGTTACTGTGAGTTACGTGTATGGATCTCTATTGACTGTTCAAAGTTCAGTTGCCATAGGAGACAGCAGTTCTACAAATACAGTTGCTGTATCCAGCTTAAAGGCCCTCTACCTGTATAGCTGTCTGCCTATTATTTTTGTCTCGGAGTCTGCCAATTAATATTGCACCTGCCTAAGAGTGTCCTGGCACTAACCCTCTCTCCCCCAGTTCTGTTAAGAGACAATAAATCTCTTTTTCCTGCATTCAAAAAAGTGATTGGCGCCCATGTTTTCAACTTGCAATACACCCACCATGACTAATAACCCACACTACAAAGAAGGATGTCAGCTCTCCCTGACTCTGGAGGTCACCATCAGGCCTTTGGAGGTCTGCATGCCGCTACACACTATATAAACACTGATAAGGTATAACAATATAACCAACCTCCATGAGCCACCGAGGCATTGTTTCCACTAGGCCTCTAAAGGTATGCTGTGGTATCTAGCATCATAAGTAGCAGATCCTGTAAGTTGCAAGGTGAAGCCTCCATGGATCAGACTTGTTTTTCCAGCACACCCCATATACCTCAAACTCGGTATTGTGTTCCTCAAACCATTCTTGATTCAGATCAGGCCACCATTGCTCCTGTGGTCCAGTTCTGATGCTCACATGCCCATTATAGGTGCTTTCGGCTGTGGACGTGGGTCAGCATGGCCACCCCCACCAGTTTTTGGCTATGTAGCCCCATTCACAACAAACTGCAGTGCACTGTGTGTTCTATTGTAAGCAGCATGAATCTTTTCAGCAATTTGAGTAACAGTAGCTTCTCCAGTGGATCGGACTACAAAGGTTAGCCTTCGCTTCCCACGTGCATCAATAAGCCTTGGTCACCTATGACCCTGTCATTGGTTCACCAGTTTTCATTCCTTGGACTACTTTTGGTAGGTCTTGATCACTGCAGGCCGGCAACATTCCACAAGAGCTGCATAAGGGAGCTGTTCTGACCCAGTTGTCTAGCTTTTACAATTTGGTCCTTGTCAAAGTCGCTCAAATCCTCATGCTTGCCCATTTTTTCTGCTTTAAAACACATCAACTTCAGGGAAAACATGTTCACTTGCTGTCTAATATATCCTAACACATAGCTTGGAAAGGGGGCAACCGCAGAGAAGGAGGAGCAGACTACGCCGGTGGGGAACTCCAGAAGAGGAGGAAAGGGACCACTCTGTGGAATACTATTGCACAGAGCAGTTAAGTAAAACTTTTTTTTATTTTGATAAAAAAAAAATAGCCTTTTCAACCACTTTAAGTTCTTAGTTTAACTTTTAAATATACATGTTCACATTAAGTCTATATTTAATTAAAGATCAATGTGCAAAATGAATTACAATAGTTCAAAGTTTTATAAATGTTATTATAAAGCCTTATATGTGAAATTTACTTATGTTACAGTTCATTACTCTCCATTGTGCTTCCTTCATTCCCATTACCTTTTCAGTGGATCTCTTCTGTAATAAAAACACATAAAAGAAAATATTGTTATACATTGCAAATTGTAACAGAAAAGGTCAGAAAATTGGATAGAGTGAATTTTTTCTTTTTTAAGTTGGCACAATGAGTAATGTGCAAAGAGAACCTCATAGTAACTAATCAGATTTCAGTTTTCTGCAGTCTGATTACGATAGGAAGAGTTACAATTACTTTGTGTATGGTCACTGAAAACAGGTACAGGACTATAAAAAATAAACTCACTGGGATTCTAACCTTTACCTAAGCCTACCCAAATTTAAATGTTTGTAGTTCAAGTTAATAGACCAAAGCTGTTATGATGGTTACATAAGAAGAGTGAGAAAATTCAAAGCAGCTATATGGCATTGAAAAAACGGAGAGAACCTTACCACACATATACTTTCCTACTTTTATGTCATTTTTTTTGTCATTGTTGTATTGATCAGCATCAGGTTATCATTGTTCAGTAGTATGCTGACATCTAGTGGTAGTTTTTAGACATTACAACTTGTTTACTTATGTGATTTTGTATCTGTACCCTACCTGTTTAGTGCTAGTTAGTTCAGTCTTAGCCTGATCCACCCTGTTTCTTCTATGTTCCATTAGTGAGTGAGTACTTGTGTATGGCCATCTTTATACAAGTACATATGAAGGAGCGGAGGGAGACACTCAGTTGTCAGGCCTCATGCACATCTCCACGTAGCAAAAACTCACATTCCCGCATGCGTTTGTTTTGGGGCATTTTCACTCGTCACGCATAGGGCAGTCTATTCACTTGAATGGACTGCTCTACATGCAACAATCACCCCAGAGAAGCTCCAGAACTTTTTTTGGAGCCGTGCATGGTGCGTTACCGCAGTTTGTGGTGCTTTTGCCGCACTTGGGGAGCCTTTAACATATAATTACAACACAACCACGATGCAGAGTTGCAGTTGGTTTCTGAAATGCATGGCGAAGCGCACATTTTCTGTGCAGCTTTCCATGCGTTCGGAAACACACAGATGTGAATAGAGCCTCATTGTTCTTGTGTAAACGCACCAATTTCACTTTTAGACCTCGCTCACACCTAGAGTAGTGGGAGCGCATGTTTTTTAGCTCGTTTTTCCAGTGGCACACATAGGGCAGCCCATTGATTTCAATGGATTGCGCTACACATGGCAAAGTAGCTCATGGGACATTTTGGCGTGATGTGGGTTGCATGTTTCACTGTTTGTCACTTGATTTTTCACGTGGCAAAATATGTGTTTGCTTTTGTGTTTAGCGTGCCGTTAATTATTGGCACGAAAAGCTCAACTAGTTCATGTTAGGTGTACAAAGATGGCCATGTACTATACAATCTGATTGTACAATCTCATTTAGATTTACCAAAACGATATAATGGGAGGACACACCTATTTATCCAATCACTCTATCCAATCAGGCAGGCACTACATAATTCATGGCAGATCTAAAATAGATTGTACAATCAGATTGTATAGTGTATGGTAAGCTTTACAGAATGCAGTACACACTTCTCCTGTTTTCAATACTACAGCTCTATCCACATAGGCTGTTATGTGATCTCTCATTTCCTGCACACTCCAAAATTAACAATCTATACAAGATGAAATTAAGAAAAAATGGATGTCTGTGTATTTAGTAAGAACAGTGATCACTAATTAATTATACTGGAAAACCATGCACCTGGGGGTGGGTGGTAGTAATCTGCTTGAAGGGGGGAAGGCAGCCACAGGGGTGTGCTAAGGAGGTCAGCTGATTAATTCCTTCCGGTGTCTAACTGGCTTCTCTATCTGATGTCTACAAGCGATGAAGCTTTCTAGGAAATACAGCAATGGCTCAGGTAAGGCCTTATTCTCTACATGAAAGAAATCTTGTATTTTTTTGCAACAGAGGTACATTAATGGTGCACATAGGGGAGCTGTAATTTACAAAAAAAGAATGTGAACTTAGCCTTTAATCAAGCTATATGTGTCTTAATCAGCTGCAGCTAACATCAATATGTGCTCCCACAAATAGAATAAATAATAAAAAACAATAAAGAGTAGCGCTGCTGATGATTATATTAAAAAAAAAAATCGGTAATCAGTGCTCCTAACAGTGGCGGCCTGTCCATTAGGGGCGCCCGGGCGCCGCCCCCCCCATCTATGTGTCCGGCCCCCTGATCTATATGCAGGGTGCCCGACGCATGGATTCCAATAGGGGTTTTTTTTATTTATTTTTTTGACGCATGTGATTAGAGCCAGAGGCTCTAATAGGCTTCAAAATAGGGTGGGCTCGGGGCGCAGTGCACTGCGCCGTAAACCCATCCAGTTGTGTGACAATAGCGAATTAATATTTGCTATTGTAACACTGATTCTCCTCCCAGCCAATCAGGAAGTGGGTCGTGAGACCCGTCACCTGATTGGCCAAAAGGAGATCCGATCGGATTGGCCTGAAGGAGGAGACGCAGGGGAAGCGAGAAAGCAGCCGGAGAGAACAGCCCAGAGAGAAGCCAACGCCGCCAACAGCACTGCCCACGAGATAGGGTAAGTGCGGGGCCCCTACTACTGACTGACTGACCTGCCGCCACTGGCTAATGTGGCTAATAAACCCAAAAAACTACAAGGTATCAATCAGTGGATACACATATGAATGCACATAACAAATACAATTCCTAATTAATCATAATATAATTCAGTCCACAAAACAATGCAAAGTTTCTTCAGTAAATATCTTCAAATAAAATGCTTGAATTTTTCCATGATAATATACCCCACACCGCTGTGAATTAGATAATATTCCTAACACAAGGGTTCTTCAAAAAGTTTTTGCACTTTTTAAACTAAGTTTTATATATATATATAAATAAGTGCAGACATTTTTTAATTTAAAATTTATATATATATAAGTGCGGAAACTTTTTTAAATGATTTTAGTTGACTAAAATGTCCTGGAGATTTAGTTGACTAAATACGACTAAAACTAAAACAATTGTAGAAGACTAAAATGGGACTAAAGACTAAAACTAAATCGAAATGTGCTGCCAAAATTAACACTAGTGGTACCCTCCTAAAATAGAATGTACCTACATGTCTCACTTCTCTTACAAATGCCCAAAACAAGCACTTAACTTTCTAAATTAGACTAGTTTGCAGATCCATGCAAATCTTTATTTTATGCCTCTTAGCCAACTATATATTCAGAACTAATAGTTTATAGTACAAATACAGACAATTAGTAATAGTAAAAGTTATCATGTATGTTACAAGACAGTATTGCATATTATAATATAGTGTAACAGAGACTGCCTTGTTATCAGAGAGACTATCAAATTTAAAGCAGAGTTTCACCCAAAAGTGGAACTTCCGCTCATTGTACTCCTTCCCCCTTCAGGGTATCCTGTTTCCACTTCCGGGAGCTTCAGCCGCGGGTATTGACATCATCGCATGGGCTCCCTCCTCCTTCCCCGGCCCCCGGGCCAGTAGGAGAGAGGAGCAGAGCGGAGCCGCTTGCGCAGTAGGGTTCCTGGCGTGAAGCCATAAGGCTTCACTGCCGGGTTCCCTTACTCGCAATGGAGGAGGCATGCACCTGACAGTTGATGGAAACATCAGTTGCGGTGCCGACATCGCTGGACTCCAGGACAGGTAAGTGTCCGATTATTCGAAGTCAGCAGCTGCAGTATGTGCAGCTGCTGGCTTTTAATTTTTGCAGTGGTGGGCGGACCTCCGCTTTAAGGACTATAGGCTCAATTCACAAAGCTATAACACAATCATAGATATCTGTATTTTAGGAATGTGGCTATAATTTTTAAATCTTTTTGGACTCAACTAAAAATAACTGTCATAACTGTCATATCCTGGTGTGCTAGCTTTGTGACTTAAAGCAGTAGTAAATACCGATTGGACACTTGTACCACAGGTAAGCTTATAAAAAAAGCTTACCTGTAGGTACAAGGAACATCTCCTAAATGTGCACTGTTTAGAAGATATTCACGTTTTTTCCAGCTGGTGATGTCACCAGTGCATGGGCTCTGAAGAGACGGCATACTCATGCCTTCCCTGCAGAGCTTTATTCTGCAGCCGTGACTCCCATGCCCAAGGGTGGGAGAGACATCACCACAACTTGGCCATTCAAACAGCCGAAACCCACAAACCCGGAAGGAAGACAAGGTGTAGGTGAAAGCCCTGTTTGCGTTGACAGTGCGCTGCTGGAGGACTTCATTTTAGGGCATGTCTTTTATAATGTGCTAGTGCGTAATGCATTATGCGCTTAACTTGCAGGGAGATTTTTTTTGTTTTTAAATGGAAGAGTTCACTACCACTTTAAGTGATATGTCACAGAATCTGAAATGTGAGAGCCATTATCCTGTTATAAAGACTGACAACTTAGCAATGCTTTCACACAAGAGTCTAACATATTAGCTACTCTGCCATGTTAGAGACCCAAACATCAGTAGTGATATATAGGGAGATTTACTAAAACTGGAGAATTCAGAATCTGGTGCAGGTGTGCATGGCAGTCAATCAGCTGTTAAGGCCTGGTTCACACCTATGCAGGTTGCAGTTGATGCATATTCCAGGTGCATTTTGCATTTTTCAATACACATTTTTGATCCATTGAAGTCTATGGAACCAAAAACCAGAAAAAAAATCCCCGGCCCTTTCCATAAAATGCACAGATGTGAACTACATCCATAGGAAACCATGTTAAATGTACTGTAGTGCGTTTCTGCAAGACTGAAAATGCAATAAAAATGCATAGGTGTGAACCAGGACTAAGTTTAGTTTGTTCAATTAAGCTTTAGCAATAAAACCTGGAAGCTGAATGGTGTGTATGCAGAGCTGCACCAGATTTTGTGTGCTCCAGTTTTAGTAAATCTCCATCATAGTGTATGACATTACCATCTTATACTCAATATACACATGGAAGGTTGTCTCTAGCCCAGCCTACACAATTGTCCTTTGGTTTTGTTAAATGTCATATCCTCAGAATTCACACAACAGAGCCAGAGATACCTGAAGGCTAGCTTGAAGAAGAACTTTATAGTCCATTTTATTACCACTTTAAAGTGTTGGTAATATCTGCCACACCAACAATGAATGAAAGATATGCCCATGATCTAGAGAAGCCGAAACTTAGCAAAAGCAGTCTCCCACCCAATTTGAGAGCATCGGCATGTCTACTCTAAATCTTATTTTCCACTTGTCAGAAAAAGAAGATAAATTTACCTGAATTTTTCTGAGTCCTTCAATCACAAAATCACTGTTAACTGGAGTAAGGGCACAAAACAGCAAAGAGCAAACCAGCCGTAGACCAGCCATGTTTGCAATGTGCTTTTTCCTGTTTAAAACAGCAGCATGCCATCCAATATTTGAATCCATGTTAATAAATAATAGGAAATAAAATATTGCTAAACACCAGATTGCTTAAATGCCAGATAAGCTCATACTTTTAAAAACAGATACATATAATTCTAATTCTTCCCAATGGTCATCAAACCAATGTTCTGTGAGCTGTAGATAAAGCAATCATTAGCAGGGGTTCCCTAAGCCCATAAAGTTATTTCAAGGGTTCCACTATGTTCAGAAGGTTGATAATGGCTGCTTTACACTATGCCTGTGTGTAGGAAGTGTTGGCAGAAAACTATTGGGGACTACATTTTTCCCCTATTATGGGTTCCAAATGGCCATCTTGGGAGGCCAGCATCCCCCATTAGACGTCAAAATCCAGCAATATTTGTGCAGCCATCTTGATACAGAAGTACTTAAAAAGCAGTTTCTGCCATATTCAGCATACCTAAAGTGTGGGAGTAGGTCAGGGATAGAGCCCTGTTTGTTAGGGAGAAAGTAGGAGCAGTTTTTGGGAGGGGTACCTGACAAGGAGGGAAAGAGTAGTGGTTCTGAAGAAGCCCGCTAGATTGCAAAACGGGCGAAACACGCTAACCGTGGGGTCCACACCATGGGGCCCTAAGGTCTCACCATGACCTCTTTTTGGGAGTGCCGATCAACGAACTGTGAGTTCCCCTCCCGCACATACACTGACAATGGGTCTCCAGCAATGCCTGGTGATGTCCCACATAGCCCTATCTCCTACATTGGTGAAGGAGTTGGATGCAACAGCGTGGATTTGTATATCATTGGCCCGACTGACAAACTTTTATCGGGCATACTGTGAGCCCCTGCTGTGTCCATGATACTACAATGAAACTGAGTCAACTGAGTCACATATATCTACATGACTAGTAACTTTGAGTGACGTGGGGGTTCCTATGCTGATCTACGTTTATCCCAATTGTGCTTACTATGACCTTCGAGATAAGGTCTAATTAGGCAAAATCCATGATGAGCATTTAGAAGCACTATAGGGATATGAACTTGCTGCTAATGGAGTGAGCCCAGTTGTCTGGCCTGGCTGGTTATGCCATTTTTTTCAATAGTATAATTTTCAATCTCTCATCATACATGCACCATATGCTTGCAGCCTCTCAATCCTGGTGGCTTTATCTTTAAGGCTCAGTTGAGCGAATCACTAGATTAGCATTACTGGTGTGATGTATTTGATGAAGACATATTATATGTTTATCATTGTGATGTCATGGTAAGTCCTGTCTAAATGTGTGTGCCTTATTTTTAAAGTAACAACGTTGTTATTTTTAGTCAAGGGTGAAGGTGCTTAAGTATTTTTGATACCTAGATATACAGAATCTCACAAAAGTAAGTACACCGCTTACATTTTTGTAAATATTTTTTTATATCTTTTCATGCGACAACACTGAAGAAATGACACTTTACTACAATGTAAAGGAGTGTACAGCTTGTATAACAGTGTAAATTTGCTGTCCCCTCAAAATAACTCAGTACACAGCCATTGATGTCTAAACTGCTGGCAACAAAAGTGAGTACACTCCTAAGTGAAGATGTTGAAATTGGGCCCAATTAGCCATTTTTCCTCCCAGGTGTCATGTGACTCGTTAGTGTTATAAGGTGTCAGGTGTGAATGGGAAGCAGGTGTGTTAAACTTGGTGTTATCTCCGTCACTCTCCCATACTGGTCACTGGAAGTTCAACATGACACCTCATGGCAAAGAACTCTGAGGATCTGAAAAAAAAGAATTGTTGCTCTACATAAAGATGGCCTAGGCTATAAGAAGATTGCCAAGATCCTGAAACAGAGCTGCAGCATGGTGGCCAAGACTATCCAGGACAGGTTCCACTCAGGTTTTACTCAGAACAGGCCTCGCCATGGTTGACCAAAGAAGTTGAATACACGTGCTCAGCGTCATATCCAGAGGTTGTCTTTGAAGAAATAGAGGTATGAGTGCTGCCAGCATTGCTACAGAGGTTGAAGGGGTGGGGGGTCAACCTGTCAGTGCTCAGACCATACACTGCACACTGCATCAAGTTGGTCTGCATGGCTGTTGTCCCAGAAGGAAGCCTCTTTTAAAGAAGATGCACAAGAAATCCCGCAAACAGTTTGCTGAAGACAAGCAGACTAAGGACATGGATTACTGGAACCATGTCCTGTGGTCTGATGAGACCAAGATAAACTTATTTGTTTCAGATGGTGTCAAGCGTGTGTGGCGGCAACCAGATGAGGAGCACAAAGACAAGTGTGTCTTGCCTACAGCCAAGCATGGTGGTGGGAGTGCCATGGTCTTTACGGCTGTATGAGTGCTGCCGTCACTGGGGAGATACATTTCAATTAGGGAACCATGAATGCCAACATGTACTGTGACATACTGAAGCAGAGCATGAGCCCCTCCCTTCAGAGACTGGGCCGCAGAGCAGTATTTCAACATGATAACGATCCCAAACACACCAAGACGATGACTGCCTTGCTAAAGAACCTGATGGTAAAGGTAATGGACTGGCCAAGCATGTCTTCAGACCTAAACCCTATTGAGCATCTGTGGGGCATCCTCAAATGGAAGGTGGAGGATCGCAAGGTCTCGAACATCCACCAGCTCCGTGAAGTCATCATGGAGTAGTGGAAGAGGACTCCAATGGCAACCTGTGAAGCTTTGGAGAACTCAATGTTCAAGAAGGTTAAGGCAGTGCTGGAAAATAATGGTGGCCACACAAAATATTGACACTTTGGGCCCAATTTGGACATTTTCACCTAGGGGTGTACTCACTTTTGTTGCCAGCGGTTTAGACATTAATGGCTGTGTGTTGAGTTATTTTGAGAGGACAGCAAATTTACACTGTTATACAAGCTGCACACTCACTACTTTACATTGTAGCAAAGTGTCATTTCATCAGTGTTGTCACAGATAAAAGATATAATAAAATATTTACAAAAATGTGAGGGGCGTACTCACTTTTGTGAGATACTATATTTTTTGCATATACATATCGTCTGGGGTCACATATATACCCTCTTTCTTTGGGGATTCTGTCCCCCCAACTTGTTTTATGGTTTTGAATATAGGGTATGCTTATTCACACTAATTACAGTGAAATAGGGGATGTATAAATATTCTCCCAACCAGGTTGCCACTGTTTTCCGTGGCACCAACTACATACAGTTCAGAGTTCAAAGAGTAGTTTTCCCTTACTGGGTATCTCTTCTGCCAGCTTCTTGAAACTGTCTCCCTCAATCAGCCAGATAAACTGCAAGGACTTTAGGATCTCAGAGCAACCCAGTAATCTGGAAACCTCCTCCAAAGGAACTGCTCATCTGGCATTGTGTGATCTGTAAGCTCCTATTATATTGCTATTAAAAAAGTGCCCTGTTTCTGGCTACAGCGCGGTCGGCTAATTCTGGGAGGACACACAATGACATCCTCCCAGACGCGCGCTTCCCGTGCGTCCCCTGGGGTGCTTCCGGAAGCGTCCATGAGCGCCAGGTTCTCCGGACCCGGCGCATCACAGATCCAATGACAAAGCGATCACTTGTCAACAAACTGTCTCGTGTCTGGTTCAGCTCTTTCCTCTCCTCACATGTACAGTGTGTGAGGGGAGGAGTAAGGATGGGCGATCGGTTCGGCGCAAGCATGAGTTCTGGCCAAACAACAGTTGTTAGGAAGTTCTCTGAACAACCGAATTATAGGGTCATTCGACCGTTTGTTCGACACGCCGAACAACCACAATGCACTGTGCCGCTGGACATTGCATTGAAAGCCCTGACTGGCTGAAGCAATGAAAGCTTCACCCAATCAGGGCACAGAGCACTGTCAAAGCCATGATTGGACGCTATCATGATGACGGTATCCAATCATGACTCCTTGCTCTATATACTATAAAAGTATTCTTTCCATAACGCCCTTTTGTAGTGTAATAGTGGCATGGAGAGATATAGAACGGGGCTCTGTTCATTGCTATTAGACAGTTAGTGTGCTATACTGTGCTATTCTGATTCTATTGTCGGTGTAGATTATCAGTTTAGTGTGCATCTAGGGATAGTTCAGTGTGAGTGTAGTGTGAACATTCATTTTCTTTCTTTCTTTCTTTTTCTTATCAAAAAAGGTTTTATTGTACAAGAAAATATAAAGTACAAACATTTAAGTATAGACTCCATATGCAGTAAGTAGATAATCAAATAATCGTTTTACCCTACATAAAGTAAGAGCTTGTTTGCAAAGAGTCCATACTATTCAAACAGTGGTATTTTCAGTTCAGGTGAAGTAACAATAAAAACCAAACAAACATAAAACAGAAAAGAAAAAAACCCAGTACTCTTGCAGTCAGAGCCGATCTGCCCTATACGTTCACTACGCAAGCTGCGTAGGGCCCTGCCGCTGTGGGGGGGCCCCCAAGACCCAGCATCCCCACCTGCAGGGGTGGGCTGGGCCAGGGGGCAGGGTGGAAATTTCCCCCCAGGCCGCCTACATTATTTTTAAAACGGCCTCGGGCCACAGCGCTGGCTGTCTGTTTTTTTTTTGCTAGATGTCGGGCGCGGCGCTGGCTGTCTGTTAATTTTTTTTTTGCTAGATGTCGGCCGCCGATTGGCTACCTGGCTGCTGCTGCGCTGCATTGTGTGGGAGTTGTAGTCCGGCCGCGCTAAAGGTAAAGACCTTATCAGCGCAGCAAACTAGAACTCCCACTTCCCAGGAGTCTCAGAGGCAGGTCACGTGGCACATCAGGGGAGGGTTCGAGTGGCGTCAAGAACATCCCGTCCCATGTGACTTGCTGAGCTTGTGGACTGGGGCTGGGCGCTGGCTGCAGAGAAGAAAAGAGACTTGACATGACAGGACAGAATCATCACCCCCCCTCCCCAAAGAGGTGCAAGGACCTGGCTCCCCACTGAAACACACAGCCCTCCCCAGCCTGAAGTAAGGTGTGATGACCTCTGTTGTGATAAAACTTATTTACTGTATCCCCTTCAGTAGTAAATTTAAGAAATGATGCATAGCAACAATTTTACAGTTTGGCAGTGGCGGCTCAAGGGCAATCAACCAACCCCCCACCCCCCCACCGATGAGCACTGATCAGGCTGCATTGATGGGCACTGTCTGCACTGGTGAGGCTGCATTAAGGGCACTAATCAGGCTGCATTGATAGGCACTGATGAGGCTGCATTGGTGAGCATCGATCAGGCTGCACTGATGGGCACTGTCTGAACTGATCAGGCTGCACTGATGGGCACTGATCAGGCTGCACTGATGCCTGGGCACTCTATGCACTGGTGAGGCTGCACTGATGGACACTCCCTGCACTGGTGAGGCTGTACTGATGGGCAATGGCTGCATGGAGGGGCACTGATCAGGCTGCATGGATGGGCACTGATCAGGCTGCACTGGTGAGGCTGCACTGATGGGCAAGTGTAAGTGGAGGCTCTCTGGGGACCTGATGTAAGCGGAGGCTCTCTGGGGACCCTGATATAAGGAGGGGCTCTCTGGGGACCCTGATGTAAGGGGAGGCTCTCTGGGGACCCTGATGTAGGGGGGAGGCTCTCTAGTGACCCTGATGTAATATATATATTGTTGTACTTATTCTTTGACTGTTTTGTTTAAAGGAGGGAGGATTGTATTGGGAGCACTGAAGTGTCAGGTGTGACTGTGTGGCAATGGCAAATGGTTTACATAGCTCACGGTATCACGGGTCAGGTAGAGGGCCCCTTAGCAGAATTTTGCTTAGGGCCCCAGGGAGGTCAGGAGGTCAGGATCAGAACTGCTTGCAGTGTATGCATCTCATCCATACATATGTATACAGTGCACCAAATCTGCCCTCTTCTATCTGACACAA
The DNA here is from genome assembly GCA_037952925.1 of Lithobates clamitans. Taxonomy (NCBI): domain Eukaryota; kingdom Metazoa; phylum Chordata; class Amphibia; order Anura; family Ranidae; genus Lithobates; species Lithobates clamitans. The sequence goes on along the minus strand of JBBGZY010001889.1, from coordinate 389,314 downwards.
AATGCACAGGAACATATGGCATTCTCAAGTTTGAAGTAGTTTGGTAAGTATGAGCTGAGAGGGAGCCACCCCAGGAGTCTCCAGCCACTCCTGCCAAATTTTTTGAAATTTATGAGGGGTATTCTTGTGAAGGTACATATTTTTTCCCGTATTAGGATATTGTTTACCTGTTGAATCCACTGCTGACAGGTGGGTGTGTATGGGGATAACCATAATCTTGCTATCAGCTTTCTAGCTACAGTAAATAAAGCAATCTGACAAGTGCTACATAAGTAGACGGGGGATAGAGTTGCTCTACCAATCCATCCAAAATACACGTAACTGGATTAAAGTCAAGTTGAACCTGATATATATCATTAACCACTTAAGCCCCGGATCATTTGGCTGCCTAAAGACCAGAGGACTTTTTAAAATTTGGCACAGTGCTGCTTTACTGGTAATTGCGCGGTCATGCAATGTTGTACCCAAACAAAATTTGCGTCCTTTTTTCCCACAAATAGAGCTTTCTTTTGATGGTATTTGATTGCCTCTGCGAAAAAAAAATCCAATAAACTCAATTTTAGTCATACATTTAGGCCAAAATGTATTCAGCCACATGTCTTTGGTAAAAAAAAAAAAAAGTCAATAGGCATATATTTATTGGTTTGCGCAAAAGTTATAGCGTCTACAAACTAGGGTACATTTTCTGGAATTTACACAGCTTTCAGTTTATGACTGCTGATCTCATTTCTTGAGGTGCTAAAATGGCAGGGCAGTACAACCCCCCCCCAAATGATCCCATTTTGGAAAGTAGACACCCCAAGGAAATTGCATCATATCCAGAGGTTGTCTTTGAAGAAATAGACGTACGAGTGCTGCCAGCATTGCTACAGAGGTTGAAGGGGTGGGGGTTTAACCTGTTCAACCTGTCAGTGCTCAGACCATACACCGCACACTGCATCAAATTGGTCTGCATGGCTGTTGTCCCAGAAGGAAGCCTCTTCTAAAGAAGATGCACAAGAAAGCCCGCAAACAGTTTGCTGAAGACAAGCAGACTAAGGACATGGATTACTGGAACCATGCACTGTGGTCTGATGAGACCAAGATAAACTTATTTGTTTCAGATGGTGTCAAGCGTGTGTAGAGGCAACCAGATGAGGAGCACAAAGACAAGTGTGTCTTGCCTACAGTCAAGCATGGTGGTGGGAGTGCCATGGTCTTTACGGCTGTATGAGTGCTGCCGTCACTGGGGGCATGTTGAGCACATTGAGCACATTGAATATTTAATTTATTTTTTGTCCCAAGCGATTGAATAATGACAACAACAAAAAAAAAACATTTTGTTTACAAAAAGTTGTCACTAAATGATATATTGCTCACACATGCCATGGTTATATTTGGAATTGCACCCCAAAATACATTTTGCTGCTTCTCCTGAGTACGGGGATACCACATGTGTGGGACTTTTTGGGAGCCTAGCCGCGTATGGGGCTCCGAAAACCAAGCACCGCCTTCAGGATTTCTAAGGGCGTAAATTTTTAATTTCACTCCTAAAGATAAAATGTCAAGATAGCACAACCCCCCCAATGACCCCGTTTTGGAAAGTAGACACCTTAAGCTATTTGTTGACAGGCATGTTGAGTCCATGGAATATTTTATATTTTGCCACAGGTTGCTGAAAAATGACAAACTTTTTTTTTTTTGCACAAAGTTGTCACTAAATGATATATTGCTCACACATGCCATGGTTATATTTGGAATTGCACCCCAAAATACATTTTGCTGCTTCTCCTGAGTACGGGGATATCACATGTGTGGGACTTTTTGGGAGCCTAGCCATGTACGGGGCCCTGAAAACCAAGCACCGCCTTCAGGATTTCTAAGGGCGTAAATTTTTGATTTTACTCCTCACTACCTATCACAGTTTTGAAGGCCATAAAATGCCAAGGCGGCACAATCCCCCCCCCCCCCCCCCCCAAATGACCCCATTTTGGAAAGTAGACACCCCAAGCTTTTTGCTGAGAGGCATGTTGAGTCCATGGAATGTTTTATATTTTGCCAAAAGTTGTGGAAACATTACAAACTTTTTTTTTTTTTGCACAAAGGCATGGCGGGTATTTTGCAGTTCTCATTTGTTTTTGAAAATGAAGAAAGAAATATCAAAATATAAAATATTCCATGGACTCGACATACCTCTCAGCAAATAGCTTTGGGTGTCTACTTTCCAAATGGGGGGGGGGGGGGTTTGAACTGTCCTGGCATTTTATGTACAACATTTAGAAGCGTATGTCACACATCACCCACTCTTCTAACCACTTGAAGACAAAGCCCTTTCTGACACTTTTTGTTTACATGAAAAAATATTTTTTTTTTTGCAAGAAAATTACCTTGAACCCCCAAACATTATATATTTTTTAAAGCAAAGGCCCTACAGATTAAAATGGTGGGTGTTTAATTTTTTTTTTTTTTTTTTTTTTACACAGTATTTGCGCAGCGATTTGTCAAACAAATTTTTTTTTGAAAAAACACACTTTTTTTAATTTTAATGCACTAAAACACACTATATTGCCCAAATGTTTGATGAAATAAAGATGATCTTAGGCCGAGTACATGGATACCAAACACGACATGCTTTAAAATTGAGCACAAACGTGCAGCGGCGACAAACTACATACATTTTTAAAAGCCTTTAAAAGCCTTTACAGGTTACCACTTTAGATTTACAGAGGAGGTCTACTGCTAAAATCACTGCCCTCGATCTGACCTTCGTGGTGATACCACACATGCATGGTACAATGGCTGTTTACATATGATGCCAGACCGACGCTTGCGTTCGCCTTTGCGCGAGAGCAAGGGGGGACAGGGGTGCTTTTTTTTATTATTTATTTTGCTTTCTTATTTTATTTCTAAACTGTTCCTTTCATTTTTTTTTTTAATCATTTTTATTGTTATCTCAGGGAATGTAAATATTCCCAGGTTCCCTGTTGGGACAGAAGAGTCAGAGAAAACCATGGAAGACGGTGGGAGGGGGGGCGACATTCCCTCCCACTGCTTGTAAAAGCAGTCTAGAGGCTAATTAGCCACTAGGATTGCTTTTACATGAAAGCCAACCGCTGGCTGAAAAGAATGATACCAAGATGATACCTAAACCCGCAGGCATCATTCTGGTATAACCACTCAAAGTCCAGCAACATACCAGTACGTTGCAATCTTTTTTTTCATGCAGCCTGTGGGCTGAACGAAAAAAAAGAGATTGATCGGTGGGTATGCCCACCATTAGTATATCTCCCTTCATCCATCCACTTCTAAAGATGGGCATACATGCACCATTTTGTTTTTTACTGTGGTGGTGAAATCACAGCGCTGGAGTCACGGCTTTATGCATTGTGGGAGCAAACGCTGTTGCTGTCAAGATAAATAAATCAGTGCTGCAGCTTAATGGCCTAAAAAATATATGCCGAAGCATGGGGCATCCACCCCAAAAGTTAGAAGCAAAAGAAGAAAAATACAACCACAACTATTTTTGGCTTTTTTATTTTATTTATTTTTTTGTGTTTTTGTGTGTGTTTTTTTTTTTTAACTTTTTTCAAAAGTGTAAAATGGTAAAAGTGTAAAAAAAACTATAAACTGAACGCTGCAGATTAGGGTCTTTCAAAATATGATGGCCATCACATCTTTCGAGAACCCGAGACCCTGTATACGTGTGCCTATGACTGTGTGGTGCTGTACCCTACGCTAATACTCAACTAGTGTGTGATAGCGTTTGAAACAGTCACCAATGCAAAGACCAGGTTGGTCAGGACAGGAGGGACAATAAAAGCGGGTGTCACGCCTAAATCCACACTTTCTACAGACACGGCATCTTCTTTAGGGGTACCAGAGAGGAAATGCGGAAAATGTCTCTCATGCAGTCGGATGACTGCATTTGCTTTGGGAAATTGGGCAAGAGCACCGTCTGGAAACAGAAGGACTCTGATGATCTCTTCCTGGAATTTAAGGAAGGATCCAGTCCGTCCTGAAGCTCTGTATAGCACATGAGTGTTCAGCAAAACCAATTGAAATAAATAAACAGACACTTTTTTGTACCAGGGTCTGGCCTTACGGGCAATTAGGTACGGCGCCAACAACTGGTCGTTGAGGTCCACCCCTCCCATATTAAGGTTATATTTGTGGACACAGAGGGGTTTCTCCACAACACCAGTCGCCGTAGGAATTTGGACAGTCGTGTCTGCGTGAAGGGAGGACAGAATGAAAACATTCTTATTATCCCTCCACTTCAGAGCGAGCAAATTATTACATCTCAAGCAGGCTCTCTCCCCCAACCTGAGACAGGAATCTACAAGCTGCTGGGGTAAGCCCCGGTGATTAGATCGCACGCTGCCACATGCGCCAATTTGATGATCAAACAAGTGACTAAAAAGTGGCACGCTTGTGTAATAATTGTCCACTTACAAGCGTTACCCCTTTCCGAATAAGGGTGACACCAAGTCCCACACAATCTTACCAGCGCTCCCTATGTAGTCTGGGCAGTTCTCCGGGTCTACGTAACTATCTCTTCCGTCGTAAACCATAAAACTATATGTATAGCCTGTGGCCCTGTCACAGAGCTTATACATCTTGACCCCGTATATGGCACGCTTGCTGGGAAGATACTGTTTGAATGACAAAGCGGCCAGAAAACGTAATCAGGGACTCATCAACGCAGACAACTTGATGGGGAGTAAACAAGGCTGCAAAATGTTGGTTGAAGTGGTTTACGAGGGGCCGAATTTTGTAGAGCCGATCAAATTCAGGATCACCCCGAGGACGACAGAGTTCTCTATTGTTGAAATGCATGAACCGCAAGATCTGCTCGTATTGTGTCCTGGTCATGGAGGCAGAGAACACAGGCATATGGTGAATTGGGTCAGTGGACCAATATGACCGCAACTCACTCTTTTTAGTTATGCCCATGAGGAGGGATAGGCCCAGGAAGGTCTTAAATTCGGAGACCGTAATTGGTCTCCAATCTCTGGCAAGGGTCAGCTGGGGATTAGTGGCGATGAATTGACCAGCAGAAAAATTGCTTTGGTCCACAATAGATCTATAGAGATCTTCGGTGAAAAACAGGGAATAAAAATCAAGTGACGTCAAATCAACTGTTTCCACCTGAATTCCGGGTTGGCCAGTGAATGGGGGAAGTACAGGTGCTGCAGAAGTGGTGGGTTCCCAATTAGGATTGGCGAATGCAGCAGGAAAGGCACTATGGGCTTGACGGGCCTGTCTTTGTCTTCTTCTTGGTGGCAGCGGGACACTAGTCATGCTTGCCACCTCGTCAGCTTGAACTGCACTTATGGGACTTGCCACGTCACCAAGTGTTACTGCAGTGCTGGATGTATGACCAGGATGTACTAAGCCGCTGGTGCTTGCCAGTTCACCAGAAGGAATAGCGGAGCTAGTACTGGCTCTCTGCTCCATACGAGGGACCTGCGGTTCTTGCACCTCAATGATAGCAGAAGAAGATTGGGGTCTGGTACGCCTGACCTTGGCAGGGACCACAACTCCGTCGTCAGAGCTATCTGTCAGGGTGACGCTGCTGTCTACAGGTTCGTATTCTGAGCCTGAATCTGACAGATGAGTGACTTCCTCTTCACCATCTGTCATGCTCAGAAACGTGTAGGCCTCTTCACTAGTGTACCTTCAATTTGACATTTTGGTCTCTAAATTTACTGGTACACTAGTGACAGTACACAGTACACAGTTCCTGACTGTTAGCGACTGATTCAAACAATACCAAAAAAACTCTTAGCATTCACAGGGATCAGGCCTGACTCTGCAAACGCTGCATTATGTGTGTTGTGTTTTGTAAGTGATAGTGATCGATTGATACTGCACTTGGGTTGGCTGGGCGGAGGGGCTAAACGCAGGTGCTAGCAGGTATCTGGGCTGATCCCGCTAACACTGCATTTTAGGGAACCCTAAACTGTTGGGGACGCCAATATAGATCTGATCAGATTAGATATCGATCCGTTCAGAAGCTATACTACTAAGGGAGGCTATGGTGCGTGCGTGGGTGTTAGCGGTACTGGCACTGATCTGACGCTGCCTGGGACAATGCAGAATCTCACGCTAAAACCTAACTTTGATCACGCTATAAAAAAAAAAATCTAGCTGAACTGCGTCACCCGTAACACTTCTACTGTGATCACAGGTGACAGGGGGTAATCAAGGGGTTAAACCTTTATTGGGGGGGTTAGGGGGCATCCCTAGACCTATCTGAGCCCAATACTAATTACCCTAACACTGATTAGTGTCACTAATGACACTAGTACAGTGATCAAAAAAAAATCTGAATGCTGTGGGTGACACAGTGACAGGTGGTGAAGGGGCTAACTGGAGGGGGTGACCGGGGGGAGATCGGGGGAGTGAATTGTGTGCCTACGTGACCTGGTGTCAGTGTAGTGTTGGTGCAACTCACTGTTTGATGCTCTCTCCTCTCGGTCTGGAACGAAAAGACCGACACGAGGAGAGATGACATCACTTCCCCTGTCAGTGTTTACAGTTACACAGACAGGGGAAGGATATCATTCCTCAGGAGCGATCACCAGGTCCAGGCCAGATTGGGCATCGATTAGTTCTTGATCGAATCCGATCATCGCGGCCGTCGTAGCATAACAGCGATTCGCCTGCCTGTGCCATTCTGCCGCAGTAAAACTGCGGCTGATTGGCGGCAAGCGGTTAACAAACTCGATAACGCCAGTACCTCACCAGTTTGGGACATCTCATAACATGTGAATTTGATTTCCGTGGTGTATTTGACACTTCGGGTATGTGTGAGAATCCCGTCTACCCCACTTATGTAGTTGTACCGGTGTGCGGTATGCACGGTGAAGCACAAACAGGTGAGATAATTTATGTGCTGCTGATACACCAGTGGACCAGCCATTAAAATTTGTTCCCAGATGTCCCCATCTATATGGCCAACATCTACCCAGTGGCGTCACTAGGGTTGGTGTCACTCGGTGCAGAAAAAGTTGGTGTCACCCCCCCTCCACCAACTATAGTTCCCCTCAGTACAGATGCCTCCATTAAGTACAGACCCCCCACTAAGTACAGACCCCCCATCCCTCAGTACAGACACCCATCCCTCAGTAGAGACCCCCATCCCTCAGTACAGACCCCCCTTCCGCCCTATAGATCCCTCTCCCTCAGTACAGACCCCACCACTAAGTACAGACCCCTTTTCATCAGTACAGACCCCCTCCATCACTGCTCTCCCCCCTTCCATCAGTGCAGCCCCCCCTCAGTGCAAATCACCAGCCCTCCATCAGTGCAGACCCCCCTCAGTGCAGACCACTCCCCCTCCATCAGTGCAGACATTAAACTTTACAGACCTCAGAACAGCGTGGGATACAGCGGTGTGTCCCTTGGACTCCCTCTCACACAGCAGAGCGCCGCAGACCGAAGCCACCTCCCCCTCCAGTAGATGTAAACAGAGAGGAGGGGAAGGCAGCTTCAGTCCACTCCGCTGTGTGAGACAGCCAGCGAGACGTGAGAGATGTGTAAAAGTAAGGTATTACACCTCTGGCAGGTGTCACCCGTTGTGGCCCGCACCCCCTGCCCCCCCCCTAGCGACACCACTGACGCAATTGCACGTACATATAATATCGGTTCCAGAGCAAGGGGAACTCTATACAAAGTCAGTCAAAGGCAGGGGCAGACTGACCATTGAGCCACTCAGGCACTGCCTGAGGGCCCTGGGCCACTAGGGGGCCCAATCAGGGTTGCCAGCCTCAGTAAAACCAGGGACAGTATGTATAAATCTGTGGTTTTTTTACATCTGTGTATACATGTATGTGTATACTGTGTGATTGTATACTGTGTGTGTGTACACTGTGTGGCCCCATAATCTCTGATTGCCTGGGGGCCCCATAATCTCCTATTGCCCGGGGGCCCCATGAGTTATCAGTCCACCCCTGGTCAAAGGATTTCACTTCCTGCCCGGTAAAAAGCTGTGATAAATATTTAACTCTGGCTGCTATCCAGGTTGAATAATTTTCAAGTTTAACCAGCTCCTTGTAGGACCTATTGCGCCATATGGGAGTACAGAGAAGAAAACCAGTGGGACCCAATCTATGCTTCAATTTCACCCAAAGTTTCAGTAAGAGCTGTATTGTGGGACATTGAAATCAACTCTCTGTAATGGGAGATCAATTGAGAAGAAGGTGGGACTTTAAAGGTACCAAAAGAGTATACAGAATAATTTTTTTTTAAAGTATAAATTTTATTAACAAACAGAGCCCACTTGATCTTGATTCAATTAACCAGGATCAGCAGGCTCAATAATTTTACAAACAAAAACTTACATTTGAATTTAATTTTTCAGAATTTATTCTTTCTCTATAGTTGTGCATATGTCCCTCCATGTAACCCGGGCCCCTATCTAGGAACTACCCATTTATTTCTGATGAACAAAAAGCATCTGGTAGGCATGCATTTTCAGCTTGTCATAAAACTTTACTTTGTAAAATGTGTGTGATTATCTGTATTGTGATATGCAACTATGTGATTTATTACCATTATAACAATTTCAAGCATAATCTCTTATGATTGTTGTTTCTTTTGTAGTACTTAAAAACTTCAAGAAACACTTTCAAAAGCTCCAGAGAAAGCTCTTTGAGCGAAAAATGTAGAGTAAGAAGTGGTTGCACATGATATCCAAGTGATATGCTTTGTTTGAACATTTATGGTAATTTTTAAAGAAACTCTGTAAATAAAATGTATACTTTTATAAAAAGAATAAATATATAAATAAATATTCTGTATACTCTTTTGGTACCTTTAAAATCCCACCTTCTTCTCAATTGATCTTGTTCTTCAAGGGATGTGGTACCTATTAGTGACATTTCATTGCCCAGCTTTGGAAATCTCTGTATTGGGAGTCTATTCGATCAAACCAATATTTTGGGATCCATACAGGGGCGTTATGGAGAACATACAACAACTGGGGAGCGCACACCATTTTGATGAGGTTGGTCCTGCCAATAACAGATAACGGTAACTTTTGCAAAATGGGTTTGAGGTTCAGCATTATATACTCTCCAACATCTCCCGTCACAGTGACCCCCTAATATTTTAATGAATGAACCACTGCCACCTGGTATCAGAGGGAGATCCCTGGGTAGGCGGTCCAATGGCAACGATATAAAAAGGAGTTCAGCGCATATAAGGGCGTAATAAAACATGTAAAACCTGATATAAAGTCCATAGAAAACCAGAAAAAAATCAGGTGGTGGACTAACAGTCCCAGCAAGCACTGAAAAAAGAATCCATGTGAGAAGACACAAATCCAATGCAAGAGTGACTTTCCCTCCACCTCAAGAGCACTCGCTTCGCTCACCTCTAGGTGTGGACCACTGAGCTAACAGATGGACAACAACACATGTCCCATATGGGTATAACCTCCAGGAAGGGTCCAGAACCTCCAACCGTTGTCCTCAGGGGTATGTATGATAAGAGAAAAGCAAATCTAAGTGCTCACTGATGTCGTTTTTCAAAGGCCTTATTAAATAAAATGGCTACTCACAAGGGCTTGGTTATAACAGCGCATAACAGAGCAGACACTGTGGTGTAGGATACCAGAATGGCAGCGGGTGACATGAGGATGTGGCTCCTCCCCCAAACGCATTTCTTTTACAAGAACGATATCAGCGGGGTGGAAAAACATGACACACCTTGGAGCAGCAGCGTGAGACACTCCCCCTGGCTAGACCAGAGAAAAAGACACTGTCAAGCGGCATACCCACAGATATTGCAATCTTACATTGCTAAAACCTAAAGACAGTCAGTCTACTAACCCCTACTGGCCACTTCGGAGAATAAATTATTCTTAACATTAAGATCAACATTCTATTCATAAACTATAGCACCCGCTACCATCCTGTATACCCGCACACCAAATTACAATGTGCTATTTACAATAAAAAACATTATACAATAGAAATCGTATCAGAAAAAAATTGAATTCATAAAAATAAGGTATATAAAATTCTAAACTACTACCTATCAGAAATGATACAATTCAAGTCAAAATCAACATTTAACCCATCAGGCTTTAAAACATTTGCCTCAAAAAATCCAGAATGATTCTCTCTGGCTGAGGCGACGGACATAATTACCCCCTCTCCAATGTCTGTCGGCCTTTTCTATGCCCCAAGACGTAAGACCCCTAGGGTCCCTATCATGACAGACTCTGAATTGTTTAGAAACACTGTGGGATCTTAATTCCTTTTGATATTATTAATATGCTCCCCTATGCATACGTTAAGAGGCCTGGACGTCCTACCAATATACTCGAGACCAAAATAGCACTCCAGCATATACACAACCCCTTGCGTACTGCATGTGAAAAAATTCTTAATCAGATACTTCCAGTTGGTTGGCGTGAAAGTGAATTCTAAGTGTTTGTTTATATTAAATTTATATTGTCTACATGCTACACATCTACCGCAAGCATAAATGCCTGATAGGAAAGAAAAAATTCTATTTTCTCTAACTATGGGTGGGTCGATCACTCCAGGGTCAATGACATCTCTTAGCGTCGGGGCTCGTCTGTAAATAAATTGGGTTTGACTGGGGAGAACTGCACCCAATACCCTATCCTTCCTAAGGACTTCCCAATGTTTAAGGATAATCCTCTCAAATTAAAATGAGATATAGACTACAGCACTAGCAAACATAACATCAATGAATATAATGAAAAACAATAAAAAGTGAATGTCCATATAAAGTGACTGATGTACTCCAATCCAAAAAAGTGCAAAGTGTTCAAGAGTTTTCAAGGTGCGCAAAACACCCCCTCCTGTGTCCCCACTCACCAGATGGAATGGAGCCTTAGCTTTTCAGTCTAGGGGTCACTTCAGGCTTATAATGGTGGCCATGGATGGCAGCTTGACATCAAATCATCAGGCAGATCTCACTTGTTACAGATACTCAGCCGAGATAATTAGTACCCAAAAACGAAATGAAAGGTAGGGACTATAGTGGAGTACCGTTTAGCAATAGAATTACTGCGCATATAAAAATGAATACTTACAAGAAGCAAGATAAAATCAGGCATAAAAAGTCAGAGAGCTGTAAGTACAAAAACGCCGCTCATGGCGTGCGTTCCACCAATAACCGGAAGTGACGTCTATTGATCTCGGAATTGTGTCAATGCATTTAACCCTCTCACAGGGCATCATCAAGGACCTAATTTCCGGTTGACAAGGCCGTCTATAAATACAGAGGGGGAGACGTCTCTTCCTTTGTTCACCAATCAAATTATGTGTGGCGGCCATTTTGTCTGTGTGACAGGAAATGTCGCCTCTATCGCCAGAGCCCCTGCCATGGACGGGACTGGCGGCCATATTAATAGTTAGATATAAAAATAGGTTACTTCCTCTCCAATGGCCCACAATTTTGTCTATGTCACAGAATGTCAAACAACTCGGGTCTCTTTCATGGAAGAGTCTAAAGTGGTTGACAAGCTGTGGTGCTTGAAACCCTTTTTAATCCTATTCACATGTTCACGGAGTCTTACTCCCAATAGTCTGGTGGTTCTACCCACGTACTAAAGTCCACATGGACAGGAAAGAAGATATGTGACGTGTGTGTGGTAATACACAAAATGAACTTGATAATTTTTAAGGACTCACCAGAGGAGTGAGCTGTGAAATGTGTAGTCTTCCTCACCCTGTGTTTGTAAGTCCTACACATTACACACCTTCCACAACTGAAAAAACCCACTTGATCAAAAAAAGTACATTTTTTTTTTGGGGGGGGGGGGGGTCCATGACATTGGGTGCTTATTTTAAACGTAAAGTAGGGGATTTGGTATAAATGAACTGTGGTCTACTTGGCAATGTTTTATTTAAATCAGTATCCTTCAGCAACAGATGCGAATGTCTACCAATATTTTTTTCTACTTGTTTATGTTGACAAGCAAAGCCTGTCATGAAAGCAACACCAAAGTCCCTCTCACTGGCTTTTCTTTTTAAACAAATCCCCTCTTTTCATATTTCTTACCATCAACATAGTTTTGGTTAGATCTTTAGAATTACAGCCTTTTCCTCAAATCCATCGGATCAAATCTTAGCCTGTAGATCGAAATCTTCTATCCTGGCACAATTATGTTTTACTCTTATAAATTGACTTTTAGGAATTGCACTTAACCATCTTGGATAGTGGCAACTGCCTAATGGGATGTAACCATTTCTGTCCACTTCCTTAAAATAGGTATTAGTAAACAGTTGTTGATCATCCTTAAAAATTACTAAATCAAGAAAATCGATACTTTGTTGGTCAAATGTTGCTGTAAATGAGATTCCATATCTATTGTCCTCAATTTTATCCAAGAACTGTAAAAAGGAGTCCTTAAAAAATTAAAAATAAAAATAAAAAAGCCAGTGAGAGGGACTTTAGTGTTGCCTTCATGACAGGCTTTACTCGTCAACATAAACAAGTAGAAAAAATTATTTGTAGACATTGGCATCTGTTGCTGAAGGATACTGATTTAAATAAAACATTGCCAAGTAGACCACAGTTCATTTATACCAAACCCCCTACTTTACATTTAAAATAAGCACCCAATGTCATAGACCCCCCCCCCAAAAAAAACATGTACTTTTTTTGATCAAGTGGGTTTTTTTCAGTTGTGGAAGGTGTGTAATGTGTAGGACTTCCAAATACAGGGTGAGGAAGACTAAACATTTCACAGCTCACTCCTCTGGTGAGTCCTTCAAAATTAGGAAGTTCATTAAGTGTATTACCACACACACACGTCACGTATCTTCTTTCCTGTCCATGTGGACTTCAGTAGATGGGTAGAACCACCAGACCATTGGGAGTAAGACTCTGTGAGCATGTGAATAGGATTAAAAAGGGTTTCAAGCACCACAGCTAGTCCAACCACATTAGACTCTTCCGTGAAAAAGACCCGAGTTGTTTGACATTCTGTGGCATAGACAAAATTGAGGGCCATTGGGGAGAAGGTAACCTTAAGAGGGCCATCTCTTGTAATGAAACCCAGCGGATCCATCGTCTTAGAATGATGAGTCCACTGGGGTTAAACATCGAATTGGATTTAAAATTGTTTTCTGTCTAATTGGTAATTATTTTTCATTGTATTTTATTTTATTGTGGTTTTTGTTTTCATTTGTTGCATTTATTTTCATATTTATTTTTATTTATATTTTTATTTTCATTTTCACTTTTATTTTTATCATTTTTATTATTTATTTTTTTATTTATTTTTATCTTCATTTTTCATTTCATGTTTTATCTTTATTTTTTTTCATTTTTATGTTTTCACTTTTATTTCTAATTTTATTTTTATGTTTATGTTCATTATTTTTACTTTATTATTTTTCATTATTGCCAGTATTTTTAGTATGTATTATTAAAATTAAAATTTTTAAGAGCTGAAAGTTATTTGGGTTTATATATTTCATGTTTTATAATGGTATAACCTGGATTGACGTCAGATAAAATTTTGTACTCTCATAGGAATCACACCAATTTTTATATCTAACAATTAATATGGTCGCCAGTCCCGTCCATGGCAGGTGCTCTGGTGATAGAGGCGACATTTCCTGTCCCAGCGACAAAATGGCCGCCACATATAATTTGATTGGTGAACAAAGGGGGAGGTGTCTCCCCCTCAGTATTTATAGATAGCATTGTCAACCAGAAAGGAGGTCCTTGATGACGCCCTGTGGGAGGGTGGAACCAAAAGTATAAATTATTCCTGCGCTACCTTGGAAAAAAAGTGTACACACGGACAGCTGCGGACACGAAATTTGATCAAACAAGGCCCATAGGCGATAAAATATGGGCCTTGGGAGGGTGGAACGCATTGATGCAATTTCCGGTTCCGAGACAAATAGACGTCACTTCCGGTTATCGGTGGAACGCACGCGTTTTTGTGCAGCTCTCTGACTTTTTATGCCTGATTTTATCTCGCTTCTTGTAAGTATTCATTTTTATATGAGCAATAAATCTATTGCCAAACAGTACTTTACTATAGTCCCTCCTTTTCATTTCGTTTTTGGGGACTAATTATCTCGGCTGAGTATCTGTAACAAGTGAGATCTGCCTGATGATTTGATGTTAAGCTGCCATCCCTGGCCACCATTATAAGCCTGAAGTGACCCCTAGACTGAAAGGCTAAGGGTCCATTCCATCTGGTGAGTGGGGACACAGGAGGGGGTGTTTTGCGCACCTTGAAAACTCTGGAGCACTTTGCACTTTTTTGGATTGGAGCACATCAATCACTTTATATGGACATTCACTTTTTATTGTTTTTCATTATATTCATTGATGCTATGTTTGCTAGCACTGTAGTTTATATCTCATTTTGTTTGTCAAGTGAATAGCACTTTGTGTACAGCAGCTGCACCTCTGTTATTTTTATTATTATTGTCACATTTGCCACACCATTAGCGCAAGTTTATATATTTAGAATATTTTATGTTCAATCCTCTCAAATTGCCCATATTGTACATTATATTCAAGAACAATTTTGTATTCATGTTTATTTTTGTGCTTTCCTTCACCACAGTCAGCAACCAGTACTTGTCTGTCCAAACTTCCTATCTTTTCCCTTTTCTTGTTGACCTGCTCGGTTTGGTACCCCTTTTGGAGGAATCTATTCGCGAAGACCAATGGCTGATCACTTGTGAGTGATCTCCAATGCCCTGAAATATGATGTTTCATGAAGTAAAGTTCGCCTCTTACCAGATATGGTGGATCCCTATTACAGAGTTCAGACTTACTTGTAAAACATGACCGTCTGTGTGGATATCACTCTCCTCGCTTTTTTCACAACCAAAACACCAAGTATGGGCCCAGGCGTGTTCACAGCTCCACATGTCCAAGCCCGCCAGGAAGCTTACACTGCGCAGTAATCACAGGCAGTGAGACATTTACCGATCTGCAGCTGCATAACCGGGTGGCCCTGCCCCCCTCTGACACCCCTGGTAAGCCATAGGGAAGTCCCTGTGCGCCAGAGGGGGGAAGAGTCACCCGGAAACGTCACAATGTGGCCTCGCCCTCAGTTATAAAAGAACTGTCAAAGCGAAGATGCATCATACAGTGGGAGCCTCCCATGGAAGCAGGTCATTGCGTTTTTTTTTTGTTTTTGTTTTTTGGTCCATCGGCGGAGCGTGAGAAGAAGAAAGGACTTCGTGGGACATTTTTATTTTTATTTTTTAATAAAGGACTTGTCCCAAGCCGTGTCTTCTCATTTTTACCATTTTAACACTTTTTTGTGAAATGGTAGGGGTACATTTGTACCCCGTTACTATTTCACACAGCGGGGAGGCTTTGATCTGAGTGTCCCCTTGTTAAAGGGGGCTCCCAGATTCCGATAAGCCCCCTGCCCGCAGACCCCCACAACCACCGAGCAAGGGTTGTGGGGATGAGGCCCTTGTCCCCATCAACATGGGGACAAGGTGCTTTGGGGGGCTACCCCAAAGCACTCTCCCCATGTTGAGGGCATGTGGCCTGGTACAGTTCAAGAGGGGGGGTGCTCTCTCATCCCCCTATTTTCCTGCGGCTTGCCAGGTTGCGTGCTCAGTTAAGGGTCTGGTATGGATTTTTGGGGGGACCCCCACGCCATTTTTTTTAAAATTTTGGAGCGGGGTTCCCGTTAAAATCAGGGTCTGGTATGGATTTTGAGGGGGACACCACACCATTTTCATTTATTTTGGTGCGGGGTTCCCCTTTATATCCATACCAGACCTGAAGGGCCTGGTATGGAATTTGGGGGGATCCCCACGCAATTTTTTTTTAAAATTTTGGTTTGGGGTTCCCCTTAATATTCATACCAGACTCAAAAGGGACTGGTATGAATGGTAATCAGTGACCTCATATTGGTGTTGTGCCCAACAAAGTGAATTATGGGACGTATAGTTCTCCTTCAGATAGTTGCTTTGCACCCATGTGCCCTAAGACTACACATCCCAGGGAGCTTTGCTGTAACATGAAGATTGCTGGGAGTAACTATAAAAAGAGCGAGAACCCTGCGCAAGGGTCTCTTCCTCCTGGGCCCAACGCCAGACGGACCTCTGTGTGCAACAGGGAGAGAGGTCGTGGCCTATCATGCGGAGTCTTACTTCAAACCCGAGGCCTAAGGGGCTTAGCTCTGTTATTCGCTGTCGGACAGCCTGTCGCCAACATCACCCAGATTGCCTGCCTGTCGGTGTGGGTACGAGTGGCAAGCTTCACTTCGGAAGACTGAGACAGCGGATCCGCTGCATGAGTGTCGCTACACGAGTTCCTGTCCAGAAGACATCGAAGCGATTTGGTCCTTGGTGAGAGAGCAAATTGCTCGACCTTTATCTAATTTATTGCCATCATTACAGAGACACTTTCCACAGACATCTTTACTCCAAGAA
Organism: Lithobates clamitans; assembly: GCA_037952925.1. Taxonomy (NCBI): domain Eukaryota; kingdom Metazoa; phylum Chordata; class Amphibia; order Anura; family Ranidae; genus Lithobates; species Lithobates clamitans. Next base: position 372,920 of record JBBGZY010001889.1, on the reverse strand, counting down.
CACTTTACTGCATTGCTTGAACACTGTGCTCAGACACCTTTAGATTGTCATCACTAGGAATCTATTGCCTTCATTATAGACCAACGGATTACGGTTAACAAGCTCCAACTAGCTGGCGAAGAACATCAGATCTGCAACGTGGAACTCTTTTGCCATTACTTATAGGAAGGCCCATATATTACTCTTTGAAGACCTGCTCCTTTCATTAGGATAGCATAGGCTGGCTAGATTTCATCTTTCTCAGTCTGGCCACATAAGTAGTTAACTGAAATATCCACAAGGAGGTGACCTCTGATCAAAAGGGAGTACACATATATGTATATAATATTTTTGTTGCTGAACCATTGTATTGTGTCTTTGGGAGGAATTTGTTGGCGCTGTTATCTTGGCTCATCAGATTTATTACCTCTCGTTGAAGTAACTTTTCCTTATTTGGTTCAAGTAAAATATTTCAGAACCTAATTATACTGAGTTGTTTGAAGTGCTCCAAGGATGTCTGAACCCAGAGTGTCAGGTGGGTTGGAAGGTTACATAGTAGGTGAGGTTGAAAAAAGACACAAGTCCATCAAGTCCAACCTATGCATTTGATTATATGTCAGTATTATATTGTATATCCCTGTATGTTGTGATCTTTCAGGCGCTTATCTAATAGTTTTTTGAAACTATCGATGCCCCCCGCTGAAACCACTACCTGTGGAAGGGAATTCCACATCCTTGCCGCTCTTACAGTAAAGAACCCTCTACGCAGTTTAAGGTATAACCTCTTTTCTTCCAATTTTAGTGAGTGGCCACGCGTCATATTAAAGTCCCTTTCGCGAAAAAGGTTTATCCCTATTGTGGGGTCACCAGTATGGTATTTGTAAATTGAAATCATATCCCTTCTCAAGCGTCTCTTCTCCAGAGAGAATAAATTCATTGCTCGCAACCTTTTTTCACAACTAATATACTCCAGACCCTTTATTAGCTTTATTGCTCTCTCCATTTCCAGCATATCCTTCCTGAGGACTGGTGCCCAGAACTGGACAGCATACTCCAGGTGAGGCCGAACCAGAGTCTTGTAGAGTGGGAGAATTATCGCTTTATCCCTGGGGTTAATCCCCTTTTTAATGCATGCCAATATTGTTTGCTTTGTTAGCAGCAGCTTGGCATTGCATGCTGTTGCTAAACCCATCATCTACTAGGACCCCCAGGTCCTTTTCCATCCTAGATTTCCTTAGAGGTTCACCCCCTAGTGAGTAGATTGCATTCATATTTTTGCCACCCAAATGCATTATTTTACATTTTTCTACAATAAACCTCATTTGCCATGTAGTTGCCCACCACAATAATTTGTTCAGATCTTCTTGCAAGGTTTCCACATCCTGCGGAGAAGTTATTGCCCTGCTTAGCTTAGTATCATCCGCAAATACAGAGATTGAGCTGTTTACCTCATCCTCCAAGTCGTTTATGAACACTTGGTTCACTTGGTCATGGTCGTGCAGATGAGCAGGTAATTCTCAGCCATGCTACATCAGTTACTGTCGAAACCTCAGCCCAATCTCGATCCAGCACTGTGCCCATCTGTAGTAGCTCTTCTCCCCTCTCCCTCTTCTCACAGGAGACTTGGTAGAAGTGGGACTCATTGGCTCCTGCTGCTGTCACTCAAATGCTGTGAAAAAGGAATAGACAATAAAGAGGTAGCAGTGACTGTTTCACAGTGCCAACATCCAAATATAAGGATATAGAAAGAAAGGGATTCCCCTTGGGGTAGGACTTTAATGGCACTTAGATAAGGTCACAGAACAATAGAATAAAAAAAAAGGTCAAAATGTACTGAAAAATACAAAGATAAAAACATAGGTCATGGAGTGTACATATCAATCATAACTGATACTGCAAATAGTTGAAGTAGATGGTGAGTGAGATTGCTCCTACACCCGACGCGTTTCTGAGTCTACAAGAGATACTCCTCCTTCAGGGATAAATAGGATACAGAAACTCTATGAAATAAGTACAGTCAATGCCTATACATATCATTAAATAAGAAAAAAATCACGCTGAATTAAGTCTAAAGTGAATCAAATTAGATGCATAAATTATATTAAAAAAGTCCCAATTATGTATATACACTGCACACAATGATTGTCTGATCGATTGAATTCAAAATATATGAAACACCATGTGAAATCAAGGCTTACCAGATAGCAAGCCAAAACGTGCAAATGGCCTTAACCCCAGCCTGGGTGATGAATCTTTAAACCAGGAAAATTGAAATCCTCCCACAGCAGATATGCGATTCGTGGATAGTGATATAAATCAAAAAATAAATAACATAGCGTGATACTGTAAGAATTATGAGTGGTGTACACATAGAAATAGATGCTCTGGAGCGAGAAGGGACAAAACTGTCACCAATGTGAAGAAGACCAAAACATGAGTGACCCAACACCACATAGATTGCCTCCTTACCAGACACTAAAAAAAACCAGGCAAATATTCCCCTCAGGAAGGCCAGAAGTCAGCTGGGCTCAAAACATACACCTGGATGTCAAACGCTAGTATCACTGTTCAGCGTGGACTGAGCGGATCATCCGACCATGAATGTCAGTGTATACACCCAAGAGAAAGATATAGCACACTATAGTGTAATACCGTCACTAATTGGTTTATTAAAAAAGAGAGATGTACTTACAAAAGCGATAAAATTCCAGACATAAAACATAAGCCGGCCGGCCAGATTCAAATCTCCCGTCCTCCTCGACGAGACGAGCGTGGTGACGTCAGCACGTACCTCCTCAGACGCGTTTCGTCATAACATAATGGCCTATGGTTTGCTGATATTGGCTTAATAAATAAAGAGATCTGAACAATTTGTTGCTCCCTCTACTGCTCTATACTGGTGGTAGGCAGTGCGTCATATAGCCATTATGCCAATAGAAGAGCCCCCTTGATATTAATATTGATAATGAGGGGGGGAATAGGAGGGGAACAGATGTCTCCGGGGAACCATGCAACCATGCAACTGTGTGCCTCTAGTCACACTCCCCCCTGCGCTCAGCTCAGTTTCCCTTACGCTCGCTTTCAATCTTTCAGTCTCCCGGGTTACATCGCGGGGTCACGTGGGGCTGCAGGATCCCACGAGATTACAGAGATTATTGAGGGCCCCGAGAACTTGCCAGAACCGGGACACAAACTGACTACCCCTGTCCGAGACAATCAACTTGGGTAGCCCATGTAAGCGAAAGCTCTCCCGAGCAAAAATGGAAATGGAAGCCAGTTCCTTAGAAGTGGGCAACTTCTTAAGTGGAATACAATGAGACATTTTCGAAAGCCGGTCAACCACCATAAGGATAACTGTGTTGCCCTGGGAGTTGGGTAACTCCACAATGAAATCCATAGACAGGTGGGTCCAGGTCCACTCTCCATTGGGTATGGGCTGCAGGAGGCCCACTGGAAGGTGTTGTGGAGTTTTACTCTGAGGACACACGGACCAGGCAGCTACAAAAGGCGGTTACATCAGCACGTAGACTAGGCCACCAACATTTTTGGGAAATGGCCCAAAATAGTTGATCCTTCCCAGGGTGGCCAGCAGCCTTGGGAGAATGGTAAGTCTGGAGCACGGCAGTACGGAGACTAGCATGGACCTGAGTAGCAAGAATTTTGTCACCCAAAGGAGAAGTGAGACTGGTGCGAATCGTAGCCAGAATACGATCAGGAAGTATCACTGGAATCGGAACTGACTCCATCTTGGAAGTGGAGGAAAATTGTCGTGACAAAGCGTCAGCCCTTACATTCTTAGTACTGGGTAAGAATGAGACAATGTAATTGAAACTTGACAAGAAAAGAGCCCATTGCGCCCTTCTGGGAGAGAGACGTTTTGCCTAAGACAAGAATGTGAGATTCTTATGGTCAGTAAGAATGAGAACCGGCACAGTGGTACCTTCGAGGAGATGTCTCCATTCTTTCAGGGCTAAAATGAGCACTAACAGCTCTCTGTCACCAATCTCGTAATTGCACTCCACAGGTGACAATTTCTTGGAAAAGTAGCCACAAGGATGCATAGCGCTGTCAGAGGTAGGACGTTGAGACAGAAGGGCACCAACTCCAGTCTCAGAAGCATCAACCTAAAGGATAAAAAGGTAACGTAGGATCAGTATGTGCCAACACAGGAGTAGAAACAAAGGCAGCCTTGAGACTCTCAAACGCCTTAATGGACTCCGGAGACCAACTCTGTGGGTTACCGTCCTTTCTGGTCATATCAGTCAGGGGCTTGACCAGAGACGAGAAGTTACGAATAAACTTCCAATAATAGTTGGAAAAGTCAAGAAACCACTGCAGAGGATGTAACCCCATGGGTCGGGGCCACTGTAGGACTGCTGAAAGTTTCTCTGGATCCATCAAAAAACCAGCAGTGGAAATGACATAACCCAGGAATTTAACCTGTTCACGAAGGAATTCACAATAGAGATTGTTCTCTCTTGGTTTCTGAAGCACACGACAGACATCTGTGTGGTGGCTCTCCAGGGACTTGGAAAATATGAGGATATCATTGAGATAAACCACCACACATAACTCGGGAGGACATAGTTAATAAATTCCTCGAAAACTGCCGGGGCATTACAAAGGCCAAAAGGCATTACGAGGAACTCATAATGGCCTGTTCTCGTATTAAAAATGCAGTTTTCCACTCCTTGCCCTCCTTTATCCTCACGAGATTGTATGCCCCTCTCTAATCAAGTTTCGTGAAAACCGTTGCTCCCTTGAGGCGGTCAAATAACTCCGTAACCAACGGAATCGGATAGGCATTCTTAATCGTGAAACGAATGAGAACCCTATAATCAATACAAGGTCTCAGTTCACCACTCTTCTTCACAAAGAAGAAACCAGCACCAGCAGGAGACAAGGATTTGTGGATGAAACCTAGAGAAAGTACATCTGCAACATACTCCTCCATGGCCTTATCCTCCAAGACCGACAAAGGGTAAACCCAACCACGAGGGGGTATGGCACCAGGTTGAAGGTAATTTGCACAATCATATAACCGGTGTGGAGGCAAACTTCTGGCTTGACCTTTGTCAAAAATCGTGGTACTCCTCTGGCAGGGAGGAGAGTGAAGAGGTGCACAGGACCTTGGCTACCATCTGGCAGCATGTCTTACTGCATTGTGGCGACCAGGAGAGAACCTCAGCACGGAGCCAATCAAAAGAGGGGTTGTGCCTCTGTAACCAAGGATAACCAGTAACCAGCGGAAACTTAGGTGAGGAAATAACTTGGAATTGGGTTATTTCATGGTAAAGAGCCCCTACGGCCTTGGACAACGGAATAGTCTCATCAGTCACATGGGCAGGCTGTAGAGGTCTCCTGTCAACAGCCTCAATGGCAAGTGGAGCATCACGCAGCTGCAGCAGAATCGAGTGCTTCGATACAAAGGCAGCATCAATGAACAGGCCTGCAGCACCAGAGTCGATTAGAGCCTGTATCTTGACAGACGACTCAAGAAAGGGTAATCGAAACCAGGGGCTTATCCTTCTGGATAACTGGGAGCGAAACAATGCCACCTAAGGTCTGTCCATGACAGGACCTCAAGGTTCGGGCGTTCCCTGAACGGGTAGGACAAGACTTCTAAAAGTGAACTGCCTGGCCACAATAAAAGGCACAGTCTCTCCCTCCTCCAAGGGTTCTCTCATCCGCAGAGAGATGCGTGAAGCCCAAGTGCATGAGTTCACCTTCACTGACCGACTCGGTACCAGGAGGCATGGGAGGTGAGGGAGGCAAGGGTGGGACTGCAAAGCTTATATCTCGGGCTGCTATCTCATCCTTGAGGGTATCCGAGGGACCATGAGAAAAAGCAGCCACGAGGGCCTCATCGTTCCAACAACCTCTGCTGCCAGTGTATGGAATTCAATGGCGTAATCAGCAACAGTTCTCGTACTCTGTTTGATGGACATGAGGCACTTGGTAGCAGAAGCGGAGTATGCGGGAACGTCAAATACCCTTTTAAAAGAAGCCACAAACTCAGGGTAACTCAAGGCAACAGGTTTTTGCGTCTCCCATAGAGGGTTTGCCCAGGCCAATGCTCTCTCAGAAAGCAAATGGGAAATGCCTGGGGCAGCATCTCAAAGTATATCTCAACCTGGTGGAGAAACCCTCTGCATTGGACTGGATTGCCCCCAAATCGCTGGGGAAGCGGAGCAGAACCAGACATACCTCTTATAGAGGTAATACTCGAGGCAGGGGCCTGCACAGAGACTGGAGCAGCAGCAGGGATGGCCTGCAACACAGGTTGTACTGGAGCAGCCACAGTGGGAGATTTCAGGTGAGCTGTGCGACTCAGGAGTGTTTGTAATGCCATGGCAAACTGATCCATGCGGTGATCCTGCTCATCCAACCCGGAAAAAATATTACCAACAAGTGGATTGACTGCATCTTCTGAATTCATGGCCTTCGCCTACTGACAGAAACCATGAATCAGAGATCAACGTAGTGGAACAGCAAGCAGGATCTGGAGCCAGAAGGCATGTCAGCCAAGCAAGTCTTTAACAGGAACGCAGGAGAAAGTCTCTGTGGTGTTGACCAAGGTGAAGGCAGAGATCATTTGGGCTGGACGGCTTAAGTAGGCAGGACTGATGAGCAGGATAACAGGTGAGTCACTGTGGAAAGATAGGAGCTGGCAATTAGCCGACAGCTGAGCGACCAGTTCAGAGGAAGGAAGGGCTGAGCCCAGCCCTAACATGCAGCGGATTCACTGTCTCGTTCTCTCGACATGAAGCTTGACACACACAGACCAGCAGGCGACCGGAGCTGCGCTGGAAGGATGTCCGACAGCAAACAGCAGAGCTAGGCCTCCCAGGTTACGGGTTTGATGGTGGTATTCTGCGTGGTAGGCCGCAACCTCTCTCAACCCGTGGAATCACTTTACTGCATCTTAAAAACTAAAAACAATTAACCATCTAACAAACTAGAAGTTGCAACAGCTAATAAATGACCTAATGAAAAGTCTTCTGATAGCAAATTATATACTTCAACAGGAGAAGTCACATTGATTTTATGACAGGCCAATAATAAGTTATTGGCCCACCCAGTAGTGTCAGAGGGTGAATCAAGGTCATCCTTTACTAAAGACTCATTAAAGGAGGCAAGTGCTTGACTGGGACGTTGGGTAGTATATATAAGTTCATCAGAATTTTCTCCTAGAGTATCATAAGTCAATCTTTTTGGGGGACATATCCTCTGTCTCAACCAGGAATGTATGTCTTCCAGTGACTTGTTCCTGTTCTGTTTCCCAAAAACTGCACCCAGCTTCCGGTTCAGGTTCTACCCTGGTCTCCAGCTCTACTTCAGGCTCTGGTTCTACTTCAGGCTCTAACCCTCAGTTCAGGGACTGTCTCTCTCCATGTTGTATTAGTAGGAGGGATGAAGGTATCAACCATATTAGACATTTCACAGGGTTCCAACTTGACTTCCTCATTTCCCCTTAGTGTGTAAGGAGCTACTACCTACGTGTAAGGCGAATGGGAACCTGTCCTTGGACAGCCTTTTTCTTCAGCATCAGGAACAATGGAACCATTTTCCAAAGAGGGAACACACAGCCAATCCAAAAGGCAATTCCTCCTCATCACTTTCCTCTTCCGGGAAGTGCAGGTGGATAGGTTTTCCTGACCCTAGGTCTCAACGTTGAGGATTGATATATCTCCGGGCAAGGGGTTGAGGCTACTCGAACAGCCTCTGAAATGAGCAGCAAATGGTTTTGATGCCAAGTCTTGAGGGGGCCAGTCTTCTCTTCAGGCCGAATCTGATACACAGGGAGACCTGGCAGTCGTTTGCAAACAATCTAGGGTTGAGAATGCCATCGAACAGCCAGCTTATGTTTTCCTTGCACCCCTAGATTACGAAACAACACTCGATCTCCAGGTTGTAGATCCTAAACCCTCACTCCAAGATCAAAGTTTTTCTTGTTCCTTTGTTCTCTGATGGTAGAGGCCTCCTTGACTCTCTCATAAGCCACCTTTAAATCCTTCCGGAGCCTGTCGAGGTATCCCCTATAAGAGGCTTGGGAGGGGGTGATCTATTGATGTTCCGAAAGCCAGATCCACGGATAGGCAAGCTTCTCTCCCCAACATTAACCTGTACGGGGAGTATCCAGTAGAATCGTTTGAGGTACTATTGTAGGTATGAACTATTGCAGCGATATGGTCTCACCCAATGCCATTTCTCTAATGGGCAGGATCCCAACATGTTCCACAGGCTGCGGTTGAAACGCTCAGGTTGGGGGTCCCCCTGGGGATGGTAAGGAGTAGTCCTGGATTTTTCATGAATGGTACCAACTTGGATGCCCCTAACCAGGGTGGCTTGTCTGAGGGCCGAGGCAAGCGGCTCCATTCCCAGGGCAAAAAGAGCCGGCAATAACTGGCAGCCTTGCCTCGTACCTTTCCCGATTGTAAAGGGGGGTGAGAGAACACCACCCAACTTAATCTGTGCTGTCAGATATTTACATAAAATTTCCATCCACCCACGGAACCCAACCACAAAACCAGTGTCGGCTGGTGCTAAAAAAATTTTTTTTGGGGGGGGGGCGCAGATAAACTGAAAAATCCCATCAATTGCAGCCTCACTGTGCCCATCAAATGCAGCCACTGTGCCCATCAAACGCAGCCACTGTGCGATCAAACGCCGCCACTGTGCCCCATCAAATAGCGCCTCTGTGACGACCGCCCACCCGCCATCTGCCCAGCACTTACCTTGTCTTGGTGGCGGGTCATGCAGGCATGCAGGTGACGGCGGCAAGCGGTGGGACCTTGCAGCGGGTCAGACAGCTCCTGTGCGGTGGCTCCTGTGTCCTCTGTGCGTCTCCTCCCCTCCTCCCAATTGGCTGAAATAAAAGGCGCTACAATTTGACGCTTATTAGGTGATGGGTAACAGACCCATGCACCTGATTGGCGGAGAGACGGTTCAGTGTTAGGAAAGCGAATATTCATTTGCTTTTCTGACACACCTGGAAGGGCTCGTAGCGCAATGCTTAGCAAAGTTCACCTTTTTTGAAAATAAGAAAAAATGTAGCAGCGCTAAAAAGATGTGACAAACACTAAACCGATAGTGATCAACAATGATATTGGTATAAAGTTCATTAAAATATATTTGGAATTTTTCAAAAGTGAAGATATTCTTCAGTGTATAGCTAGTCGTGCTCAAGTTCCATAACCAAGGTGTAGATAAATGATTGTTATGGTATAACATGAATCCTCCACCATAACCACAGTGTTAACACCACACAGAATGCATGCTTATCCCAAGGCAAGCTATGTAAGCCTGCGACCAATTACCCGGCCAGGGCCTTTATCCGGGGGAGATTTAAAGGAGACCGATGCCCCAGCAGATTCTTGATCTGAATGGACGATGACAGGTTCTCTTTACTGCCTGACACCCCTAGGTCCCTGATCCCTCTCAGATCTCCTGTAGGGGGCCCCGGAGCCCACACACTGGACAGATCCAATCTGCAGAGAGATATAGTATCTTACATTCACCTGCAGCGTACTCCCTGTGTACCTTTTTTGAAGCCTATTAGAGCTCTAATCAGGCGCTTCAAACCCCCCTGCAATTCTGGCGACTGTCGTCCGAAAAGGGGCCGGATGCCTGAATAGGGGGTGGTGGCAGCCATGGATAGATGCATGCAATGCATGCATCTATTCATTATACACAGAGGGGGGTGGCTGGAGAGAGGGGGGTGGCGCCCGTGTGCCCTTAATGGACGCACAGCCGCTGCCCAAAACCCATGGCTTCTAAAACTGAGGACATGTAAGGCCAGGCCACTGAGTCAAATGCCTTCTATATGTCCAACGCCACCAGGACCCTAGTGGAGGAATCAGACCGAGGCAGTTGTAAATGTGTAAAAACTCTGCGTAGGTTAATATCTGTCGATTTCCCCTGGTAGGAAACCAGTTGGATCTATATTAACCAGAGACGGGAGGATCGTTTGCAACCTAGTTGCTAAGAATTAGCTAAATTATGATCTCAAAATTTTGACCAAAGAAAATCGCCCTAGAAGAGGCACATTTAGATTTATCTTTGCCAGGTTTAGGAATAAAGGACAATATGTGCCTGGTATATGGAGGGGGGGGGGGACATTTGCTCTTTGCAATCGGCATAGAGCTTCAAAAGTTTAGGTGCAACTAGGGCTGCATACATGTGGTACTGGTACCAGTCACCAGGAAGGTTGTCTGGACCAGGTGTTTTTCCACTGGGAAAAGAGTGAATTGCCATTTCTATTTCTTCAGCAGTAAAATCTCTATCCAAGCACTCAAGATCTTCCTGCAAGAGAGTAGGTAAGGGTAAGGATTGCAGATATGCGGTCTTTATAAAAGGACCTAAACTCATGTAGTATTTGCTCCGGTTCAGAGGCAACACTGCCATCCAAGTAACAAATTTCTGACACCACCGTTTGCATCTTAGAGTCAGCCGCTGGATTTGCTAAGAGTTTACTTTTTGTCTCCAAACTCGAAGATCCTTCCAGCCAAGGAACCGAGTTCCAAATGCATAGCCGAGGCAAGATGTAGATACAAAGCCCTTCTCGCATCAGCCAGACTGAAATGATCCAGAGTTGGAGAGTCAGAAAAAGGTTCTGCCGCCTTGGATTTACCAGCTTCAAGTTGTTGGACTTAGAGGACATTTCAGAGCCGCTTTAATAACAGAGATGCACTCCCCCCTGACGGTAGCCTATAAGGCTTCCCATACCACAGGAGGCCAGGTGGAGCCTTCATTTAATTCCTAGTATTGTTTCAAATCGGTAGAGACCATCTCCTCAAACGTAGGGTCTTGTAACCACTTAGTTGCCAAACGCCAGCACCTCTGACTCCTGTTCTCCGTCAACGCCAATGTGACCTCCAGAGGGGCATGATCCGAGAGGCCCGCAGGCAAATATGAGACCTGGCATTGCCAAAGACCAGATCAATCCTAGATCCCGACTTATGAATGGTAGAGTGGAAGGAGTAGGCCCTAGTGCTCTGGTGCTTCCATCTCCAAATTTCTCCAAATTTCAGTATAATTAAAGGCTTGTGCCCATTGAAGTAAATCACGAGTGTATACTCTATTAGGATTAGATATGGGGCTCATGGTGGCTCAGGTACTTAAACATCAAAGCTCTCTTAATTTTGTCGTTTAAGCCCCGGACATTCCAAGATACAAGTTTCAGTTCTATACCAAGTAGACAGATAATACACATAAGGGAGGATTCCGCCTATTTGGACACAGAGGACACGACTTACCACCCTATAACCAGCAGTGGGTTGAACTCCCTACTAACTGGAAACTCCAACAAAAGTTCCAGTCAGTTTAATACCCTGAACTCTTAACTAGTTCTTTTTTGAATTTACTCCAGGTATATGGAGAGTAGCAGTTCAACAACTTCAGTTGTTCTCTAAGAAGATAAACCTTGAGGGGGCAAGTGTGAAGCAAGCACAAATTTGCACATGAGGTAGCTCCGGTACGTGCAGAAAAAAAAATAGTAGAATAAGACAAATTCAGGATATGGAAGATCCATGCACCTGTTGATTCCAAGAGATAAGATAGGATTTTGTTAGCGCAAGTCAGACAGTTGTCAGGGGTATCAAAGAAACAAACCGTTCCTTCATGTTGGAGACGGCTGGGATAAAGCATGCTGTATTTAATATTTTTATCCCTGAGCTTTTTACGGACATCATTGAAGGTTTTCCTCTTCCTCTGCAAATCAGCCGAGAAATGGGAAAAGAAGAACAGTGGTGTTGCTGTATTTGAGAGTGGGGTGTTTGCGGGCTTCAGAAAGTATCCTGTTCCTGTCTCTGTAGTTGAGAAAGTGGACCAAGAAAGGTCTGGGATTGGTCCCAGGGATGGCCCTCCCAGGACAGCTTGACCGTGGCTTTTAGACAGACCCTTTCTCCAGACTGCAGCACCCTCTCTTGTGTGTCCAGTTGCAACAATCTTTCCACTCCTTCCGCAGGTGCCTTCTTTTCTTGCATCACACTCTGAAATGCCTGCCTCAACTGAGGATGAATATTCCCAACGGGAGAACCCTCCAAGGCCAGGTGTTGGTGCCTATCAATAGGGAATTTCTGCCAGCCCCAGGAGGTGGCGGGGCATACGATGGTCAGGGTGTCGAAAGTCTCTGGCTTTCCAGCTAGAGAAGAGTCAAAGGTTATCTTGATGGGTATGAAGCTATCACAGGGGCACTTCTGGGTCCTGATGCCCCAAATCTCTAGCTCCTCGAGCTTGCAAAAAGGGATATGCTTCAAGTACTTGTTGTAAAAGTCTCAAAATAGAAGTGTAACCCGGGCTCCAGTGTCCAGCAAAGCTTGTGTATATATGCCCTCTACTTGTAGCGACACTATGGGGGGAGGTCCCACTAAGTTCTTGGGCAGGTTTCTTATGGGCGACTCTGGTTTGTGCCCTAGCCAGCCTCTTTGGAGGTGGTGGAGTTGGTTTAACTACTCGGGTGGCAAGGTGTGCATTAATTTCTTGTCCCCGTCTTCCATTCTCCGAGGACTTTTTTTCTGTGGCCCGCTTTGGTACCGAAGTGTTAGAGGGTACTGGGGGCTTGCGTCCCCATTTCTCTCTTTTTTTTGTGTCTTTTTCTTGTCTTTTCCCTTGGGGACTCTCAACCAGCTCCTTCACTGAGGTCCCTTGAAGTTTCCTGCCAGCTTTGGGAAAAGCAAATTCTGTAAAGCTCTTAGGACTTCGGTGAGTAATTGAGGGCTAATGCCAGACATGGGGCACTTAGCTCGGAAATGTCCAACCTCTCCCTATCCGTAACATCCCTTTTCTCGCTCTGGGTACAGTTTTTGTTTACTTGAACGAGTCCCTTGCTCCTGAACCTTCGCTTGGGTCTCCATCACTTGCATTAGAGCATGATACATTTGAGTTTGAGCCTTAGCTACCTGTGCCATCAGTTCGGTTGGCCTGAGTTCTGCTACTGGTTTATGGATGTCAGGGAGGGCCGGTCCCTTCGGTTCAGACTCAGTTCCACTATCCACTTTGGAGAATTCCACTTCTGCATGGATAGACTCTCTCCTCTCTGTTGGTGAATGTGGTTGAGTTTATACATCAAATCAGCAGTAGTTTCAACCCTTCCAAAAACAGCATACAAGGCATCTATGTAGTCCATGGCAATACAAGCCCTCTTGCCCATCCTCAGATTACGGATCACATCAGCTGCTGGGCTTCGAAGGCTCTTACTAATCCATTGTCATTTTGCAGCCTCTGGAACACTCCACTCTTCCATGGCCTGTAGAGCCTGGCTCATCCATGTTTCAAACTAGTCTTCTCCCACAAGGGTAGGCAATTGCCCTGAAAAAAATCTAAGTCTTCAGTAACTCTTGTTAGCATTCCCAAATCCATTCTTGACCAGGCTATCGACTAATTGGCTCATATCCGTGTAGAATGAAAAGGAAGGAGTACTGGCCCCTTGCGAGTCGGCTCCCACAAGTACAGGACCCTTCTGGTGAGTTTTTGCCGAGGGCCATTTCTCACTCTGGTCTCTCTCCATTTTGAGTGAGAACACCCTTGCAGTCACTTCTTCAGTCAGACGTACCCCTTCCTCCTGAAAGCACATTGGCACCTCCTCCTGCCATTCTGTCAGTGCACTGACTTGATCCAACTCCTCTGAGGCTTCAGTTTCCACCAGGTAAGTGAGGTGTCCTTGTGCCAGAGCTCTCAGCCACCTTCTGATCTCTCTGTGTGCTCATTTCCCGAGATCTCCAGAACAGCCCCATGACTTCTACCCCAAGCAACTGTGGCCATTGAGGCGGCCTCCCACGCAGATTGTGGCTCCGGTCTAGGTCTGCTAGTGCCAGCTGCAGATAGCATCCCAGGCAAGCCCCCAAACGTAGCATGGCCCCCTAGAGGACTGCTTAGAATTACCTGCTCATCTGCACAGCCATGACCTAGTGTACATTCCAGCCCACCTGACACTCTGGGTTCAGACATTCTGATATCACTGTAGAGTAATAATCAGACAACTCTAGGTATTTAGGCTCTATGGATATTTTACTTGAACCAATAATGGGGAACGTTGTCACAAAGAGGAGGTAAACGATCTATTTATACTTTCTTAAGAGATAATGTTTCCCCTTTAGACAGGTATTTCAGTTAACTGATTATTCTGACACTCTGTAGGAAATGGAACCTAGCCAGCCTATAATGCTATCCTAAGAAGGGAGAGCAGGTCTAGAAATGTTATTATATGGGCCTTTCTATCAGTAATGGCAATAAAGTCCACGTTGCAGATCTGATGTTCTTCCCCAGCATGTAGGAGCTCGTGAACTGTAATCCCATTAGGTGTAGTGGGAAACAGTAGATTTCTTGCAAGGAGGAAGGCTAAAGATGTCTAAAGCACAGTGTTATAAATAAATGCAGTAAAGTATTCCTGGAGTAGAGATGTCTGTGCAAAGTGTCTCAATGTAACCGTGACAAAGAATAGATAAAGATTGAGCATTTTGCCCCATCACCAACGATCAGACGGCTCCGATATCTTCCAGACAGGAACTCGCGTAGCGACACTTGTGCAGTGGATCCACTATCTCGTTCTCTCAATGTGGAGCTTGACACACACAGACCGGCAGGCGACCTGAGCTGTGTCTGACAGCTAACGTTAGAGCTAGGCCTCTCAAGTTACAGATTGGAAGGTGGTAGGCCGCGACCTCTCTCCCTGTTGCACAGAGAGGTCCATCTTGTGTCAGGCCTGGGAGGAAGAGAGCTCCGTGCGGGCTTTTGCTTCTTTTATAGCTACTCCCAGCAATCTCCCAATGGCAGCAAAGATCCCTGGGATATGTAGTCCTGGCACATAATCGTGCAAAGTAGTTATCTGGCGGGACGACTATTCATCCCACAATCCTTTTGTTTGGCACACAAATATGATGCCACTAGATACACTGATCACTAGAGGGACAGGCGATGCTTTGAGATACTGGAAGGTACGGTGCTTTATCATGGCAGTCCATATTGCTACAGATCATATACAGGTATATAAACCACTTGCATGATTTTTGCAGTTTCCTGAAATTGGTTCTGCAATCACTGAATATGGAGGTAAGTGTCGTGATTCCAACACCTTGAACCTAGTGTTCAAAAGACCTAAGAACATTATTGAAATGTCCTTGCCACAAGTAGATAGTGTGCTGTTGAAGGAATTTAGCTAAAGTCTGGAAACACTGCATGTGTCAGGTACCTTTTCCGAGGCCAAGATGCTGAGAGAGGCTCCCCTTGCGGCTAAGCGCAGTAAACCGCTGAAGGTGGTACAGGAGGTATAGGGCTCAAAGAAGCACGGGTTGCCAGCAGGTTGAGAAGCCTTGAGCTGATGATCACTTGGAGACTCTGCTTGAGAAGACAAGGAGTATTCCGGACACTTAGTAAAAGCCTGGCTGAGGGTAGAACACAGGAGAGCAGATTGGAGGCTGTGGTGAGGCCAGTTGAGGGTCGATCACAGGTAAAGGATAAGCAAAGTCTGTGAACCAAGCCGGGGGGTCAAACACTGGTAATCAGACAGGTGCAAGTATAGCAAAGTCCATGAGCCAAGCTGGGGGTCAAACACTGGAGAGGAGATCAGAGCAGGTCAGGAGGCAAGCCGAGGTTACAACAGGAATCACTTGGAAGTATAACACGGGTCCAGGAACAGGGAAGAGCTGAAGACAATCCAGAAACTTGGGTCAGACAGAGACAGCCTTATATAGGCCAGCAGGGGAACCATCTGTCACATGACGCGCTTATGGCACCCATTTCTTCTACTGTCAAGATTGCCAGCACTTCCACGGCCTATTCCCTGACACTATTTCTCTGACAGCATGTTTTGTGTGTTTGTTCATTTTAAAGGAAAGCTATATGAAAATATGACTATATAAAATATGATTTTACATTTTAGAGCTTTTATTATAAGTAAAAGGATCCTGGAGTTGACAGAGGAAATTTAAAGTGGTAAAGGGGTTGTAAACATATTTTTTTCTACAATAAAACATTGATATACTTACCTGCTCGGTGTAATGATTTTGCACAAAGTGGCCCCAAACGTCTACTCCTCTTCTCTGAGTGACACCATAGTAAGCCAGTTGCTATGAGGACACTGTTGCGGGCTTGCTCCCGAGCCGGGCTGTGTACATCCAAAACACACACAGGATCGCTCTGCCCCACCCATCAGTGGCGGAAGTATAGGGGTCGCTGAGGTCACCATGGCGACTGGGCCCATGCTGCAGGGGGCCCCCCTGTTTATTTTGATAGGAGGAGCGGCTGAGAACAATCTCCCCATCGTTGGCCGAACTGTAATCGGCACTGTACGGGGAGCTTGTCACACTGATCTAAAGTGAAAGCAGTGTGTGCTGTGCTCTTTGTCTCCCCCTACAGTGCAGTACCCGGCAGGAAGAGGGAAGGTAAAGCACTGCCGTTTTTAAAAAGGCTTTCTGTATGTGTGTGTTCTTATATGTGTGTTCATGTATGTGTATGTGTTTGCATGTGTTTATGTGTGTATTTATATATGTATATGTGTTTATGTGTGTATTTATATATGTATATGTGTTTATGTGTGTATTTATATATGTATATGTGTTTGTGTGTGTATATACAGTATATGTGTGTGTATATTATGTGTGTGTTTATCTATGTGTATGTGTGTGTGTGTTTAGATGCAGTGATGGCCCATGCATTAGGGGGGGCATGGGCGTCGCCCTCTCTCTCCAGCCACCCCTCTATCACCAATAGATAGATTCATGCATTGCATGAATCTATCTATGGCCGCCGCTGCCACCCCCTATTCAGGCGCCCAGCCCCTTTTTGGGCGCAGGGAACCTGAATTACAGCGGCGGGGGGTGTTTTTGAAGCACCGGATTAGAGCCATAGGCTCTAATAGGCATCAAAAAAGGTGATCTCGCAGGCCACTCAGCTGTGTTAGAAAAGCGAATGACTATTCGCTTTCCTAACACTAAACTGCCTCTCCACCAATCAGGTGCTCGGGTCTGTTACCCGTCACCTGATTGGCTGAAACGACAGGCGCCGCTATTGGACGCCTATCACGGGGAGAGGACGGGAGATGTGGACAGCAGGAGACGCATGGAGGACCCCACTCGTCGCAGTCACCCGCTGCCCCACCAAGACAGGGTAAGTGCCGGTGAGCGGTCGGGGGTCACACTGGGGGCATTGCAGGGGACACTGGCAGCATTTAATGGGCAGACTTGCAGCATTTGATGGGCACACAGGCAGCGTTTGATGGGCACACTGGCTGCGTTTGGCACAGTGGCAGCATTTGATGGAATACTGGTAGCATTTAATGGGCACACTGGCAGCATTTGATGGGCACACTGGCAGCATTTGATGGGCACAGTGGCTGCGTTTGATGGCACACTGGCAGCATTTAAGTGGCACAGTGGCAGCGTTTGATGGGCACAGTGGCTGCGTTTGATGGGCACACTGGCAGCGTTTGATGGGCACACTGGCAGCGTTTGATGGCACACTGGTAGCATTTAAGTGGCACAATGGCAGCATTTAAGTGGCACAATGGCTGCAATTGATGGCACAGTGGCTGCAATTGATGGGCACAGTGGCTGCATTTGATGATTTTTTTTCAAAAAATGTTTGCGCCCCCAAAAAAATTTTGAGCACCAGCCGCCACTGTTTAGATGTATGTATGCACATTTTATGTATGCACGTTTAATCCTGACACCCTATATGTGTACAATCAGGACTGGTTTTTGTTTTCTTGCTCGTTCAAAGTACCAGCAACAAAATGCTGTTCCTCTGAAAAGCGATCCATGCTCAGATCACTTTTCAGAGGCATTTTACAGCCGGTAAAGAGGCAATATGTTGCCTCCTGACCACCTGTTTTATCCCCTTAAAGTGATTGTAAAGTTTTTTTTTTTTTAAACAAACATGTCATACCTTCATTGTGCAGTTAGTTTTGCACAGAGTGGCCCCGAACACCGACTTCTGGGGTCCCTCGGCGGCTCTCGCGGCTCCTCCTCTTATCAGACAACCCCCGAGGAAAAGCGCTGTCCAGGGGTCAGGGGGGCCCTTCATGATTTCTTGCATCAGGGCCCTGAAGGTTTTAGTTACGCCACTGCCACCCATCATTCCCTCCTAACAGATTTGATTGACAGCAGCAGGATCCCATGGTTCTTGCTGCTATCAGCAACGCCTGTGAGACCAGGAAGAGGGGTGAAGAGCAGCTGCAGAAGAGACACCACTGGATCAATAGAAGACTCAGGTAATTGTTTAAGTGGGGGTGCTGGGGGGGAGCTGCTATTGAAAGATTTTTTTTTACCTTAATGCAGAGAAGGCATTAAAAAGGTAAAAAAAAAAAAAAAAAAAAATGGACTGGCCTTTAGAATCACTTTAGGTTGGAATCTAGATGGGAGGCTTTTATGGGGCTAGGTATCCCATTGGTTGTTTTACATTTTTGTATAATAAATGCAAACTAGTAGTTTATATTTGCGGTAATCCATTAACAATAGTAAAGTATTTTTTGGTGTAGTTTGTAGCTTGTCCACTGAGGACTTTGGATGCATGTGGTAGTTTCGAAGTCTTCTTTTTGGTATGGTACTTTTATTGTCCTGGGTTGTCAAAATGGGTGTGACAGGTTTGTCAGGAACACCAAAATTGTGTTCTTCATTAAGGACAGAGGACAGGTTACTACTTTGTGACTACAAACTAAACCATTTGTACTGTTAACCATGGATTTTCTGACTGTAGCAGAAGCATCTTTACACTTTGGTGTTTGCAGACCACTTTGCCGTAGCGCCTTCCACATGAGTACAGTGTATGGAAAACTCAGATGATCCGGTTACTATAGGAGAAAAAGGTGCTTATGGTCCTGAATATCAGTCCGAGATGATAGAAGGGGCTGACCACTGTAGTGAACTGGGTGATTGCCGCCACATGTACATATACGTCTGCAGAATGGCACGAGTGTGCAAATGGCCGTACATGTACGTCCCTTTGAATTTGCCACCATGTGGTCACGTGTGTGGCCGCCCTGCCGCAAGCTCCGTGAGTGTGATCGCAGGTCCCGCGGACTCAGTGTCCGCGGGGATACTCGCGATCGTCTCACGGAGCTGAAGAACGGGGAAATCCTAATGTAAACAAGCATTTCCCTGTTCTGCGTGGTGACAGGACTTTGATCACAGCTCCCTGTAAATCGGGAGTGGTGATCAGTGTCGTGTCAGACATAGCCCATCCCGCCTGCAGTTAGAACACATCCCTAGGACACGCTTAACCCCTGCAGCGCCCCCTCCTGGTTAACCCCTTCACTGCCAGTCACATTTACACAGTAATCAGTGCATTTTTAATTGCACTGATCGCTGTATAAATGTGAATGGTCCCAAAATAGCGCCAAAAGTGTCCAATCTGTCTGCCATGTCGCAGTCACACTAAAAAAATTAAAAAAAAAAAAAAAAAAAATCGCTGATCGCCTTTATTACTGGTAAAAAAGAAAAATTATTAATAAAAATGCCATAAAACTATCCCCTGTTTTGTAGACGCTATAACTTTTGCGCAAACCAGTCAATAAACGCTTATTGCGATTTTTTTACCAAAAGTATGTAGAAGAATACATATCAGTCTAAACTGAGGAAAAAAAATGTTGTTTTATATATTTTTGGGGGATATTTATTATAGCAAAAAGTAAAAAAAATATTGCTTTTTTTTTTTCAAAATTGTCACTATTTTTATTGTTTATAGCGCAAACAATAAAAACCGCAGAGGTGATCAAATACCACCAAAAGAAAGCTCTATTTGTGGGGAAAAAAAGGACGTCAATTTTGTTTGAGAGCCACGTCGCACGACTGCGCAATTGTCAGTTAAAGCGACGCAGTGCCGAATCGCCAAAAATGCTCTGGTCTTTGGCCAACCAAATGGTCCAGGGGTTAAGTGGTTAATAAAAGTGGAGATAGAAACTCCAGGTGGTACAGTACCATGTGTAGTGAAGGTAGGTCCGGCATTAGTACAGGTTGTTAGCTTAGGGAAATATTTTCTACAATTCAGGAAACTTTATGAGAGTGAGATTGAGCCCACTGTTATTCATCAACAAAAGTTCCTTTACCAAAGGCTTGCCCCCACAAGGGTTCTCACCATCACACAGAGCAACATAATGATTCAGCCTCTTGGCTGTGGAGTTGCTCAGCTTGGGCTGTACAGGCTCTTAGCCTATTTGAGCAGTCTCTCTCTCTGCACAAAACAGTGTCCCACTTATTTCTCACCAGACACAGGTCTGGTCAAAATGCCTGTCTATAGGTCAAACAGGCCTGGACACCAGCTTCATATGTTCACACAATTCCTCCTTTGCAGCATGGCTGTTTCCTAGGGTGGAAGGATTACTAGCTGTTAAAACTGATTGCCTTTTTGTGGGGCAACAACCATCTGACCAGTAGTTTCACACCTGGTCAGGGACTCCTTGCATGTAAAGATGAGCCTAGGCACCCTCTGGTGCATTGCTTGCCAAACTTCAAACTCTTTTTTTTAACTCCAATGATCGTTGGGTCATTCCAACCAAAAAGCCCAACTCTTTGTTTACATTTTCCACAGGCCCAGCTCATTGGAGAAAAAAAAAAAGGCATGAGCTGATAGCTTAGCTAGAAATGACTTTGGAGGATGTCCTAGCTTATCTCCACTTGCATGCTAAACCATGCTTTATCTGCCTCTTTACACTGACCGAGTGTTAAAATGTCAAACAGCCTAAATGGTTTAAGATTTGGGTACTGCATCTAAAGCTGGCCATGCACATATAGATTTAACGAAAATAATAGATTTTTCCATCCACGCTATAAAGAAATGGAAGAATCTTTCGGTGTGGCTAAAGCCTGTTTGGATGCAACTGTAGTTCAGCTGTCAATTTTCCTTTGATTTTTCAAGGCCACTCACTAAGCAAATTTCGTCTGGTTCATTAGGAACTGAAAGAAATTCATACAATGTATAGCCAGCCTAACAAAGTATGTATACATGCTTCAGAAAAAAAAGCTATGTCGCTTCACTTGTTTCTACCTCTGACACACCTGCCATGAATTCACCTGTTCCTGAAAGCTCACCTGCATACCTCCACCTTATGCCCCTCAGCTTTCCGCTTGTATATGACTAAGGATTTTCAGATAATTTTACATAATCTGATTTGAAATATAAAAAAATATTACAGATGTAGCACCCTGGAGTTTAAGCAGGGAGCTCCTCACAAATTTACTTGCCAGGAGTAGTTATCCTGGTAAATTGTTAGAGATCTATTGGTTTCTTCCTAAGCTTGGACTTGTTGCACTTTTCTCTTCTACCACTAGGTGGCCGGGTACTTGGTGGTACTAGATATGAGAAGGGCAACTCAAGGTCAGGTTATGGGTATATGGGGTATCTCAGCCTATGGGCAGGGGTTTTCTTGGATGTGTGTATATATATATATATATATATATATATATATATATATATATATATATAATAGGCGTGCGCACAGGGTGTGCCGGGTGTGCCCAGGCACACCCAAATCACCCCATGCGCATTAGTGTTATCGCTCTGTGTAGCAGCAGGAACATGGTAAAGATCTCCCTCTTACCTGCTCTGCCATAAGAAAAAAGTGTTTATGCTCTTCTTTTTCACTGTGCCGGCAGGGAGATCAATGTGCCGGGGCAGGGCTGGTGCAAGGATTTTTGACACCCTAGGCGAAACCTCATTTTGCTGCCCCCCTGACTCCACCCCTGACTCCACTCCCTTTCCTCTGCCCATGTTTCCCCCAACCTTTTTAATGAAGTGCCCATCAAATGCATCCCACCAGCACGCATCAAATGCAGCCTCCCCAGCACCCATCAAATGCATCCCACCAGCGCCCCTCAAATGCAGCCTACCAGCGCCCATCAAATGCAGCCTCACCAGCACCCATCAAATGCAGCCTCACCAGCGCCCATCAAATACAGCCTCACCAGCACCCATCAAATGCAGCCTCACCAACGCCCATCAAATACAGCCTCACCAGCCCCCATCAAATGCATCCCACCAGCGCCCATCAAATGCATCCCACCTGCGCCCCTCAAATGCAGCCTACCAGCGCCCATCAAGGCAGCCTCACCAACGCCCTTCAATGCAGCCTCAACAACGCCCATCAATGCAGCCTCACCAGCGCCCATCAATGCAGCCTCACTAGTGCCCATCAAATGCAGCCTCTCCAGCACCCATCAATGCAGCCTCACCAGCGCCCATCAAATACAGCCTCACCAGCGCCCCTCAAATGCAGCCTCACCAGCGCCCATCAATGCAGCCTAGCAGCGCCCATCAAATGCAGCCTAGCAGCGCCCATCAAATGCAGCCTCACCAGCGCCCATCAAATACAGCCTCACCAGCACCCATCAAATGCAGCCTCACCAGCACCCATCAAATACAGCCTCAGCAGCGCCCCTCAAATGCAGCCTACCAGCGGCCATCGAATACAGCCTACCAGCACCCATCAATGCAGCCTACCAGCACCTATCAAATGCAGCCTCACCAGTGCCCTTCAATGAATCTTTGCTTGCTTCCATTCATTTGGGAGTCAAGACACAGACACAGTCCTCTGCCGTTGCTGCGCCTCTGACACTATGTGCAAATGGAGGGGCGGCTGCCTGCTGATGCTGAGACTTAGTTGCTTGCTGCAGAGAGAAGAGAGTAGGAACACCAGTGGCCGGGCGCCCTAGGCAGCAGGGCACCCTAGGCGGCTGCCTAGTTTGCCTAGTGGTAGCACTGGCCCTGTGCCGGGGTCATATATATATATATAGGCACATACACATGCATGTGTGTTTGAGCTTAAGGGTGCACACCCTAATACAATAGGCTGCGCACGCCTATGAGAATATATATATATATATATATATATATATATATATATATATATATATACACACATACATACATACACACACACACACACACACATATATATATACATATACACGTCCTTCTATTGAAGTCTCGGAGTCTGCTAACTGAACTTGCTACTATTCAAGTGTATCCTGTTCCTAACCCTCTTTCTCCCATAAAAGTTTGTAAGAGAAATAAACATCTCTTTTGCATTCAAGAAGTGTCTAACTTTAACCTTGCGCCCACTATGCCTTACAACCCACCACATACAGAAGGATGTCAGCTATCTCTGGAGGTTCTCATTAGACTGAAGGAGGCCGGAGATAGAGACCTTGCTACACACGTTTTAAAGCGGAGGTCCGCTAAAAAAAAAAATTATTAAAAGCCAGCAGCTACAAATACTGCAGCTGCTGACTTAATATAGGGACACTTACCTGTCCAGGGAGCCCGCAATGTCGGCAGCCGAATCTGATCCGTCCTTCGGCTCTCGGCTGCTGCCGCCGCCATCCTCGGTAAGGGAATAGGGAAGTGAAGTGGTGCGGCTTCACATCCTGGTTCCCTACTGCGCATGCGCGAGTCACGCTGCGCGTCCTCTCAGGTACCTGCTGTGTTTTGTGTCTCACAGAATACAGCGGGGGAGGACGGGGTGGGCGCCGGAAGTGGCATAGGTCACCGCAAGCGCCACGGTGATCTATGCAAGGAAGTGGGAGCAAATACCTGTATTAGACAGGTATCTGCTCCCTCCTCCCCCCTGAAAGGTGCCAAATGTGACACCGGAGGGGGGGAGGAATCCAAAAAGTGAAAGTTCCATTTTTTGGTGGAACTCCACTTTAAAGAAACCAGCAGGTGAACAAAAGTATTATTCTTTAGTTTTAGATTAGTTTCAAAGAAAACATTTTGTAAAAGGTTATCTCTTTATCAAAAAGTATACACAGTGTCTGCCCACTAGTAGACAATGTAATATCTGGGAAAGTTTATATGAACTTTATCTGTTTAGATGAACTTTAACTGAGCTCAGAGCTTCTGATGAAAGGGTGTTTCATCATCCCAGCTCAAATACCAGTTCCATTTTTTTTACCTAACATTTTCATTAACCACTTGATCTCTGGAAGATTTACCCCCCTTCATAACCAGGCCAAATTTTCCAATATGGCACTGCATTACTTTAAATGACAATTGCGCGGTCATGCAACTCTGTGCATAAATGAAATTTATGTCATTTTTTCCCACAAATAGAGCTTTCTTTTGGTGCTATTTGATCATCACTGCGTTCTATAAACAAAAAGGCCAACAAATTTGATTAAAAAAAAAAAAATGTAAAAAGTCTAATTTCTTTATCAATTTAGGCCAATATGTATTCTGAATTAGTGAAAACTCACACTAAGGTGAAAAACATGTAAGGAATAAAAAATAATAATGACTAAACTTGCAGCAGCTGTACACAAGGTGCTATTCACTTGAATCAATAAAAAATTTTTTTTAAAAATTACAGCGCTTGAAACCATGCAGAAAACTAATCAAAACAGTGTGCAAATGTACCCCAAAAATTCTATGGAAAGTGCTTGTGTGCTGTATAACAATTGTAACTAAGATAAAAATTCATGTATAAACAACGAATCAAAATTATATGATTAAATATTGCAAAATGTCCCAGTACAAAGTACTCTTGTGCTCTAATCCTTTGATAAGTGCGACGTACTCCAAACTTCCACTCTGATGTGACTCACTCCCCTTCAGTGTCCCCACTCACCAGATCTATGGGACCCCTAGCTTTTCAGTCTAGGAGTCAAAAAAGGCAAAGATCCAGCAGTGACTAATGTCTTGAACTGGTCCAAAAAGAGATCTCGCACAGGGTGGTATTTAATATGTGGAAAGAAAGGCAACTGATAGTCAAGTACTGTAAAATGAGCGTTTATTGCGCAGAAGATGGTTCTACTTACAAAATAGTGAGATAAAATAAGCATATATGTAAAAAACAGAGAATACAATCAAGGAACGCGTGCGTTCCACCGAAACCGGAAGTGATGTTGTATGGATCTTTGCCTTTTTTGACTCCTAGACTGAAAAGCTAGGGGTCCCATAGATCTGGTGAGTGGGGACACTGAAGGGGAGTGAGTCATCACAGAGTGGAAGTTTGGAGCACCTTGCACTTATGAAAGGATTATAGCACTTTGTACTGAGACATTTAGCAATATTTAACCACTTCCCTACCGGGCCATAGTAAAATGACGTCCTTGATTTTGTGAGGGGATATTTGAATGATGCCTGTAGCTACAGGCATCATTCAGATATAATTTTTTCCAGCCAGCGATACTGTGCATAATAAGAATGATCATAGCGGCAGTTCCGCCACTTGATCGTTCTTATAGGCGACGGGAGGGGACGACCCCCCCTCCCGCCACCATCCGTTGCTTCTCTGGGCTCTCCCGTGCCATCGGGGGCCCGGAGAAAGAATCGGCCGGCGCCGGATGATGACGATAGAGATTTCTGGTGAGCAGATGGTCATCAGTCATCTCTATGACCATCAGAGGCCCAGGCGCAATGCTATGAGGTCACACCCGGGTTCGTGGATGTAAACAAAGCCGCGATTGCGGCTATCAGCATGAGATCGGTGAATTTCTTATTGACCCCGCATCTCTCCATAAAAGAGAGGACCTATTACATTCCTTGTAATAGGAATAAAAGTGTTTAAAAAAAAAAAGTGTACAAATAAAAAGAAAGTAAAAAAAAAAAAAAAATTAAAACGCCCCTGTCCCCGGTAGCTTGCGCTCAGAAGCAAACAGACACATATGTAAATGCCATTCAAACCACACATGTGAGGTATCGCCGCGTGTTAGAGCGTGTGCAACAATTCTAGCCCTAGACCCCCTCTGTAACTCTAAACTGGTAACCTGTAAAAATTTTCAAATCGTCGCCTATGGAGATTTTTACGTACCGAAGTTTGGCGCCATTCCATGAGTGTGCACAATTTTAAAGCGTGACATGTTAGGTATCTATTTACTTGGCGTAACATCATCTTTCACATTATACAAAAAAAATTAGGCTAACTTTACTGTTTTGTTATTTTTTAATTCATGAAACCATTTTGTTTCCAAAAAAAGGGCGTTTGAAAAATGATTGCGCAAATACTGTGCGAGACAAATAGTTGCAATGACCGCCATTATATTCCCTAGGGTGTCTGCTAAAAATATCTATAATATATATATTTGGGGGTTCTGAGTAATTTTCTAGCAAAAAAAGGATGATTTTTACATGTAGGAGAGAAGTGCCAGAATAGGCCCGGTATGGAAGTGGATTTTAATCATATCAATATGTATTCTGCTACATATTTTTGGTAAAAAAATCCCAATAAGCGTATATTGATTGGTTTCCGCAAACATTATAGCATCTACAAACTATGGTATATAGTTATTGAATTTTTTTTATGCTAGTAATGGCAGTACTGCGACATTCTGACACCAACTTTCCATTTTGACACTTTGTGGGAACCAGTGACACTAATACAGTGATCAGTGCTAAAAATATGCACTGTCACTGTACTAATGGCACTGGCTGGGAAGGGATTAAACATCTAGGGCGATCAAAGTGTTAACTGTGTGCCTAGCCAGTGTTTTTGTGTACTGTATGTGCTGCTTTTACTAGGGGAAGTGATGGATCTTATTCCCTGCTTTACAGGGACAAAAAATCCATCCCTTCCCCCAGCAGAGCGAAGCTCTGCCTTGTTTACATAGGCAGAGCTCTGTTCTGTGTTTCTGCCTGATGATCTGCAGGTGCCAGCGGAGATCCAGTGCCTGGCACTCACTGATCGACTTCTGCAGCAGTGCGCGCACACGTGCCCCCTAGGTGGACAGCGCTGCGGAGGAAGAAGAAGAAGAAGAAAGAAGAAGAAAGAAGAAGAAGAAAAAGAAAGAAGAAGAAGAAGAAGAAGAAGAAGAAAAAGAAAGAAGAAGAAGAAAGAAGAAGAAGAAGAAGAAGACGACGACATCAGGGGCGATCAAAGGGTTAAATGTGTGCCTAACATTGGTGTGTGCAGTCTATTGCATTAAGGTGTGCACAAACACACATGCATGTATATCAGCAGAGCAGTGGATAGGGTTGCCACCTGTCCGGGTTTCACCCGGACAGTTTGGGTTTGGAATCATGTGTCCGGGTTTCAGACTGCCTGAAACCCAGACACATTATTCAGACTGGACTATGGCTTCCCGGAAGGTTCGCTGGCTGCAGTTGGCTAAGCTCAGAGTGTGTGTTACACTCTTTTTCACACTGCCCAAAGCCAGCACTAACAAAACTAACGAGTTTCAGGCAAAACTTCCCCCAACCCCCACACTGACGGGAGAGGAGAGAGGGCTCGATCTGCACCTCTTCCTCCCGCCCCTACCACTCTTTGTCTGCCCACACTCCAATCCCCGGTACTGTGCCTCGGTAAAGGATAATAGGGGCCAGAAAATGGAAGTCTAGCAGCCTCAGATACATCTGAATGAGAGGTGCTGACTGCCAAGGGGTGAGTGAGCTCACCATCCATCCCTGTCTGTGACTGAAGTCTCCCCCTTCTCTCTCCGGCCTCTGAGTGAGTACACTGAGGTAAATCAGGGTTCTCAGAGCACCCCTTACATCAGCGTTCCCCTTTACACCAGAGGCCACAGTGTTCCCGCTTACAGTAGAGTCCTCTCCGTACATCAGAGTTCTCAGTGTCCCCCCTTAAATCAGGGTTCCCAGAGCATCCCTTATGCCAGAGTCCCCAGAGTTCTCCCTTACATCAGAGTCTGCAGAGTCCCCCCTTACAGTGAAAGGGAACTCTGCGAGTTCAGATGTAAAAGGGGCACTCTGTGGACTCTGATGTAAAGGGGGTACTCTTGTTATTAACGTCATCTGATTAGAAATGTTATTTAATAGCAAAATATATGTATAGTTTATACCATTAAAAAAAGAATTGTTGTGCGCCCCTAAAGTGTTCGGGTTTGATTTGAAGAAAAGGTGGCAACCCTAGCAGTGGACAGTGTCAGTAAAGCAAAGACTGGTGTCAGTAGGGCAGCGGACAGTGTCAGTAGTTTTTATTTTTAGATTATTTTTAATAATTAAATTTTTTTCATTATTTTTTACAATATTATTTTTTGTCATTTTTCTTTTTTTTAGAAGCCCCAATGGGAGGCTTTGGTGAAGTATTAAGGGTCTAAACAGAGAGAAAGTTACTGATGCCAGAGCTTCCACAGTCTTTTCTCTGCAGCCTCAGCTGCACTGGGCAGTGAACAGTGCTCTGTGCTTTCTGTTCAATTAGAAATTGAAGCATAGTAAACATAGTTTACTATGTTTCAGTTGAGAATGAACACAGGAACGATTGGTACAGATCACTCACTGTGTTCATTTATTCATCCACCCCAAATCATCTCCCACAGCAGCAGGCAGGAGAGAAGAGGAGGGCTGGTAGCAAAGCAGGGGGGAGACAGGGGGCACCAGGAAGCAGAGGGAATCTGCACCACACAGGGTGATTAGGGTGTGCCCAGGCACATCGGGCATGCCCTATGCACACGCCTATGGTGCCTAACCAGTGTTTTATTACAGTGCGGGAGATCCTCTTACTAGGGGAAGACATGGATCCTTGTCCCTGCTTTCCATGCCTTCCCTTCTGTCAGAACAGTCTTGTTTACATAGGCAGAGCGCCGTTCTGCCTCTCTGCTGGTCGATTGGCAGGCGCCAGCAGACATTGAGTCCATGGTACCCACCACTGGGCTCCCGCTGTGTATGATCACGGTGGGAGTGAGCCACTTGTGGAGCGCATGCATGCCCCCTACCTGGAAGAGCCAGATCACGTGTGTAAAGTGGCGGATGGTCCATAAGGGGCACATGGGCACTACCCCCCAAATCTCCATGCGCTGCCCCCTAAGCTCCATGCGGGGCGCCAGACGCGTAGATTTATACCATTTTCTTTTTTTTTTAAGCACATGATTAGAGCCTGAGGCTCTAATAGGCTTCAAAATCTGGGCTCGGGGTGCAGAGGACTACGCCCCGAGCCCACCCACTTGTTACATTAGCTAATCAATATCCACTTTTGTCTTCTGGCTTTTCCTCCCGGCCAATCAAGACAGGAGGCTGGTCTTAAGACTGGATTGGCCGGGGTGAGAAGCTGGGGAAGCTGGCTTCTCTGCCCCCCCAAGAAAATGGAGCACCAGCCACCACCATATATATGCGATCTGGCACAGAGGTGCCACCTTGTAGCAGTAAAACTGCTATGAGGCGAAGCATAAGTGGTTAATGTCTAAGGACAGCCCCACGGATCTAGCAAAAGCGTGTGAGTTTGTGGGTGCCAATATGCATGTTACCACAGTACCAATTATAAAAATAATGCCTGCGCTATTTTTGCATGTTTCAAGCACATAGGGCAGTCTATTGAAATTACTGGACTGCTCTAAACGTGTTGCACAAGAACACAAAAAAAAAACGCAAGCTCAGCCACACCTCATGGTATGAAGTGGCCCTTAATAAAACTGGTGGCTTCAGTCTCTCTAAAGTGAGAAATTTACATTTAGGTATAATAGTGCTGGAAGGCCGGGAAATATGTTGGGAAGAGGTACAGGGATAATAGGCGCTGCTCTTATTTTTTTCCATTTATGAACACTTTATGAAGCTATGCTGACCCACTCTTCATATCTGACTCCTTTTCCCTTCAAAGAAAAGCTTTTCTCTGTTTCTGAATGGCAGAGCTCGGTGATTTCCTTGTAGAGGGTTCAGTGTCATTTACACTGATGTTCAAGAGGGCTGAAGGAAAGAAAGAACAATCTCAACAGAGAAAACTTAAGGGAATAAACGTGCAGAGGAGAGATATGTCAAGTATGGCTCAGTCCTTCTGACTTTCAGCTTTATCTTTTTGCTTCTTTTCTTACAGTACCATCTCTCATCCCAACATACACTATATTACCAAAAGTATTGGGGCGCCTACCTTTACACGCACATGAACTTTAATGGCATCCCATTCTAAAGCTGGCCATACACCTATAGATTATCTGCAGATTTTCTATGGTTAGATGGAATAAGTGCAACAGATTCCTCCATCTACGCTGAACTGTGTGGATGGAAGAATCTACCACTGGGCCAAGCTTCAGGTCAAACATTCCCATAGATACACTCCTAAACCTTGTGGACAGCCTTCCAAAAAGAGTTGAGGCTGTTATAGCTGCAAAGGATGGGCCAACTCAATATTGAACCCTACGGACTAAGATTGCAATACCATTAAAGTTTATGTGCTTGTAAAGGCAGGCGTCACAATACCTTTGATAATATAGTTTATTTTATGTAGATTTGTTTTTTTGACTGGTCATCATGTATCTTTTTTTTTAAACTAAAGCCTCATACACACGGTACGATTGTTGGACAACCGAGCGTCTGATTTTTGTCAAAAGGACATATG
The DNA here is from genome assembly GCA_037952925.1 of Lithobates clamitans. Classification (NCBI taxonomy): domain Eukaryota; kingdom Metazoa; phylum Chordata; class Amphibia; order Anura; family Ranidae; genus Lithobates; species Lithobates clamitans. The sequence goes on along the minus strand of JBBGZY010001889.1, from coordinate 342,733 downwards.
CCAGGATCTTGTCTTGCATACTAACATTACACAAATTGTCGTGCCACAAACATGAACGTAGTGACGTACTATGAGGAATTTCAGCTCTTGAGCGCCACCCTTTGGGCCCCTTCTGCTTATTTCTTGTTTGGTGAGCATTGATTCCGAGCATGCGTGTTTGTACTTTCAACTTTTGTGTGACAGATTTGTGTACTAACCATCTGAAAATCTGACACGGAGCTGTCGTTTGACAAAAATTTACTAGCCTGTCATCCAACATTTGTTGGCGGAAAATTGGAAAACAATTGTCAAAAAGAGCGTACTAACGGTAAGAATTTCGGACAACAGTCTGTCAACAGACAATACCCTTCCAACAATCGTACCGTGTGTATGAGGCTTTAGATACCTGTCCCCTGATGAAGATTTGTGAGAAACTAAATGAAACACATTGGGGCTTCTCTGGCAGATTATACTGTTTAAAGAAATTCAATTGAAATATACATTTATATAATTACCCTGCCAGAGGGTATAGGGGTTGCTAGCACATTGTATGTACCATTGAGTAGTAAAACCAGAGAATTTGCATGCTTTAGAACATGTTTGCTTTTATTTTTTTGTACAATTAAAATTTGTTCAGTTTATGTAAAATGCTTTTTTTGTTGATGTGTTAAAGTCCCCTGGGAGTAAATGGTATTGTTATTAGACATGGACGGAAATCTCTAATGCCGCGTACACACGGTCGGACTTTTCGGCTACAAAACTCCGACAGCCCGTCCGACAGACTTTCGACAGACTTTTGGCGGACTTTTGGCGTACTTGCGGCAGACTTTCTAACGAACTTGCCTACATACGATCACACAAAAGTCCGACGGATTCGTAGGTGATAACGTACACCGGACTAAAATAAGGAAGTTGATAGCCAGTAGCCAATAGGTGCCCTAGCCTGGAGTTTTGTCCGTCGGACTAGCACACAGATGAACGGATTTCTGGGTCCGGCGGAGTTACGACGTAAAGATTTGAAGCATGTTTCAAATCTAAAGTCCGTCACATTTGCGGCTGGAAAAGTCCGCTGAAAGTCCCGGAAAGCCCACACACGATCGGATTGTCAGCCGGGTTTAGTCCGTTGGCGTCCGTCTGACTTTTGTAGACGAAAAGTCCGACCGTGTGTACGCGGCATAAGTGTACTCGGAGGGAGAGAGGTGCATGTCTTCAAAAAAAGACTGGAAGTGAGCCGGGTATTTATATACAGAGCAAATAGCGATTATAAGTTCAATCACATGGATGAGCCAAACTGCAATGAAATTCCACTGAAGAGCCAATGAGTAAAGGATAACAACCTTTATTAACATGCAACACGTTTCAAAGCAAACACGGTTCCCTCTTCAGGAGTACTCCCATTATTTCTGTCTGTATTGATATGGGAGAGTTCCCTCACTTCCCCATAACGTCACTGGGATCCATTTATGGTTGATGACATCGACTGGGGGACCCCCCCCCCTTGTATATATTAGCTGTCATCCCCCAGACCTATCATTTGGTAAAGGGACAGGACAAGATGTGTTTTTTTGATTTTTGTTATACCACTATTATATATGACATCCAGTAGTGAAATACAAGGAAATTCAGCACATGGCTCCCCTTCACACATTACCATAAATAATTCTGTCTTTTTCTGTGCCGAGGAATTAGATTGAAAGGAGATAAGGAAAATCAACCTTAACCACTTCAGCCCCGGAAGGATTTACCCCCTTCCTGACCAGAGCGTTTTTTGCGATTCGGCACTGCGTCGCTTTAATTGACAATTGCGCGGTCGTGCGACGTGGCTCCGAAACAAAATTGACGCTTTTTTTTCCCACAAATAGAGCTTTCTTTTGGTGGTATTTGATCATCTCTGCGATTTTTATTTTTTGTGCCATAAACAAAATAAGAGCGACAATTTTGAAAAAAATGCATTATTTTTTACATTTTGCTATAATAATTATCCCCAAAAAATATATAAAAAAACATTTTTTACGTATTCTTCTACATATATTTGGTAAAAAAAAAATCGCAATGAGCGATTATTGATTTGTTTGCGCAAAACTTATAGCGTTTACAAAATAGGGGATAGTTTTATGGCATTTTTATTAATATTTTTTTTTTTACTAGTAATGGCGGCGATCAGCGATTTTTATTGTGACTGCGACGTTATGGCGGACATGTCGGACATTTTTTACACATTTTTGGGACCATTGTCATTTATACAGCAATCAGTGCTATAAAAATGCATTGATTCCTGTATAAATGACACTGGCAGTGAAGGGGTTAACCACTAGTGGGCGGGGAGGGGTTAAGTATGTCCTAGGGGAGTGATTTCTAACTGTCAGGGGGATGGGCTGGTGTGTGACGTCACTGATCTCTGCTCCGATGACAGGGAGCAGAGATCGAGTGACATTTGTCACTAGGCAGAACGGGGAAATCCTGTTTACAACGGCATCTCCCCGTTCATCCTCTCCGTGAGGCGATCGCGGGTATGCCCGCGGCAATCGAGTCCGCGGGACCCATGACCCGACTCACGGAGATCGCGGCAGCCTGCACGCGGCGCCAAATTCAAAGTAACGTACGGGTACGTTACTTTGCGCAGCCGTGCCACTCCGCCAGCGTATAAGTACAGGAGTCGGTCAGGAACCGGTTAAAGTGGGAGTAGAACAAAATATTACAGCGCACACATGCAAAAAAGACATTTACCTCCTGCAAGGCTTATTTAAAACACCTAAACATTTTCAAAAAACATTATCAAAAAATATGGGGATTTGGTCACACCATATTGCTATATGGTGCTAAGCCCACTTACTGCGACAAAGTACCCCATGATTAGTGGGTCCTACACTATCCATATATTGGGAGATCCTGCTTCTCTGAACCATGGGAGCAATACACTCAACTATATGGGAGAACTTGAGGTCTCCACCCATGACACAGGTGGACACTAATGAGAGGCACTGATAAAGGAGTGGGGTGCTCCTCACCCAAAGGGATTTGGTCAGAATCCATACAATAGACAAACAAGATATTTGGGGGGCACACCCTAAAAGATGCATTAAAGATGGTGCAGCCATAAGACCATACAACAGAACAAAATATTACATGGGGTACTTTGTCGCAGTAAGTGGGCTTAAGCACCATATAGCAATATGGTGTGACCAAATCCTCATATTTTTTTATAGTGTTTTTTGAAAATTTCTAGGTGTTTTAAATAAGTCTTGCAGGAGGTAAATGCCTTTTTTGCATGTGTGCACTTTAATATTTTGTTCTGTTGTATGGTCTTATGGCTGCACCATCTTTCATGCATCTTTTAGGGTGTGCCCGCCAAATATCTTGCTTGTTTAAAGTGGGAGTAAACTCCAATACATGACTTTTACCTATAGGTAAGCTTATAATAAGGCTTACCTATAGGTAGTGGCTGCTGGTGCTAAACTTTTTTTGGGGAGCGGCAAACAAACCTCCACAGTCCCCCGCACTCACCTCTCCACGGTCCCCTGCACTCAGCCACTCCACAGTCACCTGCACTCACCCCTCCATGGTCCCACGCACTCACCCCTCCTTGATCCCCCGGACTCACCCCTCCACGATCCCCCGCACTCACCCCTCCACGGTAACCTGCACTCTCCCCTCCATGGTCCCCCACACTCACCCCTCCAAGGTCCTCCGGCACTCTCCCCTCCACAGTCCCCCGCACTCACCCATCCACGACCCCCCGCACTCACCCCTCCACAATCCCCCGCACTCACCCCTCCACGATCCCCCGCACTCACCCCTCCACGATCCCCCCACATTCACCCCTCCACGGTAACCTGCACTCTCCCCTCCATGGTCCCCCACACTCACCCCTCCATGGTCCTCCCGCACTCACTCTTCCACGGTCCCCTGCACTCTCCCCTCCATGGTTCTCTGCGCTCACCCCTCCACGGTCCTCCCGCACTCTCCCCTCTATGGTCCCCCGCACTCACCCCTACATGGTCCTTCTGGGAGACACACAGGTCCCAGAAGACAGCAGGGATCAGTCAGGACGCACAGCACGACTCGCACAGTAGGGAACCAGGCTGTGAAGCCGCACGGCTTTACTTTCTGATTCCCTTACTGAAGATGCCATCGCCTCCACCCGAGAGTCGAACGACGGCTCAGCTTCGGGTGAGGATATCGCGGGCGCACTGGACAGGTAAGTGTCCTTTTTTTTAAAAGTTAGCAGCTGCAGTATATGTAGCTGCTGACTTTAAATTTTTTTTTTGGAGCGGAACTTTGCTTTAATAAGTTGTCAAAACTTCTCATATTTTATTACTAAAACCTCAAAACGTGATTTTTACAACTTTCGAAATGTTTTTAGTTATAGAGAGGTTCTCTATAAAAAAAAAGCGACTGCTACATGTTAATATGCACAATAAAAATAGAAAATAAGAAAGAAAAAAGAGGACATACTATCCTCTTACTTAATATATATGCACTCATGTAATAAGGTAGTTTTCTCTAAACAGTCATCTTTTAAAATAGTAATTTCTTTGTACACCAGTAAACTATTTAATAATATTTCTTGATATTTCATAAGTAAAAAAGTTTTTTGAAGATTCAGAGATGTAGTTAACAAAATACAATAAGTAAGAGTCCTTTAGAGTAGGTGTCTTTTCCCTTTCCTTTCCCCTCCTTTTTTCATTCTTGTAGACTTCTTTTTGGTTTATGCATTAATATAGGTAAGAGGATAGTATGTCCTCTTTTTTCTTTCTTATTTTCAATTTTTTATGGTGCATATTACCATATAACAGTCGCCCAAGTTCTGAAAGACCCTCTCTGTAACTAAAAACGTTTTAGAAGTTTTAAAAATCACATTGTAAAAGTTGTGAGGTTCTAGTAAACCTCACAAGGAGCCTGGAGCGCCAACGGGGCACCCTAGAAAAGGAGGATCGGGGCCGCTCTGTGCAAAACCCTTACACAGAGCAGGTAAGTATGACATGTTTGATATTTTTAAAAGAATAAAAGAACCTTTACAATCACTTTAACTTGGATACATTAGGCTGCATAATTACTAAAAGAACTGAAGAGGAAACTATAGCATCTGTAATTGTTAGACATTGGGGGAAACGAATATGTGTGCTGTAACCACTTTCGTTCCACCTTTGAACTCTGCATCTCTTACTACTGACCTATGAACTCTGCGTCAATTAATCCTGACCCTTGAGCTCTGTGTTACTTTCTTCACACCCCTGAACTCTGTGTGACATACTACTGATCCCTAAAACTGCACATCACTTACTGCTGAACTCTGGAGCCTGTGCCAATTACTAATGGCCATTGAACCCTGTACAATATGCTATCCTATCAAATTGCATGTGGATTATCTCGGTACCCCAAAGTCAGAGATCAAAGCAATTTTAAAAAGTCAAGGTTTATTACAAAACATTAAAAAATACAAAGCTCATATTTTAAAATTATCATTGTATAGAACTCCCCTGTATGTGTGCCGTAGTTCCCATGCTTGATGCATCCAACTTCACTGACGCTCGCTCTAAGATACAGATATAAAGGAACATAAAAGCAGCAAACCCTCTACATGTTTCAAGAAAATAGCCACATCTTCAGAAGGAATGATGAGGCTTAAAATATCTAAAAAGAAACAATTCATTACTCAAAAAGTACAAACAGCATAACGAAGGCATTGATATACAATCAAGTTGTTAGCAAAAATAAAGACATCATGAGCGCGAGTGGTTAACAACTAGCTGACCAGCCGCTGTCATTATACCGCGGGAGGTTGGCTCTCCTGTGCAAATCGCCGTATCTGTACATCGATTAGCTCAGGCGCCATAGGCGTGCACACAGGGTGTGCCAGGTGTGCCTGGGCATACCCTAATCATCTAGTGCACGTTAGCATTATTGCTCTGTGTGCCAGTGGGGAGATGGGAATAATCTCCCTCTTACCCGCTCTGCCATAAGAAAAGTGCTTACTCGCTTCTCTTTCACTGTGTCAGCAGGGAGATTAAAGTGTTTGTTAAGCCACTCTAACCTGTATACACTATCAGCACTGCCTCCTATTGTAGTATCCCCCTCTGTATGTGATTTACAAAAATAAATACAGCAAATACCTAATTTCACTGCCGAGATTGCAATTACATGACTGGCCAGCTTTCTCCTTTCCTCCTCTGAGAGATGCAGTGGGCGGGGCTGAGACTCCTCTGCTGGTGTCAGTCTGGAAGGGAGGAGGAGACGAGGAGAGCGCTGACTGGTCATGTAATCACAATCTCGGGTCTTAAATGAGGTATTTACAGCATTTATATTTATAAATCAGGCACAGAGGGGACACTGCAATAGGGGCAGTGCTGATAGTGTATACAGTTAATACAGTCAATTGCTACCATTGTGCCCATCAAATGCACCCACTGTGCCCATCAAATGCACCCACTGTGCTCATCAAATGCTGCCACTGTGCTCAATGCTACCACTGTGCACATCAAGTGCTGCCATTGTGCCATCAAATGCTGCCACTGTGCCCACTAAATGCTGCCACTGTGTCATCGAATGCCGCCACTGTGACGCCCCCGCCCGCTGTCTGCCCGGCACTTATCCTGTCTCGGTGGGGCAGTGGGTGACAGTGGCAAGCGGTGTCCTCCATGCGTCTCTTCCTGTCCTCTCCTCCCGATAGGTGTGCAATTACAGCGCCTGTCGTTTCAGCCAATCAGGTGATGGGTAACAAACCCGAGCACCTGATTGGTGGAGTGGTGGTTCAGTATTAGGAAAGCGAATATCCATTCGCTGTTTTAACACATCTAGGTGATCTGCGAGCGCCAAGCATGACACTCGCAGGTCACCATTTTAACGCTCTATGGCTCTAATCAAGTGCTTCAAAAACACCCCCCGATGCTGTAATTTAGGCGTCTGGCACCCGAAAAGGGGGCGGGTGACTGAATAGGGGGTGGCAGCAGCGGCCGTGGATAGATTCATGCTATGCATGAATCTATCCATTGCTCATAGAGGGGGTGGCTAGAGAGCGGGGGCTGCTCCCGTGCACCCTTATGGACGCACCTCCACGGGGGGTGACTCACACACAGACAGAGAGGGGAGGGGGGGAGGAGGACACAGGAGCAGAGAGGAGAGCAGATAGCAGGCACGTAAACTGACCACAGTATGTGGTCTCAGCAGCCATGATACACCGTGGTCAGTTTACAGAGGGGTGGGAAGAAACTGGCAGGATCAGCCAGGTTTTTTAGGTGTTATAGGGGGCCAAATGACATAGGACATGCACTGTGTTATATAACATGCATTAAGGGAGCAGGATCCTTTTTTTTTTTTTTTGAGTTAGCAAATACTTTAATGTACTGGGACAATATACATGTAGAGACAGACACATGCATGTGTGTTTGAGTTTTTGGGGTGCACACCCTAATGCAATAGGCTGCGCACACCTATGTCAGTAATCAGTGGCTATTTATAGCACTGATCGCTGTATAAATGTCAATGGTCCCAAAAAAGTGTCAAAAGTGTCTGATCTGTCTGCCGCAATGTTGCAGTCCCGCTAAAAATCGCTGATCGCTGCCATTACTAGTAAAAAAAATAAATAATGGAAATGCCATAAATCTATTTTGTAGATGCTATAACTTTTGCATAAAACCACGCCTATTTTGATTTGTTTTACCAAAAACATGTAGAAGAATACATATCGTGAAAAGAAAATGTAGCGCATAAACTGTGAAGGAAGTCCCCAATCAAGGAAACAACGGAATAATAAATCACAATAGGTGGTATCCACAGAAAACAATGTAACTAATAAGTCTCTCAATATGGATGAATAAAGTCCCATAAGTGAGTGGAAAAAATAGTGTGGAGTGTCCCCCTAGAAACCGTGAGTAAATGTGTAGCGGCAAATGTTCAAACACAGGTAGATCCTCAGATCTTCCACAAAAACTGTATCCAACCACTGCATAAGTCTTGGTAGAAATGATGTGTAAGAAACTCTTACCAGATACATTGGACTCCCTTGTCAGCGACAGGGAATCACTCGAGCGGATTGCCTCTCAGGGCCTGGAAGCGGACATCACAGCTCTGGAAACACAACTCTGCATAGATCTCCCGGGGCCGCCAGGTGGGTCCTCCAAAAGGATGGCCAAGGTACGAATCAGAGCAGACAGTGCGTCACGCATGAAATTGGAGTGGAGGCTGGATTTTCTCTCAGATGGTATGTGGAGAAAAAATAAACAGGCTCCACATAGTGTAGATGAGCAAGGTGGGGGTTTTTATTGCTAAAAAGCCTGGTTACAATAAAAAATGTGATCACAAGATATAAAAACAAAAATGGGCAACAAGGAGGATGCTGAAATATAGAAAAAAAAATAGAATACATATCGGCCTAAACTGATGAATAAATTTGTTTTTTTATATTTTTTTGGATATGTACAGTATCTCACAAAAGTGAGTACACCCAGTACAGTACTCACCCAGTGAGTAAATTTTTGTAAATATTTTATTATATCTTTTCATGTGACAACACTGAAGAAATGACACTTTGCTACAATGTAACAATGTGAGTGTACAGCTTGTATAAAAGTGTAAATTTGCTGTCCCCTCAAAATAACTCAACACACAGCCATTAATGTCTAAACCGCTGACAACAAAAGTGAGTACACCCCTAAGTGAAAATGTCCAAATTGGGCCCAATAAGCCATTTTTCCCTCATGTGTCATGTGACTCATTAGTGTTAGGTGTGAATGGGGAGCAGGTGTGTTAAATTTGGTGTTATCGCTCTCTCTCTCTCATACTGGTCACTGGAAGTTCAACATGGCACCTCATGGCAAAGAACTCTGAGGATCTGAAAAAAAAAATAAAGATGGCCTAGGCTATAAGAAGATTGCCAAGACCCTGAAAATGAGCTGCAGCACAGTGGCCAAGATCATACAGCGGTTTAATAGGACAGGTTCCACTCAGAGCAGACCTCGCCATGGTTGACCAAAGAAGTTGAGTTCATGTGCTCAGCGTTCTATCCAGAGGTTGTCTTTGGGAAATAGACATATGAGTGTTGCCAGTATTGCTGCAGAGGTCGAAGGGGTGGGGGATCAGGCTGTCAGTGCTCAGACCATTCGCCGCACACTGCATCAAATTGGTCTGCATGGCTGTCATCCCAGAAGGAAGCCTTTTCTAAAGATGATGCACAAGAAAGCCCGCAAACAGTTTGCTGAAGACAAGCAGACTAAGGACATGGATTACTGGAACCATGTCCTGTGGTCTGGTGAGACCAAGATAAATGTATTTGGTTCAGATGGTGTAAAGCGTGTGTGGCGGCAACCAGGTGAGGAGTACAAAAACAAGTGTGTCTTGCCTACAGTCAAGCATGGTGGTGGGAGTGTCATGGTCTGGGGCTGCATGAGTGCTGCCAGCACTGGGGAGCTACAGTTCATTGAAGGAACCATGAATGCCAACATGTACTGTGACATACTGAAGCCGAGCATGATCCCCTCTAATTGGAGAATGGGCCGCAGGGCAGTATTCCAACATCTTAATGACCCCAAACACACCTCCAAGACGACCAGTGCCTTGCTAAAGAAGCTGAGGGTAAAGATGATGGACTGGCCAAGCAGGTCTCCACACCTAAACCCTATTGAGCATCTGTGGGGCATCCTCAAACAGAAGGTAAAGGAACGAGAGGTCTCTAACATCCACCAGCTCCGTGATGTCGTCATGGAGGGGTGGAAGAGGACTCCAGTGGCAACCTGTGAAGCTCTGGTGAACTCCATGCCCAAGAGGGTTAAGGCAGTGCTGGAAAATAATGGTGGCCACACAAAATATTGACACTTTGGGCCCAACTTGGACATTTTCACTTAGGGGTGTACTCACTTTTGTTGCCTGTGGTTTAGACAATATTGGCTGTGTGTTGAGTTATTTTGAGGGTACAGCTAATTTACACTGTTATACAAGCTGTACACTCACTACTTTACATTGTAGCAAAGTGTAATTTCTTCAGTGTTGTCACATGAAAAGATATAATAAAATATTTTAAAAAATGTGAGGGGTGTACACACTTTTGTGAGATACTGTATTGTAGCAAAAAGTAATAAAAACCCTGCATCAAAATTGAAAATAAAAATGACGTGGAGGCCCCCAAAATCCATACCAGACCTTTATCCGAGCACGCAACCTGGCAGGCCGCAGGAAAAGGGGGGGCGCCCCCCTCCTGAACCGTACCAGGCCACATGCCCTCAACATGGGGAGGGTGCTTTGTGGCCCCCCCCAAAGCACCTTGTCCCCATGTTGATGGGGACAAGGGCCTCATCCCCACAACCCTTGCCTGGTGGTTGTGGGAGTCTGCGGGCAGGGGGATTATCAGAATCTGGAAGCCCCCTTTAACAAGGGAGCCGCCAGATCCCGCCCCCCCATGTGAATGGGTAGGGGTACATTGTACCCCTACCCATTCACCCAAAAAAGTGTCAAAAAAGTAAAAATGACAGTTTTGAACAATTCCTTTATTAAAAAAAAGTGTCCCGCTATGTCCATCCATCATCGGTCCCAGAAAAAAAAAACTGAAAAACTCCGCCTACATGGGGGGTGTCCTGCCGATTGCCATCTTTTTGCCTCGACAGCGCTTATATATCCAAGGGCGGTGCTACCCGCTGACGTAATGGAGTGACCCCGCCCCTCAGGTGATGTCAGAGGGGGGCGGGGTCACCTGTTTACCTTACTGGGTGGCCCGGACCTTGACTATATAAGATCTGTCAAAGCAAAAAGACGGTAGTCTTTTTTTGGGACCATTTTTCAGGGCCGTCATTGAAGATGGATGTACATGGTATAGATTTTGGGGGCGCCCCCATGCCGTTTTTTTCTTAAATTTTGGCGCAGGGTTCCACTTTACCACTTCAATACACTATATTATATATTCTACACTGCCTGAATATAGAATCTACACTAAATGCAGAGTATATACTAGGCTGTATATATCTCTGACTGAATATAGATTCTACACTGAATATCTGATCTATGCTAAATGCAGAGTATATATATACTAGACTGTATAACTATATATCAAATACACTGCCTGCACGCCACTAACTAAGCTGCCTAATCTCTCTTCATTCATTACACTATACGGCCGCCGTGTAAGCAGCAGCTTTATATAGTGTGGGGCGTGGACTTAGTCCCCCTGAGCCATGATTGGCCAAAGGCACCCTGCCTTTGGCCAATTATGGCTCTCTCAGCAAAGCGCACTGTGATTGGCCAAAGCATGCAGGTCAGGTGAGGGAACACACATTTAACCCCTTGATCGCCCCTTAGTGTTAATCCCTTCCCTAAAAAGTGACATTTACACAGTAATCAGTGCATTTTTATAGCACTGATCGCTGTACAGATGTCAATAGTCCCAAAAATGTGTCAAAAGTGTCCGATCTGTCGGTCGCAATACTGCTAAAAAACGCAGATCACCACCATTACTAGTAAAAAAAATAAAAATAATAAAAATGCCATAAATCTTTCCCATCGTTTGTAGACGTCATAACTTTTGTGTAAACCAATCAGTATACGCTTATTGCAATTTTTTTTTTTTTACCAAAATATGTAGCATCATCTTTAGAAGAAGCTTCCTTCTGGGACGAAAGCCATGCAGACCAATTTGATGCAGTGTGCGGAGTATGGTCTGTGCACTGATAGGCTGACCCCCCACCCCTTCAACCTCTGCAGCAATACTGGCAGCATATGTCTATTTCCCAAAGACAACCTCTGGATATGAGGCTGAGCACGTGCACTCAACTTCTTTGGTCGACCATGGCGAGGTCTGCTCTGAGTGGAACCTGTCCAGTTAAACCGCTGTATGGTCTTGGCCACCATGCTGCAGCTCAGTTTCAGGGTCTTGGCAATCTTCTTATAGCCTAGGCCATCTTTATGCAGAGCAATAATTCTTTTTTTTAGATCCTCAGAGAGTACTTTGCCATGAGGTGCCATGTTGAACTTCCAGTGACCAGTATGACAGAGTGAGAGCGATAAATTTATCACACCTGCTCCCCATTCACACCAGAGACCTTGTAACACTAACGAGTCACATGACACAGGGGAGGAAAAATGGCGAATTAGGCCCAAGGGGTGTACTCACTTTTGTTGCCAGCGGTTTGGATAAATAATGATTGTGTGCTGAGTTATTTTGAGGGGACAGCAAATTTACACTGTTATACAAGCTGTACACTCACTACTTTACATTGTAGCAAAGTGTCATTTCTTCAGTGTTGTCACATGAAAAAATATTAAAAAATATTTACAAAAATGTGAGGGGTGTACTCACTTTTGTGAGATACTGTATATTGGCCTAAACTGATGTAGAAATGTGTTTCTTAAAAACATTTTTGGGGATATTTATTATAGAAAAAGTAAAAAATATTGTTTTGTTTTTTTTCAAAATTGTCACTCTTTTTTTGTTTATAGTGCAAAAAATAAAAACCACAGTAGGTGATCAAATGCCACCAAAAGAAAGCTCTATTCGTGGGAAAAAAAGGACGCAAATTTTGTTTGGGGACAGCATTGCATGACCGTGCAAGTACCAGTTAAAGCGACGCAATGCCAAATTGTAAAAAGTGCTCTGGTCAGGAAGGGGTAAATCCTTCCAGGGCTGAAGTGGTTAACTTAAGGACAGCACTTTAACAGAAAGTACAAAACCTACCAAAAATATCTTGTATTTCTGCAAATCCTAGGCTCAATAAATAAGAACAACAGAATGGCTCAGTATCTTCTGCAGACTGCAATTACTGGAGCTCCACTCTACACAGAAATCATACAGGAAACAAGTGACCTCCACTTCCTGTAGTATAGTTTATTTGTTGTTTGTTACATTAAAGGCTGTACCAAGATGACCGTGATAGAACGTCACTTCCGTTACACGATTTTCACTTGTCACCTAATCTGACGGAACACCCGTCAGATCTTGTAACGAAAGTGACGTTCCATCACCGCCATCTTGGTACACCCCGCACTCGTCCACAGTAAGGCTACAGTTCAGTGAGAAGACGCCAAGCGGCCAACTTGTTACACCCACTGGCGTCTTGCATTTCACACTTATTTTTAACAGTAAACGGAGCTTATATAGTGACATACAGTGTTTTTTAATCTGTCTGACAATTTGGATGTTGAATTTTAAAAGCAGCAGCAAAGCTGCTGATCTCACAGGTTTGCTAATCTGACAGAACACCACTGCTTTTAAAATTCAACATCAAAACAGAAAGACGGATTTCTAAATCCTGTTTTTCCCTTTTATAAGCTTAGTTTTGTGGTTAAAATAAGTGTGAAATGCAAGACTTTGGTGTAACAAGATAGCCGCTTGCCGTTGTTTCGTCAGATTAAGCGACCCATCAGCACACCTCCCAACTTTTTGAGATGGGTACGAGGGACACCTATTAGCAAAAGTATGTAGGCATAGAACACACCCTCGCCACACCCCCTTAAAGGAGAATTATACAAAAAAAATTATTAGTTAAACCCACAAGTGCTTTTTTTTTTGTAGGTGTATGGGGTAAAACCGCGCAATGAATTGAATGCTTTAGTTATGGATATGGCTGCTGCCTCTACACATACAATACCACCTAAGTGGAAAGTATTAGGAAATGGTAAAAAAGCAGGAGTAGTATGGCGCTGCCCTTATGGAGACAAAAATTTTTTTTTTTTTTTCTTCTTTGTAGTGAATGTATTGCCTAGTGTCCTTATAGAATTGCTTCTAAAACCTGTATGTGTTCAAAAGTTGAATAAAACTGTGACTGGTGGTGAATATTTCTATTAAAAATGAAAATACAACAACCGGTGCTCCAATTGTTCAACAAAGATGCATAGTACCCTTTAAATTAGGTAATAAATTTACACTGATATACAAGCTGTACACTCACTACTTTATATTGTAGCAAAGTGTCATTTCTTCAGTGTTGTCACATGAAAAGATAAAATAAAATATTTACAAAAATGTGAGGGGTGTACTCACTTTTGTGAGATACTGTATATTGGCCTAAACTGATGAAGAAATGTGTTTCTTAAAAACATTTTTGGGGATATTTATTATAGAAAAAGTAAAAAATATTGTTTTGTTTTTTTTCAAAATTGTCACTCTTTTTTTGTTTATAGTGCAAAAAATAAAAACCACAGTAGGTGATCAAATGCCACCAAAAGAAAGCTCTATTCGTGGGGAAAAAAGGACGCAAATTTTGTTTGGGGACAGCATTGCATGACCGTGCAAGTACCAGTTAAAGCGACGCAATGCCAAATTGTAAAAAGTGCTCTGGTCAGGAAGGGGGTAAATCCTTCCAGGGCTGAAGTGGTTAACTTAAGGACAGCACTTTAACAGAAAGTACAAAACCTACCAAAAATATCTTGTATTTCTGCAAATCCTAGGCTCAATAAATAAGAACAACAGAATGGCTCAGTATCTTCTGCAGACTGCAATTACTGGAGCTCCACTCTACACAGAAATCATACAGGAAACAAGTGACCTCCACTTCCTGTAGTATAGTTTATTTGTTGTTTGTTACATTAAAGGCTGTACCAAGATGACCGTGATAGAATGTCACTTCCGTTACACGATTTTCACTTGTCACCTAATCTGACGGAACACCCGTCAGATCTTGTAACGAAAGTGACGTTCCATCACCGCCATCTTGGTACACCCCGCACTCGTCCACAGTAAGGCTACAGTTCAGTGAGAAGACGCCAAGCGGCCAACTTGTTACACCCACTGGCGTCTTGCATTTCACACTTATTTTTAACAGTAAACGGAGCTTATATAGTGACATACAGTGTTTTTTAATCCGTCTGACAATTTGGATGTTGAATTTTAAAAGCAGCGGCAAAGCTGCTGATCTCACAGGTTTGCTAATCTGACAGAACACCACTGCTTTTAAAATTCAACATCAAAACAGAAAGACGGATTTCTAAATCCTGTTTTTCCCTTTTATAAGCTTAGTTTTGTGGTTAAAATAAGTGTGAAATGCAAGACTTTGGTGTAACAAGATAGCCGCTTGCCGTTGTTTCGTCAGATTAAGCGACCCATCAGCACACCTCCCAACTTTTTGAGATGGGTACGAGGGACACCTATTAGCAAAAGTATGTAGGCATAGAACACACCCTTGCCACACCCCCTTAAAGGAGAATTATACAAAAAAAATTATTAGTTAAACCCACAAGTGCTTTTTTTTTTGTAGGTGTATGGGGTAAAACCGCGCAATGAATTGAATGCTTTAGTTATGGATATGGCTGCTGCCTCTACACATACAATACCACCTAAGTGGAAAGTATTAGAAAATGGTAAAAAAGCAGGAGTAGTATGGCGCTGCCCTTATGGAGACAAAAAAAATTTTTTTTTCTTCTTTGTAGTGAATGTATTGCCTAGTGTCCTTATAGAATTGCTTCTAAAACCTGTATGTGTTCAAAAGTTGAATAAAACTGTGACTGGTGGTGAATATTTCTATTAAAAATGAAAATACAACAACTGGTGCTCCAATTGTTCAACAAAGATGCATAGTACCCTTTAAATTAGGTAATAAAGTAGTTGTGGATATGGATACAATATCATCTAGGTGGAAAGTGTTAAAAACAATACAATACCACCTAAGTGGAAAGTATTAGAAAATGGTAAAAAAGCAGGAGTAGTATGGCGCTGCCCTTATGGAGACAAAAAGATATTTTCTTCTTTGTAGTGAATGTATTGCCTAGTGTCCTTATAGAATTGCTTCTAAAACCTGTATGTGTTCAAAAATTTAATAAAACTGTGACTTGTGGTGAATATTTCTATTACAAGTGAAAATACAACACCTGGTGCTCCAATTGTTCAACAAAGGTGCATTGTGCCCTTTAAATTAAGTAATAAAGTAGTTATGGATATGGATACAATATCATCTAGGTGGAAAGTGTTAAAAAGAAAAAAAGAAAAAAAAGAAAAAAAAGAAAAAAAAGGAAAACAGGAATAGTATGGCGTTGCCCTTATGGAGACAAAAAAAAACCTCTTTCATTATAATGACTTTATAATTCCTAAAGTGTGAAAGTGTGTGTGCCAAAAATGAATAAATATGTGACTGGTGCCAAGTCCTTACTGTTAAAAGTACAATTGCAACTTAAGGTGCTTCAATTATTCAACAAAAGTGCATAGTGCAGCATCACTAAAGTGACCAGTGTTAAATCATACAAATCTATACAACATTGTGCAAATTATCCATCATAAATAGTGACTCTTGTGCTGTGACCAGTATTGGTTGGATAGGAAAAGTTCCGTTTATGAAAAAACAAGTTCTTTTTGGAGTATTTTGTAGTGTTCAATCTTTGAGGGTCAAATATCTGTAGGAAAGCTTCTTATCCAGGTGCTGGTTTCTTTAATTAGTGCCTTGTCTGCATGCTCTGACAATGCTTGCACTCACCGGATTCTTCACTGGTCACAGTGTCTTCCACTGTGCAGCAATCAAGGATATCCCCCAAACTTTACTTGCGTATTGTGGTGTAGTAATTACATGTAAAGGAAAGAAGGTATGCCCATCGCGTAAAACCATAGGAGAACTTTTATTAAAACTTAATAGACAAATGTACTCACATTTCAAATGAACAAATCAAGCATGGCAAAAGTTAACGAATTCCCTTTGTTAGAGGTGCTGCAAGACGTTCGTAACCCGCCCTACGCACGTTTCGTCGTCAGACTTCTACTGGGGCGTTCATCTTGCTGTACCTCCTGAGTTTAAATGGTGTGGCCAGTAATAAGTGCAATTCAATTGCACTTATTACTGGCCTTGCAGCACCTCTAACAAAGGGAATTCGCTAACTTTTGCCATGCTTGATTTGTTCATTTGAAATGTGAGTACATTTGTCTATTAAGTTTTAATAAAAGTTCTCCTATAGTTTTACGCGATGGGCATACCTTCTTTCCTTTACATGTAATTACTACACCACAATACGCAAGTAAAGTTTGGGGGGACATCCTTGATTGCTACACAGTGGCAGACACTGTGACCATCCATACCCCTGCAGGGGAAAGGAGAATCCGGTGAGTGCAAGCATTGTCAGAGCATGCAGACAAGGCACTAATTAAAGAAACCAGCACCTGGATAAGAAGCTTTCCTACAGATGTTTGACCCTCAAAGATTGAACACTACAAAATACTCCAAAAAGAACTTGTTTTTTCATAAACGGAACTTTTCCTGTCCAACTAATACTGGTCACAGCACAAGAGTCACTATTTATGATGGATAATTTGCACGATGTTGTATAGATTTGTATGATTTAACACTGGTCACTTTAGTGATGCTGCACTATGCACTTTTGTTGAATAATTGAAGCACCTTAAGTTGCAATTGTACTTTTAACAGTAAGGACTTGGCACCAGTCACATATTTATTCATTTTTGGCACAGACACTTTAGGAATTATAAAGTCATTATAAAGAAAGAGGTTTTTTTTTGTCTCTGTAAGGGCAGCGCCATACTATTCCTGTTTTCCTTTTTTTTCATTTTTTTCATTTTTTTCTTTTTTCCTTTTTTTTCTTTTTTCTTTTTTTCTTTTTAACACTTTCCACCTAGATGATATTGTATCCATATCCATAACTACTTTATTACTAAATTTAAAGGGCACAATGCACCTTTGTTGAACAATTGGAGCACCAGGTGTTGTATTTTCACTTCTAATAGAAATATTCACCACCAGTCACAGTTTTATTCAATTTTTGAACACATACAGGTTTTAGAAGCAATTCTATAAGGACACTAGGCAATACATTCACTACAAAGAAGAAAATATCTTTTTGTCTCCATAAGGGCAGCGCCATACTACTCCTGCTTTTTTACCATTTTCTAATACTTTCCACTTAGGTGGTATTGTATTGTTTTTAACACTTTCCACCTAGATGATATTGTATCCATATCCATAACTACTTTATTACCTAATTTAAAGGGTACTATGCATCTTTGTTGAACAATTGGAGCACCAGTTGTTGTATTTTCATTTTTAATAGAAATATTCACCACCAATAACAGTTTTATTCAACGTTTGAGAGACAAATGAGGAGGAAAGAGGGACAGGGGGACTTTGTTCCAAATCAGGGACAGTTGGGAGCTATACATCAGAATCTGTAACGGAAGTGACGTTTCGTCGCCGCCATCTTGCTACGCCCCAGAATCCTCCACAGTAAGGATACAGTGAGAAGGCAGCAAGTGGAAACCTTGTTACACCCACTGGCGTCTTGAATTTTACACTTATTTTTAACAGTAAACGGAGCTTATATAGTGAAATTACATAGTTACAAAGTTAGTCAGGTTGAAAATAAAAAATATCGTACAATCCAATATAACCAATTTTATACCCTCAGTTGATCCAGAGGAAGGCAAAAACCCCAGCAGAGCATGCTCCAATTTACTACAGCAGGGGAAAAAATTCCTTCCCGATCCCCCAAGAGGCAATCGGATTTTCCCTGGATCAACTTTACCTATAAATGTTAGTACCCAGTTATATTATGTACATTTAGGAAAATATCCAGGCCTTTCTTAAAGCAATCTACTGAGCTGGCCAGAACCACCTCTGGCGGAAGTCTATTCCACATTTTCACAGCTCTTACTGTGAAGAAACCTTTGCGTATTTGGAGATGAAATCTCTTTTCCTCTAGACGTAAAGAGTGCCCCCATGTCCTCTGGGTTGACCGTAAAGAGAATAACTCAACACCAAGTTCACTATATGGACCCCTTAAATATTTGAACATGTTGATCATATCCCCCCTTATTCTCCTCTTCTCAAGAGTGAATACATTCAGTTCCTCTAATCTTTCCTCATAGCTGAGCTCCCCCATGCCTCTTATTAGTTTGGTTGCCCTTCTCTGCACTTTCTCCAGTTCCCCGATATCCTTTTTGAGAACTGGTGCCCAAAACTGAACTGCATATTCCAGATGAGGTCTTACTAATGATTTGAACAGGGGCAAAATTATATATCTCTCTCTGGGGTCCATACCTTTCTTAATACAAGAAAGGACTTTGCTCGCTTTGGAAACCGCAGCTTGGCATTGCTTGCTATTATTGAGCTTATGATCTACCAAAACCGCCAGATCCTTCTCCACCACAAATTCCCCCAGTTGTACTCCCCCTAGCATGTATGATGCATGCATATTCTTAGCCCCCAAGTGCATAACTTTACATTCATCAACATTAAACCTCATCTGCCACATAGTCGCCCAATTAGACAGTGCATTGTAAATTGGAGACATCCTGTAAGGACGTTATTCCACTGCATAGCTTGGTGTCATCTGCAAAGACAGAAATGTTACTTTCGATCCCATTCGATATGCTGAAATCCCTTAGGTTGTTTAGATGTTGATTTTTCAAAGCAGCGGTGTTCTGTCAGATTACCAAACCTGCACGATCAGCAAGCTTGCCACTGCTTTTACAATTCAACAATATATCTCCTCTATTGCTGGGATCCGTAGGGAACAGGCAACAGCATTACAGTTATCTGTGAAACGTCAGTCTGATATTTACATTATGGACCCTATTGACACTCATTTTGACTCCCTGAATGCCGCAAAATGTGAGCTACATTTCCATCTCACAGAGATCACTAGACTAGATCTGCATTGGAATAAACAAAGGTTCTTTGAACAGGGAGACCGTAATGGTCGTCTTCTGGCGATGTTGGCACAGTCCGATTATCCTCCAACAGTGATTTCCAGTGTGGTGTCTGCCTCGGGTGCATCGGTCTCTTCTTTACCAGATATATTAGAGACTTTCCGTCAATATTATAGTTCCCTCTATACTTCTGTGCTGCCCTTTGATTTTCAGCCGAAGAATTTGGCATCCTGGTTAGATCCATTGGCACTTGGCTGGCTTTTAGATGGAGAAAGAGAGTCTTTGGTGAGGCCAATTACCCCGGAGGAGGTACTGAAGGTGATTGGATCCTTTTCATTAGGTCCAGATGGCATTCCCATAGAGTTTCATAAGACCCATGGAAAGTTATTAGCCCCCAAGCTAGCACAATTTTATTCTCAATGTTTGACCGATGGTGCCCTTCCAACTTCCATGAGCCATGCCCATGCTACATTAATTCATAAAGCTCCAAAAGATCCTACCCTGTGTGCCTCCTATAGGCCAATTGCCTTACTGAATACAGATTTTAAAATTCTGACTAAACTACTTACCATCAGACTACAGCCATTATAGCCATCTGTTGTAGATATCGACCAAACTGGCTTTATGGCCAATAGATCAACCGATGTAAATCTGAGGCATTTGTTTACCAATATACATGCAAAACATCTGAATGAGAGTACAAAGATGGTAGCCTCCTTAGATATCAAAAAGGCCTTCGATACTATCGAATGGCCTTTTCTTTGGGAGGTCCTCAGGAGGATGGGATTTCCCCTAACTTTTATTAAATGGATACAGATACTTTATCAAAATTCCACCTCGGCTATTAAGTTGCTAGGTGGCCTATCACAGTCTTTTTTTTCTGTCTAGAGGTACTCGACAGGGCTGCCCTCTTTCTCCAGCCCTGTTCGCCATAGCGATGGAACCGCTGGCGGAGGCTCTCCGTACTTCCCTTCATGTTAAGGGACTGTGTGTAGGCTCTACTCCTCTTTCTTAATGATGCAGGCCCATCACTTAAGGGGGCCCTACAAGTCCTTAAATCTTTTTCCTCAGTCACAGGTCTCAAAGTAAATTGGACAAAGTCACTTTATTTCCTATAGATTCTGTGGCCCGTGCCACTGCCTATACCGATACTCCCCTGAGATGGGTGGAGCACTTTAAATATCTGGGGGTGGTGGTTTCCAGACAGGTTTTGGACTATATAACCTTAAATTTAACACCTGTGATCCAGGAGACTCAACAATGGCTAAAGGCATGGGAGTCATTACCTCTTTCATTGTTAGGATGCATAAATCTAATAAAAATGAATATATTACCTAAATTTACATATCTATTTCGACAGCAGTGGATCCCTAAATCATTTTTTGTACGGCTGCATCATATTTTTTCAGCATTTATATGGAGATCAAAGCCCCCTAGATATAGCTGGGCGACATTGGTACGCCCGGCTTCTCAGGGTGGCTTGGCATGTCCAGATTTTCACAAATATTATTTGGCCTCTCAGCTAGTAACAGCGGCCTGGTGGCTTAACCCAGATACCTCTAATTCTGCCATTCAGGTAGAAGCAGCAGTGTTGGGATCCTTGGAGGCGTTGAAATGTTTGATTTTTCGGGGCTTCCGTGCTCCATATTCAATGACACCGTCAATGTGTACTACGCTACATGTATGGGGAGAGAGTCTTAAAATTGAACAACATCCTTTACAGGCAATCTCGCCTAATGCTTCCCTTTGGTTAAATATTACTCTGGAGCATATCTACACGCTGCCCGACCCTATGCTTGGACTAAATTTAATGTAAAAATAGTGAGTCAGATTATCTTGGACGAATCCTTGATATCATTTCCCAAACTGATCTCCGACTTTAATGTCCCTCAGCTATACTCCTTTCGTTTTCTCCAACTCTCCCATGCCTTCAGCTGTCAATTTGCTGACTCTTCTCCACGACTAGTTCAATCCACCTTAGAGAAGCTTCTTAGAGTGGACTGTACAAAGAATGCCACTTCTAAATTGTATCTTCATTTAACAACTGTCCCTCTTCCAAATCTAGAGAGATTAAGACTTAAATGGTCTAAGGACATCCCCCAACTTGACAATGATGACTAGGATGATATATGGGACTTTCCTTTTAACTCTCCTGTCTCCTTGAGAGACCGACTGATTCAGTTCAAGATAGTTCACAGGGCATATTATCGTATATAACGTATATATCTTAGGTTGACGTATGTACCATAGGATTGTACCGCATTTAAATCAAGCTGGCATAATACCATGTAAGACCAATGTATGTGTATGTATGTGGGGGGTTTTTGTTTTTGTTCTGTTTTGTCCCTGGTTTCGTATTTTTATTGTTTCTGTAATTGTAAAAACGTTTCCTCTGTGTTTGTGTTTTTTTTTTTTTTTGTCTGTGTTTTGGAAAAAAAATAAAAGTGTATATTAAAAAAAAAAAACAATTCAACATCTAAACAGCCAGACAGATTTTTAAATACTGCATTTCACTGTATTAGCTTTGTTTATTGTTAAAAATAAGTGTGAAATGCAAAACTCTGGTGGGTGTAACAAGATGTCCGCTTGCCACCTTCTCACTCTATCCTTACTGTGGACGAGTGCGGGGTGTAGCAAGATGGCGGCGACGAAACTTCCGTTACAAATTCTGACGGTTCGTCTAATCTGACTAAACACCGCCTTCTCCCTTACTGCAGACTAGTGCGGAGTGTACCAAGATGGCGGTGACGGAACGTAACTTCCGTTACAAGATATGACGGGTCGCCTAATCTGCTGAAATACCAGTGTTTTGTCAGATTAGGCGACCCGTCAGAATGTGTAACGGAATTAGTCGACCAGTCAGAATGTGTAACGGAATTAGTCGACCCGTCAGAATGTGTAACGGAATTAGTCGACCCGTCAAAATGCTACACTCCGCACTCGTCTACAGTAAGTATACAGTGAGAAGGGGGCAAGCGGACATCTTGTTACACCGACCGGAGTTTTGCATTTTACACTTTTTTTAACAGTCAATCAAGTTTATGTAGTGAAATACAGTACTTACAACTCTGTGTGACTGTTTAGATGTTGAATTTTAAAAGTAGCGGTGTTCTGTCCGATTAGTAAACCTGTGAGATCAGCGTGCTTGCCACTGCTTTTAAAATTCAACATCTAAACAGTCAGATGGAGTTCTAAGTACTGTATTTCACTATATAACCTCAGTTTACGGTTAAAAATACATGGAAAATGCAAAACTCCGGTGGGTGTAACAAGATGTCTGCTTGCCCCCTTCTGAGTGTATCCTTACTGTGGACGGGTGCGGACATACCTCCCAACTTTTTGAGATGGGAATGAGGGACACCTATCAGTTAACGTATGCAGGCATAGAACACACCCCTTGCCATGCCCCCTTAAAGGAGAATTGTACAAAAAACAAGATTAGGTTAAACCCACAAGTGTTTTTTTTTTTTTACCACTAATATTCCTTTATATTGGCTTTTGGAATTTACAAATGCAGGAATTTAGAAATCAGATGAAAGGTTTAGTGCTGGAAAACACTTTGATAAATAGAAAAGTGCATTTTATATACAGCTATATAGATCAGACCAAAATGAGGGAGGAATGAAGAGGAATGAGGGACAGAGGGACATTGCTCCAAATCAGGGACAGTCCCTAGAAATCAGGGACAGTTGGGAGCTATGGGTGCGGGGTGTAGCAAGATGGCTGCGACTAAACGTCACTTCCGTTACACATTTTGATGGGTCCGCTAGTCCACACCTCCCAACATTTTGAGATGGGAATGAGGGACACCTACTAACAAATGTATGCAGGCATAGGACATGCCCCCTGCCACACCCCCTTAAAGGAGAATTAACCAAAAAAAGGTTAATTAAATCCACAGGGACTTTTTTTACCACTACTATTCCTTTATATTGGCTTTTAAAATGTACAATTGCAGCAATTTAGAAATTGCATGAAAGGTTTAGCACTGGGGAACACTTTTTTAAAGATAAAAAGTGCATTTTATATACAACTATATGGATCAGACCAAAATGAGGGGGAAAGAGGGACAGAGGGACATTGCTCCAAATCAGGGACAGTCCCTCCAAATCAGAGACAGTCCCTCCAAATCAGAGACAGTTGGGAGCTATGCCTAATCTGATAAAACACCGGCTGTTTCACAATAAATTCAGTAAAAGAAAAAGAGTGGAGTGGAGTGAAGTGGAGTGGAGTGGTCACTCTGCAGCCAGACCCCCTTGGCGCTCCCAGTTCTTCCAATTCTGTTGCTTATGAAAATCATCCTGCAGGGGTCGCTCGTCCCGCTGCAGCAGTCCTGACCCGACGTGTCAGCTCATGTCTTTGGTAGTTTCCGCTCTCCGTTCTCGGTTGCCTGGATACACAGAAGCTGGCGGAAGTTGTGACCAGGTGTAATGTTTTGTGAAGCAGGGATGAGGTGACTCGGAACGGGATGGAAGGGCAGAGACAGCGGGCGGTACTGGAGGATTATCGGCTTATCAGAGTGGTGGGGAAGGGGACCTATGGAGAGGTCAGCCTGGCCACACACTGTGCGGAGGGGAGACAGGTAAAAGTCTATACACCTCTGTGTCACTGTACAGTATTGTAAGGCGGACCTATACACAGGGAAACTATACTATAGCAGAGATGAGGGCTGCTGTTAGAAGACATGGGACCCCCATACAGCTTACCTGACAGAGCCCCTCCTCCCACATGTATGGGTGAAGTGTACGGCCTCCAGGCTCACCCCCCAGATTAGATTCCTACAGCCGCTGCTTCCCCTCCTAGTAAACCAAAATTCACATCTCTGCATGTTGGCAATTCACACAAAATCACACACAGAAATGGGCTGCCATTTTTATAGGAGATACGCGGTGGTGACATTAATTAAACGCATGGCGCTGCACGGAAAACATTCAGGTACTTCTTTTCTGATTTTCTCAAGCGTAGGGCCCTCCATTGAAATGTGTGATGCCGCGCATTCTCAGAACACAGTCAGGGATTTGTTTTCTTGTGCGTAGAGAAGCCCGTTGAAAAGGAATGGGCTACCCTACAAGAGACGCGCAAAAGCCCGCTCGCCCCGCTCGCATAGGCGTGAATCCAACCTAACGAGCAGCTTCAACCAAGCCAGAGTACTTGTGAGAATGAGCCCTTAACCAATGGCCGACCAGGCTTTTTGTGTCAAGTTAAAATCAGTATTTTTTTTGCTAGAAAAATACTTAAGAACCCCCAAACGTTACACTTTTTTTTTTTTTTTTTTTTAGCAGAGACCCCCAGGGAATAAAATGGGTGATCACTGCAATTTCTTGTCACACGGTATTTGCACGGCAATTTTGCAAACGCAATTTATTTTGGAAAAAATACACTTTAATAAATTTAAAAAAAACACAATAGTTACCTCAATTGTTTTGTATAATGTGAAAGATTATGTTACGCTGAGTAAATAATAGATAAGTAATTGATGCCTAACATGTCACGCTTTAAAATTGCACACACTCATGGAAAGGCGACAAACTACGGTACTTCAAAATTTCCATAGGCGACCCTTTAAACGCCTTTACAGGTTACCTATTTAGAGTTACGGAGGAGGAATTATTGCTCTTGCTCTAATGTTCGCAGCGATACCTCACATGTGCGGTTTGAAAACTGTTTACATATGCATGCATGACTTACGTATGCCTTCACTTCTGCATGCAAGCATGAAAAAAAAAAAAAAAAAGTGTGTGTGTGTGCATGTTTGTGTGTGTGTATATGTATGTGTGTGTGTGTGTGTGTGTGTGTGTGTATATATATATATATATATATATACACACACACACAGTGACAGACATCGCTCCGGTCCTCCAAGGCCCCTGATGTCTCACTTTTGAGAAAGTGATTGAGGACACATATTCCTCCATTCCTTTCGCTGCACTGCAGAATGTATGATCAGACAGCACTTTGTACAAAGGCTTCTTGTATATTCACAAATTAAAGCATAGTAAACACTGTTTACTATGCTTCTGGTATGAATGAGTACAGTAAGTGATCATTACCAACATGACAGGTTTGTTGGCCCCCCCCACTCTCCATCCTGACACTGATCCCACTGTGTACCCACAGCAGCTGACAGCCAGCAGGAAGGAGAGGAGTAAAAGCTGGCAGCAGTGTGGGAGGAAAGGCACAGGGGATCGGAGCTGCGGGAAGGGGCAGTTAATGGAGGAAGAGGGTCCAGAGCGTTGAGGGGAGGGCACACTTGCTGTAACAGCAGCTGAAAGCTGGCAGGCAGGAGAGGAGGAGAAGCCGGCTGCGCTGCAGATATAGCCACAGGGGGATCAGTTCCAGTAATTGCGCTGCTCCGGGCCCCCCTGTTGAACTTATGGGGCCCCGTACAGGAGGGCCGATGCTAACCCTCTATCGGTGGTCCTGAAAAAGAATGGGGCTCTGTACAGTGATATTCCACATTCTCAGCATTACATTATGTTGATCATTTGAGAGACTTCCCTTCTTGCCCTGTAGACACACCAGGAAGGAGGAGGAGAGCTCTCCAAAGTGATGCAAATCCCCACTTAGTTGTTCCCCATGATCAGATTTACCCTCTATTCCTGTTCTGGTGACTAATATATGTGGCTTTTCCCTTACTTTTACTTCCAGAGACAAGGGGCACCAGGACAATTAGCCCTGGTTCACATTGATGCGATTTGGCATGCCAAATCGGTGGCAATTGCAGCGTCCAAATCGGTGTGCCACCACACCAATTCCCAAAAGTAGTTTCTGTACTACTTTTGGCAATTTTGGGGTGCGATTTCTATTGATATCTGTGCAGAAACTCGCACAGATGTCTCTGAAAAGTGGGGACTGACATACGGGAATTAAATTGTGCGAGTTCATTTCCGCAGTCAGTGTGAACCTGGGCTTAGGGTAATTCCCCCTGGATGGGACACAGATGGCAATAAAAACTTGTAAGGGCTTCTGACCTGTCTTCGTTATATTATTTATATTCAACTTAATCATTAATTTAATGAAAAAAAGAATACTACAATCCAGTAATGTCAAAAAGTACTTTAATAAAAAGTAACCCACATAAAATTAGACAGTGGACACAGAAGATAAAAATAAAATAAAATAAAACTACAGTCAGTGCACATTGCACCACCATACCAAATAAAACAAGCATAAAAATATATATATACCGTATATACTCGAGTATAAGTCGTTCCGAGTATAAGTCGAGGCCCTAATTTACCACAAAAAAAATGGGAAAAACTTATTGACCCGAGTATAAGACGAGGGTGAGAAATGCACAGCTACTGTAAGTGGAAAAGAGGGTCAACAATGCCCATTTTCAGCATCACTGTGCCCATTAGCATGCCTCACTGTGCCCATTTGCAGCCATAGGTCCCCTGAACTTCAAACTCGGTAGTTAAGGGTTCCTAGATGCCCCCTAGCTGCAGCCAAAATTTGGGGTCTCTGAACCCAAAGGGTCCCGAAATGACATTGCTGCAGATAGACACAGTTGACTGAATTTGGGGCCCCGTATTTTGGGGCCACTTAGTGCTAAGAACCCCAAATTTGGTGTGCAAACCCAGTGGAACTAGTACCATAAAATTTCCAAAGCTGGGGTTTCTAGCACCAAGTGGCCACGAGATACAGGGCCCCAAAAATCAGTTCAGAAAATGTCAAGCACTTTTCTGCAGCAGAGAATGACATTTTCCGAACCAGTTTTGGGGCCCCGTATCTCAGGGCCACTTGGGGCTAGGAACCCAAGCTTTGGATATGTTATAGTACCAGTTCCACTGGGTTTGCACACCAAATTTGGGGTTCCTAGCACTAAGTGGCCCTGAGATATGGGACCCCAAAGTCGGTTCAGAAAATGTCAAGCACTTTTCTGCAGCAGAGAATGACATTTTCTGAACCGATTTTGGGGCCCCGTATCTCGGGGCCACTTAGTGCTAGGAACTTTGGATATGTTGTGGTACTAGGTCCACTGGGTTTGCATACCAAATTTGGGGTTTCTAGCACCAAGTGGCCCTGAGATACGGGGCCCCAAATTCGGTTCGGAAAATGAAATTTTTTGCTGCAGAAAAGTGCTTGACTCGAGTATAAGTCGAGGGGGGCACTTTCAGCACAAAAAAATGTGCTGAAAAATTCGACTTATACTCGAGTATATACGGTATATATAATTTAAAAAATAATTAATATTAACATAATAATATAAAAATGCCAAAGACTGACTTTTTTATATTTTATTAATTTCCAACTTACATCAGAACTAGTAATTCAGTTCTCTCTCCCTAAGGTGTCAGCGGCTGGATGTGCGATAAGTGTATGTATGTAGCTGCGGGTTACATACATAGTCATATAGTACACAGCACTGTGTTCCGGCCCCGGGTATTGGCAGAGACATCCTGGAACACAGACTGGTCTACAGCAGCGGTGCTCAGCCAATCACAGCAAGCAATGTAGACTAGTCTGTGTTTATGGAAGTCTCCATCCATACCCGGAACACAGTGCGGTATAGTGTATATAGTACTGTATGTAGACAGCCACAGATACAGAACATACAGTTTTGCACATGCAGCGGGCTGACAGCTTAGGAAAAGAGCCGAGAGACAATGACATAGTTTGGCCCAACAACAGAACTTCAACAAACTATGTATAAGTAAGTACTTTAACCACTTCAGCTTTGGAAGGATTTACCCCCTCCCTGACCAGAGCACTTTTTACAATTTGGCACTGCGTCGCTTTAACTGCTAATTGCGCGGTCATGCAATGCTGTACCCAAACGAAATTTGCGTCCTTTTCCTCCCACAAATAGAGCTTTCTTTTGATGGTATTTGATCACCTCTGCGGTTTTTATTTCTTGCGCTATAAACGGAAAAAGACCGAAAATTTTGAAAAAAAAATTAAATTTTCTACTTTTTGTTATAAAAAAAATCCAATAAACTCAACTTTAGTCCAAAATGTATTCGGCCACATGTCTTTGGTAAAAAAAATGTCAATAAGCGTAAATTTATTGGTTTGTGCAAAAGTTATAGCGTCTACAAACTAGGGTACATTTCCCGGAATTTACACAGCTTTTAGTTTATGACTGCCTATGTCATTTCTTGAGGTGCTAAAATGGCAGGGCAGTACAAACCCCCCCCCAAATGACCCCATTTTGGAAAGTAGACACCCCAAGGAAATTGCTGAGAGGCATGTTGAGCCCACTGAATATTATTTTTTTTTTTTGTCCCAAGTGATTGAATAATGACAAAAAAAAAAAAAAAATTACAAAAAGTTGTCACTAAATGATATATTGCTCACACAGGCCCTGGGCATATGTGGAATTGCACCCCAAAATACATTCAGCTGCTTCTCCTGAGTATGGGGATACCACATGTGTGGGACTTTTTGGGAGCCTAGCTGCGTACGGGGCCCCGAAAACCAATCACCGCCTTCAGGATTTCTAAGGGCGTAAATTTTTGATTTCACTCCTCACTGCTTATCACAGTTTTGAAGGCCATAAAATGCCCAGATGGCACAAACCCCCCCCCCCCCCCAAATGACCCCATTTTGGAAAGTAGACACCCCAAGCTATTTGCTGAGAGGCATGTTGAGTCCATGGAATATTTTATATTTTGACACAAGTTGCGGGAAAGTGACAATTTTTTTTTTTTGCACAAAGTTGTCACTAAATGATATATTGCTCACACAGGCCATGGGCATATGTGGAATGGCACCCCAAAATACATTCAGCTGCTTCTCCTGAGTATGAGGATACCACATGTGTGGGACTTTTTGGGAGCCTAGCCGCGTACGGGGCCCCGAAAACCAATCACCGCCTTCAGGATTTCTAAGGGTGTAAATTTTTGATTTCACTCTTGCTGCCTATCACAGTTTCGGAGGCCATGGAATGCCCAGGTGGCACAACCCCCCCCCCCCCCAAATGACCCCATTTTGGAAAGTAGACACCCAAAGCTATTTCCTGAGAGGCATGGTGAGTATTTTGCAGCTCTCATTTGTTTTTGAAAATGAAGAAAGACAAGAATTTTCAAAACTTTGTGACAAAAAGTGAGGTCTGCAAAATACTCACTATACCTCTCAGCAAATAGCTTTGGGTGTCTACTTTACAAAATGGGGTCATTTGGGGGGGTTTTGTGCCACCTCGGCATTCCATGGCCTCCGAAACTGTGATAGGCAGTGAAGAAGAGTGAAATCAAAAATTTACGCCCTTAGAAAGCCTGAAGGTGGTGCTTGGTTTTCGGGGTCCCGTACGCGGCTAGGCTCCCAAAAAGTCTCACACATGTGGTATCCCCGTACTCAGGAGAAGCAGCAGAATGTATTTTGTAATGTAAATGTAATTTCACATATTCCCATGGCATGTTTGAGCAATAGATCATTTAGTGACAACTTTGTGCAAAAAAAAAAAAAAAAATTTGTCTCTTTCCCGCAACTTGTGTCACAATATAAAATATTCCATGGACTCGACATGCCTCTCAGCAAATAGCTTGGGGTGTCTACTTTTCAAAATGGGGTCATTTGGGGGGGTTTGAACTGTCCTGGCATTTTATGCACAACATTTAGAAGCTTATGTCACACATCACCCACTCTTCTAACCACTTGAAGACAGAGCCCTTTCTGACACTTTTTGTTGTAGATGTAAAAATTATTTTTTTTTGCAAGAAAATTACTTTGAACCCCCAAACATTATATATTTAAAGCAAATGCCCTACAGATTAAAATGGTGGGTGTTTCAGTTTTTTTTTTTTTCACACAGTATTTGCGCAGCGATTTTTCAAACATATTTTTTGGGGAAAAAACACACTTTTTTTAAAATTTTAATGCACTAAAACACACTATATTGCCCAAATGCTTGATGAAATAAAAAAGATGATCTTAGGCCGAGTACATGGATACAAAACATGACATGCTTTAAAATTGCGCACAAACGTGCAGTGGCAACAAAATAAATACTTTTTTAAAAGCCTTTGAAGGTTACCACTTTAAATTTACAGAGGAGGTCTACTGCTAAAATTACTGCCCTCGATCTGACCTTCGCGGTGATACCTCACATGCATGGTACAATTGCTGTTTACATTTGACGCCAGACCGACGCTTCGCCTTAGAGCAGGGGGGGGACAGGGGTGCTTTTTTTTTTTTTTTCTTATTTTTAAACTGTTCCTTTCAATTTTTTTTTTTTTTATCATTTTTATTGTTATCTCAGGTAATGTAAATATCCCCTATGATAGCAATAGGTAGTGACAGGTACTCTTTTTTGAAAACATTGGGGTCTATTAGACCCTAGATCTCTCCTCTGCCCTCAAAGCATCTGACCACACCAAGATTGGTGTGATAAAATGCTTACCCAATTTCCCAATGGCGCTGTTTACATCCGGCGAAATCTAAGTCATGAAATGCTCGTAGCTTCCAGTTTCTTAGACCATAGAGATGTTTGGAGCCACTCTGGTCTCTGATCAGCTCTATGGTCAGCTGGCTGAATCACCGGCTGCATTCTCAGGTTCCCTGTTGAGACAGGAGAGCCAGAGAAAAACACGGAAGACGGTGGTTCATTCCCTCCCACTGCTTGTAAAAGCAGTCTAGAGGCTAATTAGCCGCTAGGATTGTCTTTACATGAAAGCCGACCGCTGGCTGAAAAGAATGATACCAAGATGATACCTAAACCTGCAGGGATCATTCTGGTATAACCATTCAAAATTGTGAATGGCGTACCTGAAGACAAAAAAATGGTTAACAATAAAACACAGTAAACGGTAAAGTAAAAAAAATGGCATACCTGAAAAGCAAACATGATAAAACATAATAACAATAAAACATTGCAGATTAGAATACAGTAAAAAAGAGCAGAATAGAGAGAGAATGGAGAGAGAGAGAACAATAAAGCGACAACTATTTTTTTTAATTTTATATATATATATATATATATATATTTTTTTTTTTTTTACACTTTTTTTTGTAACTAACTTTTATAACTGTAACCGGTTCCAGGTTCGGGTCTCTCAAAATGCCATGGCATCTTGGGAGACCCTGTGAAAGTGTGCCTAGTCTGTGCAATGCTGTACCCTACGCTAATAATCAACTAGTGAATGGTAGCGTTCAGAACATTCACCAATGCAAAGACCAGGATTGTCAGGACAGGAGGGACAATAATAACGGGTGTCACGCCTATATCAGCGCTTACTGCAGACACGACATCTTTTTTGGGGCGGTTCGTTGGGTAGGGGTACTCGGGAGGACATAAAGAAAATGCCTCTCATGCAGCCGACTGCATTTGGTTGGGGATATGAATGCAGGAAGTACGGGTGCTGCAGAAGCGGTGGGTTCCCAATTAGGATTGGCGAATGCAGCAGGAAGGGCATTATGGGCATGACGGGCCTGTGTTTTGTCTTCTTCTTGGTGGCAGCGGGACACTACTTGTGCTTGCCAACCTCACCAGCTTGAACTGCACTTATGGGACTTGCCACATCACCAAGTGTTACTGCAGTGCTGGTTTGACTACGACCGGGGTGTACTAGGCCGCTGGTGCTTGCCAGTTCACCAAAACGCTACGAAAAAAACTGTTAGCAATCGCAGGGATCAGGCCTGACTCTGCGAACACTGCAGTTATGTGTTTAGTGTTTTGTAAGCGACAGTGATCGATCGATACTGCACTTGGCTGGGCTGGGCTGGGCCGGGCAGAGGGGCAAAACGCAGGTGCTAGCAGGTATCTGGGCTGATCCCGCTAACACTGCGTTTTTGGGAACCCTAAACTGCTGGGGACGCTAGTATAGATCTGATCGGATCAGATATTGATCTGTTCAGATACTATACCATTAAGGGAGGTGTACGGTGCGTGCGTGGGTGTTATCGGTACTGGCGCTAACCTGACGCTGCCTTGGGCTGGTGCTTGCCAGTTCATCAAAATGCTACCAAAAAAGTTATGCGTTTTAATGTTTTGTAAGTGACAGTGATCGATCGATCGATACTGCACTTGGGTGGGGTGGGCTGGGCGGAGGGGCAAAACGCAGGTGCTAGCAGGTATCTGGGCTGATCCCGCTAACACTGCGTTTTTGGGAACCCTAAATTGCTGGGGACGCTAGTATAGATCTGATCGGATCAGATATTGATCCGTTCAGATACTGTACCACTAAGGGAGGCGTAAGCTGAGTGCGTGGGTGTTAGCGGTACTGACGCTAACCTGACGCTGCCTGGGGCGACGCATATCCCCGCCGGGTGATTAGGGGGCTAAACCTTTATTAGGTAATAAACGGCGGGTGCCCTGACACTATAAAAAATAAACAAACTAACCAGCGTCACCCGTAACGGTTATATGGTGATCAGTGGTGAAAGGGTTAACTAGGGGGCAATCAAGGGGTTAAAACATTTATTAGGTAGTATATGGGGGTCCCTGATGCTATAAAACGCTGACGGCGAACCTAAATATTTACCTCCCTAACTAAGGTAACCAGTGACACTAATACAGCAATTAGAAAAATGATCGCTTAGCGACACTGGCGCCAGGGGGTGATCAAGGGGTTAAAACTTTATTAGGGGGGGTTAGGGGGGTACCCTAGACCTAAAGGGGGCTAACACTAACTGCTCTACCACACTAACTGTCACAAACTGACACCATGCAGTAATCAGAAAAAAAACAAAAAAAAAACTGCTTGGTGTCAGTGTGACGGGGGGGAGGGGCTTGGTGATTGGGGGGGGGATCGGGGGGTAAAGGGGGGTGTATTGTGTGCCTGGCATGTTCTACTGTGTGTGTAGTGTTTGTGCACTCACATTGCAGTCTTCTCTCCTCGGCGCCGGAACGGAAAATACCGAACCGAGGAGAGATGACATCATTTCCTCTGCCTCTGTGTACTATACAGAGGCAGGGGAATGATCCCATTGGCTGGGAGCGATCGCGAGGGGGGGGGCCACAAATGGTTGGCCTCCCCCTCACCTCCGATCGCCGGGGGACAAACGTCGACCGCCTCGGGCACCGGGGTGGGTCCGATTGGACCCCCCTCCCGCGGGACGCAGATCACGTTCAGGTACGTGATTCTGCCTGCCCGTGCCATTCTGCCGCAGTATATCTGCGTGAGGCGGTCGACAAGTGGTTAAAGAACAACTCTCTCAACTAACCAGAACAGAAATATGGCAGAAGGCCGTTATTCTGTTTCACCGTTTCTGTAAATATAACATAGTACAGTGCTATTTGCTATGCTATAATAAAATTTTTATTTTATTATTTTCTTTCAACCTTAATGAGAACTAGTAGTTTTTTTTCCCCAAGTTCTCTCCTTAAGGTGTCAGCGGCTGGATGTGCGATATAAAAGTGTATGTATGTAGCTATGTAGAACACAGACTAGTCTACAGCAGCTGTGCTCAGCCAATCACAGCAAGCAATGTAGACTAGTCTGTGTTTATGGAAGTCACCGCCCATACCCGGAACACAGTGCGGTATAGTACTGTAGTATGTAGACAGTCACAGATACAGAACATACAGTTTTGCATGTGCACATGCAGCGGGCTGACAGCTTAGGGAGAGACATAGTTTGGCCCAACAGCAACAAACTATGGTACAGTAGTTCAAAAGCTGGAGTTCTCTCTTAAATTGAAGTGCAAAAAACTATAGAACTACAATGAACAACCAACAAATGGCACAACTAGACAATTGGAACATACTAGGTAGTCAGTCATACTATGTTGTATGTTCCAATTGTCCAATAGCACAGTCCAATACCAGTTCATTTACTATGTTCAACATGGTAAATGAATTGGGCTATGCGACGGATTTTTAAATCTATTTCAGTAAAAGTGGCAGATTTCGCTTTAAGAACAAAAGCTGTTCAGCTTTCTCACAGGAGAGACGGTTTCCCTTCTCATCAAGAATATGACATGCTAGGCGGAATAGTCTCTCACTCTCTGTACTGGTGCTTGGGGCAGATAAATATCTGCGTGCAATCTGTGCAACAATGTAAAACGTTCTTTGTTGATGCGCCAGTACTCAAGGGGATTGTCACTTCTGGCAATAGGCTGTTCGGCTAAATAAATGTCCAGCTGTTGGGTAGCTGCACTTGTTGTGGCACCACTATGGATTGGAGTGCATTAGTGTAAAATTTCTTCAAACATATCAGATATGGAGGGAGTGTGTTCCTCTTCACTTGTATGCGACCGTTTCTCACTTTCCTCTGTGCGACACCTCAAAACTCCTTCACTAGATGCTTTAACCACCTCCATTTCTGGCAGTATCATTTCCCGTGCACGCTGCTTTTTCTCCACATTAAAGTAATGCTCTTTAAATCGAGGATCTAGAACTGTTACGATGCAGTACAGAGGGTTGGACTCGGTGTCTTGAAACCGGTTGGTTACAGCCTCCAGTAGAGTGGTTTTAGCCGTTTTTACGCCATGGTCTGTTTCTACCTCTTTTCCAAGCAGACACTTCAGTGCAGCAATCAAGGGGATAACTTCAGCAATGGAAGCATTAGCTGAGCTTATTTCTTTTGTTAACTGTTCAAATAGAGATAAAAGATACAAACTATTTTTAACTAACGTCCACTGATGTGCACTCAGTGTTGCTGGCAGCTCGTAATCTGCAATGTATGCAGCTAAAACACGCTTTTGTTCAAAAAGACTTTGTAGCATATAGTAGGTGCTGTTCCAATGAGTGGCTACATCTTGCTGCAGTCGTTTCTGTGCCATTCCAAACTGCGTCTGCAAAGCTTGTAATCTGGAATAAGCAAGCAGAGAATGCTTAAAGTGACCCGCAATTTTTCTTCCTTTTGATACGATATCAGATGTGGTGCGCTGACTCAGCAATCCTTCATACACAGCCAATTGTCGCGTGTGTGCCATGCACGGTATGCTTTGAAGTTCACTGTCCTCCATTGCCTTTGCCATGTTTTGCGCATTATCTCGGACAATCAAATGCACTTTAGACTTCTCAATATGCCAAGTGTCAAGCATGGTTTTTAAAGCATCAGATATTGTGTGAAAAAACTCCTGCGCTGTCAAATGAATCCTATACTAGAGGGACACTGCTGCAACACACAAAACTGCTCCAAAACAGACAAAACAATAGTGAAATAAGGGGGTGGTGGTTGCGCTGTGATAGAAAAGGGGAGAAGGGAGGGGGAAGGGGGGGGAGAGGGGAAGGGAGCTGGACTAAAATAAATCAAAAGGTATCAAATGACCTAAAGATGTGAATAAATTATGTGAAAAAGGACTCACAGATGCAAATATATACCGTATTTATCGGCGTATAACACGCACTTTTTTCCCCTTTAAAATCAGGGGAAAATCGCAGGTGCGTGTTATACGCCGATCCCCTGCGATCCTGACCTGTCACTTTTTCAAAATCGCCGACCGCGATTTGAAAATGGCGCCGCCGGCGCCGAAATTCACAGAGCCGGTCCTCGGCTCTTCCCGGCGGCTCTCGTTCATTTTCGGCTCCACTCGTAGTCCCGAGCGGAGCTATCCGAACCTACTCGGCTACGTTCGGATAGCTCCGCTCGGGACTACGAGTGGAGCCGAAAGTGTACGAGAGCCGCCGGAAAGAGCCGAGGACCGGCTCTGTGTATTTCGGCGCCGGCGGCGCCATTTTCAAATCGCGATCAGCGATTTTGAAGCCCGGAATGGCAGGGATCACTGGGGGAAGGCTGAACTGGGGAAGGCTGAACTGGGGAAGGCTGAACTGGGGAAGGCTGCACTGGGGAAGGCTGCACTGGGGAAGGCTGCACTGGGGAAGGCTGCACTGGGGAAGGCTGCACTGGGGAAGGCTGCACTGGGGAAGGCTGCACTGGGGAAGGCTGCACTGTGGAAGGCTGCACTGTGGAAGGCTGCACTGTGGAAGGCTGCACTGTGGAAGGCTGCACTGACATGGCTGCACTGACATGGCTGCACTGACATGGCTGCACTGACATGGCTGCACTGACATGGCTGCACTGACATGGCTGCACTGACATGGCTGCACTGACATGGCTGCACTGACATGGCTGCACTGACAAGGCTGCACTGAGAAGGCTGCAATGATGGGCGTTTAAATGTAAGTTTTTTTTCCTTAAAATTCCCTCCTAAATTGGGGTGCGTGTTATACGCCGGTGCGTGTTATACGCCGATAAATACGGTAAATAAAATGTAAGCACAAACAAATATCACTAAATGATGCATAACAAAAGTGCTATAATCAAACCAAATAAAATTAATAAAATGAAGGTATATACCAGCAAAGGGGTGTACAAGGGTATGTGAATCTGCTTCAAAAAGAGCAAGAGCATCAATCCAAAATATATCAGATATCATGAAAACTTATCAAATGAAATTGCTAAAAGCGTGTATATATAAATGTGCTAATATTATAATCAACTGATGACATAAATACACACGTGAATAATGATTGACAATAAAAAAGAAAGAAAAACTGTGAATAAAAAATATATAAAAAAAATATAAAAATTATTTGTAAGTGTCCATTGAATAGTCCCAGTGGTTGGTGTTGGTGACCCGCCAACACTTGGCGAGAAAAAAAATATAATATATATATATATATACCAAAGAAAAAATAAAAATATAAATGAGCAAAGTGACGA
The DNA here is from genome assembly GCA_037952925.1 of Lithobates clamitans. Lineage (NCBI taxonomy): Eukaryota > Metazoa > Chordata > Amphibia > Anura > Ranidae > Lithobates > Lithobates clamitans. The sequence continues at coordinate 305,647 of JBBGZY010001889.1, read as the reverse complement.
CAGTCCCACCACCAAATGTGACAATCCTGGATGTAGATAAGGTAATGATGGTGGACCAGGGGGGAAGGAAGACAGTGTGCTGACAGGTGGGGGCACCTCCGTGTTCCCAGGCCCCTTACCTTACAGCTGTAAGGTATACAGCATGTGTAGAGGAGGCCCCGCAGACGGGGAAATCCAAAGGTACAACAGATGGCGTTGATTGGTGATGCCGTATATCATATGCAGAGACAAAGAACGAGTGGCATATAGTATAATTCCATTTGATGTAAAGACACAGGTGGGGGGGGAGATGAAGTGGGAGAGGGGGCGTTGCACTCACTTTTAAGCAATGAGCGCACGCCTCAACCCACGAGCGCCGAGCTCGTATAATCCCAGGCTCTGGATCTTCTAAGAAACTCTCCCCGCTTCCAGTTCCTCACCACCCGTTATGCAGAGTTATGTTGTGCGGTATATAGAAAACAGAACCCGCACATAGCATAATCCCGTATATCATATACTTTATTAAAACAGTCACAAAATTTCATGCACTTACATTTAAAACACAGCTGGGGGTAAAACATCCACGAGCGCCGAGCTCGTCACATCCAGCTAGTGTATGGCAGCGTCCCGTGCTTCTGACGCGTATCGTCACGTGACTTCTGAAGAAGTCACGTGACGTGACGATACGCGTCAGGAGCACGGGACGCTGCCATACACTAGCTGGATGTGACGAGCTCGGCGCTCGTGGATGTTTTACCCCCAGCTGTGTTTTAAATGTAAGTGCATGAAATTTTGTGACTGTTTCAATAAATTATATGATATGCGGGATTATGCTATATGCGGTTTCTGTTTTCTATATACCGCACAACATAACTCTGCATAACGGGTGGTGAGGAACTGGAAGCGGGGAGAGTTTCTTAGAAGATCCAGAGCCTGGGATTATATGAGCTCGGCGCTCGTGGGTTGAGGCGTGATGTCGGTAGGCATGAGCTCCTGAACGTGTTTTCTAACACTGCTAAACAATTCATGTAGACTGGTATCTTCAAAGTAGCGTCTGCTTGGTAGTGAGTAACGTGGCTCAATATGTTGCATGAGCCTACGGAATCCAATGTCCTCCACAACAGAGAATGGCTGTTAAACTCCATAATTTTAGCTGTAATGGCATGAGCTTTGGGACTGTCTCTTGCATATTTTTTAACCTTTTCAAACACTGTGGCCACAGATGGTGTTAAGCCTGAGGCACCTTTTTGAAAGTGGCGCTGTTTTCTTGTAATCAGAATGCTGAACTGGATGACGTGTTTTCAGGTGTTGTACCAAACCTGTTGTTGAAAAATTCTTTGGCACTGTACCCCCTCTTAAAATTTCTGTTGAGCAAAGAGTACAGATTGCAAATTTGGGGTCTTTATCAGAAACTTTAAAATATTTCCACACTGCAGACATGGTCCACCTTTGCTGGTAATGTAGAATAATATCATAGAATGATTTATAGTGGGAGTGAAATCTGAGGGGGGGGGGGGGGGTAAATCAATTTAAAAGCTAAACCCCAGGAGGCAGCTTTAAAAAATAAAATAAAAACTAACCTCTTCTTCTTTTTTTTTTTTTTTTTTTTTTTTTTTATGATGCTGCTCTTGGCATGCAAGGTAGTTATGTCTACACTGCAGTACATCTGACTTGTACCAAAAAAATATAATTGAACTGAATAAATTTGATTTGAAATGGAATGGATTGCATGCTATTTTATTTTTTTGAGCTATTCTGTAGTATACTTCATGCGCCTTGTTGTCATTGAATAAAATTTGTCACTTTGTCTCAGCGTAGTATTATAAGTTATACAATTTATGACACTGACATGACAGCACGCGCATGAATTTTTTAAACATGACATTACGCAATAAATATAATTATTAATATATTATATATGAAATATAATATATTATATTTATTGCATACTGTCATGTTTACAAAATTAATGCGGTTGCTGTCATGTCAGTACTGTATAAATTATACTACGCTGTCAAAGTGACACATTCAATAACAGCAAGCGCATGAATTTTATACTGTATACTACAGAATAGCTGAAAAAAAATAGCTTGCAGTTTGCAATCCATTACATTACATTTCAAATCATATTTAATCACTCAGCCCGTTCAATTATATCATTTTTTTTGCTACAAGTCAGATCAGATGCATTAATATTGTGTGACATAAATTATTGCAACTACCACCATTTTATTATCCAGGATTTCTGCTTTCAGAAAATATATACTGGGGATTTAAAGTGGTTCTAAAGGCAGGAGATGAAGCAATACTCACCTGGGATCCAGCAATGCAGCGTCCCCGAGCTCCCCGCCTGGCTGCTGAAATCTTCGGCGATTGGCCGGGCAGGGATGATGTCACTGCGCAGAAGCTCAGTAAGATTCAGCATTGCTTGCATGTGCAGCTCATTGTACAAGGGCGGGCAGGCAGGTAAATAACTTTAATCCAGAAGAGACAAAGCATGTCTCTTATCTATTCAAATTCCTATCTGTCCACACATTTTAAAATTCAGGATTGAAGTTCTATTTTAAAGTGGAACTTTATGTACAAAACAAAAGTGGGTGTACAGGCAGGATTTTTAATGCAGAGGAGACTCTCTTCTGCATTAAAGTGACCTACCTACCTGTTTGCCCCTGTGCAGTGAGCTTCGTACGCACAGAAATTTGGTAATGCTGAAGCTTACAGCACTCCCACACATTTGCGGGAGTGACATCATATTGGCTAATGAAAATGACTGGCGCCTGTGAAGAGAGATTGGGGGGGGGGGGCAGGAATCAAGCCCACATGAGAGCCCTTACAGCAAGATGCTTGCTATGGGGGCACTCAGAAGTAGGGAGGAGCAGACAGCACCGGTGGGATCCCAAGAAGAGAAGGATCGGGACTGCTCTGTGCAAAACCATTACACAGAGCAGATTAGTATAACACGTTTGTTTTGTTTGTTTTAATCTCCATTTACAATCACTTTAAACTAATCATCAGGCCTGAAATGTGTTTTTTTAATGTGTGAAAAAAATATGCAAAAATTGCCCTGGCTTTGTCTAATTTATTTACTTCTGAATTCATGACATGGAGCAACCATGCAGCAAATGTAAATAAGAAAAAATGTAAACTCCTTGTACTTGATTGGGTCAGTATGTATAAATTGAAAGCATTGAAGATGATGTATTGGCATGGCAGGTGGTCAGCTGAATAGAAGAGGTCACTACTAGCAGCTCTTATGTAGCTCTCATGGAATGTTCCATTTAAACTTCTATAAAGCACCAAATGACACCTGGGTGGACTGTCTGTATGAGGTTTGGCAGAGCACAGTGTGATTCTCTGTTTAACACATTGCACTGTTTATGTAACCGATAATAATGTTGAAATCATCTCTGTGGATACTTTGAAGCACATTCAAGGACCCGCATTTGCAATAATGTTTTGGAAAGCTGCATTATCCATTGTGACCTGTGTTTACTATGGATAATAAATTAGGTTTATATATTTTTGTTACAATTCTTTATTAAAACGGAGTTCCACCCAAAAGTGGAGCTTCCGCTTATTCGTCTCCCACCCTCCAGTGCCACATTTGGCATCTTTCAGGGGGGGGGGGGGGGGGATCAGGGGCCTGTTTTTGACAGGTCCCCTTCCCCACTTCCAGAGACAGCACCACAGCACATATTTAAATCAAATCCACCCTTGTATTCGTTTAAAAATATAGTTTTCTTTTACGTGACTTTGCAGATGTGTGGCATTAAAATATATATCTGCTATGTAAGATAGTAAAAAAACAAAATCGTAGTTTACTTTAACAAATCTGTCAGAGGAGTATAGAAGATGAGGGCACAGGGCTGCACTACAGGCAGAGCCACAGGGTTTGGTTTGGCATTTAGAGAAGGAGGGGGCATAGGCTGTGCTGCAACTCTGTCACACCCAAAGATGGTGGCAGAGGAGGAACAGGGCTACAGAATGAAGAGGCGGTCCTGCATCCAGAAGGTCTTGTTTTACCTTAAAGCGGTTGTAAACCCCCTGACCTATTTTTACATATTGGTAAACCTATAATAAGGCTTACCTATATGTACTGAAAATATCTCCTACACGTGTGCCGTCTAGGAGATATTTGCCTTGTAGTGCGCCAATGTCATCGACGCATGCGCAGTGAAGAAGCTGCCCTCTGTGCTGTTTCTTTCCCAGAGTGTGCCGTGACTAGTGGCTCCCGCGCGCATGCCATTGGCGGTGTTTTGTGGCTTGGTTCTCGGTGAAGAGGCGGCAGGGGACAGATGCAGCATTGGTCTGATGCTGCATCCACCTAGGTAAGTATGAATCTGCAAAAAAAAACAAACCATACTTCTCTTTTAACTGCTTATAACGTGTGAGCTAAAGTTTGGCTTCAATTTGTTTAGTAAATTGAAATCTGCTAGTACATCTAACACCCCCCACCCCCAGAATAGCAATGCTGCTGTTGCGCCTTCATCCAGAGTGGGGGCACTCTAATACGGGCGGTTTGTTTCCTTGCTTCCACATCTAATGATTGGTAAGCTGCAATATGTTAGCGTTTTGGTTTTGGGTTTAAGGCTTCATGCACACAGGACATTTTGCAAACTCTCCTAGAAGCCTTTCCTCCTGGCAGCAGCGTTTTGGCAGAAAAAACGCCCGATGCTTGTAAATGTGCCTAAATGCTTTTACAGGTGTTTAGGTGCATTTACAGACATCAAGCACTTGGGCATAAATTCATTTAATTGGCTACAATAATAATTCATTTTTGCTATTGAGATTAACGAATTAAATACAGGGCACTTTTACCCCCTTCCTGCCCAGGCCAATTATCAGCACTATTGCACTTTGGTAAAATTTGTGGCTAGTGGACTTTAATGGTAGCATAATATTTGAGATACACAAGTAGATAAAACAGAGTTGTATTAAATTAACATCAACATGTTAAATCATACAAGTTTAAAACCGCTCTGTCTGTTATGCCGCGTACACACGGTCGGACTTTTCGGCTACAAAAGTCCGACAGCCCTTCCGACAGACTTTCGACAGACAATTGGCGGACTTGCGGCAAATTTTCGATCACACAAAAGTCCGACAGATTCGTACGTGATGACGTACACCGGACTAAAATAAGGAAGTTGATAGCCAGTAGCCAATAGCTGCCCTAGCGTGGGTTTTTGTCCGTCGGACTAGCATACAGACGAGCGGATTTCTGGGTCCGGCGTAGTTACGACGTAAAGATTTGAAGCATGTTTCAAATCTAAAGTCCGTCAGATTTGTGGCTGGAAAAGTCCGCTGAAAGTCCGGGGAAGCCCACACACGATCGGATTGTCCGCCGGCTTTAGTCCATCGGCGTCCGTCGGACTTTTGTAGACGAAAAGTCCGACTGTGTGTACGCGGCATTAGAACATAAAAGGTGCAACTGAAAGAGATGGTAATACCAGTTCACCCTACATCAATTATTGTGGCACGCTCGACATGTTTCACGGGTAGTTCACCACTTCTTCAGGAGCTTTGTTTGCATAATATGATGTTATTGGAACACAAACAATATATAATACTACAGAGATGAAGAAAAAAGAGATATATTAACATGATAAAACATCACATACAATGACTAAATAATAACAAGGTAATGGTAAGTATGGTGTCCCTCCCAGAGAGTGATCACGACTAGAGGTCGACTGATATGGGTTTTTCTCTGGCCGATGCCGATATTTAGAAATCGCGGTGGCCGATGGCCGATATGTGATGCCGATTTTTTTGGGCCGATATATTTGGCCGATTTTTTTTTTTCCTTTCTTTTTTCCCTTCATCTCATAAAATCTAACAGTTAGACCCCTTTCACAATGGGGCGTTTTTCAGGCGCTTTTGGGCTAAAAATAGCGCCTGTAAAGTGCCTGTAAAACGGCTCCCCTGCAGTCTCAGTGTGAAAGCTCGAGTGATTTCACACTGAGGCGATGCTCTGGCAGGATGTAAAAAAACGGCATCTTTGGAGCGGTGTATACCGCTGCTCCACCACTCCTGCCCATTGAAATAAATGCGTACCGCAGCCGAAGCGCCTGCAAAGCGTTTTGGCAGCGGCGCTTCAGGGGCGCATTTAACCCCTTCCTCGGCCGCTAGCTGGGTTATAAGGGCCCCGCTAGCAGCCGAATAGCACCTCTAAAATGACGGTAAAGCGCCGCTAAAACTAGCAGCGTTTTACCATCAACGCATGCCCGCTCCAGTGTGAAAGCAGCCTTAAGTAATACAGAAATTTTTTTTCATTTAAACATTAAACAAAACAAACCTTCAATCAGTTCACTTGTATGTATAATTTATAAAAAAAACCCAAAAAACTATCAAATAATAAATACACAAAAACAGGTAATCAAAACTTTTGGACGAAAAAAAATGGGCTAACTTTACTGCTTAGGTTTTTTTTTTTTAATTCATTACTGTATTTTTTTTTTTTTTTTTTAATTGCGTTTGAAAGACCGCTGCGCAAATACCGTGTGACATAAATATTGCAACAATCACCATTTTATTCCCTAGGGTCTCTGCTAAAAAAATATATATAATGTTTGGGGGTTCTAAGTGATTTTCTAGCAGAAAATACAGGATTTTGACTTGTAAGCAACAAGTGTCACAAAAGATTTAGTCTTTAAATGGTTAAACTGAGAACTTCTACACAGGAGTTCAGTCTATTGATAAAAAGAACCTGAAAGATACAATGTATCTTCTTATCAGACTTGGCAGGCTGCCCAGAGGAGGAGAGAATCCTCTCCACAGATAACCTCAGGAAACTTGCATTAACTTCTATTACAGAAGTCATTTGCAAGTCACAGCTGAAGTTATAATCGGCCTTTTTTTATCAGCACAATCGGCTGATGCCGATTAAGTAAAAAACGCCAAATATCGGCCGATATATCGGCCGGCCGATATATCGGTCGACCTCTAATCACGACCCTTACCCAGAGCAACACCACGAGCCGCAGTCAAATAGAGTGGGTCTACCTCGGCGGGCGCGGGGAGCCCCCGCAAACAGAGAGTGAAAGCAATGAGGGAGTCTATTAAAAGGTATAATGAACATTTTCTAAAGTCTGGTTTAAAACCATGCACTCCTTAAAAATCATAAAAAAAGCTTTTTTTTGTGTGTTGTGTCAATGATCAAGTGCCCACCATAATAGAAAATCATACCAAAAATGTAACTTTATGGACGTCTAGGGGTTATTTTGACATCAACAGCCACCATATGCTGTAAAGAAAAAAGGGAACAACAATGTATCCCGATCTTCAGACCAAATGGATAATAGCACTTCTCTATAGGGATATATATACAGATAAACATAAGCAGAGCAAGGTGTCATCTTTACCTTTCAATCCCTTTCATATGCCAGGTATCAGTAACAGCAGGGGCAATCATGCAGAGAAGACAGATAGGCTTTCTCAGCTGTATCAATCAGCAGGTGGACACTGGGGCTAAGTAAAACAATGGCCAAACAGTCCTGTGGGGATATGTTAAGTGCATGAAGCACCAATCAGTATAAGCAATAGTAAAGCCTACAAAATAAACATTACTGGGGCCTACAAAGCTCACCTTATGATGAAAGTATTGGGATAAAGTGCTGAAGTATCGTTCTAAAGAACATTCAATAGATGGCCATTATATCCACAGAGAAAAATCCCTAAAGTAGAGAGCACAGATAAAAAATATATATACTATGCTAAAAGCCTCCGAAGTAAAGTAATGAGGGACTTGTGGAGTGGGTACTCACCATTCGCATGGGGGAAGGGAAACACAGCCAAGCTGCAGCAGTATGGTGCTGTGCTCTAAGCTGCCCATTCTTATCTACAGAGGGCTCCTGCCCGGCGCCGCCCCCACGCCAAATTGACGTGTGACATCATTGGGCCCGGCCCCACAGAGTGAATGCATGAGATTGTTATTATTTAGTCCTTGTATGTAATGTTTTATCACGATTAATATGATATCTCTTTTTTTTCTTCATCTCTGTAGTACTATATATTGTTTCTGTTCCAATAACATCATATTATGCATACAAAGCTCCTAAGGAAGTGGTGAATTACCCATGAAACACGTCGAACATGCCAACATAATTGATACAGGGTGAACTGTTATTACATCTCTTTCAGTTGCACCTTTTGGGCTCTTTCACACTGATGATCCGTATGTCCGTTTTTCATCCTTCCGTTTTCGGATGAAAAACGGACATACGTGTTTCCCTATGGAGCGTCGGATGTTAGCGGTGACATGTCCACTGACATCCGACCCGCTCCGATCTGAAAAGTGTAACGGAGGAAAACCCTACTTTTCCATCCGTTATCGGATCGGGTGACGACGGACACTACGGTCCGTCATCATCCAATCCCCCATAGGGGAGAGCGGCGCTCTGACAGGTCCGTCACTGCACAGTGTGCAGAGACAGACCTGTCATCTTCCTGCTCAGTGGGGATCGGCGGAGCGATCCCCGCTGAGCAAGCGGATGTTCACGGGGCGGATCATCACTGATCCGCCCCGTGTGGAAGAGCCCTTTATGTTCCAATAGACAGAGCTGTTTTAAACTTGTATGTTTTAACATGTTGATGTTTAATTTAATAAAACTCTTTTGTTTTATCTACTTGTGTATCTCAAATGTTATGGTACCATTAAAGTCCACTAGCCTCAAGCCATATATTTTTCCATATTGATAGGACGCAGGTACCCCTTTTTTTATTACTTAACTCTTGGCACTTCGTCACACAAATAGAGCTTTCTCTTGATGGTATTTAATTACTACTGTTTGTTTATTTTTTTTGCTAAACAAAGAAAAAAGGACCGAAAATATTAAAAAAAAAAAAAAAAAATTTTCTTAGTTTTGACTTGGTTAAATTGATGATAGGCAACTCCTATCCTCATATTGATTAGTGGTTCCAAATTAATAACTACTGCAGTAGGGATTACGTAGGTATCACATTAATATTACAATTGTACGTTTATGATAACAAGGGACGTTACATAGGCAGGCTAATTCTAATCAGGACTCGAAAGAATGTAAACATGTACTGAAAACATTATTAGTGCCGTGTGCACAGTGAGGGCAGTGTACAATACATACAAAATAGAATACATTTATATACAGAACTTACAAATTTCCATTACAGTCTCCCCTCTTTTGGTCAATATTTTGATCACTAACCATACCTGATATCACCTTTAACCTGGAACCTCCACACTCTTAGGTGGAGGTAGTTCTAGCCAAAGAGGCAAAAACTCCATTGTGGAGAAAATAATAGCTGAGCAGCTTTTTTATTACAAAATGACTTTTCCCAAGGCGTCTTTCAGGACAGCACCTGAGATAGCGACTCCACCCACCGGAAACAGGAAACACCTTCTTCCTCCAAACTTTAAAGGGAGGCGCCTCCCTACCATACCTCAGTTTTTGTGTTTCCTCCGGCCCGGAGGGAACATCTTTTTTGAAGGGGAGTCAAGGTCTCTCAGATGCTCCTGGGAGACAGGGCTTCCTTTTCATTTTTTCCTCCTTTTTGGAGACCCGCTGTCCTCCCGGCCTACCCAAGCCTTTGCAGCGGTAGCAATCGGGCTCCTCTTCCCCTCCTGGTGCTCGGGGAGAGCCGTAGACCCGGTGATCCGCGCGGTCGTAGGAGCGGCGGTGCGCGTGCGCCGCTGCCATGTTTTTTGTCCGGCAGGCGCGGCGGAAGTGACAAGGCGGGTCACTGGGTCAGCAGAAGCGTCATTTCCGGCGTGGATGCGAGAGGGGAGGAGGGAGGACAGGAACTGGCGCCTACTTCCGCTTCCGGTCCGGTGCAGATGCACTATGGGAGTCCGGAAGCGGCATATGAAGCCACAGGTGGAGAGCTGCACACCAGAGATGGAGGACTCAGCGTCTGCAGCGGTGGGGACAGGCACAGGCGCCAGTAAAGCTCAGGTAGGAGCAGCAGTTTAAGTCTGCCTTTCTTCCTTTTCCTGGGTTTGGTCTATTTTCTTTTTTCTTACCCCCTAGTGGCAAGGGGCCTGTCTGGGCACTGGAGGCTGACTGGTTTCTTCTTAGTGCACCTGTGGGTGATTCTTGTGTAGCTGAGACTGGGTCTCACTAAAAGGTCCCCTGGTTTTTTTCCCTTTTTTGTTTTTTTCTCTCACAGGCTAAAAGCTCTGACCCAAAAAAGAGATGTCCTTCTTGCAGGGCCAAAATGGGAGAAAATTGGAAAAAAGTCTTATGCAGTACATGCATCACTTCTTTAGTTAAGGAGGAATCAGCTTCGGTTTGTGATGATCTGGTTGCCTCTGTAAAGAAGGAACTATACGCCATGATTCAGACTTTTCGTGACTCTTTAGTTAATCCAGCTGCTAGTCAGCCATCCACTTCTGAGGCTTCCCAGGGTTCTATTTCTTTCCCCATGGTAGAAGTTTTACCTGAAGGCCCCTCTATCAGGGAAGAGCAGTCCCCTACTCCTTCCGTTAAGGATTCGGAGGAGGAGGGTGAGGAAGCGGAGGTGGCTCCTTCCAAATTTAAGCTTTCCCTAGAGGAGGTAGACGGACTAAGGCTATCCATGTTACACTTGGCTTAAGTGAGGAGAAGAAGGAGTTATCTCTTCATGACCGCATGTATGCAGGGTTAGATGAGCCTAAGGGGCGAACATTTCCAGTTCATTCGGTCATTTCTGACGCCATTACTAAAGAATGGCAAGATCCAGAGAAAAAGCCCTTTTTTTCCAGAGCCCACAAAAGGCGCTTCCCTTTTGAGGAGGACCCTTCTGCGGTGTGGAATAAGGTGCCCAGGTTGGATGCGGCCTTTTCACAGGTCTCAAGATCCACAGACCTGTCTTTTGAAGACATGGGTGTTCTAAGGGATCCAATGGACAAACGCATGGATCTTTTGCTCAAAAGATCATGGCAATCAATCATGAGCAATTTAAAACCAGCAATGGCCACAACCTGTGTAGCCAGGAATCTGGAATACTGGGTGAACCAACTTAGATCTCATATAGTGGCAGATTCCCCCAAGCAGGAGATCTTAGATTCCTTTCCTACCCTGATTTCTGCGGTTGCTTATATTGCTGATGCTTCGGCTGAAGCTATCAAAATGTCAGCTAGGTCTGCAGCTTTAGCAAATGCTGCGAGAAGAGCTTTATGGCTAAAAACCTGGCCAGGTGATACAGCTTCAAAGAGTAAACTTTGTGGTATCCCCTTTTCAGGTGACCTTCTTTTTGGCCCAGATCTAGATAATATCCTAGACAGAACTGCCGATAAGAAGAAGTCCTTTCCGGTCAAAAAGAAAAAGCAGACCCCAAAGCGTCTTTTTCGACCTCAAAAAACTCAACAGCAACAGCAGGAAAGTAAGTTTCAGGGCAGGAGAAAGAATTGGTCCGCACAAAAGGCGAAGGGCAAAGGTGGAATTCTCTTCCGTCCTCCTTCACAGGCCGAAAACTCACAATGACTCATCTCTGCGGGTCGGCGGAAGATTACGAGAGTTTCTTCCGCAATGGTCAGTGATAACTACAAATCAGTTTATTCTGACCACTCTCTCGCAGGGTTATACTCTCGAATTCTCCAGTAGCCCCCCAAGAAGGTTTCTGGTAACAAATGCTCCTCGAGATCCAATAAGGGCCCTGGCCATGAAATCCTCTCTGGAGGAACTAATGCAACAGGGTGTAGTAATCCCAGTGCCACCAGAGGAATGGCACGAGGGCTTCTATTCACATGTCTTCCTGGTAAAAAAACCAACAGGAAGATTTCGTTTAATTCTAAATTTAAAGCCACTAAACAGAGCCATCAAATACAGAAGGTTCAAGATGGACTCAATTTTCACCGCCAGAAATATTCTGACTCCAGGTTGTTTCATGGCGTCAGTGGATCTAAAGGATGCATACCTGCATATTCCAATCTCATCCCAGTCCCAGAGGTTTCTCAGGTTGGCGGTAAGGTTGGAAGGCAGAATTCGGCATCTGCAATTCAGAGCCCTACCCTTCGGGCTATCATCCGCACCCCGAATTTTTACCAAAGTAATGACAGAGGCCCTAGCTCCACTGCGTCTTCAGGGAATCGCAGTAATTCCTTACTTAGACGATCTGCTATTTTTCGCCCCCTCAAGAGAGGAGTTGAGGAGCAATTTAAGCAGAGCATGCAGCCATTTGGAGTCTCTAGGTTGGATCCTAAATCTCCAAAAATCTTCCCTGGAACCATCTCAGGAGATTCGGTTTCTAGGGTATATAATAAATTCGGTAAGCCAAAAAATTTTTCTTCCTTCAGAGAAGAAAGGAAAAATCCAGGATACAGTGTCTTTTTTGCAGACCAACCAGCAGCTGATGGTAAGATTGGTCATGTCAGCCCTGGGGGTTCTGACTTCGTCAATGCCAGCTGTTCAGTGGGCAAGACTACACTTCAGACATCTGCAGGCTTTTCTTCTGAGATCTTGGGATCACAATTTAGAATCCCTAGACTCAGAGGTAAGAGTTCCAACCCAAGTGAAGAGGTCACTATGGTGGTGGAAAAGGCAGGATATCCTATCGGAGGGGTTAGTCTGGGCCTTTCCAATCGAAAAAAGGCTGACAACCGATGCCAGTTCCTGGGGCTGGGGAGCCCACCTAGGAAAAGGGAAACTGGTCCAGGAAAGAGGCGACCAAGTCCTCAAACTGGAGAGAGCTCAAGGCGATCGACTTGGCTCTGAAGTCATTTGCTCAGGGGCTTCAGGCCCAGCATGTTCAAATACTAACAGACAATGCCACGGCCGTGGCTTACATAAACAGGCAGGGAGGTACAAGGAGCAAATCGCTGCAAGTACTAGCCATGAGCATTCTCCGTTGGGCAGAAGGACACTTGCTGTCTTTATCAGCAGTCCATCTAAGGGGATCCCTGAACGGAGTGGCGGATTTCCTGAGCAGAAACCCCATTCGGGAAGCAGAATGGTCGCTGAACCCAGAGGTTTTCGCCATGATTGTCGAGAAGTGGGGGCTGCCAGAGGTGGACCTGTTCGCCTCAGAGGAGAATGCCTTGGTTCCGCAATTTTTTTCCCTAAGCAATCACGACGGGTCACTAGGAACAGATGCCTTGGCGTATCCATGGAGATTCCATCTCTGCTACGCTTTCCCCCTATTCCAGTTAATTCCCTTAGTATTAAGAAAAATTCAAAGGGAAACGGTGCCGGTTGTCCTAATCACGCCTTTTTGGCCAAGAAGGGCTTGGTTTTCAACCGTTCTGAAAATGGCGGTCAGGCCTTATTGGCATCTGCCCCTCAGGCACGATTTGCTATTTCAGGGACCAGTAAATCACCCAGAGGTAGCCACTTTGGCGCTCACAGCCTGGTATCTGAAGAGCAGCTCTTAAGGAGCAAAGGTTTTTCCAACCGGTTAATCTCAACGCTATTATCCAGTAGGAAAAGGGTGACTAGAAATATCTATTCCAAAGTCTGGAAGCTTTACAATACGTGGTGTAATTCATCTGACCAGGACCCAGGGAGTCTTGTTACCATTCTGGAATTTTTACAGTTTGGTGCTGACAAGGGACTAGCAGTTAGTACCTTGAAGGTACAGGTGGCTGCGCTAGCAGTGTTCCTAGAAAGATCTGTGGCCTCAGATCCATTGGTAACCAGATTTTTCAGATCCCTTACGAGATCCAGACCAGCACCACTTAAGTTGTTTCCCAAATGGGATCTGTCGATAGTCCTCCAGGCTCTAACAAGGAGTCCCTTTGAACCTTTGGAAGAAGCGCCACTCAGATATCTCACTTTTAAGTCTGTGTTTCTGATTGCCATGGTCTCTGCACGCAGGATCAGTGAGCTTAATGCTTTATCAGTTAAGGAACCCTATTTATCTATCCTCCCAGATAGGGTTATACTTAGAACAGATCAGAAATTCTTACCAAAGGTAGCTTCAGTACAAAATCGTGTTCAGGACATTGTACTTCCGACCTTCTGCCCCAACCCAGTAGGGGAGAAGGAGACTTGTTTTCACATGTTGGATGTTAGAAGAGTTTTGTTATGTTACTTGGAAAGGACAAGGCTCTTTAGACGTTCAGATTCTCTGTTTGTGCTATTTTCAGGCAACAGGAAAGGTTGCCAGGCTTCTAAAATCTCTTTAGCAAGGTGGCTGAAGCTAGCCATTTCAGAGGCTTATTCGCATGCAGGTGTGTCTCCTCCTGCAGGAATTTCTGTACACTCAACAAGAGCATTAGCGGCCACTTGGGCAGAGAGAGCTGGTGCCACCCCTGAACAAATCTGCAAGGCGGCAACTTGGTCAAGTTTTCACACATTCGTGAAACATTACAGGCTGGACCTCACATCTGCTAATGATCAGGCGTTTGGCAGAAAGGTCCTGCAAGCTGTTGTCCCGCCCTAAGGGGGTAAGTCTCTGTTATCCTCTCAGGTGCTGTCCTGAAAGACGCCTTGGGAAAAACCAAGTTAGACTTACCGGTAACTTGTTTTCCAGAAGTCTTTCAGGACAGCAACATCCCGCCCTATTGTATTGTATATACTATGCTGTGACTAACGTATGTGTTTATGTGTTCCAGCCGGGGCCGGAGGTCTTCTCTACTACAACTGAGGTATGGTAGGGAGGCGCCTCCCTTTAAAGTTTGGAGGAAGAAGGTGTTTCCTGTTTCCGGTGGGTGGAGTCGCTATCTCAGGTGCTGTCCTGAAAGACTTCTGGAAAACAAGTTACCGGTAAGTCTAACTTGGTTTTTCAAAAACAAATGATTGATAAGACATATTTACAGAGTACTGGCTGTACACTCCTGTGGCCAGAATGGCCTTCTAGCTGAATTGTGGGCATATGTAAACACAGACAATTCTACATAAAATGGAAGACGTACAAAAGACAAATATGACTTCAACATGGCTAAAATACTTTTCAAATATATATATCCCTTTACAATTAAAGTAATTGAATCAAAAAGTACCCTAGACTGTGATCACAAGAGGGAAACAAATCAAACACAGAGATTTCTTTAATTTAGTCATTTTTGCAGTGTCTGGTGTGGATCCAGCTGACTTTTCCTTCAAGTTTTGCAAAAACTGTACATGAAATAGATGCTGTATTGAGTCTCCAAACATTCCCTTATATATAAATGTCTACTAACAATCTACAAGTCACCTGGCTTTAGTTTTAGATCCTTCCAAAATTTTAGGATCTGGAATTGGGGAGAAAACAAATACTGTATTTATCGGAGTATAACACGTGCCGGCGTATAACACGCACCCCAAGTTTAGGAGGGAAGTTTAAGGAAAAAAAACTTACATTAAAATGCCCATCAATGCAGCCTTATCTGTCCATCTGCAGCCTTTTCAGTGTCAGTGCAGCCTTGCCCCAGTGCAGCTTTGCCCCAGTGCAGCTTTGTCAGTGCAGGTTTGCCCGTGCAGATTTGCCCCAGTGCAGCCATGTCCGTGCAGCTTTGTGCACTCGCCGCCGACATACACAGCCGTGTGTAGATTCAAATATGGCGCCGAGACTGCAGGGATTCGTTGGAGCCAAGATACACATAGCCGAGTGTTCTCGGCTTTTTTCGGCGCCGCTCACAGTCACGCCCAGTCCCGCCCTATGATGGACATAACACAGGTCCAAGGGCGGGACTGGGCGTGATGGCGGCGCCGAAAAAAGCCGAGAACACTCGGGTATGTGTATCTGGGCTCCGACGAATCCCTGCAGTCTCGGCGCCATATTTGAACCAACACACGGCTGTGTATGTCGGCCGCGATCGCCGCCGACATACACAGCCGTGTGTTGATTCAAATATGGCGCAGAGACTGCAGGGATTCGTCGGAGCCCAGATACACATACCCGAGTGTTCTCGGCTTTTTTCAGGGGAAAAATGTGCATGTTATATGCCGATAAATACAGTAAATGAGTTTTGTCAAAAACCTTAAAAGATCAGCAACATTCTCTGTGAGATCTGAATGGAGGATTCAGCTGCTGAGACAAAATATAAGCAAGTGAGTAACACACTCCCAAACCAAATCCCATAGGGAGAGAGTCCAACATCCCCTTAGGGGCTTGATAAAATATAAGAAAACATTCAGGAAAAAGTTTTCTAGTTTCTTAGTCTACTTTGTCCGCTACATTGTAGACAGTAGGGGGGTGTAAAAATAAAACCTCAAAACTTCTAGTAAAGACTCTCCTATAAAAATGATTTCCTCTGTTACTCTCTGTAGATTCTGCACTCTGTACTTACAAACCACTTCTGATAACACTTTTTACTGTGGCCTTTGCAGTAGCATTTGCCACTGGACATCCAAAAAACATGTCCATACAGACGAAATGCATACTCGTAAGATCCTGATTTGGGCATCTGGATATATCTTTTTGTAATCTCTGGAAGGGATGTTCAGTTTTTGGTAACACCTTTGGTAACAGGTAAAACAAGAAGTGGTATGTTATAAAAACAACTGTGGAGAACCCTGGCTCTATCCCATGCTCATTTACTAAGGCAGCCATAACTGCTTGTAAATGATGACACAGTCCATGTGTCAAGCTGGAGGGAAAAGAGTGGCTGGCAGACATAAATGATCACCTTTTCCAACCCCCCCCCCCCCAAATGACCCCATTTTGGAAAGTAGACACCCCAAGGAAATTGCTGAGAGGCATGTTGAGCCCATTGAATATTAATTTTTTTGTCCCAAGTGATTGAATAATGACAAAAAAAAAAAAAAATACAAAAAGTTGTCACTAAATGATATATTTCTCACACAGGCCATGGGCATATGTGGAATGGCACCCCGGGGGATCCCCGGTACGGGGATACCACATGTGTGGGACTTTTTGGGAGCCTAGCTGCATACGGGGCCCCGAAAAGCAAGCACCGCCTTCAGGATTTCTAAGGGTGTAAATTTTTGATTTCACTCCTCACTACCTATCACAGTTTCCAAGGCCATAAAAAGCCAAGATGGCACAAACCCCCCCCCCCCCAAATGACCCCATTTTGGAAAGTAGACACCCCAAGCTATTTGCTGAGAGGCATGGTGAGTATTTTGCAGCTCTCATTTGTTTTTGAAAATGAAGAAAGAAAAGAAAAATGTATTTTTTTTTCTTTTTTCAATTTTCAAAACTTTGTGACAAAAAGCGAGGTCTGCAAAATACTCACCATACCTCTCAGCAAATAGCTTGGTGTGTCTACTTTCAAAATGGGGTCATTTGGGGGGGGGGGGGGTTGTGCCATCTGGGCATTCCATGGCCTCCGAAACTGTGATAGGCAGTGAAGAGTGAAATCAAAAATTTACACCCTTAGAAACCTTGAAGGCGGTGCTTGTTTTTTGGTGTCCCGTATGTGGCTAGGCTCCCAAAAAGTCTCACATGTGGTATCCCCGTACTCAGGAGAAGCAACAGAATGCATTTTGGGGTGTAATTTCACATATTCCCATGGCATGTTTGAGCAATATATCATTTAGTGACAACTTTGTGCAAAAAAAAAAAAATAAAAAAAATAAAAAATTTTGACTTTTTCCTGCAACTTGTGGCACAATATAAAATATTCCATGGACTCAACATGCCTATCAGCAAATAGCTTGGGGTGTCTACTTTCCAAAATGGGGTCATTTGGGGTGGGGGGGGTTTGAACTGTCCTGGCATTTTATGCACAACATTTAGAAGCTTATGTCACACATCACCCACTCTTCTAACCACTTGAAGACAAAGCCCTTTCTGACACTTTTGTTTACATGAAAATTTTTTATTTTTTTTTGCAAGAAAATTACTTTGAACCCCCAAACATTATATATATATTTTTAAAGAAAAGGCCCTACAGATTAAAATGGTGGGTGTTTATTTTTTTTTTTCACACAGTATTTGCGCAGCGATTTTTCAAACGCATTTTTTGGGGAAAAAACACACTTTTTTTTATTTTAATGCACTAAAACACACTATATTGCCCAAATGTTTGATGAAATACAAATGATAACCTTAGGCCGAGTACATGGATACCAAACATGACATACTTTAAAATTGCGCAAAAATGTGCAGTGGTGACAAACTACATACATTTTTAAAAGCCTTTACAGGTTACCACTTTAGATTTACAGAGGAGGTCTACTGCTAAAATTACTGCCCTCGATCTGACCTTCGCGGTGATACCTCACATGCATGGTGCAATTGCTGTTTACATTTGACGCCAGACCAACGCTTGCGTTCGCCTTAGCGCGAGAGCAGGGGGCGACAGGGGTGCTTTTTTTTTTTTCTTATTTTTAAACTGTTCCTTTCATTTCATTTTTTTTAAACCTTTTTTATTGTTATGTCAGGGAATGTAAATATCCCCTATGATAGCAATAGGTAGTGACAGGTACTCTTTTTTGAAAAAAATGGGGTCTATTAGACCCTAGATCTCTCCTCTGCCCTCAAAGCATCTGACCACACCAAGATCAGTGTGATAAAAATGCTTTCCCAATTTCCCAATGGCGCTGTTTACATCCGGCGAAATCGAAGTTATGAAATGCCCGTAGCTTCCGGTTTCTTAGGCCATAGAGATGATGGGAGCCATTCTGGTCTCTGATCAGCTCTATGGTCAGCTGGCGGAATCACCGGCTGCATTCTCAGGTTCCCTGTTGGGACAGAAGAGTCAAAGAAAACCATGGAAGATGGTGGGGGGGGGGTCATTCCCTCCCACTGCTTGTAAAAGCAGTCTAGAGGCTAATTAGCCACTAGGATTGCTTTTACATGAAAGCCGACCGCTGGCTGAAAAGAATGATACCAAGATAATACCTAAACCTGCAGGCATCATTCTGGTATAACCACTCAAAGTCCAGCAGCATACCAGCACGTTGCTGGTCCTTGTTGGGCATATATTGTAATCTTTTTTTTTTTTTTTTTTTCATGCAGCCTGTGGGCTGAACGAAAAAAAGAGATTGATTGTTGGGTATGCCCACCATTAGAATACCTCCCTTCATCCACCCACTTCTAATGATGGGCATACATGCACCATTTATATATGCCGAAGCATGGGGGGATCCGCACCAAAAGTTAGGAGCAAATCGCTCCTCCGCCCCTGCTGCCCCCATGCTTCGGCATATATCACCTCCGCTGGAGTCACGGCTTTATATATCGTGGGAGCAAACGCTGTTGCTGTCAAGATAAATAAATCCACGCTGCAGCTGAATGGCGTACCTGAAAGCAAAAAAATGGTTAATAAAACACAGTAAACAGTATAAAAAATTGCATACCTGAAAAGCAAACATGATAAAACATAATAACAATAAAACATTGCAGAATAGAATACAGTAAAAAAGAGCAGAACAATAGAGAGAGAATAGAGAGAGAGAGAACAATAGAACGACAACTATTTTTGTTTTTGTTTGTTTTTTTTTTATTTTATATATTTATTTATTTTTTACACTTTTTTTTGTAACTGTAACTTTTGTAACTGTAACCGGTTCCAGGTTCGGGTTTCTCAAAATGCGATGGCATCTTGTTAGACCCTGTGAAAGTGTGTCTAGTCTGTGCAATGCTGTACCCTACGCTAATACTCAACTAGTGTATGGTAGCGTTCAAAACATTCACCAATGCAAAGACCAGGATTGTCAGGACAGGAGGGACAATAATAGCGGGTGTCACGCCTATATCTGCGCTTGCTGCATTCACGACATCTTTTTTGGGGGGGTTCGTTGGGTAGGGGTACTCGGGAGGACATAAAGAAAATGCCTCTTATGCAGCCGACTGCATTTGGTTGGGGATGTGAATGGGAGAAGTCCGGGTGCTGCAGAAGTGGTGGGTTCCCAATTAGGATTGGCGAATGCAGCAGGAAGGGCATTATGGGCACGACGGGCCTGTGTTTGTCTTCTTGGTGGCAGCGGGACACTACTTGTGCTTGCCACCTCACCAGCTTGAACTGCACTTATGGGACTCGCCACATCACCAAGTGTTACTGCAGTGCTCGTTTGACTATGACCGGGTGTACTAGGCCTCTGGTGCTTGCCAGTTCACCAAAACGCTAATAAAAAAACTGTTAGCGATCGCAGGGATTAGGCCTGACTCTGCGAACGCTGCAGTTATGCGTTTAGTGTTTTGTAAGTGACAGTGATTGATCGATACTGCACTTGGGTGGGCTGGGCTGGGCGGAGGGGCAAAACGCAGGTGCTAGCAGGTATCTGGGCTGATCCCGCTAACACTGCGTTTTTGGGAACCCTAAATTGCTGGGGACGCTAGTATAGATCTGATCAGATCAGATATTGATCCGTTCAAATACTATACCACTAAGGGAGGTGTATGGTGCGTGCGTGGGTCTTAGCACTACTGGCACTAACCTGACGCTGCCTTGGGCTGGTGCTTGCCAGTTCACCAAAACGCTACCAAAAAAACTGTTAGCGATTGCAGGGATCAGGCCTGACTCTGAGAACGCTGCAGTTATGCGTTTAGTGTTTTGTAAGTGACAGTGATCAATCGATACTGCACTTGGGTGGGCTGGGCTGGGCAGAAGGGCAAAACGCAGGTGCTAGCAGGTATCTGGGCTGATCCCACTAACACTGCGTTTTTGGGAACCCTAAATTGCTGGTGGGGACGCTAGAATAGATCTGATCAAGTCAGATATTGATCCGTTCAGATACTATACCACTAAGGGAGGTGTATGATGCGTGCGTGGGTGTTAGCGGTACTGGCGCTAACCTGAGGCTGCCTTGGGCGACGCAGACCCTATCTGACCCTAAAACCTAAGTTATATCACCGCCGGGCGATCAGGGGGCTAAACCTTTATTCGATAATAAATGGCGGGTGCCCTGACACTATAAAAAATAAACTAACTAAGCAGCGTTACCCGTAACACTTATACGGTGATCACTGGTGAAGGGGTTAACTAGGGGGCAATCAAGGGGTTAAAACCTGTATTAGGTAGTATATGGGGGTCCCTGACGCTATAAAAAGCTGACGGCAAACCTATATATTTACGTCCCTAACTAGCGTCACCAGTGACACATTTAGAAAAATGATCGCTTAGTGACACTGGTGACGGGGGATGATCAAGAGGTTAAAACTTTTATTAGGGGGGTACCCTAGACCTAAAGGGGGCTAACACTAACTGCCCTACCACTTCTAACTGTCACAAACTGACACCATGCAGTAATCAGAAAAAAAAAAAACTGCTATTGGTGTCACTGTGACGGGGGGGGGGGGGGTGTGATCGGGGGGTGATGGGGGGTGAAAAGTGTGCCTG
The DNA here is from genome assembly GCA_037952925.1 of Lithobates clamitans. Classification (NCBI taxonomy): domain Eukaryota; kingdom Metazoa; phylum Chordata; class Amphibia; order Anura; family Ranidae; genus Lithobates; species Lithobates clamitans. Next base: position 284,544 of record JBBGZY010001889.1, on the reverse strand, counting down.
GTGTGTTTTACTGTGTGTGTAGTGTTGTGCAACTCACATCGATGTCTTCTTTCCTCGGCGCCGGAACAGAAAATACTGACATCACTTCCTCTGCCGCTGTTTACTATACAGCAGCAGAGGAAGAATCTCATTCGTGGGGAGCGATCGCGAGGGGGTGGCCACGAATGAGTGGTCTCCCCCTCAGCCTGGATCGCTCCCCTAACGAAGCCGACCGCCTCGGGCAGGGAGACAGATCACTTTCCAGGTACGTGATTTTGCCTGCCAGTGCCATTCTGCCGCAGTATATCTGCGTTAGGCGGTCGGCAAGTGGTTAATGTTAATATGGCTACTTCAGCAAGAACCTGGAAGGCTGAAAACAGCCAATCAAATTAACTTGGCATGCTTTATTGGTTTACCTGTTGAAGTAAAAACAAACTTCTGGCCCTTCAAATGGAACCAAAAGCTCTCGATATCTCGACTATCTATATAAATATACATTCTTTTTATAGCTCACAGGCTTTGCTGAAACATGGAGCTCTGCTTCTTGAGCTGGGTAAAAAGGATCCAATGACTTTGAATACAGAATATCCTTCTGGGTGATAAACTGCATCCTCAGTATAAAACCGGGAATAACTCTACAAAAAAAGTAATATCTGGGTCTTCAGGGAGTGTGTCCTGCACTGGGCTCACAGCAGCTGATTCCTTCATCATCAATTTAACACGTGGTTTTCCTTTGTCTCCAGCCTCCTCTAATAGAGGCAATAAGGTGGCTGGATTCAAATGTACGCATTTCTCATTGTTAGATTTGTACATAAACTTATATTTTAAACCTTTCATTAGACAAACATTTAGTTAGCTGTATATATTTGCTGCGCAGAATGTGGGACCATTAAAAATGTAATATTTGACCAAAATAATGTCTGTAACTTTGTCTAATAGCACCTTTGCATAAAGCTACAGCTCTGATATATCGGGATGAACCCTTCATTACTGGGTCCAGCTTGCATAAATATATTACAATGGTTTGTTTTCTATCATGCTGTTTGTGTAAGAACTCCAGTTTCGTGTTTCAAAAGATAACTTTTTCCTGGCAATATTATAATAAATGATAACAATACCCTGAGGTCATGGAGAGATGCCCATAAATCCAAACTATTCTTCTGCTATACCGCTGTACTTACAAGGAAAACGGGCACATCATTTCACAATCCACACTTTCTGCTTTGGATTTCAAAAATAAAAATAAATAAAAACAAAAGGACCAACAATCTGTATGATGGACCAGAAAGCATCAAAAACGATAAAACAACTGGCTGCAGGTGGCATCTATCCTAACAGGGTGTGTGGACTTGATGTGATGGGTCTGTTATATTTACATTTTATTTATTATAACTCTCACATCATGGACCGCACATCAAGTTATTATCAAAAACCTTAAAATTTCATTTTTGTAGAAAAACTTCTTATGTATCCCACCCATCTTGGCTTTGTTAAATATTATGGCAGCTGTATTCCAAATAACAACCTCATCTTAATCTTTTTTTCTCTCAATAAGGGCTTATTGTATAAATGTAAAATTACAAAATTGTTATCTTAATCTAAACTAATCCCATTCCTTACAAATTTCCCCATTAACCTGGATTTCATTTCCAACCAATGGTTGTCTAAACCAGTTTCAATATATCTATATTATTAATAAAATTGTTAAACTCATATTAGAAATTAATACTCATTATTGCTTAATTTTATATTACTTAATTTTACTTCATTTCCCTTTTTTTTAAATGCACTGTTTCCACTATCAAAAGATATTCAATTTGTCTAATACACGGTTAAATGTAACTTTCATTTTACCATGTTTGGAAAACAGATTCAAAAAATAATTGTGATCACATTGTTTACCATTAGATTCATTAACCCGGCACATTTTGTTATAAATGTTTTGTCTAAAAAACTGGAATTGGCATTATGTCCTTCAGCTTATCGCTGACCTCTCATCCCAGCTACTTTCTTTCATGAGAGCACAAAGGATCGGGTCACATCTGCATACATGACATACACAAGAGATAGAACTAAAGGTCCCAGCATTCACACATACATACACCAATATCTCTCTAAAATCGCTTACATTATTTTGTTCAGATATCCTTTATATCTAGCTTCTATGATCAGACAGGCGGCCACAGTGCTCATTCCATCTTCCCTCTCTGACAACATATAAAGTATTCTGTTTTAACTCTCATTTCTCTTTTTCTTGACTTTACTAGTTGTAGTGCCTGACCCCAAATTCATCCCACAACTTAACATGAAAGTGTGTGGGTAATGTTCACGCACTAAACGTGTCTAGTAGAGGTCGACCGATATATCGGCCGATATTTGGCTTTTTTTACTTAATCGGCATCGGCCGATTGTGCTGATAAAAAAAAGCCGATTCAGCGGGACTTGCAAATGACTTCTTTTTTTTTATATAATCTTTATTTTTATTTTATGTATTAAAAGGAACATACAGACATATAGTCTATGGTCATTCTTACTACAATACAGTGCAATTCTTACAGTGCAAACATAGACGTTCCAGACAATAACAAGTTGTCTAACCAATCACAGGACAAGGTAAACACCGGAGGGGTGAGGGAAGGAGGGGGAGGGGGATGAGGGATCAAGTCTTCTTCAAACTGTATTGCGCTGTGGAACAGTCAAAATGATTCCCAGGGGGGGGTCCCGCCATGGCACCTTCTTGGACGGACCCGTCACAAAAGCCCTCCATTCTGTATTGGAGGGGGGGGTCTCGTCCTTGCTTTAAGGTCCCCGAGATGCCCACCGGGCGGGTCCCTCGGGAGGGGGGCCATAAGCCTCCAACTAACCTCCACCAAGAGGGAGGCGCCCCACGGGCATCCCCTGGGGTCAAAGCCCCTGAGAGGTGCCTGTGTCGCCAGGCGGAGCCCCTTTTCCATAAGTCTGCCCTGGTATTAACTCTATAACATTTAATAAGGAAGATACAAAACTTGCCTTTTTTAAGAGGAAAGAAAAAAAAAAAATAAAAAATAAAAAATAACTCCCCAAAGACGCCTAGCGTTTCGTGTGAGCCTTCAACTGTGGACCTTGTGAACCATGCATAAGGAAAGAAAAGGTCTGCATCCGGTGCAATCAATAGGGTGGTGAGACCAGCCATTCAGGTACGCACGTCACCACATACAGGCCTCCTTAGCTTCAAGGAGGGCTCCGCTAACTCCAACAGCGCGACTTCCAGGCTAGAGGATACAGGATTAGTGTCAATAGTGAATCTCCGCCACTGGGCCCAGATACTATCAAAGCGCTCACTCCTATTCCTGCACCTCGCCACCCACTCCTCCGCCTCTCTGATATCTTCCACCTTCTGTAACCATTCTTTTAAGGTAGGGATCCGTGGGCTCTTCCAGTGGAGAGGAACCAGCCTTTTAGCAGCGTTTAATAAATGAGGAAGGGCGCTTTTTTTGTAACGGCTCAGAGGGAGGGTGGGGAGGTGCAAGAGAAAATGCTCTGGGGAGAACGGGATCTCAATCTGCAGAGCATTTTTAACTTGCAAATGACTTCTGTAATTGAAGTCAATTGCAAGTTGTCTGAAGTTTTCTTCTCTCCTCCTCTGGGCAGCCTGCCAAGTCTGATAAGAAGATACATTTGTATCTCTTTCAGGTTCTTTTATCAATAGACTGAACTCCTGGAGAAGTTCTCAGTTTAACCATTTAAAGACTAAATCTTTTCTGACACTTGTTGCTTACAAGTAAAAATCCTGTATTTTGTGCTATAAAATCACTTAGAACCCCCAAACATTATATATATATATTTTTTTAGCAGGGACCCTAGGGAATAAAATAGCGGTTGTTGCAATATTTTATGTCACACGGTATTTGCGCAGCGGTCTTTCAAACGCAATTAAAAAAAAAAAAATACACTAATGAAATTAAAAAAAAAAAAAAAGCAGTAAAGTTAGCCCATTTTTTTCGTCCAAAAGTTTTGATTACCTGTTTTTGTGTATTTAATATTTAAGATATAGTTATTTTTTAAATCTAAATTCTACATACAAGTGAACTGATTGGAGGTTTGTTTTGTTTAATAAATGTTTAAATATAAAACATTTTCTGTATCACTTATTACTTAAGGCTGCTTTCACACTGGAGCGGGCATGCGTTGACGGTAAAATACTGTTAATTTTAGCGGCGCTTTACCGTCATTTTAGCGGCGATATTCGGCTGCTAGCGGGGCGCTTATAACCCAGCTAGCGCCCGAAGAAGGGGTTAAATGCGCCCCTGAAGCGCTGCTGCTGAAACGCTTTGCAGGCGCTTCGGCAGCGGTGCGCATTCATTTCAATGGGCAGGAGTGGTGGAGGAGCGGTATACACCGCTCCAAAGATGCCGCTTGCAGGACTTTTTTTTAACATCCTGCCAGCGCATCGCCTCAGTGTGAAAGCACTCGAGCTTTCACACAGACTGCTGGGGAGCCGTTTTACAAGCGCTATTTTTAGCCCAAAAGCGCCTGAAAAACGCCCCAGTGTGAAAGGGGTCTAACTGTTAGATTTTATGAGATGAAGGGAGAAAAAATAAAAAATCGGCCTAATATATCGGCCCTAAAAAATCGGCATCATATATCGGCCATCGGCCACCGCAATTTCTAAATATCGGCTTTGGCATCGGCCAGAGAAAAACCCATATCGGTCGACCTCTAGTGTCTAGCGTTAACACCCGTTTAGACATGTTTGCAAGTGTCGAGCATTTTTTCTGCCAAAAGTCTGCTGCTCCTGGATGCACTGGCAGAGGGTTTTTATTTTCCTGCCACTAAACACTTATCAAAGTCTTTTGTGTGCATGGCCACATAGGATAACATGCAGGGGAGTTTAGAGGCAAAAAAAAAAATGGCAGACACACTAGAAGCAGCTGCAAAAACGTCCAGTGTATATGAGGGCTTATACCACTTTAATGGTTTCCTCTCAAATTGACCCAAGGTGTGTATCTGTTCAGATTGGATTGAAAGTCTATTTGTGACGTGTACACACAGGCGGACTTTTCAACCGGGCTGGTCTGACGGGACGAATCCGTTGGACAATCCGACTGTGTGTGGGCTTTATCAGGCCTTCAGCGGACCTTTTCTGTCAAAAATCAGACGGTCTTTAGATTTGGAACGTTTCAATTCTTTCCGAGGGACTCGAGTCCGGTCGAAAGATCCGATCGTCTGTATGCTAGTCCGACAGACAAAAAACGACGCAAAGGCAGCTATTGGTTACTGGCTATGAACTTCCTTATTCTAGTCCGGTCGTACGTCATCACGTTCAAATGACCGGACTTGCGAACGGACTTTAGTCCGTTCGTGTGTGTGCAAGTCCGTCGGAAAGACCTTCGGACGTTTGTTGCTGAAAAGTCCGCCCGTGTGTACATGACATAAGTGTGTGATGTGTTCTTTATTATATGCTGCAGAACAGATTGGTTCTAAACAATATAGTTGTACTATAAGTAATATAAATAGCAAAGAAATTGTATTTTATGTCATATTTACCTGCTTATTCTGTTATTTTTTTTCCACAGTATGTGATTAAAAAACTGAGTCTTCGCAATGCCCCTCAAAAAGAGCGGAAGGCAGCAGAGCAAGAGGCTCAGCTCCTTTCTAAGCTTAAACATCCAAACATCGTGGCCTATAAAGAATCTTGGGAGGGTGAGGATGGATTGCTGTACATCGTCATGGGCTACTGTGAAGGAGGAGACTTGTACCGTAAACTCAAAGATCAGAAGGGCAAACTACTTCAAGAGAGCCAAGTGGTAGAGTGGTTTGTTCAGATTGCCATGGCACTACAGGTAAGCAGTTTTCTAGTTATCGAATGTTTATAGTCTCAACAAACTTTGTTCAAAACAAAAAATGAAAATCAGTTACCGTATATACTCGAGTATAAGTCGTTCCGAGTATAAGTCGAGGCCCTAATTTACCACAAAAAAAATGGGAAAAACTTATTGACCCGAGTATAAGACGAGGGTGAGAAATGCACAGCTACTGTAAGTGGAAAAAAGGGTCAACAATGCCCATTTGCAGCCTCACTGTGCCCATTTGCATGCCCCACTGTGCCCATTTGCAGCCATAGGTCCCCTGAACTTTAAACTCGGTAGTTAAGGGTTCCTAGATGCCCCCTAGCTGCAGCCAAAATTTGGGGTCTCTGAACCCAAAGGGTCCCGAAATGACATTGCTGCAGATGGACACAGTTGACCGAATTTGGGGCCCCGTATCTCGAGGCCACTTAGTGCTAGGAACTCCAAATTTGGTGTGCAAACCCAGTGGAACGAGCACCATAAAATTTCCAAAGCTGGGGTTTCTAGCACCAAGTGGCCCCGAGATACAGGGCCCCAAAAATCAGTTCAGAAAATGTCAAGCACTTTTCTGCAGCAGAGAATGACATTTTCTGAACCGGTTTTGGGGCCCTATATCTCAGGGCCACTTGGTGCTAGGAACCCCAGATTTGGATATGTTATGGCACCAGTTCCACTGGGTTTGCACACCAAATTTGGGGTTCCTAGCACTAAGTGGCCCTGAGATATGGGGCCCCAAAGTCGGTTCAGAAAATGTCAAGCGCTTTTCTGCAGCAGAGAATGACATTTTCCGAACCGATTTTGGGGCTCCGTATCCCGGGGCCCCTTAGTTCTAGGAACTTCAGCTTTGGATATGTTGTGGTACCAGTTCCACTGGGTTTGTACACCAAATTTGGGGTTCCTAGCACCAAGTGCTCCTGAGATACGGGGCCCCAAAGTCGGTTCGGAAAATGAAATTTTTTGCTGCAGAAAAGTGCTTGACTCGAGTATAAGTCGAGGGGGGCACTTTCAGCACAAAAAAATGTGCTGAAAAATTCGACTTATACTCGAGTATATACGGTATTCCATGTATTGGCAGGAGAATAATCACTAGAAATGTTCAGTGTGTCAAACATGTAAAATTGTAGGCACTGTATGATCACTTTTGTTCATTTCTTTTTTTCTTTTCATATTTCAAAATAACATGTTCTGGTTTATCATAACCAGTACAAAGAGCAGTGATGATGTGTGAAAGGCAGCAATTCACTCATTAAATTTCAGATGTCAGGATTACAGCAGTCGCAACAATGAATGATTTTGACTTTGACTGCATGGTACTATACTTTACAAAGAACAACAAAGTTTAAGGCAATAGACTCTACAATAATTGCTTGGTTAGCCCTATATACCACTTACCAATAAGGTGTTGTCCTCTAAACCAAAACAACTAGCAAAGCACAAAAACCCTCTATAACAAGAGGCAGGGGAATACAGTGGTTATTTTGATGACAAAAAGTCCTGTTGGGTTATCAAAAAAAGGTTTATTAAATGTTCAATTGGTAAACATTAACATACAGTTTCTCCTATATTAAAAAGGGAGGATATGGGACTCACAGCCATCTGGGGACCACGTAAGGCCACTTAAAAATACTCCCAGACCGGAAGCTTCAGACCAACAAAACAAAGAACATACAACATAAATAATGAGAATTCATGCAGACGTCAAGTATTTCTGCACAAGGGGCTCTACCATGTCATATGCCATTTCCTCACATTAACAACCAGTGTACTAAAGGTAATTGCCCCATGTGGAGAGACCCCTGGGTGCTTAAGCTAGACAGGAGGAGGGGAGGGGGAAAGGGGAGATATGGATGGATATGGAGCCAGTAACCCAAGCCTATTTGCTATGGTACTTAAGGGAAGAGTCTTAAAGAGGTTGTAAACCTCTCTGTGGAAGTTGTACCTATAGGTAAGCCTAGGTACTGTAAATATCTCTTAAATGTGTGCCGTTTAGGAGATATTTACTGTGTTTTGCACCGATGATGTCATTGGCGCATGCGCTGTGAAGAAACGGCCCCCAGTGCCGTTTCCTCACAAGCGAGTGCCGTGACTGGCGGCTCCTGCGCACATGCGTGGGAGTGACGACACGTGGTTTTGGGCAGTCACAGAGCCGGAGTCCGTAGTCCCAGAAGGAAGAGGGTCGAACATGGAAGCGGCCTGAAGCGGGGACGGTATGAGCTTCGTTTGCAGGTAAGTGTCACATAATGTGCTAGTATGTGATGCATACCAGCACATTATGCTTTTACTTTGCAGGGGCAAAGGAAGGAAGTAAAACCCTTTAGGGTTTATATTCTCTTTAAGTATCCTTGTTGGAAACCAGCATCTAAAGCCCAGGAACCATGCAGACGGAGAAGGACGAATGAGATGAAGTGCTTAGAGGTGATTTACTAGGAACACTGGAAATACAAACCGGAATTGTTACCATCAGCACTGTCAGTACTCTGCACAAGCGATACGGAGAGTGAGGATTCTGAGGCACCCGTTATTGTGGGTAATGTATAAACAACTACCCGACATCAACTGATGGACTAAGGTAATACCTATTGCAAGCCCTATATGTGGCGGTGATCAGCAGGATGGGTACTAACATTTAACCCACTAGTACAGACTGCCAGATAATAGCCTGGGACTGCCTTTGCTCTGTTAACTGACAGCGGTGGTTGGAACAGAGCACTAAATGCCATGCGGGTATAGGACAAAAGGAGCATATGACACTACCACTAAAACTTTAAGGAAAAAACGGGATTCACCCAGCTTGGTAGATGTCTGCACCATATGCCACTAGAATACCAAAATAAATACCAACCAGGAACCTAAGTCGGTATAATTCGCCATTGAACCACTTCAGTTGCTAGTTCTTTGATATGACACCAAGATAGACTGTTACCATCAATTTATCTCATATGGTTTCTTTCTCCATGGTTACTAGACTTTGGATGCTGGTTTCCAACAAGGATATTTAAAACCCTTCACTAAGTACCATAGCAAATAGGCTTGGGTTACCGGCACCATATCCAGCCATATCTCCACTCCCCCCCCTTTCATCTTCCTTCTCCTGTCTAGCTCGAGCACCCAGGGGTCTTTCCACATGGTGCAATCACCTTTAGTACATTGGTTGTTAATGTGAGGAATATGTCTTGGTAGACCCCCTTGTGCAGGGGATGAATTCTTGTTATTTATGTTGCATGTTCTTTGTTTTGTTTGTCTGAAACTTCTGGTCTGGGAGAATTTTTAAAGCGGTTGTATGCCCTGACCAAAAAAAAAAACCTGTAAGGCAAAGGCATAATGAGCTAGTATGCACCGCATACTAGCTCATTATGAAATACTTATCGTAGAACGAAGCGCCCGCACCCCCTCCCAGTCACCTTTGAGGGAGCTGACATGTTGTCTCTGCATTTCTTCCTGGTTTGCGGCTCCCGCGCTGTGAGTGGCTGGAGCCGCAATGGCGTCACTCACGCACATGCGTGGGAGTCCTCCGTTCCAGCAAGGAGCTCTGATTTTCCAGCAGCATCCGCCGGAACTTCAGCGCGATTGCGCTGCTGACATCAGCGGCTGTATTCAAGGTGAATATCTCCTAAACTCTACAGGTTTAGGAGATGCTCATTTTACCTACAGGTAAGCCTTATTATAGGCTTACCTGTAGGTAAAAATGTGCACGAGGAGGATACAACTGCTTTAAGTGGATTTACGTGGTCCCCAGATGGCTGTGGGTCCCATATCCTCCCTATTTTAATATAGGAGGAACTGTATGTTAATGTTTATCAATTGAATATTTAAATGTTTTTTTGATAACCCAACCACAGGACTTCTTGTCATGAAAATAACCACTGTATTCCCCTGTGTCTTGTTATAGGGGATTTTTGTGCTTTGCTATTTGTTTTCGTTTAGATGACAGTTTTTTGCCATCTGTTATGTTTGGTGAGATTTCCCTTCACTTCCTGTCCCATTGCCAAAACAGGAAGTGAGAGGAAATCCCTCCAAACTGAGGCAGTCGTGGGGTGGAACTAGGGTTGCCAGAAGTAGTATCCCCATTGGAATATTTCCCCCAATACTGTTCTGGTGTCAACTCAAAATTTGGGTTTTCTTTCCTTTCACTTTCGATGATAATGGTAAACAGGACAAATAGAGAGGGTGTATCTCCCTGAAGGGGGCAAAGGCGGCAATAAAAACTGGCGTTCTAATTCCTCTCCACTCTATCCAAAACTTTAAAAAAAAACGCAGCAGTTACAGCAGTTAGGTCTGCTCTCTGCACAGGTTATGTACACTACAGTGATGATGTCAGTGCTACCTTTATGTCTTAATAACTGGGTTTGCAAGGGCAACTAGTGCATACAAAGTGGATTTGCATCCTCTGTGGCTATTGAGGAATATAATAAAGTATTTGTACCTGGAGTTCAGGTTTTAATTTCACCGTGTATGCCTGTTGTCTTGCCTAGCACATACCCTTGCTGTTGTCTGTTAATTTGACCAGAAAGTGTAACAACCCACCACACATTAACAGTGCCCAACAGTGCCAAGTGTCAACCTTCCTTGTAAATGTAGAAGTGAATTAACGATAACAGCTTAATGTATGTCAAGCCAAAAACCTTTTTTTTAAAAAATCTATTTGTTTATTTTTTTTAAAGGGGGAAATAGGAAGGGATTAGAACTTCTGTCTGTTTTTTTGCTGCTATCTGGCGCTCTTTTCAGAGGTTTAATTAGCTAAGCGAGGCATCTGCTAAAGGGACACAGGCAGAAATTGTAAAAAACAAAAAAACAATCCTGCCCTATTTCTATTTCGGTCTGTGTTGCTGTTGGAAAGTTCTCATTACTTTCTCTCTGGTAAAATGTCAGCAGGACAGGAAATAAAGATAAATCGCTCTAATGGAGCACTTTATAGTGGTAAAAGATTTGTCAGAACCTGCATTTTAATTGACTTTTGCTAAGAACACTTTTAACTTGGCTATTAATGCTGTCACATTTGTTTGCAGTATTTACATGATTTGCACATCATGCACCGTGATCTGAAAACTCAGAATATATTTTTGACCAAATCCAGTATCATCAAAGTGGGAGATCTGGGAATTGCCAGGGTCCTGGAGAGCCAGTATGATATGGCCAGCACTCTTATTGGGACTCCCTATTATATGAGCCCAGAGCTTTTCTCCAACAAACCATACAACTATAAGGTAATGTTCACTAAATGCTCTGATTACGATACCAATTGCTGGACACATTGAGTTAGAAAGTTTGGGTTTGAGGAGGAAAATTGGCTTCCCACTTATATTCCTAAAAAATAAAAAACACTTAATGCTGCTTGAAAGCTATTTCCACCTTTTTGCCAAAAAATAATAAATACACCCACATTAATAAACTATTTCTCCAGTCCAGGTACTTGCCAAGATATGGACCTTAGATTACAGGGCTGGAGGAAGTATCAATGGACTACATGTGTATGTCGTCACAACACTTCTGCTCCATTTAAAAATGACTTATTCCTCTTCCACAGTGGATCCTGTAAATGAATGACGTGTCTGTGCGCCAAATTCTATCATGCATAAGGCACTTCAGGAACATTCAGTAATGGGGGGGCAGCTTGTTATTAGGTTTTATGTTACACCCTGAATGTGAGTATAGCGTAAAACCTAGTAAGAAACGTGGACCACTTAAAGTGGTTCTAAAGTCAAATTTTTTTACCGTAATGCTTTCCCTGCATTTAGGTAAAAAACACTAAATACACTAAATACTTATTCCTGTCATCGATCTGGCACTGAGGACAGTGGAAGCCATAGGCCCCTGCTGCTGTCAGTGAAACTCCTATAAGGAGAAAATGGGGCTGTGGCTTACCGGCGTTTTGTGTGCCTATTGACAAACACAGCCCAGCCCCAGGGCATGCCTACACGGATGCCCCCCATAGCACATGTCTTCTTAGGAGAGAACCCGGAGCAGGGAGAAGCAGACACTGCCGCCAGGGGACTTCCAGAAGAGAAGTAAGGGATGTGCCTTGCCCATGCAGCGTCAGTTAACTGCACTCCATCTGCTCCATGTCCGACGAGAGCCGAGATACACATACCCGAGTGTTCTCGGCTTTTTTCGGCGCCGCTCACAGTCACGCCCAGTCCCGCCCTATGATAGACATAACACAGGTCCAGGGGCGGGACTGGGCGTGACGGCGGCGCCGAAAAGATTCGAGAACACTCGGGTATGTGTATATCGGCTCCGACGAATCCCTGCAGTCTCGGCGCCATATTTGAATCTACCCACGGCTGTGTATGTCGGCGGCGACCGCGGCAATTGCTGCGATCACTCCGATAACACAAAATCGGTGGGGATCGGCCTATAACACGCACCCACGATTTTCCCCTGATTTTCAGGGGAAAAAAGTGCGTGTTATATGCCGATAAATACAGTACTTGTTTTTAAGAAAATGCTTTTCAAGGCCCCTGCTGTGCTAGTCACATTACCAGACCTTTTATCATGTGATATACAGTGAGGGAAAAAAGTATTTCATCCCCCACTGATTTTGTACTTTTGCCCATTGACAAAGAAATGATCAGTTTATAATTTCAATGGTAGGTTTATTTTAACAGTGAGAGACAGAATAACAAAAATATTCATAAAAATGCATTTCAAGAATGTATAAATTGATTTGCATTTTAATGAGTTTAATAAATATTTGATCCCTTCCCAAAACCTGACTTAGTACTTGGTGGCAAAATCCTTGTTGGCAATCACAGAGGTCAGACGTTTCTTGTAGTTGGCCACCAGGTTTGCACACATCTCAGCAGGGATTTTGTCCCACTCCTCTTTGCAGATCCTCTCCAAGTCATTAAGGTTTCCAGGCTGACGTTTGCTAACTCTAACCTTCAGCTCCCGTCACATATTTTCTATGGAATTATGGTCTGGAGACTGGCTAGGCCACTCTAGGTCCTTAATGTGCGTCTTCTTGAGCCACGCCTTTATTGCCTTGGCCCTGTGTGTTTTGGGTCATTGTCATGCTGGAATACCCATCTACAACCCATTTTCAATGCCGTGGCTGAGGGAAGGAGGTTCTTACCCAAGATTTGACAGTACATGGCCCCATCCATCGTCCCTTTGATGCAGTGAAGTTGTCCTGTCCCATTAGCAGAAAAACACCCCCAAAGCATAATGTTTCCACCCCCATCTTTGACGGTTGAGATGGTGTTCTTAGGGTCATAGGCAGCATTCCTCCTCAAAACACAGCAAGTTGAGTTGATGCCAAAGAGCTCAATTTTTGGTCTCATCTGACCACAACACTTTCACCCAGTTCTCCTCTGAATCATTCAGATGTTCATTAGCAAACTTCAGACAGGCCTGTACATGTGCTTTCTTGAGCAGGGGGTGCTGCAGGATTTCAGTCCTTCACAAAGTAGTGTGTTACCAAATATTTTCTTGGTGACTATGGTCCCAGCTGCCTTGAGATCATTTCACAAGATTCTCCTGTGTAGTTCTGGGTTGATTTTTCATGGTTCCTATGATCATTGAAACTCCACGAGGTGAGATCTTGTATGGATCTCCATACCGAGGGAGATTGACAGTTATTTTGTGTTTCTTCCATTTGCGAATAATCACACCAACTGATGTCACCCTCTCACCAAGCTGCTCGGCAATGGTCTTGTAGCCCATTCCAGCCTTTTTGTAGGTCTACAATCCTTGTCCCTTACATCCTTGGACAGCTTCTGTGGACAGGTGTCTTTTATACAGGTAACAAGCTGAGATTAGGAGCACTCTCTTAAAGAGAGTGCTCCTAATCTCAGCTCATTACCTGTATAGAAGACACCTGGGAACCCGCAATCTTGCTGATTGATAGGGGATCAAATACTTATTTCAATCATTAAAATGCAAATCAATTTATAACTTTTTTTGAAATGCGTTTTTCTGGATTTTTTGTTGTTATTCTGTCTCTAACTGTTAAAATAAACCTACCTTTAAAATTAGACTGGTCATTTCTTTGTCAGTGGGCAAATGTACAAAATCAGCAGGGGATCAAATACTTTTTTCCCTCACTGTATGCTGAAGGGAAGCATCTGCCAATCCAAACTGTGATAATCCTTTTTCAGAACATGACCAAAGCTTTTAATTATGTCAACAGCTTTAGAACAAACATGGAGCAGATTATTTTTTTTAAGAAAAATAAGTATTTGTGCCTTTTTTATATCAATGTATGTTTATCCATCCCAGCAAGACTGTTTCACATATTTAAGTTCACGTATAAGTTTAGATCCATTTCAATTCTCAGATAAGATAAATAGCGTTTACAGTCTGGCATTTCATTTATATTTCCTGGTAAGATTGTTATTGCAGTTAATCTTGGATAAGACCAAACATAATTGTGTACCATGGTGACCACTGTGTACCTTTTGTAATTCTGCAGTCTGATGTCTGGGCCCTGGGATGCTGTGTGTATGAAATGGCAACTCTCAAGCATGCATTCAATGCTAAAGATATGAACTCTTTGGTGTATCGAATCATCGAAGGGAAGGTAAGTACTAAATCATTTTAATTAGTACCAGGCACTCAAAACAGCAATATTCTATCTGTTGATTGCACAGCATCTCACAAAAGTGAGTACACCCCTCACATTTTTGTAAATATTTTATTATATCTATTCATGTGACAACACTGCAGTAATGACACTTTGCTACAATGTAACGTAGTGAGTGTACAGCTTGTATAACAGTGTAAAATTGTTGTCCCCTCAAAATAACTCAACACACAGCCATTAATGTCTGAACCGCTGGCAACAAAATTGGGCCCAAAGTGTCATTATTTTGTGTGGCCACCATTATTTTCCAGCACTTCCTTAACCCTCTTGGGCATGGAGTTCACCAGAGCTTCACAGGTTGCCACTGGAGTCCTCTTCCACTCCTCCATGACGACATCACAGAGCTGGTGGATGTTAGAGACCTTGCGCTCCTCCACCTTCCATTTGACGATGCCCCACAGATGCTCAATAGGGTTTAGGTCTGGAGACATGCTTGGCCAGACCATCACCTTTACCCTCAGCTTCTTTAGCAGGGCAGTGGTCATCTTGGAGGTGAGTTTGGTGTCGTTATCATGTTGGAATACTGCCCTGTGGCCCAGTCTTCGAAGGGAGGGGCACATGCTTTGCTTCAGTATGTCACAGTACATGTTGACATTCATGGTTCCCTCAATGAACTGTAGCTCCCCAGTTACATAGTTACATAGTAGGTGAGGTTAAAAAAAGACTCAAGTCCAACCTATGTGTGTGATTATATGTCAGTACTACCTTGTATATGCCTGTATGTTGAGGTCGTTCAGGTGCTTATCTAATAGTTTTTTGTAACTAACCCCCCCCCCCCCCCCCCGCGCTGAGACCACCGCCTGTGGAATGGAATTCCACATCCTTGATAATGATAAACATAAAACCAAGAGCTGAAATTGATAAATCGTGATGTAAACAAATTTTGTGGATATGAATTGGTATGTGAAAAAAAATATGTAAAAAATTGATTGAACAATATAAATTAAGCTGCTATCAATTAAAACGGTGATCAGAATCCCATAGGTATAAAAGAAATATATATAAATTGATGCGCTCTAATAAATGGTCAATCAATGTGCATATAAAAACTGTGCAAAAAATACAAATGTGATAAAAATGGAACTATAAAATTGTGCAAAATCACTCAATAAATAAATAAATTACTGGCAAGTGCAAATTAGTGTTGAAGTTCCCTAATAATTACTGTATTTATTGGCATATAACACTCACTTTTTTACCTTGAAAATCGGGTGCAAATAGTGTGTGCGTGTTATACGCCAATACTTCAATTTTAGCTGCCTCGGAGGTGACAAGGAGGGGGGCCGGACGAGCGCTGTCAGATTACATACAGCGAGAATCTCCTGTTTACTTGGCAGCCTCTGTAATAGGAAGTCCTGTCTCCTGGGCCGTCATTGGACCACTGTTCTGTCTATTCTCTTTGTATGTAATCTGTCTGCGCTTGTCCCGCCCCCTCCCTGTCCCCTCTAGGCTGCAGGTGGACGTCAGTCAGGCTGCATTAATGTCAATGGTGAGGCTGCTGCATTGAAGGCAATCGTGAGGCTGTATTGATGTGGATTGATGAGGCTGCAGATGGGCACTGACCCTTATTTTGCTCCAAAGTTCCTTATTTAAAATTTTAGTTTTTTTCCTAAAAATTCCCTCTTAAAATGAATTTGCGTGTTATACGCCTGTGCGTGTTATACGCCGATAAATACGGTACTCAATGCTAATAGATGCAAAAAATCCCCATACTGATCAGTATGCAAACAGTGATAAGAAGAAATATTAAATACTGGTATAGTGAATATATAATGCCAGTGAAATGCAATTATAAGGAAAATTATTCAGCGGAGATAGATTAGTCCAGGAAATAAGTATGATTAGCCCAGCAGTTCATGCCTTATTACAATAAGGCGATTTGATTTCTGTAGTAATTGTTGTTCATGATTTTAACTACGTCCAGCTTCAGCCACAATAGTATTAGTAGTTTGGTTCTCAACACCGGATGATTTATGAAAAACAAACAAAGAAATAGGTCATTGCGTGATGAACTAGATGAAAGTACACAAGCAAACGGCTCAGTGATACACTCACGTGCGCCCGGTTTAATTAAAGCATGCAGGCATGCAGATCGCAGTCAGCCGCTGTGGACGTGGCTTATCGAAAAAGCAGCTGCTGCTCAGCTCGATGTGTCATACAGCAGTGAACGTCCCAGGCTCCTCCCACGCGTTGCGTCACTGACACGTGACTTTCTCAAGGATAAACCTGAGATGCCAGAGTCTCCGTATTTAAGTCCAATGGCATTCAGGTTACCATGGTGACAGCGCTGTGATCATCGGATCATCATACTGCTTACTGCTAATTCTTACATGTATACATTTATTTAAAACTAAGAACATTATCCATATAATAATGGACTCCCTCAAGTGGTACACACCGGTATTGCACACTCCCAGGTTTAAACGGTATAGCAAGCTCCCTCACATAACGGAGACTGCTAATATGACCCGTAGTGAAACAACCTAAAGAGGTGACACAAATTCCCTTGAGTCATTGTAATCCAGTATTGTGCACCCACCTGAACATTATAAAAACCTCCCTCTAATGGTGGCTCTGCACAAGACATAATCCAAGAACATATCTAGATATATATTTTTTCCCAAACAAATACATAAGTAGCTCATATTGTGAATGAGTGTGCCAAGAACATATAGGCAATATCATAAGAATTATCATCTGTTTCATAAGGTTAAAAATATATAGAAAATTTTTTTTTAAAATTCAAAAATAAGATTCTAAAAAAACAATTAAAAAATATATAATTAAAATATGTTTAAAAGTTTATATACTGTACTTATCGGACCGATTTGAAATATTTAATAATTTGATATAAAGCAATTAATATCAAATTCAATGTTCAAGCCTTTTGGCGCAAGAGTACCCATCTCAAATATCCATTTTGACTCGTTTTACTGAGTTCTCTGATCTTGTTTGAGCCTCTCCAGTGTGGCTTGTATCTCTGTATTGCCCAAAATTTTAAATCTGTGGGATCTCTATTGTGGTGCGTAGTCCAGACAAAAAAGGGGATGCCGAGCTGGACGCAAAATCCAAAACAAAAAGGGAACATTAGGAGAAGGCATATATAACCTTAGCGGAATAGAATTAACTCGAGCAGAACTTACCACATTAGACAAAGGTCTGAAATATGCCCCTACAAGAAATCTTGACAAATTCCAAATGTATGTTGATATCCAAAAATATACCAGAAAACTCAACATTAAGAAATATGTTATCCAAGCCTCCTACCATTCATAACATGGAGATGGAAACCTCAGGGGGAATCATTCATAGCAACCTGAGAAATAAATCATTGTTTAATCCACCTGTTTTAAATAATGAACACATTGAAGTGTTTAGCAGAATGGTGACGCAAGAACTTGATCAATTGAAATATAAAAGAATATATGAATCTCGAATTATCCAAACAGGAATTAAACAGCTAGAACAAAATAAGGAAATTGTAGTGAGACCAGCAGACAAAGGAGGAGCAATTGTCGTATTATCAAAAGAATATTACAACAGGGAGTTACTAGGACAACTAAGCGACATAAATACATATATTAAACTTAAAGGAAATCCAACAAGGGAATATAAACGGGAGCTATCGGATCTAATTTTGAAAGGAGTTGGAAAAAATGTCCTAACTAAAAAAGAATCAAAATATCTATTACCTGACACTTGCAGAGTACCCATCATTTACACGGTGCCCAAAATACACAAAAACTTAGAACAGCCGCCAGGGAGACCCATCATAAATGGCATCCAATCGATTTAATGCTAGGTTCGGGGAATATGTTAATAAATTTTTGCAACCCCTGGTACCTCAAACCAGAGCTTACCTCAGAGACACGAAACATTTGATACAAATATTGGAGACTCTAGTTTTAAAACCAGAACAGAATTCTATTATTGCAACAGCTGATGTAGCTTCCCTGTATACAGTAATTGATCACAGTGATGCAATAGAGGCATCAAAATGGGCTATGGACAAGTTTAGCAACCTCATCTCAAAACAAAAAAGATTTATTTTGAGAAGTTTAGCCTTTGGAATACAACACAATTACTTTTGGTATAATGAAAACTATTAACTGGTATTGGAATGGGAGCCATGTATGCCCCAAGTGTTGCCAATGTTTTCATGGCCAAATGGGAGGAAGAAGCTATTTTTTCTGATGTTTCAGACAATATGGTACTTTACAAAAGATTTATTGATGATTGTATAGTAATATGGAGAGGGGATGAATTAAGTCTAGTTCAGTTTTTTAATCAATTGAATGTTAACCAGAAGAACATCAAACTCGAATATGAGATTAGTGAGAGAACAGTCCACTTTCTAGATTTAGAAATACAAGTTGAGAATAACTCCATTAGTACCAAAACCTTCTTCAAACCAGTCGAAAGGAACAGCTACATACCAGCTGACAGCTGTCACTACGAACCATGGCTAATTAATATTCCAAAGGGACAATTCATACGCCTAAGAAGAAACTGCTCTGACAACAAAGAATACTTAAAGCGGAGTTCTACACAAAAATGAAACTTCCGCTTTTCGGAACCCCCCCCCCCCCCCCGGTGTCACATTTGGCACCTTTCATGGGGGAGGGGGGTGCAGATACCTGTCTAAGACAGGTATTTGCACCCACTTCCGGCATAGACTCCCATGGGAGTCTATGCCTCTTCCTGTCCCTCCGCGCTGTCTCCTTGAAAACACACAGCTCCCAGGAGATAGTGGGGACCACTTACGATGCGCAGCGCGACTCGCGCATGCGCAGTAGGGAACCGGGAAGTGAAGCCGCAACGCTTTACTTCCTGATACCCTCACCTAGGATGGCGGTGGCAGCTGCCGAGAACCGAGCGGGTTCTCGGCGTCGCCTGCCGACATCGCTGGACCCTGGGACAGGTAAGTGGCCATTTATTAAAAGTCAGCAGCTACAGTATTTGTAGCTGCTGGCTTTTAATATTTTTTTTTTTTGCGGTTTGGGTGGACTCCCTCTTTAACACAAGCACAATGGATGGGTAAAAAGTTTGAAGATAAAGGATACAGCAAAGAATTCATTGGGGAAAAAATCAAAGAAGTCAATCAGATCCCAAGAGAGTCATTGATCCAAGATAAAATTAAGGATAATAAAATTAATAATGACATACCACTGATAATGAATTTTAGTGTCCAACATAAAAAAATGGAAAAAATTATCAATAAATATTGGCCTCTTCTAAAAACAGACAAAACTCTCTGCAGCATCCTACCTGATAGATCCCGCTTCATATACAGGTGAGTTCCTACATTAAGAGATCTAATAGCCAAAAATGTCCCGGAACCTCCCAAAAGAGTCACAGAATTATCTTTCTTTCAGGGGAAGGGTTTCTTTCCCTGCAAGAGGTGTTATGCTTGTAAAAACACCCAACAAAATGGGCAAAAGTGCAATAAGTTTACATCAACTAGCACCAAAAAAGAATATGATATTAACCACTTGACGACCGCTCACTGTATATGTACGTCATTTTTTTAAAGATGGATATCTCGGTAACGGCAGCAGCTGCTGCCACAACCGAGGTATCCATCTTTAGGGCCGGCGATTCTGTACACGATAACGGTGGTCTCTGCGGCGGGTTCGCCGCGAGATCACCGTTATCGGCGGCGGGAGAGGTGCCACACCCCCCCCCCGCCGCTCTCCCGCACCCTCCGCCGCTTACCGGAGCCGTCGGGACCTGTCAATGCTGAGGTACTGAGACGAGTGAGGCCAAGATGGCCCCCACCCGTCTCTATACCATGTGACGGCCGAAGCGACGTCATTACGACGGCTCCGCCCACTTCTCCTAAAGGCACAATTTTTTTTGTGTCATTTTTTTTAAACGACTTTTTTTTTTTGCATGTTAGTGTAAATATGAGATCTGAGGACTTTTTGACCCCAGATCTCATATTTAAGAGGACCTGTCATGTTTTTTTCTATTACAAGGGATGTTTACATTCCTTGTAATAGGAATAAAAGTGATCCAAATTTTTTTTTTTTAAAACAGTGAAAAAATAAATAAAATAAATAAAAAAAAAAAAAATTTTTTAAAGCGCCCTGTCCCGACGAGCTCGCGCGCAGAAGCGAACGCATACGTGAGTAGCGCCCGCATATGAAACCGGTGGTCAAACCACACGTGAGGTATCGCCGCGACCGGTAGAGCGAGAGCAATAATTCTAGCCCTAGACCTCCTCTGTAACGCAAAACATGCAACCTGTAGAATTTTTTAAACGTCGCCTATGGAGATTTTTAAGGGTAAAAGTTTGACGCTATTCCACGAGTGGGCGCAATTTTGAAGCGTGATATGTTGGGTATCAATTTACTTGGCGTAACATTATATTTCACAATATAAAAAAAATTGGGCTAACTTTACTGCTGTCTTATTTTTTTATTCAAAAAAGTGAATATTTTCCTAAAAAAGTGCGCTTATAAGACCACTGCGCAAATACGGTGCAAACAAAAGTATTGCAATGACCGCCATTTTATTCTCTAGGGTGTTAGAAAAAAAACCATATATAATGTTTGGGGGTTCTAAGTAATTTTCTAGCAAAAAAACCTGTTTTAAACATGTAAACACCTAAAATCCAAAACGAGGCTGGTCCTTAAGTGGTTAAGGACTTCATATCATGTAGAACTGAAGGTGTAGTATATGTCTTGCAATGCTCTTGCTCACTGCAATATATAGGCAGAACAAAAAGGCCGATGTGGAAACGTATAAGGGAGCATATCCAAAGTATTAAAAAAGCTTTCCCTAAGCATAGTGTTTCCAAACACTTTGCTACGCACCACAATAGAGATCCCACAGATTTAAAATTTTGCGCAATACAGAGATACAAGCCACACTGGAGAGGCTCAAACAAGATCAGAGAACTCAGTAAAAATGAGTCAAAATGGATATTTGAGATGGGTACTCTTGCGCCAAAAGGCTTGAACATTGAATTTGATATTAATTGCTTTATATCAGATTATTAAATATTTCAAATCGGTCCTATAAGTATATAAACTTTTAAACATATTTTAATTATATATTTTTTAATAGTTTTTTTATAATCTTTATTTTTGAATTTTTAAAAAAAATGTTATATATATTTTTAACTTCATGAAACAGATGATAATAATTCTTATGATATTGCCTATACGTTCTTGGCACACTCATTCACAATATGAGCTACTTATGTATTAGTTTGGGAAAAAATATATATCTAGATATGTTCTTGGATTATGTCTTGTGCAGAGCCACCATTAGAGGGAGGTTTTTATAATGTTCAGGTGGGTGCACAATACTGGATTACAATGACTCAAGGGAATTTGTGTCACCTCTTTAGGTTGTTTCACTACGGGTCATATTAGCAGTCTCCGTTATGTGAGGGAGCTTGCTATACCATTTAAACCTGGGAGTGTGCAATACCGGTATGTACCACTTGAGAGAGTCCATTATTATATGGATAATGTTCTTAGTTTGTTATCCTCTTATCCTGTTATTATAAATAGTTTTTAAAGTATGTATAAATTAAATATTGGTTTTAAATAAATGTATACATGTAAGTATTGGCAGTAAGCAGTATGATGATCCGATGATCACAGCGCTGTCACCATGGTAACCTGAATGCTATCGGACTTAAATACGGAGACTCTGGCATCTCAGGTTTATCCTTGAGAAAGTCACGTGTCAGTGACGCAACGCGTGGGAGGAGCCTGGGATGTTCACTGCTGTATGACACATCGAGCTGAGTAGAAGCGGCTTTTTCGATAAGCCTCGTCCACAGCGGCTGACTGCGATCTGCATGCCTGCATGCTTTAATTAAACCGGGCGCACGTGAGTGTATCACTGAGCTGTTTGCTTGTGTATTTTCATCTAGTTCATCACACAATGATCTATTTCTTGGTTTGTTTTTCATAAATCATCCGGTGTTGAGAACCAAACTACCAATACTATTGTGGCTGAAGCTGGGTGTAGTTAAAATCATGAACAACAATTACTACAGAAATCAAATCGCCTTATTGTAATAAGGCATGAACTGCTGGGCTAATCATACTTATTTCCTGGACTAATCTATCTCCGCTGAATAATTTACCTTTTATAATTGCATTTCACTGGCATTATATATTTACTATACCGGTATTTAATATTTCTTCTTATCACTGTTTGCATACTGATCAGTATGGGGATTTTTTGCTTCTATTAGCATTGAGTAATTATTAGGGAACTTCAACACTAATTTGCACATGCCAGTCATTTATTAATTTATTGAGTGATTTTGCACAATTTTATATTTCCATTTTTATCACATTTGTATTTTTTGCACAGTTTTTTATATGCACATTGATTGACCATTTATTAGAGCGCATCAATTTATATGTATTTCTTTAATTCCACATCCTTGCCACTCTTACAGTAAAGAACCCTCTACATAGTTTATGGTTAAACCTCTTTTCTTTGAATTTTAATGAGTGGCCACGTGTCTTGTTAAACTCCCTTCCGTGAAAGTTTTATCCCTATTGTGGGGTCACCAGTACGGTATTTGTAAATTGAAATCATATCCCCTCTCAAGCGTCTCTTCAGAGAGAATAAGTTCAGTGCTCGCAACCTTTCCTCATAACTAATATCCTCCAGACCCTTAATTAGCTTTGTTGCCCTTCTTTGTACTCGCTTCATTTCCAGTACATCCTTTCTCAGGAATGGTGCCCAGAACTGGACAGCATACTCCAGGTGCGGCCGGACCAGAGTCTTGTACAGTGGGAGAATTATATTTTTATCCCTGGAGTTAATCCCTTTTTTAATGCATGGTAATATTCTGTTTGCTTTGTTAGGCTCAGCAATGGCATACAAGCTGCTGCTATCATCTACTAGGACCCCCAGGTCCTTTTCCATCCTTGAATCCCCCAGAGATTCTCCCCCTTGTGTATAGATTGCATTCATATTTTTGCCACCCAAATGCATTATTTTACTTTTTTGGACTTTAAACCTCACTTGCCATGTAGTTGCCCACCCAATTTATTTGTTCAGAACTTCTTGCAAGGTTTCCATATCCTGCGGAGAAATTATTGCCCTGCTTAGCTTAGTATCGTCCGCAAATACAGAGATTGAAATGTTTACCCCATCCTCCAGGTCGTTTATAAACAAATTAAATAGGATTGGTCCCAGCATAGAACCCTGTGGGACCCCACTACTCACCCCTGACCATTTCCCATTTATCACCACCCTCTGAACTTGCCCTTGTAGCCAGTTTTAAATCCATGTACTCACCCTATGGTCCATGCCAATGGACCTTATTTTGTACAGTAAACATTTATGGGGAACTGTGTCAAATGCTTTTGCAAAATCCAGATACTCGCATCTTCGGGCCATCCTTTACCTATATCCTAGTGCCGGCAGCACTCATGCAGCCCCAGACCATGACACTCCCGACACCATGCTTGACTGTAGGCAAGAAACAGTTTTCTTTGTACTCCTCACCTGGTTCCTGCCACACACGCTTGACACAATCTGAACCAAACAAGTTTATCTTGGTCTCATCAGACCACAGGACAGGGTTCCAGTAATTCATGTCCTTAGTCTGCTTGTCTTCAGTAAACTGTGGGTTTTCTTGTGCATCATCTTTAGAAGAGGCTTCCTTCTGGGACGACAGCCATGCAGACCAGTTTGATGCAGTGTGCGGTGTGTGGTCTGAGCACTGACAGGCTGACCTCCCACCCCTTCAACCTCTGCAGCAATGCTGACAGCACTCATATGTCTATTTCAAAGACAATCTCTGAATCTGAGACTGAGCACGTGCACTCAGCTTCTTTGGTCAACCATGGCGAGGCCTGTTCTGAGTGGAACCTGTCCTGTTAAACCGCTGTATGGTTTTGGCCACCGTGCTGCAGCTCAGATTCAGAGTCTTGGCAATCTTCTTATAGCCTAGGCCATCTTTATGTAGTATCTTTATGTAATAACACCAAAATTAACACACCTGTTCCCCATTCACACCTGAGACATTGTAACACTAACAAGTTACACAACACTGGGGAGGAAAAATGGCTAATTGGGCCCAATTTGGACATTTTCACTTAGGGGTGTGCTCCACTTTTGTTGCCAGCGGTTTAAACATTAATGGCTGTGTGTTGAGTTATTTTGAGGGGACAGAAAATTTACACTTTAAACAAGCTGTACACTCACTACTTTACATTGTAGCAAAGTGTCATTTCTTCAGTGTTGTCACATGAAAAGATAGAATAAAATATTTACAAAGATGTGAGGGGTGTACTCACTTTTGTGAGATACTGTATATTTGTAAATTGTACGACTATACTGTGTTTGCCAGAAATCATTTATTTATTTTTTGCTCAGACAAGTTGTGAGGCATCTGCTCAGTGATGGTGGTTTTATTTTTTTACATTTATATAGAACTTATGGAATGTTTAAACAATGTTTGCAAAAGCAACCTGGATGTCTTTAGGAGCTACTGTGATAAACTCACCAGGGATGGCTAAAATTGTGAGAAGAAATAAAAAATTGTAATGTAGCACCCCCCTAGTGTGCAGACTAGTGTAGGAAAATTAATTTTTTGACAGTGGCTGGGTGAGTCTTGCCGACCGCCTAACTTGAAAAATACATCATTACTTTGCAACTAGATGCCATAACCCGGTATTAATTTTTCCTTCAAGCGCTGGACTTTCTGCTAAAAGTGATCCGAGTGGCTGGATTTTGTGATTTCCGGACTTACCTGGATGATCTGTAGCTCCGGGAAGTGATCCGGCGCTGGCAGTGGCTGGTCACAGAGATGAGCGAAGGAAAGATGGACCGGAGCAATGTCACTTACGGTTCCGAACCCATGTAAACAATTCCATTTTTCTTTTCTACAGCAAAAGATTAATTTTTTTTCTATCTTTTGCTTACAAAGGTAGAGGAGAGATTTGGTGTCTTATAGACCCCAGATCTCTCCATAAAGAGGAACTGTCATGCTGTATTGTTATCACAAGGGAGGTTTACGTTCCTTCTTGAAACAGCGACAGGAAATTTTCCCCTCATGATATTCCATCCAAAGAACTGTGGTCAGTGTGGGATATCTGGCACAAATATAACAGAGTCAGCACCCATATGATCCAAAAATCGGCTGATACCTCGGATGATACTATATTGGGATCAGGTCTGGAGGAGTTCTTTCCTAAACTGAGTCCTATGGAAAGCTAGTGGCGATTGGCGCTTTTAGCGAGTGAGATCTCTATAATTTGGGATCAGATACTTCTGGTAAGAGGCGTGATTTTATACTGCATGCCCCCCTCATTTTGTGTATTGGTATCATAAGGACAATACGTGAGGAGAAATATCACTAATGAAGTCACAGACACAAGTAAAAGTAAAAAGAAATTTAACATTGGTACTTAAAGTGATTGTAAACAATCACCTTGTAAAAAAAAAAAACCCATTCAGTTTAAAATAGAAATGAATGGCAAAACACTTGTGTGTAGATTTAAAAAAAACATTGTAATTTTCTTTTTTTTTTTTTTTTTTTGTAGAAATCATCACATTTCCACTGTTCTAAGCTGCATAAGAGCAGGGGGTGGAGAAGCAGTAGCACACTGATCTTCCCAGTGAAAGACTGTGCAGGAGGGGGGGTATCAGGACAAGTCTGTTCATTGGACGAGAGCAGGCTGAGTTCCCAGCAAAGCTTTGTTCTCCTGCTTAGTGCGATCAGTTTTTAATAGGAAATCAGGGGGTCTGGCAGGATCACCAGGGGTTTCACACAAAGGAAACAATACAAAGAGAATAGGATACTTTTTAATACAAATACTTGATACAGCAGGCACATATCAGGAATATGAAATGTTTGGGGTAATAAACACTAAGTTTTTTCAATGTCACTAAAAATTTACAAACTTTTCAAAAGCTCTTACACAAAACCCATACTATTTCTCCTAACAATCCAATTATGTATTCACTAGAACTAAAACATTTGCTGAGTGAGTCAGTCAGGACCATTTCCCTCCTCTTCCTTCTCCTGAACACACTTCTGGGATTGTTTGATTAATGGCACCCCGCTGTATGGTGTAGTTTTATTGGTCAGCTGCTATGTCACTCTTTCTGTTTCCCAATAAATCTTATTTTCCTCATATACTTGTCTGGTGTGGATGACGTTCTCTCAGGTCTGGGACTGCTGCAGTCCCAGCCATATAAATCTTTGCACTAAATGCCTTTAGAATCCTAGATATTACCTTGTGAAGTAGTGATGACATCATCACTGTGCTATACCTAGCCTGTGCAGAGACAGAGCTGTAGGAGGGGCCCAGTAGGCTCCACCTACTACAGGCTGCCTGCAGAAAACTACAGGAGGTGGTGGATACAAAACCAGTCACCCTGCACAAGGCACAAGGAGAGAGCAGCAGTGTCCAGTCTTTATTACAGGAAGCTCCTGCACAGAGGCAAAGTTTTCACGCTGGATTACTGCATGGGTCTGGAAGAAGTGCTTAGTGCTTAGTCATTACCTAAGCGCTAACATTTGCGTGAAACGCGTCTACCTCTTTGTCTCCTGCTCCATTTGTCAACCACTTGTCATATGAAGCCCTCCGGGCCAAAGTGCAAAGGTTGTTATGGCCTCTACTCCCTCGATGTGTATCTTCTGTATTACCTATAGAATAAGACCTACCAGAGGGGAACACATATACGAATGGTAAATCCCAGCTCAGAAACAAAGCAACTTGCCTGAGGGCTTGTGGTCATTTAAACTTGTAAAATAGCAGTGGTAGCTGATGATTGCTCTGTGATCCCATGAGGTCTATTGTTGTAGTTCCCCACTGCTCAAAGATCTTTTGCATAGTGCCAGGATTCAGAGACCATTCATTCCTGCTCTCAAAGTGGCCACTCGGGGTATTCGGCATCTGATTCTTCAAACCGGGAAAGTAGCAGACAGTGCCACAGCCCTCTGCCCATTTGAAAGTGTCTGCAACCAAACAAAAGAGAGAGAGAGGCTCGCTCTTTTAGCCCAAACCACTTTGATGACCTTGATGGCGGTAGCAGCATTGATCATATCTTCTGTTCTTGGATGAAGTCATCAATGATAAAGAAGGCAGTAGGCAGTGTACGCCACCCTCCCCCCATTGTGGCAGGCTTGCATATGTAGAAAGTGTGATCCATTTGTCAGGATGGAAGGACTTGCCCACCACCCAGATTCTCCACCCATGAAGATCCTGAGAGACCCAAAACAGAAGTAAAATCTATTTAGACATACACTGGTGTAGAAATCATACTTGTAACCTTAGAGTGCGTAGTGCGCCTGTGGGACTACCTGAATGGTATAGGGCATCTTTTCCACCAGGGATAGACAGTCCCTGGCTAAAATCGCATCCATTGCTGACAAAATTACTGCTGTATCCCTGTTTGCTTACAAAGCATCCCTATCATTGTTCAGCTAAGCCCAAAATGCCCTGGAAACGGCCTTACGATGCCTGTCAATATGTTTTCTTCAGATTTACACTACCGTGCAAACGTTTTAGGCAGGTGTGAAAAATGCTGTAAATTAAGAATGCTTTCAGAAATAGAAGTGTCAATAGTCTATTTTTATCACTTAACAAAATGAAAAATGAACAGAAGAGAAATCCAAATCAAATCGATATTTGGGGTGACCACCCTTTGCGTTCAAAGCAGCATCAACTCTTCTAGGTACACTTGAGCACAGTTTTTGAAGGATCTCAGGCAGTAGGTTGCTCCAAACATCACAGAGAGCTAACCACATCTCTTCTGTGGATGTAGGCTGTCTCAAATCCTTCTGTCTCATGTAATCCCAGACAGACTCAATTATTTTGAGATCAGGGCTCTGTGGGGGACAAACCATCACTTCCAGGGCTCCTTTGTTACACTGATGATAGTTCCTAATGACATTGGCTGTATCTTTTGGGTCGTTGTCCTGCTGCAGAATAAATTTGGGGTCAATCACACGACTCTCTGATGGTATGGTGGATAAGTATCTGCCTGTATTTCTCAGTATTGAGGACACCATTGATCCTGACCAAATCTCCAACTCTATTTGCAGAAATGCAGCCCCAAACTTGCAAGGAACCTTCACCATGTTTCACTGCTGCCTGCAGACACTTATCATTGTACCACTTTCCAACAAACTGCCTCCTGCTGCAGCCAAATTTTTCAAATTTTGACTCATCATTCCAGAGCACATGTTGCCATTTTTCTGTACCCCAGTTCCAATGTTTTTGTGTATGATTGCGTCGCATAGCCTTGTTTCCATGTCGGAGGTATCGCTTTTTGGCTGCAATTCTCCCATGAAGACCACTTCTGGCCAGACTTCTCCAGACAGTAGATGGGTGTACCTGGGTCCCACTGGTTTCCGACAGTTCTGTGCTGATGGCACTGCTGGTCATCTTTCAATGTCGAAAGAAAATAAACATGGTGCGTCTTTCATCTGCTGCGTTAAGTTTCCTTGGCTGACCACTGTGTCTATGGCCCTCAGTGTTACCCGTTTCTTTGTGCTTCTTCAAAGAGCTTGAACAGCACATCTTGAAACCCCCATGCTTTGAAATCTTTCCCTGAGAGATCTTGCGGATGTAGTATAATATACACAATGCTGTCAGAGAAGCGCAGATGTTGCTGCCATGCTGAACAGTCATATTCACCAACTTTAAACCCTACATAATACCTTAAGGGTGATTCTGAAAAAAGGTTCTACTATGGAGGCTAAACCTTAGTGGGTTAATCAGAAAAACCAGGGCAAGACAACTCGTTTGAGGGGAAAAAAATATGCTGGTGCGGAGAGGGTTTTTTTTTTTTTTTTTAAATAAAACTGACCAGTAGTATGTTTACATGAATAAATGTGGAAAGCTACCGGCATTCAGACGGGCGCTGGCACCCACCCATCCTGCCTGTAGACTGCCTTAGTTTTGGAGTCTGCATCTGCCCTAAGCAAGCAGCCTGTAGAGGTGGATGCCGAACTGCACGACAAAGTTGCATGTCAATATTTGACAAGCATGCAGGAGTGGCTGCATGGTTCCAAATGCAGACAGTGTTCCTTTGGAACAGTGCAGCTGCTCATGCACGGCTGTCAGTTTTTGACATGCGGCTGTGTCTGTGCAGCCACTGCATCTGCATCTACTTCTGTAGTCTGCCTGGTTGCAGCTAGGGGCAGTTGCAGATAACAATAGTAGCCTATATGCAGTATGGGTACCAGTGCCCATCCGAACGAGGTCTTTAACTGCTACCCAGTTAACATTAAAATTGTGGGGTCAATTTTGTTTTTATATGTTTTGTATAATTTGTTTCTTGATTTCAGCAATATTTGCTGTTTATTGAGTTTTAACATGGTTACAAACTAATTATCCCATTTCATTCCAGCTGCCACCTATGCCTAGAGATTACAGTAGTGACCTGGGAGATCTTATTGGAACAATGCTAAGCCGACAGCCTGAAAAAAGGCCAACCATAAAGCAAATTCTAAGGAAACCTTACATTAAAGAACACATCGCCTTGTTTTTACAAAATTCAAAGCTGTAAGTTATCACATTGATGTGACACAAGTTTATAGTAAATGTTTTCTGTCATTAAACCCTTAAATCTCTACATTTCTATAATCCTTATTGGTAATGTCATTAAGTTTTAAATTTTGGGGACAATAAAAGGCTTTCTTTCGGAGGTATTCTAAAAAAAAATGTGTTCTCAAGGAGTTTTTTTTTTTTTTTTTTACCGCCCCAATTCATATTCTATAAATTCTGATAAAAATTACATCCAAGACAAATGTGTACCCAAACACATTCCATGTAAGGAGAATCTATGCAAAACGCCCCCATGTCTGACAATCATGTTTTCATGCTTTTCAATATTATGTAGGTTGATCACAAAACTGCTTATTCTGGATACTGACACAGTTAGAAAACTGTATTTGAGCGATGGACTGCTAAAATATAACAAACTCTTCAGTACGCCTACCCCACACCCCTAAGCCTTTTGATTGAGTGAGGTTGGCTCAGCAACACCCTGTAATGGGTCCACAAAAAATGCTGCAGTTATCAGCTGGCAGCTTTTAATCTTCCATCTAAACCATGCCGCAATGCTGAGAGTCCATTCTGAGGGACAGTGACCCTGTCAGAATTGAACATTGGCATCTTTTATGTGGGCCGTGTCCAGTTCGATGTACTGGGGATTTGTGCTTCCTATTTGTAATCCCATTTATTTTGCTGTTGATTGTGGTCTATTTTGTAATATACTTTTCTGTAAATATTCTCTTGCCATATTTATTCTTTCCTTTCATTAAAGCCCAACTCTTGAAAAAAGTAAAAACCCTTCCTTGAAGTGGGGCTGTGTTTGTTTGCACTGCAATGGTTAAATGCTTGTTTTTTTGTTTTTTTTCTAGGGCTAAAGAAAAAGCTATTTTATTCTACCCAGTCCTCCTTCTCCCCAGCAGATGGTTCTCCCCCATGCTCCCACGGTACATTGTTCCTCTGCTTCTTCACATCCAATGCAGGCCTATGGGCCTGTGTTGATCATTATGACGTCAGAGGACCTTAGACCAATGGAGCTCAGGGGAGAAGAGGCTGTGGGGACCGGTGTAAGTAAAACTGCTTTTCCAAGTTCCCTAGACATAAACAAGTATTTAACCCTTGTATTGCAAGTGCAGTCCTACTGCATTTTTACTTTTCCTGTGGTTCAACGTTAAAACATATTTAAAAATTGTTAAGAAGATTCTCTAAATAGGAACTTAATGTGGTATTGAACCCCAAACCAATAATGTTTTATATTGCTTAGATGTGGTGGCTGCATCAATATTCTGTTCTTTGTCCTTTTTTTCCACCCTCTGCTTCCACCTGGTGATCTGGCCAGTAACACACCTCCTGTATTAGTGAGATACAACTCTGGATGAATGAGCACAGGAGGCACAGCAGACAGCAGCATTGTCAGTCTGGGGGGAGGGTAGTGCTAAATGTATTAGCAGATTTGTTTACAATAACAAGAAATTGAAGCCAAACTCCAGCTCACATTAAGGCCCCTTTCACTCAGGGCGGATACGCTCAACGGACGATCACTCTGTTGATCCCCTCTGAGCCGGTGGATGACGGTCCGTCTCTACTTACTGTGCACGGATGGACCTGTTAGAGCTCCACTGTCCTCTATGGCGAGATCGGATGAAAACGGACAGCCTGTCCATTTTCATCCGATCCTCTGGACGGATGACGAATGTATTGCCATCTGACTGTTTTGAGCGGATCTTGTCAGATCGGATGGCAGGCGGGTGTCAGCGGACACCTCTCTGCTGACATCCACCTGCCCATACAAGTCAATGGGTGGCCTTCTCAGATCCGCCTGAAAAAGGGACAGGCGGATCTTTGTGGGCCAATCGTGTAAAAGGGGCCTTAAAATCAGTTATAACAGTTTTTTTTTCCTTTTGGGATAAAGGTTTTACATGAATAAATAAAAGCTGATCATTTTAATCACCCCTGCCAGTGGTAAATGGATTGTTTCATTTATGTAAACTGATGCATTTTTGCTGGAGAGCTTGTGCTTTTGAAAAATAAAAGACTTACTGGCCAGATCACCAGATTTAGAGGTTTGCTTGGGGTTTAGCTTTAACCAGTTGCCATCCAGTGACGTACCACTACATCAGTGGGTTGGAAGGGTGATACCTCGGTCATCGCTGTGGCTGCAGCAATGATTGCGATATACTTTTTTGGAACCAGCGATTCCCTTCAATGTATATGGGGTAAGAAGCCCCCGGATTACTTTTACAGGTGGCACCCCCTCCCACCGCCGCCACCACCTTTACTAGGCTCGCCTGTGCGATCAGGGAGCCCAGTAGGGATGCAACCGATGGCATCCTGTTCCTGGGACACAGTGAGAGGAATTGATAAAGTTCCTCGCACTGCATTTCATCAGAAACCAGAAGAGATGAGGATTTAGTCACTTCCGGTTTAGGTCTTATGTAAACAAGCCACTACTGGCTTGAACAAACATCTGATCAAACCAATCTTGGTTTGATCAGATGCCTTGGAGGGCAGAGGAGAAATCTGGGATCTAGTAGAGCCCATATCTCTTCATAAAGAGGATGTGTCACAGTCCACGCTGTCACAAGGGTTGTTATTCATCCCTTCTGATAGCAATAAAAGAGAAAAAATTAAGATTTAGAGATGGTGTAATTCGAAGTAAATCGAAAAAAAAAAAAAAATTAAAGCGCCCCCATCCCCCCATGCTTGCATGCAACGGCAAACCTATATGTAGGTTGTGCATGCATATGTAAACAGTGTTTGCACAACACATGTGAGGTATAACTGCGAACGTTATAGCAGGAGCAATAATTCTAGCACAAGATCTCCTATGTAACGCCCCGTACACACGGTCGCATTTTCCGACGGAAAATGTTCGATGGGAGCGTGTTGTCGGAAATTCCGACCGTGTGCAGGCTCCATCAGACATTTTCCATCGGAATTTCCGTCACACAAAATTTGAGAGCTGGATCTCAAATTTTCTGACAACAAAATCTGTTGTCGTATATTCCGATCGTGTGTACACAATTCCGACGCACAAAGTTCCACGCATGTTCGGAATCAAGCAGAAGAGCCGCACTGGCTATTGAACTTCATTTTTCTCGGCTCGTCTTACGTGTTGTACGTCACCGCGTTCTTGACGTTCGGAGATTCCGACAACATTTGTGTGACCGTGTGTATGCAAGACAAGTTTGAGCCAACATCCATCAGAAAAAAATCCATGGATTTTGTTGTCGGAATGTGCTATCGTGTGTATGGGGCATAACTCTAAACTGACAACCTGTTAAAGCTCATAACGTGTCGCCTATGGATATTTTTAAGCACCGTAGTTTGGTGCCATTCCACAAGCGTGTGCAATTTTAAGGCATGATATGTTCGGTGTAACATAATCTTTTATATTTTACCAAACAATTGGGTATTTTATATTGTGTTTGTGTGCATTTAAAGTGTATTTTTTGAGAAAAAAAAACTATTTGAAAAACCACTGCGCACATACCGGGTGACATAAAAAAAATTGCGACACCCACCATTTTATTCTCTGAAGCTTCTGCTTAAAAAAAATTATATAATGTTTGGGGGTTCTAAGTAATTTTCTAGCAAAAAAATGTACATATATGTGAGGAGTGTCAGAATTGGCCCGGTATTAAAGTGGTTAAAGCTGAAGTTCAGGATAAGAAAATATTGTCTAAATGCAAGCATCATGTGTATTCTTACTTGATTCTTGGTGTGCTTTGTGTATTTCTTCCAATAATCCAGTTTAAAACTTTGAGTGCATGCTGGAGCTTCCTGTAATAAGGGCTGTTCACTGCTGTTCTCTCTTCTTTTGCAGTGTGACTGGGCTTGTATCTGCCCCTTCTGTAGTTTTCTCCAGGCAGCCTGTATTGGGTGGGGTGGCTGGGCCTCTCCCACTGCTTAGCCCTCTGCCTAGACTATGTACAGTTCGGTGGTGGTATCACAGCTCGGTCCAAACAAACTTTTTAAACTTCACAAAAAGCTGGAGATCAGCTTTAATACCACTTTAATAACTTTTTTTAATTTTTTTTTTTTTTTAAAGAAAACAGGGCAGGCGGAAAAAGAAGGTGGTGGACCTAAACAATGTTTCCAAAAATGCTGAACAGAAAGTCAAACCCCAGACAGTTCCAGATCATGAAAAAGAACACAAAGTGGTACTAAACTGTTTTTGCCTAAATGTAACATTTGAAAATATAGGGGAATGATGCATTCTAATATATTGTATTTTTATATTTTTTATAGTCAGGATTAAAAAACAAGCACAACCTAAACTCAATTATTAAATGTGAATTATTGCATATTTTATTCTTTATTTCCACATTTTCACATCAGTGTTTAGGCTCCTTTTTTATGTTTTTCATGCTGTTCTTTGTTTAAAAAGGCAGAGTTTAGTAGTTCAATCTGAAATGTATTGAAGGTTAGAGCAGTCGTTCATGCTTCTATCCCTTCAGGGAGCCCCAGTAAAAAATGTCATTCAAGAGGCAATTTAAAAGGAAAAGCATGTTTTGTTGCTCTTTTTAGAAAACTCATAGTGCTCCCCACAGTGAATTTTGTGTTATGGGTGCACTATGTATTTAAATATATTTAATTTCTTAGTGCATTCAAGTGACTATGTTGCAGATATACAAAAAAAGTGCCCTCAAAAAAAGACTTGATACCCATGCTGCCACCTGTTCCTGCAATTTTCTCTGCTCGGTGGTGCCTGCATCTCACACCATGAACTGCGGTCCAGCTGCCAGCAGATACATGACTATAAGTCACATTAGTGACATACTGGCCAGCGGCTGGAACCACAGCATGCAGCAGGTGACACAGGCATTCCACAAGCCCAGATGTGA
Source organism: Lithobates clamitans (assembly GCA_037952925.1). NCBI lineage: Eukaryota > Metazoa > Chordata > Amphibia > Anura > Ranidae > Lithobates > Lithobates clamitans. Next base: position 249,815 of record JBBGZY010001889.1, on the reverse strand, counting down.
CTATTACGGCTTTGGTTGCTCTGCAAGAGTGAAGATTACAGAAACTAGTGGTGGTATAGCAAAATAATGTTGTGATGCTCACATTTTTGCATGCTTGCTGGTCCAAGTTTTGGTTATACTTTTATATACAGATGCATAGATACTGTATCAAACGGATTGAGGTTTTATATACTGTCCATGTTTATAGATTGTGCCTTTTTAGAAGCTATTTCTGTATTCAATGGTATATTCAGTAACCCTGCTAAATGACTTATTTGAAAAGATCACTTGAAATAGGTTTTTGTTTTCAATAGGTCTGAGCAGTGGAAACATTTGCTATGAGAGGAGTACTACTAAGCAACATGCAGAGCCTTTATGTATAATAAAGAAATGTTTTTTCTCCTTTACACACATAATTACATATTAAGTAACAACATTTTTAAATCTGAACTACAGTCTAGGAGTTAAAATGCATGTAAAATTAATATTTGTGAAATGTTTTACCTGCTTAACAAGTCTTGTGATCCAGGCACCCTGTCAGACAGTATAGCCAGGTCCTGGATTGCCACCTGACCAGAACCGACCCTGGCCTGATTGGATAGTGAAGGAGAAGTAGCCCACTGATGAGTCATTAGCGCTCTGTACGCAGCAAAGCTTGTTTAGCTCCCTCTCCCATCTGTAGTCCAGCTGGTCAGTGTGTGTGTGTGAACACAAATTCTGGCACATATACCATTTGCATTTATAAGTAAATACAATGACCTTTTAAACTAAACAAAAATGTGTTCTAAAACTGCCTGGAATTCAGCTTTAAAATATTCCTGATCGTTGACAATTACTTAAATTGATAGCTTTAACATGTATATCAATAAAAAAAACTATTCATTTTTTAAATTGAGTTAAAATTCCAACTTATATAATATGTCTATTACACCTGTAATATATTGATTTAAACGTGACATTAATTCCTGTCTAAATGTAGCTGTTGATAAGTTTAAGTACATTTAAAGACATTGATTTTCTTAGTGCTAAATTTACAAATAATTAACCTGAAAAAAGTTCCAATTAAATTGCGCTAGCTAAATGTTTGTTTTATTTTTGTATCTCCGAATTCATCGTCATTTCCAATTAATACAGACCAAAGTTAAGAGTCCAGTGAAGAAAGCTGCCAGTGTATCCTCACCGCCTGCTGAACAAGTGAATAATATGGCGGTGTCCATTTCAACCGTCACCAAGGTGGTTATTGATATTGTACCTGGTGACAATAGACAGCCATGTGATGAGCATTTGATACCCCAGTCTGAGAACGGATGCATCTCCAGGGATGTTGCGTGTAGAGTGACTCCGAACAGACCCCAAGGGCGAGACTATCAAGCAAAGCTGCAATTAAGCTCCAAGATGGAAAATAACATTTCTTCTGTTAGCCTAGAAGATGACACCATGAAACTTTTGCAACAAGCCACCAAAGGTGATGGAAAGATGCCCCAGGTAGCTCATACTGTAGCTTTCATATTTTAAACCTTGTATGTGTATATGTCAATAATTGACTATGTATACAGATTGCAGATAAAAGTTTGTTGCTCCTATGGTTCTGAAAGACAGAGTTAGTATAAATTTAGTATAAAGTTCAAAAAGTTCAAGCATCTGTCACTTTCAATACAGATATTCTTCTATGAATTAATTAAGTTTCATGGGGATGGGTTTCAGGCACAGTTATTCTCATGAATGGATTTTACGGTGTGTTTTTTAATATCCTCCTTGCTGTATATATGGTACAGTTTCCAGCAAATAGCTTTTGAATTGAAATAAATGTTACTGTATGTAAAATGCATTGTCACAATATAAACACACTGTAATGCCCACCCAGTGCATGGACAATTAGGTAGCGAAGCCTTTCACACTTTATGCAGCCAGGGGGTGATGTAAAATGTGACATACTGTAAATTAAACTGTATCAAGGACTAATTCACATTGCATTTGTTCATACTTGCATACATCTGAATTTAAATGCGTATTAGTTACATTACATGCTCTTAGTTTGTGTTTTACATGCATTTTATGTGCATGTTTGCACCCTGCATGTATAAATAATTTAAAATGTAAAAAACATGTAAGACACGTGAAACACATCTGTAGGCGTTTTAATGCATTTCTGTATTAAATTACACTTAATTTTCCATGTATTCTTCCTATAGATGGAAGCAACGTCAATAACCCCTTTTTGTGTCATCATATAGGAAAAGCATGTTTTATTTTCTAATACTCATGATTGATTATTTTGATGATAACCTTCTACATGGTGAGTTACATTTGTACCACCTTAGTCCAGCTGCCTTATACATAAACATGAGAAAAAGTACCAAGTTACATACCTATAACTAGAATTGGCTCCCGTTGGTGACAAGCAAGCTGCTTGTTCCTGGTCACTTCATGTTTACAGTCATGGTGGGTGCCCAAGTGTAATTCTTTTAAGATTTTTAATGGTTGGAATATACAGTATGTACATAATGTCATTTTTTTGTTAGTTCCCACTAAACTGCATTACCTAGATCTGAATTCCAAATCTTGCCATAGACCTGAGCTGGTTGTTGCTTTACCTGAACATTTTCATCCAGATCTGGTTATCATTTTATGCCTATGGGTACCACCCATAGACATTTCATGTACACCTTACTGCAGTGTGCTAGTTTGAATGAAGTTTTATCCACGGTCCTGTAGTCTTCCTCCCCACTGATTTTAGTAGTGATCAGAGACTGTTAAAAGGCTTCTATTCTTGCTGGTCTCCAACCGGTCGCTTCACCTCCATTCTCTTAACGCCGTCATATATAATATAGGACCAGTGGTCAATGCGGATTCTGTGTTATACATGATAAAGTCAGAGCACCCACCCACATTCAGAATGCCTGATAATTTCCCCCTTAAGTACCCATATAACGCCATCCACTCCAAGAGTCAGTTTTTTGCTAGTGTCCTTAGGTGATGAACCCCTTCTGTTGAATTTTTTTCCACTTTTCCCTGGTTTCCCTTATCTTTGACTTGATCTTCTGTCAAGATCTAACTGCTTTTCACATTATTACTCTGTATTAGATCTGCCCTAGACAAAACTAGGAATATATTATAAATATATGCTGGGGATTGATGGACAAATTTATTATACATATGCTGGGAATTGATGGACAAATTTATTTTTTGGGTCAGCCCACAGTTTTTCTTTAAATAAACAGTTCCTATTGCCTCATAGTCGCCATTTTGATTCCAAACTTCATTGAGGTCTGAGTATAAAAGGGAAAATATGATTGGTTACTTTAGAGCAGCGCAGACTTTCCTATATTATAGGTCCATGTTGTAATACAAAGATTTTGTTCTTGTGCAGGATGTTTTGGAATCTACAGAGAAGCTCCTAGAACCATTTATTCCAGTTGCAGAACCTGTAAGTCATGTTATGTAATAAGTTAAAGCTAAATTCCAGTTTTTTTTTTAAATTCTGCAAAGTTACATTGTAAGTATGCATATTCCATACCTGGCCGATCTGTGTGGAAGCAGAGAATTACTGTAGTAGCCGCTGCTATTATAGTGATTTTTGCTGTCTTCTGGTCTCATGCTGAGCAGCTACCCTGCTGCATAGTAACCACTAGGGGTCGCTTGCTCGGCATGGGCGCCATTCAGAGAATGCTTCTGCAAAACATTTTCTAATTGGATGAGGTGGAGAGGTGGGGCTCGATCTCCACCTCATTTAATGAGAGAACGCCTTGTTTTCTTTACCAAAAATTTTATTGGAAGGAAAAAAAACATGGCACGTACATGAATAAAGCAATACACATAGCATACCAATGAAGTCATTGGGTGGTCAAAAGGCAGACATAAAATACTCATGTAGGGGTGAATAAGAACATTCTTTGACAAGTGAGCATATACAACTTTTTTTAAAAAATGAGAACGTAGAAGGGACTGGATCAACAGAAAAATAAGGCAGATGTGGTATTTAGAGTCTACGGCAATGTCTCGTCATGGATGACCAAAGGAAGTAGACAGAAAACATTAATTACCAGGCCCAGCAGGTCAGTTGATAAACCGGAATTATAAAAAAGAGAAGGGATAGAATGCCTAGTTTAACCACTTAAGGACCGTCACTGTACCCAAACAAAATTTATGTCCTTTTTTTCCCACAATAAGAGCTGTCTTTTGGTGGTATTTGATCGCCTCTGCGGTTTTTATTTTTTTCGCTATATACAAAAAAAGACCGACAATTTTGAAAAAAACAATATTTTTTTACTTTTTGCTATTATAAATATCCCCTAAAAGGTTGGACACTTTTGACACTGCGGCAGCTGGTCCTTAACCTCTTGCCGACCGCCCGCTGTCATGTGACGTGGCAGAATAGCTTCCTTGCGCAAATCGCAGATTTAAGGGGTATAGGGGGCGTGCACGCGCGCACACCCGCCACATTACTGAGAAGCCGATGCACGTGTCCGCTGGTCACCCGCGATCGTTCCTAACAGAGCCAGAATGTGGATATGCTTGTGTGTATGTGCACACAAATCCATGTTCTGGCAGGGGAGAGGAGACACATCATGTGTTCCTAGTATATAGGAACAACGATAGGTCTCCTCCCCCAGGCAGTCCCATCCCCCTACAGTTAAAAAACACTGAGGGAACACATTTAACCCCTTGATCGTCCCCTAGTTTTTTTTTTTTTAATTCTTTATTTATATAAATTTTCCAATACAAAAAGAAAAAGAGGGTAAATAACTCTCCTCCAAAAGAGAGTATATAACAACATCTTACCAATAACATTCCTTAACAAACCCTCTTGCACTCTCCCCCCCCCTCTGCAGATTGGGGTACTGCTTTATGCCTAGGCTATCCATAATTCCCTTCCAGTCAGTCGCTCCTTGTTACCTCTTCCAGGTAACTGCCTGTCCATTTATCCACTCGGTCCTCCCCCTCTTCCATACATGTTCCCTCTCCAACTTCACACTCCATGTTATATATTTCATTTATACAGAGGTCCCCTAGTGTTAACCCTTTCCCTGCCAGTGACATTTATACAGTAATCTGTAGCTATTTTTAGCTCTGATCGCTTTATAAAAAAAGTGTCAAGTGTCCGCCGCAATTTTGCAGTCTCGTTAAAAATCGCAGATCGCCACCATTACTATGAAAAAAAAAAAATACTAAAAATGCCATAAACCTATCCCCCCCCCCCATTTTGTAGATGCTATAACTTTTGCGCAAACCAATCAATATACGCTTATTGCGATTTTTTTTTTTTTTTTTTACCAAAAATATGTAGAAGAATATATATCGGCCTAAACTGAGGAAGATTTTTTTTTTTCCAATTGGGGATGTTGTTTATAGCAAAAAGTTAAAAATGTTGTGGTGTTTTTTTTTGTTTTTTTTAATCAAAATTGTCGGACTTTTTTTTGTTTATAGCGCAAAAAATAAAATCCACAGTACAGGAAAAATAATAATGTTATATGTTTGAATTACCTTTTTGGTTGTAGAGACATTCATTGTAGCTTTTGCTATTTATTTAGGATGGAAATGTAGAAGCAAGTGAAATTCATCCTCGTGCTTCTGAGTCTGGGCCATCTTTATCCAGGCAGAAGAGACATCGAATCAAAGAGGGGATGTTAGTCGATTCTGAGAAGGTTAGTTCTGGAAACACACCAATGGGTAGTTGTTTCAGTAGGAAAAGTCCTGGAGGCTGTAACTGTCAAGTACACACAAACAGTATCTCACAAAAGTGAGTACACCCCTAACATTTTTTAAAAATATTTTTTAATATTTTTTCATGTGACAACACTAAAGAAATGACACTTTGCTATAATGTAAAGTAGTGAGTGTACAGCTTGTATAACATTAAACATTTTCTGTCCCCTCAAAATAAGTCAACACACAGCCATTAATGTCTAAACTGCTGACAACAAAAGTAAGTACCCCCCTAAGTGAAAATGTCCAAATTGGACCCAATTAGCCATTTTCCCTCCCCGGTGTCATGTGACTCGTTAGTGCTACAAGGTCTTAGGTGTGAATGGGGAGCAGGTGTGTTAAATTTGGTGTTATCGCTCTCTCTCATACTGGTCATTGGAAGTTTAACATGGCATCTCATGGCAAAGAACTCTGAGGATCTGAAAAAAAGAATTGTTGCTCTACATAAAGATGGCCTAGACTATATGAAGATCCTGAAACTAAGCTGCAGCACGGTGGCCAAGATCATACAGCGGTTTAACAGGACAGGTTCCACTCAGAACAGGCCTCGCCATGGTCGACCAAGGAAGTTGGGTGCACATGCTTAGCGTCTTATCCAGAGGTTGTCTTTGGGAAATAGATATATGAAAGTGGGGGGTCAGCCTCTCAGTGCTCAGACCATACGCCGCACACTGCATCAAATTGGTCTGCATGGCTGTAATCCCAGAAGGAAGCCTCTTTTAAAGATAATGCACAAGAAAGCCTGCAAACAGTTTGCTGAAGGCAGACTAAGGACATGGATTACTGGAACCATGTCTGTGGTCTGATGAGAACAAGATAAACTTATTTGGTTCAGATGGTGTCAAGTGTGTGTGGCGGCAACAAGGTAATGAGTACAAAGATAAGTGTGTCTTGCCTTCAGTGAAGCATGGTGATGGGAGTGTCATGGTCTGGGGCTGCATGAATGCTACTGGCACTGGGGAGCTACAGTTCATTGAGGGAATCATGAATGCCAACATGTACTGTGACATACTGAAGCAGAGCATGATCTCCTCCCTTCGGAGACTGGGCCGCAGGGCAGTATTCCAACATGATAACAACCCCAAACACACATCCAAGATGACCACTGCCTTGCTAAAGAAGCTGAGAGTAAAGGTGATGGACTGGCCAAGCATGTCTCTAGACCTAAACCCTATTGAGCATCTGTGGGGCATCCTCAAATGGAAGATGTCTCCAACATCCACCAGCTCCATAATGTCCTCACGGAGGAGTGCAAGAGGACTCCAGTGGCAACCTGTGAAGCTCTGGTGAACTCCATGCCCAAGAGGGTTAAGGCAGTGCTGGAAAATAATTGTGGCAACACAAAATATTGACACTTTGTGACCCAATTTGGACATTTTCACTTAAGGGTGTACTCACTTTTGTTGCCAACAGTTTAGACATTAATGGCTGTGTGTTGTTATTTTGAGGGGACAGCAAATTTACACTGTTATACAAGCTGTACACTCACTACTTTACATTGCAGCAAAGTGTCATCTCTTCAGTGTTGTCACAAAGATATAATAAAATATTTACAAAATGTGAGGGGTGTACTCACTTTTGTGAGATACTGTACATCTCTCTGTGCGGTATTGCTGCCTAGAGCTGCATTTTGTAATGACAGCCATAAAGTGTAACATTTCTTTCTGAATGGCTAACTGACATTAGAAATCATATACCCCCATCTGGCCCTGTGATTGAAAATAGTAAATTTTGTTATCAGACCTGCCAAGTGCCAGGCAAATGCCCCAGCTTGTGAAGGTTCAAATCTGATTAATGGCTGTGATGAAGTAGCTCTACTGACACTGGGGCATTTATTTACTAAAGCTAGAGTGCAAAATCTGGTGCAACTCTGCATAGAAACCAATCAGCTTCCAGGTTTTATTGTCAAAACTTAATTGAACAAGCTGAAGTTAGCAGCTGATTGGCTACCATGCACAGCTGCACCAGATTTTGTGTACTTCAGTTTTAGTAAATTAACCCCTTTGCTACATCAGGCATTTTGAATTTGAGAGACAGCAGGACCCCACAGTGGGGGTGTTTGGGAACATCTCCCCTAATTTGCACACCGCTAAATTAAAGGGGTCACAGATAACCATATTGCTGACAAAAGGGAGTTGATGGACTGGTGTGCTACAGCTGTATATAAAAGAAACACTGAAACTCTGAGCTGGTGTGCTGGATTTCCTGTTAATGTTTTATTTTCTATTTCATTTTCAGTTTGGACTGGTACTGTATCTTACCGTTAGAATTGGTTAGCAAAGCCTCTTTATGTTTCACCATGCACTCCTATTTTCATGTGTAAATGTATTTAAATCACCAGCTGGGGACTTCATTCTCTTCTAGGCTAATGTGCCAGGTCCCAGACCTCTGCCTTCTCCTCCTGCCATACAACACAAAATTGTAAGAAATTGTACAAACGGCCCCGAAAGAAAAGTTCTTGCTGAAAATCCTGTTGACAAGTCAAAACATAGCTCTGTGTTGTCTCAGGTATGTAACCATTTGTATTAGGGCCAGTTCACACCACATTCAGTCCAGTTGTTTTTTTTTCTGCATCAAAAATGCATGGAAAGTAGGTTATATGGTTTCCAATAGCAAAGTTCATACCAGTGCGGTCCAGTTCCAGAGCATTGCAGTTCCAGAAAAAAAAAGTAAAACATGCTACATTTTTCCTGCACTGGACTGTACTGGAACATGTCAAAACTTATTAAAAACACACCAGAATGCACTGGAACACATAAAAAATGTACCAGACCCTAGTACAGTGGAAAAAATCTGGAATGCAGCTGGAAACCCTTTGGAGCGCATCAAAATTGCACTGGAACACTTCAAAAATGCATTAAAACCATGCATGCAGAAATGCATCTGGAACGGATCTGGAGTGTGTTTTTTGTAGTGTGAACTGACCCTTAGACATTTTACTATCTTTTGACTGAACACTTAAAACGGCCTCTTTTTGAAATAAATTTTTCACACAAGACAATTTTGTTATCTCTTTTTTTGCCAAGAATACACAAAATATATATACAGTGTGTTTTCAAATATTTTAACCACTTGGACTATAAAGCAGGAATGGGTTTAGAATTAATGCATTGAATATCTTGTAGTAGTTAGTCGCATTCAACTGAATTTGTTCTGTAATACTGAAGATTTTTCATAGCTTGTCCAAGCCACTTCATTTCTAATTTCTGATAGTAATGTCATTTTCCTGACACGCATTGTAACTGAAGAAGTGGCTTGGAGAAGCTAAGAAACCTCTTTAGCATTACAGAACAAGTCCAGCTGAATGTGACTAACTGTTGCTAGATTATCCATGACTGGGATAAATTAGACCGTTCACATAACAATGATATGAATAGTTTTATTAATCAAGAATGTCCTTGAAAATGCATTAAAATAAAAAACATCAATTAAATTAATTAAATTAATATTCGGGTTGCCTTTAAAGCACAGCAGTAATGAGATTGCAGGCCACACACCTCCCAAACGCTTTTCCCCAGATACATTGCAATTAAATAAACACTCAGGATACCAAATTTTTGGGCAAAAGAAATGGCCGCGGCACTTTATTGGTTTTTCACATTAAATATCCTTTAATACTCTTATTATCAACCAAATGACATCATGAATTCAAATAAACATCAGTTCTTACTGTTCAAGCAGCAGTACCACATATTTTACATAGAAAATAAACAGTCCCCACAAGCCGGACTTAAAAAAAAAAAAAAAAACAAGGCCGGCCCCACCCCACAGCCACGGCCATCTCAATACTGTATTGTAAGCCTAAGTTGAAAATATCCACGCCTACATCTGAAAGGTGGACCCCGTCTCTCCTGTACAAACCTGGGATACCACCTTCCAGATCCCCGTGCCGATAGGATAACCCACCAATCGTGGGCATGAACTTTTCCAGGGACCTGTTAATTCTTTTCCGCATCTTCTCAATGACCCTCCTCTGAGCCGAGGACAGCCATACGAGACGAGGGACCACTTCAGAAAAAACAATCGTTGTACCTGGGGAAGTGACCGAAAAACAATGGAGATCCCTTTTTATCATAGACAATAAATCTAGCATTCTAACACTCCCCAAGTCATTACCCCCTAAATTAACCACTAAGATAGTAGGTGGGGGCCAAATTTGTTCAATATATATTCATATATTCTAGACAAATGAAAATAAAACTGATACTATTGAAGGCCTCTTACACCTTTCCAATATAACAAAGGATTCCGGCTGCAGGGACAAGTTCACAATGTAGCTGTGGGCGGCTTTCTTACGTGCCCAATATATAAACGAATGACCCAGAATCCATACTGTGCTGAAAACCTGAAGGAATTAAACAAAAAAGTTAGGCCTGACATACAACTTAAAACACTTAGATTTCTACCTCCCCATCTCCATAATGGCCGATTTTTGTAACCCCCTCCGGGGCCGCCTCTGAAGCTGCGCCAATTCTAAAGGAGCAAGAGGAAATTTTTAAATTACCCAAGCCCATTCGCTCTAGGCATTTCCGCAATACCCCATTAAACTGGTACTTGGTAAGTGGAGCTAAATTAGCGTGAATAAGGAAATGCCCTTCCCATGAGGGTCTAAACCCAATGAACAGCCAAACTGTCTCTACCGGTAAACAAACCCATTTTCCTGAGCCTGCAATGAGACCCACCTACCTCTCCCCTCTTGGTCCGTTTTAGATTTTTGTAGTAAAATATGCACCCCTGCTTGGTTAATCACCACTTGACCACGTAAAATTCCTGAAATACCTAGCTTACAACTAGGCACCAATTCTGAGATTCAGAAAGCCCCAAAAAATGCAAGCACAAATGCAGTTCTAAAAAGAAGCTCTTCGTAAGGTGAAAAACAAGCCACTCTTGTAACCTCGCAAGGGCCGCTAAGGATGTCAAGAGAGATCGGCCTTCTGTCATCTGCTACAAAGGTCATCCTCCTATAACCCCTGAGAGCCTGTTTTACCGAAAAGTATGATGAACACGGAGGCAGGGCCATCAACCTAAAGAAAAAAGAGATGCCAGCTAATGTTCTCATCACATAACTGCTTGACAATTGCCGTTGCATAAGCAATCACAAGAAAGCCAAAATAGAACCCTCCGATGGAGAAGCAAACATGACCCCTCTATTGTCAGTCACCACCATAATACACCTATTCGCAAACTCCCTACCCCACAATTCTAAAGCAACTAAAATAGGGAACAACTCTAAAAGTACCAGGTTCTTCATGGTCTGACTGTTAATCCACTATTCTGGCCAAGCCGCAGAACACCAATGGGTTTTCCATACCGCAACAAAACCTTTGGAACCAGCCGCGTCAGTGAAAAAACTAAAATCCGGGGCAAAAATGAAATCCATCTGAAAAAAGGATCTCCCATTGTAATTCTCCAGGAAATTAGCCCAAACCCATAAATCATCCTTGAGAGAACTGGTCAGTCTAATATGAGCGAAAGGCGACTTCAGACCCAATATAGTAAGATAAATTCTTTGTGAAAAAAAACCTGCCCCACAGGCATAATCCTGCAAGCAAATGCCAGGACACCCAGGAGCGATTGCATATCCTTCAAACGTATTTTCTTTTTTGGCAAAACCAGGGCAAATAAGGCTTTTTATATCTGCAACTTAGTCACCGGCAGGCTAAATTCCATACTGCAGGTATCAATCTGGATGCCCAGAAATTCCAATGATGTGCTAGGCAAACATGTTTTCTCTTCTGCCAACGAAATACCAAACTCATGGGCCATATCCCAAAAAGCTTGCAATAAATCAAAGCAAAGTATCCCCTGGCGGTCCAATAACCAAAAAATCATCCAGATAGTGAACCATGCTATCCCGACCTAATTGGCAACCAAGCACCCAGTGCAGAAAGGTGGAAAATGCCTCAAAATATGAACAGGATAATAAGCATCCCATGGGGAGGCACTTGTCAAAAAAAAAATAGCAATTGTCAAAACAAAAACCAATGAGTTGAACACAGAGGGGAAAATAGGCAGGAGGCCAAAAGCCGATTTGATATTGGCTTTAGCCAATAAAACTCCGGTACCGAACTATATAATTTTGATAATTGCCTCCTCAAAAGTCGTGTATGATGCCGAACATAACTCCCCATTGATATCAACATTCAAAGATCCGCCTTTAGGGAAAGATAAATGATGAATGATGCGAAATGATCCCGGCTCATGCTTGGGTACAACACCTAATGGTGAAATGCGAACATTTTTGAATGGCGGATACTCAAACGGAACCTTCTTCTCTGCCCCATTCAGTTTCTTTGAAGATTTTCTCCCTAATCACCTGGGGATACACCTCCACCGATTTTAGGTTTCTCACTACTGAACAGCCTTCCCCTGAAAAAGAGGGCAGCTTGAAACCATTTGTAAAACGGTTAATGAGAAAACATGCCTTCTCCCTTTTTGGGTACCTGACCAGCCACGGGTGCATTTTTTCCAGCCTCACTGGAGTGCAGGCTTTTTTGAAAAATCTTTCATCCCTTGACTAGTTCCCACATTCGTATTTTTCCTGAAGCACTTTATTACCAAGTGTGTCCCAGCACAATAGGAACATTCGTGCCTGTATCTGCACGCAGTATTCCAACAACATTGGCCTTCGTTAAAAGCAAAACAGCCTTTCCTATACTTCTGGTTCAAAGGATTGACTGAGGTTTGCTTAGGCATGACTTGCTTCTGTTGCAAAATCAAATTGAGCCACAACCCTACGTCTTTCATCCCCCATTTAAGGGACGCATGAATAGACAGCTAATGCCTAAATGACTCATCATAATAGTACCAACCCAATCCGCCAAAATTTTTGTAAGCTTTCAAAATGTAGTCTAAGTGCTGAAATAATCCCCACGTAGTTCCGGGTGTTTCAATAAACACAATAAACACAATAAGCCTGCAGCCAACTGTAGAATGACCTAGGTATTGGTCTACGCCTACCCTCTTCGCTCTTCTTCCCCCCTCCTAGCAGACTTTACTGCAAAGTCCTTGTGAAAAGGAAGGAGTGAGAGTATATCTATAAGCTCTCCCTTCCATATTTTCTCCTTTACTGCCGTGCTTAAATGATAGTCTAGGGGGGAAATCTCACAAGGCATAGCATCCTTCATGCAAATTTCAGGGACAGTGAACCTAACAGGCGCAGCCGTCTGCAATGTCCCAGGAACTGGTAATTGATTCTGATTTCCAACAATAACCACAGCATCGGGCACAGGCTGTGCAAAAATATATTCACACTTGTAAATTCAGAAACAGCAGCAGCTGAAGGGTTCACTGGGTAGCTAGGAGTTGAAATTACAGTATTAACAGGAAAATTGTTTGACACTTTAAGGGGACAAGGACTTTATCAGAGACAACAAAGAATCTACTAATCCAGACAATACAAGTAATTGACTTGACTCACCAGATGCTGGAGGCTGCACTGCCACCTGACTAGCTTCCCTCTCCAGCAGCGCTCTCCTTTCTGGGACTTGTGGTGCCTGCCGGCTGATAACACCTGCGGCACTTCAGCATCCGAGCTTCCCTGCTGCACTAAAACAACCTCCTGCTGTTCCTGAGCCGGCGACCGCCTTCTTTGGTTTCTACCTGGGGGTTGTCTCTCCTTGCCCCTCCGTCCTCCCCTCACCGCAGCTGATGGGGAATAGGTCCTTCTCTTCTTGCTGACTCCTCCGCTCCGCCCCACCATGCCTCCTCCTACTGCCTCTCTGCTCGCCGGCATCATACGAACCTCTTTGGCTTCTTTCGTGGCCTGTCGGCTCCTCTCAGGAGGAATACTGCATCTACGTCTCCCACGCTGGACAGGTACTCCCTCCCGAGGAGCCGAACTCCTCTGCGGTGTCTGTGAAAACTCCGCTGACGGACCGCTGCTACCGCTATGAACCAGCCTCTCTTCTTCCTTTTCAGTGACAGACAAGCAGCGGTGCAAGCACAAAAAATACCTGTCGATCCTGTTTGAAATCCAATGTGTCTATAACTTCCTGTGCACTAACCTGAAATCTTTAAAAATGCTCTCAGCCTTCCCAGCTATCTTCTATCTAGTTAATGTAAACACACACACACCAATGTAAAGGGGATGAGGAGAAGAGAGTGCAAATCAGGGAAGCAGCTAAGAGTAACAATGCTGCTCCTTTGCTGATACAGTACAGTGAGAGAGCTTTGTCATAGTAGGACAGGAAGTGTGTTATTGGCAGGATCACCAGGTGAAAATAAAAGAAAAGCAAGAGTTGAGAACATGAATGCAGTCACCACATCTAAGGACTTATAATCTGCAATATAATACATTTTTGGTTTAAATACACTTTATGCATATTTTAATTTGGTTAAAGATCATACAAACTCATCAAAATTGTACTGTTATAGAACTATACTGTCTTAAAATGTTCTAAAACAATCCTGGGCCTCAACTAACCAAGTGAAAACATGTATATTAAAACTTCTTTTTTTTCCGAGAATGCATTTTGCAGTAAATTATCTAAAATTGCTTCCACCATTCTGTTTTATTACACTTCAGGTTAACCTATAAATACCATTTTTAATTTATTTTTGGCTACCACAAGCTTCACGCAGGTTTTATTGTGTATAGCAGTGAGTTCTGCGCCGTGCAGAAAGCTGAACAAATCTATTTAACAGGTGGGGTATCATTTGACTTTCAATATATGTGAAGTGTTTATTCCTGTTTATGTTCCTTTAGGATCATCGCCCTTTGTCAGCAAGAGAGAGAAGAAGATTAAAACAGTCTCAGGAAGAAATATCTTTCTCTGGTAAGTTTCTCATTGTATAAATTTTATGCTGTTTTTCAAGTGACTGTCCATGGATTCCTTTTGGTCCATCATTATGATGGGCTGCCTAACTGGCCAAGAGGAATGTTTGTGAGGGGGAAGCTTTAAAATTGCCAGGATGTCCTATAGCTTTGCTCAGTCAGAATAGCCCAGCAGTCTGGCAGAGTGGGGGCATGTTACTTTACTTTATACTGTATCTTTCAGCCGCTTTTCTTTTCTATGAAAATAACAGTCCATTTAACATGGCTTAATCTATTGTTTTCCTTTGTGTATTGGGCTTTTTATGCTTTCCGTCTGCATGGCAGTTATCTTCAAAATAAGTGACATTTGTCATTGCTGACCTTCTGAAAATGCCAGTTGCCCAGCTTCTATGCTGACCCACTTGTTTTCGTCAGAGGTAGTGGACCCTCTTGTGTCAGCAGGCATATACAGGCCCTAAAGACAGCTGAGCCACAGAGTCTAGGGAACCGGTTAGTGTTCCCCGGTAGGGATGGGCGAACGGTTTGGCCCGAGCATAAGTTCAGGCCGAACTTTCGTTGTTCGGCGAACATCCGAACAAACGTTTGTTCAGCCCCCCGAACCAACCACAATGCATTGCGGCACTAAAGAGTGCATTGCAAGCCCTGATTGGATGAAGCAGTGAAAGCTTCAGCCAATCAGGGCACAGAGCACTGTCAGAGTCATGATTAGACACTGTCATCATGGCTTTATCCAATCATGGCTCATTCCCGCCCCACAGTATAAAAGTATTCTTTCAATGGCAGCCATTTTCAGTGTGATTTTGGCACGGCGAGATATAGAACAGGGCTCTGTTCAGTGCTTTAGTTAGTGTGCTATACTGTGCTATTTTGCTTCAATTGTCAGTGTAGAATATTAGTTTAGTGTCAGTGTGAGTGTAGTGAGGAGGACCATCATTCAGCTTTGCATAGTGTGCAGCTAGAGTTGGGACAGCTCAGATAGTTTCACTGTAGTGTAGTGAGACCGTGTCATTCATACATACATTAGTGTATAGTAGGGACAGCTCATATAGTTTCAGTGTAGTGTAGTGAGACCGTGTCAGTAATCTTTACATTAGTGTATAGCTAGAGTAGGGACAGTTCAGAAGTGTCAGTGTAGTGATGGTTGAACACTGTCTATTTGATTGCGTTACTGACAGTTTAACGTCATTTACTTCTGTGTGTGTTACTGACAATTTAACGCCATATATTTCTGTGTGTGTTACTGCCAGTTTAACGCCATATAGTTTTGTGTGCACTACTGCCAGTTTAACGCCATATAGTTTTGTGTGTCGCTGTATGTTTGGCGCATTGTATTGCAGTATATTATAGTGTATCCGTGGAGTGTGTCTTTGTAGTGTGAGTACTAAAATGAAAGCGCACCAAACACCTCTTTACATTAATTAAAGTGCATCTACGTACAGATTTCAACTTCTTCTTTACATTTGCTTATAAGCAGCGCTTCTCCCTCCCAATAATGTCTGGGAGGACAACAAGGAGAGGCAGACATTCCCATGGCACTGTAAGGGGGCCAGCAACAAATGTGTCCACAGGCAAAGATGGACATGGTGGTCAGTCCTCAAGCAGGGCATCATTTCCTCTGTTTAGTAAGTTTGCCCGTGGTATCCAGCCACAGCATGCAGAGGAGGTGGTGGACTGGCTTACTAAACCTTCCTCATCCTTTGTCAGGCATGCAGAGACAATGGTGCAGTCCCCTGCAGTTGCCAGAGTGGATAAACCTGCCACCTTGTCCACATCTATTTCTGCCATAGCCCCAACATCAGCCATTGAGGAGTCAGCTGATTTATTTGACCACAGCATCAGCCACTTGCTCCTTGATGATGCCCAGCCATTACTGGATTCAGATGTTGGTTCTGAGGTTGAGGAAGACCGGAACATGAGCCTAGAGAGAGGGAGGAATACCAGAATGATGCCTGCAGGTTTAGGTATCATCTTGGTATCATTCTTTTCAGCCAGCGGTCGGCTTTCATGTAAAAGCAATTCTAGTGGCTAATTAGCCTCTAGACTGCTTTTATAAGCAGTGGGAGGGAATGTCCCCCCTCCCCACCGTCTTCCATGTTTTTCTCTAGCTCTCCTGTCCCAACAGGGAACCTAAAAATGCAGCCGGTGATTCTGCCAACTGACCATAGAGCTGATCAGAGACCAGAATGGCTCCAATCATCTCTATGGCCTAAGAAACCGGAAGCTACGAGCATTTCATGACTTAGATTTCGCCGGATGTAAACAGCGCCATTGGGAAATTGGGGAAGCATTTCATCACACCGATCTTGGTGTGGTCAGATGCTTTGAGGGCAGAGGAGAGATCTAGGGTCTAATAGACCCCATTTTTTTTTAAAAAAGAGTACCTGTCACTACCTATTGCTATCATAGGGGATATTTACATTCCCTGACATAACTATAAAAATGATAATTAAAAAAAAAAAAAAAAAAATGAAAGGAACAGTTTAAAAATAAGATAAAAAAGCAAAAAAAATAATAAAGGCAAAAAAAAAAGCACCCCTGCCCCCCTCCCTGCTCTCGCGCAAAGGCGAACGCAAGCGTTGGTCTGACGTCAAATGTAAACAGCAATTGCACCATGCATGTGAGGTATCACCGTGAAGGTCAGATCGAGGGCAGTAATTTTAGCAGTAGACCTCCTCTGTAAATCTAAAGTGGTAACCTGTAAAGGCTTTTAAAGGCTTTTAAAAATGTATGTAGTTTGTTGCCACTGCACGTTTGTGCGCAATTTTAAAGTATGTCATGTTTGGTATCCATGTACTCGGCCTAAGATCATCTTTTTTATTTCATCAAACATTTGGGCAATGTAGTGTGTTTTAGTGCATTAAAATTAAAAAAAGTGTGTTTTTTCCCCAAAAAATGCGTTTGAAAAATCGCTGCGCAAATACTGTGTGAAAAAAAAAATGACACACCCACCATTTTAATCTGTAGGGCCTTTGCTTTAAAAAAATATATAATGTTTGGGGGTTCAAAGTAATTTTCTTGCAAACAAATAGTGTCAGAAAGGGCTTTGTCTTCAAGTGGTTAGAAATGTGGGTGATGTGTAACATAAGCTTCTTAATGTTGTGCATAAAATGTCAGGACAGTTCAAAACCCCCCCAAATGACCCCATTTTGGAAGGTAGACACCCCAAGCTATTTGCTGAGAGGCATGTCGAGTCCATGGAATATTTTATATTGTGACACAAGTTGCGGTAAAAAGACAATTTTTTTTTTTTTTTTTTTGCACAAAGTTGTCACTAAATGATATATTGCTCAAACATGCCATGGGAATATGTGAAATTACACCCTGAAATACATTCTGTTGCTTCTCCTGAGAAAGGGGATACCACGTGTGTGGGACTTTTTGGGAGCCTAGCCACATACGGGACCCCAAAATCCAAGCACCGCCTTCAGGGTTTCTAAGGGTGTAAATTTTTGATTTCACTCCTCACTGCCTATCACAGTTTCGGAGGCCATGGAATGCCCAGATGGCACAACACCTCCAAATGACCCCATTTTGGAAAGTAGACACCCCAAGCTATTTGCTGAGAGGTATGGTGAGTATTTTGCAGACCTTGCTTTTTGTCACAAAGTTTTGAAATTTGAAAAAAGAAAAAGAAAATACATTTTTCTTTTCTTTCTTCATTTTCAAAAACAAATGAGAGCTGCAAAATACTCACCATGCCTCTCAGCAAATAGCTTGGGGTGTCTACTTTCCAAAATGGGGTCATTTGGGGGGGGGGGGGGTTTGAACTGTCCTGGCATTTTATGGCCTTCAAAACTGTGATAGGTAGTGAGGAGTGAAATCAAAAATTTACGCCCTTAGAAATCCTGAAGGCGGTGCTTAGTTTTCGGGGCCCCGTACGCGGCAAGGCTCCCAAAAAGTCCCACACATGTGGTATCCCCGTACTCAGGAGAAGCAGCAGAATGTATTTTGGAGTGCAATTCCACATATGCCCATGGCCTGTGTGAGCAATATATCATTTGGTGACAACTTTTTGTAATTTTTTTTTTTTGTCATTATTCAATCACTTGAGACAAAAAAAAAAAAAATATTCAATGGGCTCAACATGCCTCTCAGCAATTTCCTTGGGGTGTCTACTTTCCAAAATGGGGTCATTTGGAGGGGGGGTTGTACTGCCCTGCCATTTTAGCACCTCAAGAAATGACATAGGCAGTCATAAACTAAAAGCTGTGTAAATTCCAGAAAATGTACCCTAGTTTGTAAACGCTATAACTTTAGCGCAAACCAATAAATATACACTTATTGACATTTTTTTTACCAAAGACATGTGGCTGAATACATTTTGGACTAAATTTGAGTTTATTGTATTTTTTTTATAACAAAATTTTCGGTCTTTTTCCGTTCATAGCGCAAAAAATAAAAACGGCAGAGGTGATCAAATACCATCAAAAGAAAGCTCTATTTGTGGGAACAAAAGGACGCAAATTTCGTTTGGGTACAGCATTGCATGACCGCACAATTAGCAGTTAAAGCGACGCAGTGCCCAATTGTAAAAAGTGCTCTGGTCAGGAAGGGGGTAAATCCTTCCGGGGCTGAAGTGGCTAAAAATGTTTTTCACAAACTTTTTTTTTTTTTTTGATACATGTCCCCTCAGGGCAGGACCCAGACCCTTATAACCATTGTATGCCCAATTACTTGCATATAAGCCTTCAAATTGGGCACTTTTGATTTTTGATGTTCGGGTCTAATTGACCTTAATGGGGTTTGATATTCGTGTCCGAACATTCGTGGTGTTCGAAAGTTCTAGTGCGAACCGTACAGGGGTCCGTTCGGCCCATACCTATTCCCCAGAGCACCCTGCAAGGGATGTTGAGCTTTTCCATGGATGGCTCTCAGGTTGCTGCCCACGGTTACACATGAAGTTAATCTAGCTTAGAGCAGGCAGAGGCGAAGCCTTGTAAAATATCAGCAGGCAAGGTTATGGTCAAATAAGCAAAAGGTCAAGACAAGTAAATAACAATGATTGTAGAGCAAAAGGTGTCTGCACTAGCACAGAGGTCACAGGATCAGATATTCAGAGGTCGTTGCTCAGTCATCTCCCAGTTGTGCTGATCCAGTTTAACCCGCTTTTTCGGACCTCAGCAACATTTCTCAATAAGAACTAACAAGGGAAACATGAGAATATCTAAGCACACACACTGTAAAATACAGGCTTGCAGATGTTAGCCATTGCAAAGATAAACAGGAATGAAGCATTGGACCCATGTGTGAAACAGCAGAGTGGTTTAGCTGCAACATAAACAGCTGTAGACAGTGACACAGGTTGGTTCTGAAGACATTGAACCGTGACAGCTTTCATACTTGCAGATTCAATGATTCAGAAAAATTATACAGATCAGAAATATCATGAAGAAATGAGAACTCTATCTGTGTTACTTTTTCCAAGTCAGTGACTCAAAGTATTAACACCAGAGTTTTATCATTGCAGTCAGGCAACTAGCATTTTCAAAAAGAGTGTTCAGCATTGGTTTGTTCCATGTTTTTTTTTGCAAAAGGCTTCTTTAAGCAGATCAGAACCTAAATTATCGCCCATTCCCTGTCCATTGTTCACTCTTAAAATAATGATGAAGAACAAAGCAATCCTATACTTACCTGTTCTGCAGACAGAGTGACTCCTTGCTCGCACAGCTAAAATTTGCATAACCTAATGCACAGCCATGTCCCACATCTCTGCTCAAGGGGCTTCAAAAATGATGTTCAGGCAGAACTGGCCAGTCAGTTTGTTACTTTATTACCAGTGTTTAGGTATATAGCATAGGCGTGCGCAGAGGTTGTGCCACACTCTAATCACCCTGTGCAATGCCTATTTTCCTCCTGCTTCCCTTCTCCCCCCTGCAGTGCTGCCAGCTTCCCCCCTCAGGAGCAGGGAAGGGGCTGGTAAATATTTCACCAACCGGCCTTCTTTTCTGAATGAGCACAGTGAGTGATCTGTAACGATCACTCCTGTCTTAATTCTTAACTTAAGTATAGTAAACTATGTTTACTGCAGGCTGCAGAGAAACTCTGGGGAATCTCTGTCCTCCGTTCCTTTCTCTGTTTTAAAAGTGAGACATCAGGGATCTTGACATTTGACCAAAGCCCCATAACGGGGCTTCTAAAAAAATATATATGTGTATGTATATATGTATATGTATATATATACATACACACACACACACACACACACACACACACACACACACACAGTGGGGACGGAAAGTATTCAGACCCCCTTAAATTTTTCACTCTTTGTTTTATTGCAGCCATTTGCTAAAATGATTTCAGTTCATTTTTTTCCTCATTAATGTACACACAGCACCCCATATTGACAGAGTTAACCTAAATTAACTTAAATGATTTTAGCAAATGGCTGCAACATAACAAAGAGTGAAAAATTTAAAGGGGTCTGAATACTTTCCGTCCCCACTGTATGTGTGTGTGTGTGTGTATGTGTGTGTGTGTATGTATGTGTATATATATATATATATATATATATATATATATATATATATATATATATATATATATATATATATAGTAAAAAATTATAAAAATAAAAAAAACTACTGACGCACTAGGCTGATGCACTAGGCTGAGCACGCCGATGGTATATAGTCACATGAGCAGACTTCTGTGGGAACACAGGTAGGGATTTATTATGTTGAAAGAACAGAGGGTGGTGGGGGTTAGTTTCAGTATCAGTCTGCTTTGACGCCAGCTATATGTAGGGCCAGTAGCTTGGTTTTGCTGCAATTATGTTTATGGAGGTGGTGTGTCTACAGAAACGCAGCACAACACAAAACAGGTTAAATGCAATGGCAAACTCTAAACTTCCATGTGTATTGCTCAATAAGTCAATGGAATTTTGCTGACCTGTGTTTGATGTGCATTCCAAAGCTGAAAACAAAGCATGTCGGCATAAGCCCTAGAGCTTCCAAAAAATAAAAACTGGGTTAAGAATTGATTTTTTGTTTTTTTTTTCCCTATTCAAGCGCCATCAGTCACAAAAAGTTCTGCTAATGCCGTTGAGAAAGCTGAAGATATAAATCCTGCCAATCAAGTACCAATTATGTGTGAGGTGAGGGCTATTCCTGGAGGTGTCATATTTTTTTTTTTTATATTAAACAAACACTTTTTCCAGATCTTTGGGAATTTCTGAAGAAAAGGTAATTTAAAGGTGCAATTAAAAGTAAATTAGGTTGTTGGGCATACGGTGTGTTTGAGAGCTTCTAAAGCTGGCCTTACACCTAGTCTTTTTTTATTTTTTGTTCACCCAGAGAGCTGAGTGAAAAAGAATGAACAGATTCCTCCAGCCACACAAAAAGGTTGGATGGAGGAATCACTGGGACATGGTATTCTGACAACGGCACTGGCTAAAGCACGGATTGTGTAAAATTTTCCAATATGTCTCATCGACAGAAGTTGATCAACTCAATTTCTGTAGAGCGAGAATGACCACACACTGAGTGAAATTTATTTGGTACCTGCTGAATTGGCCAAGTTGACTTTTATAAGAATACAGATCATGCTTGATTAGCTTTATCCCCAGCCACAGCAGTGGGGGAACAAATTAATTGAAACCAGATATGATATAAACCTTGTCACTTCTGACTCACTGTACACAGAGATGATCAGCAAACAGATGTTTGCTGATAGCTCTCAACTTCCCCCAGACACCCTCCTTGGATGCCCCGAGGGTCCAGGAGGGGCAGCGGAGCATGGGATGGTGGAGGGGGAAGGTCCAGCAAGTGGAATGCATGCACCTACCAGAGCTTGTAGTAGTGATCAGCTGGCTTTACAGCCACCCAACCCGAAAAAGCTGACAGTTGAGTGAAGAAATGTAAACAAACTTGCAGTGACTATTGCCGCCTGTAGTCTGTTAAGTGTTAGAGTAAACCTGCATTTCTTTAGAAAGCCTTTTTTTTTCCCCTGTAAATTTTTTATTTTTATTTAAGAGACTGATAATATGTCACAAACTAAATTTACACAATGAGGTTATAATCAACTCAATGTATGGAAAAATATGACCAAGATATAGGCATTATGTTCTCATTCAAAATAGGCAACTGTACAGTGGGGAAAATAATTATTTGTTCACCTGCAGATTTTGTAAGTTTGCCCACATACAAAGAAATGAAGGGCCTATAATTTTTATTATAGGTGTATTTTAAATGATATAGAGACAGAATACCAACCAAAAATCCAGAAAAAACACATGATACAAATGTTATAAACTGAGTTGCAGTTCAGTGAGTAAAATAAGTATTTGATCCCCTACCAACCAACAATATTTCTGGCTCCCACAGACTGGCTACAGTATGTGTTCATGTGGTACACAGATTACTCCTGTCAATTTAGGAAGGTGCTCTTAACGACAACTTGTTATAAAAGACACCTGTCCACAGAATCGCTTTCTTCCATTCAAACACCCACCATCATGCATGGGCAAGACCAAAGAGCTGTCTAAGGGCATCAGCAACAAGATTGTAGATCTGTACAAGGCTGGAATGGGCTACAAGACCATCAGCAAGAAGCTTGGTGAGAAGGAGACAACTGTTGGAGTGATTATTTGCAAATAGAAGAAATACAAAATAACCATCAATCGCCCTTGGACTGGAGCTCCATGCAGGAGTTCGCCTCATGGGGTAAGGAGGATCATGAGAAAAGTGAGGGATCAGCCCAGAACTACATGGGAGGAGCTTGTGAATGACTTAATGGTAGTTGAGACCGTAGTCACCAAAAACAATTGGTAACACAATACGCCACCATGAATTAAAATCCTGCAGCGCCCGCAAAGGTTCCCCTCCTCAAGAAGGCACATGTACAGGCCCGTCTGAATTTTGCCAATGAACATCTAAATGATTCAGAGAAGGATTAGAAGACAGTGCTGTGGTCAGATGAGACCAAAATTGAGCTCTTTGGCATTACCTCCACTCGACCTGTTTGTAGGAAGAAAAATACTGACTATGACCCTAAGACAGTGATGACGAACCTTGGCACCCCAGATGTTTTGGAACTACATTCCCCATGATGCTCATGCACTCTACAGTGTAGTGGAGAATCATGGGAAATGTAGTTCCAAAACATCTGGAGTGCCAAGGTTTGCCATCACTGCCCTAAGATGTCTTACCTCTGTGCTTGCCAACAAGGGATTCTCCACCAAGTGCTATGTCATGTTTTGCTTGGGGATCAAATACTTATTTTACTCACCAAACTGCAACTCCATTTATAACATTTGTATCATGTGTTTTTTTCTGGATTTTTGATTGATATTCTGTCTCTATCATTTAAAATGCACCTATGATAAAAATTATAGACCCTCCATTTCTTTGTAAGTGGGCAAACTTACAAAATATGCTATGCAGGGATCAAATAATCATTTTCCCCACTGTATAAGTTGTCATCCTTGTGATTGTCATTGTAGGAGGGTAGATGTGCATGGAAAAAGAGAAAGGGGGGGGGAGAAAAAGAGTAGAGGGAGTAACAAGAGGGGGAGAGAATGATGAAATGAGTAAGAGGCCCCCTAGCCAGTTCACTGGTGAAGAAAAACAGGCATTACACCGCCAGCACTCCAGGGTTAGGGACCGATATTTCTAGGAATAAAGTCCATCCAATAGAACCATGTTTGCCAGAGGTTTTCATCTCTCTGATACAGAGTTGCAGTTAAATCCTCCATATTCCTAAGTTACTTAAATTTTACTAACCATAATTATATGGAGGAGTCTCTTGCCCTCATAGAATTGGGATACATGCTGTAGCTGAGTTCAGAAAATCTGGATTAACAGTGAGCTGGTGGGGAGGCAGTTAATTTGAAGAAGATAAGAAGCTGGGCTGGTCTGTCAGTTTATTGACATTTGAAACTTTTAAAAGTGAAAGTCCCAATTGGGAGTAGATGCCACAAGATTTTACATGGCTGCTTCAATTCCACCGTGCAATAGCACTGTCTCAATGGGCAGTATTTGTATTCACAATACAAGGTGGAATAGCAAATGGTGGCACTTAGCCATGATACTGGGGTTAGAAAATCAGGCCCCAGTAACAGCATGAAACTAAATCAGACAAGGTCACCACAAACAAGGCTTATCTGGCTAATGAAGGTAACTTATGTCTGCTGTTAAACAGTACATTTACAATTAAAACTTTAAATGGCATGCAGGGTTGTGTTAAAGTGAACTTGTGAGAACAGAAAACAAGCATGCAGACAGTAAAGTTGCATGCCTCTTCTGCATACTTGTCCCTGGTGAGCTCCCAAAAAATACTCCATTAAAACCAAGTTGACATTTGCAGTTCCCATATTTATTTTCTGACAGGTTCACTTTAATTGCCATTACCTTGCATTATAACTTACATTTTTGAAAGAGGCAAGTACAAAGTACCACAATAGTACCTTCCATGTGTTCTTGTTTACAGCAAAATGTTTTATTCTAATTGAAAGGCACAAACAATTTGAAATCTGAAAATCCTGAATCAGAATTGCATTTTTTTATTCAATTCCACAGTAGGGTTTCTGTTTACTAACCATTACATTTTTTTCATGACAAAGGTAAAAAAACAAAAGCCTGTATGGCAATTATCTGAAGAAGACCTAAGCTCTTCTACAAGTTCCACAGACAAGTCTGAAGGAGAATGTAAAGAGAGGTGGGTGATTTTTTTTTCAGTACTACAAAACCATATATTGATGTGCTTTATACTGCTAAGATGATAAAAATAGGATTTTTCTAACAGCTTACCTGTAAAATCCTTTTCTTTTGAGGTACATCACGGGGCACAGAGCCTCAATAATTACTGATGGGTTATAGGGTATCATTAGGTGATTGGACACTGGTCAAACCCTAGACAGGAAGTTCAACCCACTATATAACCTCTCCCCTTCCTGGGGATACCTCAGTTTTGTAGCAAAGCAATATAAGTGTATTAGAAGAGGGGCGAGACATCTGTGTCCTGTGATGTACCTCAAAAGAAAAGGATTTTACAGGTAAGCTGTTATAAAAATCCTATTTTCTTTTCTTTTACATCACGGGACACAGAGCCTCAGTAATTACTGATGGGATGTCCCAGAGCAATGCTATTTGAGGGGAGGGGACCACACAAAGTAGGGTGTAATCAGACCTGAGGACCTCGTACTGCTGCCTGCAGCACACTACGCTCAAAGGCGATATCCTCGTGCCTTCCCACATCCACCTGATAAAATTTGGAGAATGCATGGACTGAAGACCAGGTTGCGGCCTTGTAGATTTGAGCCATAGAGGCCCGGTGATGCACCGCCCAAGAAGCACTAATAGCCCTTGTGGAGTGTGCCTTGATTTGAAAAGGTGGAATTTTCTGTGATAAACCGTAAGTTTAAATAATCATTTGTCGAATCCATCTTGAAATGGTAGACTTGGCGCTGCCTGTCCTCTATTGGGACCTTCTGGCAGTACGAATAAAACATCCGTTTTGCGAATTTGAGCAGTTGCTTCCAGATAGGCCTTGACTGCTCTTACTACATCCAAAGAATGTAATGACTTTTCTTCCGTAGAACAGGGATCTGGAAAAAAGGAAGGTAGAACAATATCTTGGTTTAGATGAAAATCTGAAACCACTTTCGGTAGAAAGCTAGGATGAGGGCACTATACCACTCTATCCTTGTGTATGATTAAATAAGGCTCTTTACCGAAAAGAGCTGCTAATTCTGATACTCTTCTAGTAGAAGAAATGGCTACCAGAAAAATTTACTTTCTTGTCAACAAGACCAAGGGAATTTGACGTATTGGTTCAAAAAGGCTGTTTCTGTAAAACTGACAGAACCAAATTCAAGTCCCAGGGGTTTAGGGGCGCCCTAACCGGAGGATTAGGACGCATTACCCCCTGTAGAAAGCTTCGGACTAAAGAATGCAAAGCAAGCGGCTGTTGAAATAATACTGACAAGGCCGAGACCTGGCCCTTGATGGTACTCAAGGCCAGCTTCATTTCTAATCCCATTTGTAGAAAGTCAAGAATTCTACTTATGACATATTTTCTGGGATGCCAAGCCCTGGATACACACCAGGAGATCTAAGCTTTCCAGACTCTTATGATAAATCATTCTGGAAGCTGGCTTTCTTGCATTGATTAAGGTACAAATCACAGGACCTCAAAGCCCACGACTCTTCAGAACGTGGGTTTCAATAGCCAGACCCTCAAATTTAGCGTTTGTAAGGCAGGATGCAACACTGGACCTTGGGATAGCAGATCTGAACGTGACGGTAGGGTCCACAGGGGACCTACTGCCATCTTTACTATTCCTGCATACGAAGCTCTTCTGGCCATGCTGGGCCAGCAGAAGTACCGACTTCCTTTCCTGCTTGATCCTGCGAAGAAGTCGTGGTAGTAGCAGAATAGGAGGAAATGTAAAAATCAGGGAGAATTGATGCCATGGAGTCACCAACGCATCTGTCCCGCACGCAAGAGGATCCCTTGTTCTTGACACAAAGTTATGAAACTTGTTGTTGAATCTGGATGCAAAGAAGTCTACATCCGGAACCCCCCCATCTTTGGCATATGGCCAAGAAGACGTTGGGGCGAAGAGACCATTCTCCTTGGAATAACTGCTGGCGACTCAAGTAGTCCGCCTGCCAGTTCTCTACTCCCGGAACGAAGATTGCCGATATGCCCAGCACATGCTTCTGCCCAGATTAAGATCTGGTTTACTTCTCCCTGGGCTGCACGACTCCTGGTGCCTCCCTGGTGATTGATATAAGGCACTGCTGTGGCATTGTCGGACTGGATCCTGACAGGGCAACCCTGTAACCTGAGTGTCCAGGCCTTTAGGGCTAGATACGCCGCACGAATCTCTAGAATGTTGATGGGTAAGGTCCTCTCTGTCTTGGACAGTCGACTGTTCCAGAACTGCTCCCCAACCCGAAGACTGGCATTTGTTGTTACCACTGTCCAGGCAACTGGAAAAAAAGGGTTTTCCCCTTTTGCAGATTTTCGGGTATCAACCACCAACTGAGGCTCTGACGCACTGTAGGAGACAGACGCATCGGGAAATCCAATGCCTGAACCTCCTTGTTCCAGGCAGACAGGATACTGTTTTGCAGCAGTCTCGAATGAAACTGAGCATAGGGAACTGCTTAGAACGAAGCCACCATCTTCCCCAGTAGCCTCATACAAAGGCGAATAGGAGGATCTTTCTTTGCCCTGACTACCTGAATCAGTTCTTTATGGTACTGATCTTTGCTTGGGGTAAAATACCCTCTTCTAGGCTGTATCTATGACCAGACCGAAATACTCTAGTCTTCTTACTGGTTTCAAAGAAGACTTTTCTGAGTTGAGGAGCCAACCTAGGCATTCCAGGTAGTTGACTGTGGTGACCAAGCTTTGGTCCAAGCGGGCTACCGAGCAGTCTATCAAGAGCAGGTCGTCTAGGTATGCTATTACCGTTATACCTTGGGCCCTTAATCTGGCCAGCGGAGGGGCCAAGATTTTTGTAAACACCCGAGGTGCAGTAGCTAGCCCGAAAGGCAGAGCTATAAACTGAAAGTGGCGTCTTTCTACTTTGAAACGCAGGTACTTTTGATGAGCAGGGAAAATAGGTACATGCAGGTATGCGTCCTTGATGTCTATTGACGCCAGAAATTCTCCTTCTTGTAGGATGGAGACTACCGACCGGATCGATTCCATGCAAAAGGATCATATCTTTAGGAATCGGTTTAGATCCTTGAGATCTAAAATGGGTCTGACACCTCAGTTTGGTTTTGGAACCGTGAAAAGGTTTGAATAAAACCCCAATCACTGTTTTTGCGTGGGAACAACCACGATAACTTTTTGCGACAATAGTCGCTCCAATGCTAGAAGAGAAACTTCTTTTTCTCTGGGTCTCTGGGAACATTTGATCTGAGGAAACGAGGAGAGGGGAATTCTCGGAACTCTAGTTTGTACCCTAGAGTTAATGTGGACATCACCCATCTGTCCTGGAAATCCTCCTACCAGAGCCTTAAGAACTGTAGCAGTCTTCCCCCCACCGAGCGAGCAGGGGCACTCCTTCATAAAGAGGCTTTAGCGTCTTGTCTAGTAGGCTTCCTCCCACAGGACTTCTTTTGTCCCTGGGTCGACTGAGATTTATTTCTTGAGCCTGACGAAGGAGGCCGTGCTCCTGGCACTGGAGACAGAGCCTGTTTAAAAGAGGGACGTATACCAAATCTTCTCCGAACAGCCTTGCACCATGAAAGGGAAACCCAGCCAGAAGCTTCTTACAAGGTGATTCGGCTGAAATTTTCAACCATAAGATTCTACGCATATGTACCAACCCAAGCGCAAGGCGAAAGGTTTGGATGATAGAATCTCTGACTGTGTCAACAGCAAACACAAAGCTGCTGGTAGGTTGGCAAACTCCGGGGCCTGCTGTTCAGGTAAAAGTTTGAGGACCTGCTTAACATGGTCTCTCAAGTATTGACAGACTGATTGCTGCCACTGCAGGTTGAGCTATTAGGACCTTCTGCCACTGAACCTGCCAAGAAAAAAAACACTTTTCAATAGGAATTCCAATTTCTTATGAGTTGGATCTCTAGGTATCTGAGCATTGTCGACAAGACAAGCCAGACTTATATACGGAGGAATGCCGGTATACCCCCCATCTTAGTACATTTTTCCTCCATAGGATGAAGTGTTGCAAAAAAATTGTTTTTTTTTTTTTTTTGCGGAAAAAATGTTTATCTGGGTGATCCCATTCAGAATAAATAAACTTTTTCAGTAACCATAAAACAGAAAAGCATGTGTAGTTTGAGGAGGCTTCAGTGAACTCAAACTAAAGATGGGTTCTTTAACTGACTCAGATACGGGTAACCTGAATGTGGAGCGGACCAATCCAGCCAAAATTTGCACTAACACCTTCTTATGAGAAGCTGAAGAGGGCCCTTCTCCACTTGATTCCTCAGAAGAGGAGTCATAAGTCTCATCCCGATCCTCTGAGAGGGATTCCTCTCCTTTTTTCTTTCACAGAGTAAAGATGCAATTAAGGCCACCAGTCTTTTCTGTAATCCATTAATGGTTGAGGAAAGAACCTCCTGTGTAATGTATACAGGGGCTGAAGTGCCAGAAGCAGCTGCAGCCCCTGACCCGACGGCTCACCCTGGCCAGCTTCCCCCGGTCCTTCAGGGGGGAAGGTGCTACAGAAGGGGGGGGGGGTCCTCAGAGCCTGAGGGAGTCCCTTAGAGCCCCTATTTTTCGGGGTATATGTACCTCTTTTGCCCCTAGTGCAAAACACAAAAAGCAGAGGCACTACTAGAATGCACTGACTGCTGAGCAATGTAGTTCAGCAACTGCCGCTGCTACCAAGTCTCAGTCTGGTGCTCAAGTAAATGTTTGCCAGGGAATGCCTGTGTCTCCCACCTCACATGCGCCCGTCTGCTCTGTGTCCCTCCATAGGCTGTGTGCATCTGAAAAGAGTGCACCTTATAGCCTGTATGCAGCCTGCAATGTGAGAGTTTCACCACGCCGACGTTGCGTTAATGCTCCACCCCCCGCCACCCCTCCCGTCCTTTTAAAAAAAAAAAGACTGTCTCCTGCGCGAACCGAGGCTCTAGATCCTCGGATAGCATGGAGGGGGGGGGCCGGGGCGGAGGAGAGAGGAGGGCTGGTGGATGAGAAGCCGCTGTAATGGTGGCGGCATGCAGGGCGGCATACTACCGCTTCCCTGTGCCTTTACCTAAGCCGTGGGGGGAGAATCCTGTAGGAAAAAACCGCCCTTCTCACATCCTACCTGGAGCATGGCTTGGAGGAGCGTACAGCGTGGACACTGAGACAAGACAGATCAAGCATGAAAAGGTATGTGCTCTTGGCAGCCCCCGGTGGTGACTATAGACATAGGATACATTTACTTAAAGGAGAAACCTTATAAGAACTGGAAAAATTCTCAAGCAGTCTCCCTTACCTTATCCAGCTGCAGGGTTCTGTTGCAACAGACCCAATCTTCACCTCTCATGGTGGGCTCCGTTTAGAGAAAACTTCAGAGACTGGGGCCCCCTATGATTAGGAGGATCCACAGTTCTGGCCCCGTAAAGCACCCCGCCAGGGATATGGCTGAAAAAAACAAATACTGGATCCCGGGGTCCAGCTCTCTAAAAAGAGAAACGTTACAGGTAAAACCTTGTTTCTTCGGACACGAGGCCCGGGTACCATCCAATTCAGCCTGGAAAAGACACTTTGAATGGATCTGGCTGCATGGCTTGCCCCAGTATAGGATATTCCTTTTGGAGCTCAGCACAGCACATCTTATTCATGACTAACACTGAAGACACTGGCGAAAAAACTGAGGTATCCCCAGGAAGGGGAGGGGTTATTAAGGGGTTTGAATTTCCTGTCTAGGGTGTGACCAGTGTCCAATCACCTAATGATACCCTATAACCCATCAGTAATTACTGAGGCTCTGTGTCCCGTGATGTACGAGAAAGAAATATATTTTGAGGGTTTGTTAAGTCTTGCCCACAAAGTTCTCCACATCCTTGGTAGACAGGGATGGTGAGTGAGCTGGGCTTAGCTCCAGAGGGAAGGATGTAGCACCCAAGTTAGGGAAGTTGAGTCCTTTGTAAAAACAGGTAATACAGGATCAGAGAGCATACAAAGTTCTTGATCGTACAGTACATGACACAGGCTTAGTTTTAGACAACTGGGTTATATGTTGCTACCTATAAATGCTTGGACGCTGGCAAACAGACCTGTTAGGACCCCCATATAATCCCTCCTACTTACAGCTATTCTCAGTTTTGTGCTAGTGTTCTTAGGTGATGGATGTCTTTTTTTTTTTTTTTCTCCTGCGGGAGATTTCATTTCAGCCAATGGCACAGTTTCTGGAGAAATACCACAGCCTGGAGAGGTTCCTCCTCTTCTTTATTTTTTATTTATTTTTATTTTTTATATAATTCATTTCTATTCACTTTAACAAAGTAATAAAAAGACTTTTATACAGCAAAAGGTTGTGTCTATCATTTCCAAGATTGTACAAAAAGGTTGTGCATCAAAATTAAACACAGTGGGTAAGAAGAATCACATTCTCAGTTACATAACTGGGCTGGGTAGGAGAAGGCATACTGCTAAGAATGTAGCTGTGTCTGAGTGCTCCCATCCAGTGTGGAAACAACAAAGAAATGGCAGCGTGAGATCCTCATTAGGTTGTACGCAGTATGATGGATGAAGAAACTGCAAGGCTGAGCCTGTCCTATCCCTCTAGCTGGCATCAGGGAGATAAGATCATGACAGCGGTCAGAAAGCCCGGCATTCCTCAGCATTCTGAACAAGAGCAGTCTACCTTGTGGCAACCCCTTCGTGTTTGTGTGAAGTAAGGGATAACGCGTTTCAGAGGTTCATTCCTCCTTTGTCAAAAACCTGCCCCTTTGGACTAATGGATACGTTTTTATAGTGACAGCTCGAGTGAGTGGGAGGAGGGGAAGAGGTGGGTGGGGGCAGAGTTCTGCGTTTATTTTCTCACTAGGCATTGTTATGTACTAGCTTCCTGTGCTGGTTGTAGCAATTGATTTGGCTATGTAAATATACAGGGGAGAGGGAGAATCGGTGTTTACAGATGACAACATTGTAACACTTTACCTGTAATTGACACTCTGTGATAACTGCTGTAATTTCCCTGCAGATTCAGGGACTAAAGAAATTGTCCATCTGGTTCATTAACTCAACTTAAGGCTGGAACTAATGAGGTGGTGAACTAGCCATAAGATCAATTAACTACTTGTATGTTTTTTCTTAAAGATCACAATATATACAATATCTCACAAAAGTGAGTACACCCCTCACGTTTTTGTAAATATTTTCATTCTATCGTTTCACGTGACAACACTGAAGAAATGACACTTTGCTACAATGTAAAGTAGTGAGTGTACAGCTTGTATAACCATGTAAATTTGCTTTCCCCTCAAAATAACTCAACACACAGCCATTAATGTCTAAACCGCTGGCAACAAAAGTGAGTACACCCCTAAGTGAAAATGTCCAAATTGGGCCCAAAGTGTCAATATTTTGTGTGACCACCATTATTTTCCAGCACTGCCTTAACCCTCTTGAACATGTAGTTCCCCAGAGCTTCACAGGTTCAGTCCTCTTCCACTCCTCCACGATGACATCACGGAGCTGGTGGATGTTAGAGACCTTGCACTCCTCCACCTTCCGTTTGAGGATGCCCCACAGATGCTCAATAGGGTTTAGGTCTAGAGACATGCTTGGCCAATCCATCACCTTTACCCTTAGCTTCTTTAGCAAGGCAGTGGTTGTCTTGGAGGTGTGTTTGGGGTCGTTATCGTGTTAGAATACTGCCCTCCGGCCCAGTCTCCGAAGGGAGGGGACCATGCTCTGCTTGAGTGTGTCACAGTACATGTTGGCATTCATGGTTCCCTAAATGAACTGTAGCTCCCCAGTGCCAGCAGCACTCATGCAGCCCCAGACCATGACACTCCCACCACCGTGCTGCTTGACTGTAGGCAAGACACACTTGTCTTTGTACTCCTCACCTGGTTGCCACCACACACGCTTGACACCATCTGAACCAAATAAGTTTATCTTGGTCTCATCAGACCACAGGACATGGTTCCAGTAATCCATGTTTTTAGTCTGCTTGTCCTGAGCAAACTGTTTGCGGGCTTTCTTATGCATCATCTTTAGAAGAGGCTTCCTTCTGGGACGACAGCCATGCAGACCAATTTGATGTAGTGTGGGGCATATGGTCTGAGCGCTGATAGGCTGACCCCCTCACCCCTTCAACCTCTGCAGCAATCCTAGCAGCACTCATACGTCTATTTCCCAAAGACAACCTTTGGATATGACGCTTAGCACGTGCACTCAACTTCTTTGGTTGACCATGGCGAGTTCTAAATGGAACCTGTCCTGTTAAACTGCTGTATGGTGTTGGCCACCATGCTGCAGCTCAATTTCAGGGTCTTGGCAATCTTCTTATAGCCTAAGCCATCTTTATGTAGAGCAACAATTCTTTTTTTTTTTCAGATCCTCAGAGTTCTTTGTTAGAGGTGCCACGTTGAACTTCCAGTGACCAGTATGAGAGAGTGAGAGCGATAACATCAAATTTAACACACCTGCTCCCCATTCACATCTGAGACCTTGTAACACTAACGAGTCACATGACATTGGGGAGGGAAAATGGCTACTTGGGCCCAATTTGGACATTTTCACTTAGGGGTGTACTCACTTTTGTTGCCAGCGGTTTAGATAATAATGGCTGTGTGTCGAGTTATTATGAGGGAATAGCAAATTTACATTGTTATACAAGCTGTACACTCACTACTTTACATTGTAGCAAAGTGTCATTTCTTCAGTGTTGTCGCATGAAAACATGTAGTAAAATATTTACAAAAATGTGAGGGGTGTACTCACTTTTGTGAGATACTGTGTGTGTGTGTGTGTGTGTGTGTGTGTGTGTGTGTGTGTACACACACACACACACACAGCGAGGGGGAAAAAGTATTTGATCCCCTGCTGATTTTGTACATTTGCACACTGACAAAGAAATGATCAGTCTATAATTTTAATGGTAGGTTTATTTTAACACTGAGAGACAGAGTAACAACAAAAAAAATCCAGAAAAACTAATTTCAAGAAAGTTCTAAATTGATTTGCATTTTAATGTATGAAATAAGTGTTTGAACCCTTCGCAGAACATGGCTTAGTACTTAGTGGCAAAACTCTTGTTGGCAATCACAGTTTCTTGTAGCTGGCCACCTGGTTTGCACACATCTCAGAAGGGATTTTCTCCCACTCCTCTTTGCAGATCCTCTCCAAGTCATAAAGGTTTCAAGGCTGACATTGGGTAACTCGAACCTTCAGGTCCCTCCACATATTTTCTATGGGATTAAGGTCTGGAGACTGGCTAGGCCACTCCAGGACCTTAATGTGCTTATTCTTGAGCCACTCCTTTGTTGCCTTGGCCATGTGCTTTGGGTCATTGTCATGCTGGAATACCCATCCACGACCTATTTTCAATGCCCTGGCTGAGGGAGAAGGTTCTCACCCAAGATTTGACAATACATGGCCCTGTCCATCATCCTTTTTGATGCAGTGAAGTTGTCTTGTCCCCTTAGAAGAAAAAACCCCCCAAAGCATAATGTTTGTACCTCCATGTTTGATGGTAGGGATGGTGTTCTTGGGGACATAGGCATCATTCCTCCTCCTCCTCCTCCAAATACGGCGAGTTGGGTTGATGCCAAATAGCTTGATTTTGGTCTCATCTGACCACCACACTTTCACCCAGTTCTCCTCTGAATCATTCAGATGTTCATTAGCAAACTGTACATGTGTTTTCTTAAACAGTGGGACCTTGCGGGCACTGCAGGAGTTCAGTCCTTCACAGCGTAGTGTGTTACCAATTGTTTTCTTGGTGACTATGGTCCCAGCTGCCTTGAGATCATTGACAAGTTTCCCAGTGTAGTTCTGGGCTGATTCCTCACCATTCTCATGATCATTGAAACTCCACGAGGTGAGATCTTGCATGGAGCCCCAGACCGAGGGAGATTGACAGTTATTGTGTGTTTCTTCCATTTGCGAAAAATCACACTCGCCCTTCTCACCAAGCTGCTTGGCGATGGTCTTGTAGCCCATTCCAGCCTTGTGTAGGTCTACAATCTTGTCCCTGACATTCTTGGACAGCATTTTGGTCTTGGCCATGGTGGAGAGATTGGAATCCTGATTATTGCTTCTGTGGACAGGTGTCTTTTATACACTCCCTTTAAGGGAGTGCGCCTAATCACAGCTCCTTACCTGTATAGGAGACACCTGGGAGCTAGAAATCTTGCTGATAGGGGATCAAATACTTATTTCACTCATTAAAATGCAAATCAATTTATACCTTTTTTGAAATGCGTTTTTTCTGGATATTTTTGTTGTTATTCTGTCTCTCACTGTTCCTGACATCTTTTGACAGCTCTTTGGTCTTGGCCATGGTGGAGAGATTGGAATCTCATTGATTGCTTCTGTGAACAGGTGTCTTTTATATGGGTAACAAGCTGAGATTAGGAGCACTCCCTTCAAGAGAGTGCTCCTAATCTCAGCTAGTTACCTGTATAGAAGACACCTGGGAGCCAGAAATCTTGCTGATTGATAGGGGATCAAATATTTATTTCACTTATTAAAATGCAAATCAATTTATAACTTTTTTTGAAATGCGTTTTTCTTGATATTTTTGTTATGTCTCTCGCTGTTAAAATAAATCTACCATTAAAATTATAGACTGATCATGTTTTTGTCAGTGGGCAAATATAGAAAATCAGCAGGGGATCAAATACTTTTTTCCCTCACTGTATATACACATAAAAAGGAAGATATGCATATATCAATTATGGACTAGAAATCCTCATAAATCATTCAATGAGCGTGTCAAATACATGATAAAATAAGGTTAAAATACCCGCATATATAAATCGAATTATAACTAAAATCCATCAATTTTGTATTAAATGGCGATAAATTCAATTAAATGTGATTCATAAATTTACCAAAAGGGAAATCATTATATAGCTGGTATAATTACTTCTAAATAAATTACTTTTAATGAATTCTATATCTGGTAAAATGTACTCATAATAAATTAATAGCTAATCATTTTTTACCCTTTATGAATTGCACAGAAAGATATTAACAGTAAAACCTATATTAGTTCAATTTGGTGGAAATTGTACTCAAGGAGTTCCCAAATAAAAAATATATTATATAATGGATGAAAATGAAATCGGAGTAAAAAATTAATTAATTAATCAAAGTATAGTATGTATCTCCAATTCCTCACCATGCTGATACCATAGACTGCTGTCTGTTGGGCTGGACCTTGTAAGTATGTATCTCCAATTCCTCACCATGCTGATACCATAGACTGCTGTCTGTTGGGCTGGACCTTGTAGTGTGGAGTGGTCCAAATGTGTTTAATAGCATCCTTGACACATGGAAGGGAAAAACACAATAAGAAAGGACTAACGGGGAGACAGTGAAACAAGTGATGACAGTAATCATAGGTAGGGCAAGCATCTATGGTTTGTACAGAAGTCAAAACACAAGTGCCATACGAGCAAATACAGCATTATGGTGATCTACTACTCCAAAGAGTTCTGGTTGCCTCAGAAGTCAATCAAATCAATTGACCTTTAAAAGAATAAGTCACCCAGTGGAATAACATAGGGTCCAGAACCATGTTATGTATCAGTTAAGCAGGCAAGGCCATTTTATGTTATCACTAACTTCAAAAGAGTAATACATCCAGCCTGCCAGATGTTTCAGAATTTTTCTAGTTTATTTCCAATAGTGAAAACCCATCTTTCAGCTTCCATTATTTTATCTACTTCCCTCTTCCAATCAGAGAGGTCCCCTTTTTAAAGACTTTCGTGAACACCTGTGCTAATTGGCCAATAAAGTACCATTTTGTACCAGGTACGCTATCTGTGTTTCCTCATCCAATAGAAGCGTTATAGCTATATTTTAGGTATTAGGAGGGGGGCTGTACATCTCTTTGTTTGATTCTTACTGCATCTTTCGACTTGTAAGCATCATCCTTTTGTGTGACACATCTGAAATAAATTGTCTGCTTTTCAATACATCTGGAGTTTGACTGATCACAGGAGAAGAATAATCCTAACACCTTCTTCACAGATGTTAAATCATCTGCATGCTGCTTTTCAGCAATTGGTCATCTTATGGGTCATTATTTGTGTGCCTGCAGAGGAGAGGTTTCAGGGTTTTTAAACCAACCTGTTCATGGTTGCGAAAGCCAAAGGTGATTTTCGGCCTATCCTGGACCTGAAGTGCTTGAACATCTTCCTTCAAATTCTGAACTTGCCTACTTACACATTCCTATTTTTACATTTTGTGGTGGAGGACTATCATTTTCAGTTAGTGGCTCTGTTGTGCGGCCTATCCATTTCTCCTCAGGTCTTAACAAAAGACTTGGCCCCTATTCTGGCTCATCTTCACTCTCTGGGTGTGTAGACTTTTTGTGCCAACATATAATGGAATTGAGTGCAGATTCTGAAGAACTTTGGTTGGATCTTAAAACCTCAATTCTGCTCTGTGTTTGGCTTATAATCTGGAATACTTGGGACTGATCCTGAACACATATCAGACCTGGGCCTTTCTTTCATTGGAAAAGATCATATCTCTCTGCTCTTAAGCATGAATGCTTCAATTTAGACGTCTCCACTGCGCTTTTTGCATGAGGACACTGGAACTGATGGTAGCCTCATTCGAGGCATTGTCTTTTGCCCAGTTTCACTCCAGACCTCTGCAACTTGACATCCTGCCTGCATGACACAACTGGAATCTGGTGTTGGAATTGGAGTTTTCGAAATATTGACAGTTCAGGGTATCGGATTGATGGAGGAATCTCAACTTCCAATAAACATTCTGGAGCTCAGAGCTATCCAACCGTCCCTTCAACACTCAACGTCTTAGCTTCAGGGACTTCTGAAGCAGGTTCAGTCAGACAACGCCACATCTATGGCAGACATCAACCATCAAGGGGGCACAGGAAGTGGCGCAGTCGAGAAGGAAGCAAACCTAATTCTGACCTGTGCGAAGCATTACATTCTGTTTCTTGACAGCAAATGCCACTAAAGCTTCTTCCATGACTGTTTTGCAGGATCAAGTTGGAGAGTGTTCTGGGGATTCTTGTGGCACTGAACAGGTCCAGGAGGCTTTTGGTACTCTGACATACTCCAGCTTCAAATTCCCCTTGGCCTCTTCAGGTCAGGTCATTGTTAAAGTGATTGTAAAGTCTTGTTTTTTTTTATTTTCCCTATAAAAAAACAAACATGTTATCCTTACCTGCTCTGTTGCAGTGAATGTGCACAGAGCAGCCCTGATCCTCCTCTTCTCGGGTCCCTCTTCAGAGATCCTGGCTTCTCCCTCCTGTTCAGTGCCCCCACAGCAAGCAGCTTGCTATGGAGGCACCCAAGCCGAGTCACAGCTCCCTGTGTCCATTCAGACACGGAGCCCCGCCCCTGCCTCCTCTTTTCCCTGATTGGTTAGCTGACTTTAATTGACAGCAGCGGCAGCCAATGGTGCTGCTGCTGTGTCTCAGCCAATCAGGAGGAAGAATCTTGGACAGCTGAGACACTCGTGGACATCGCTGGACAGAGAGGGGGCTCAGGTAAGTATTAGGGGGGCTGAGTGGGCTGCTGCACACCAGAAGGCTTTTTTACCTTAATGCATAGAATTCATTAAGCTTAAAAACCTTTTGCCTTTACAACCACTCTAAAGCCTAATCCCTAGAGGATAAAGTTCTTCTGTTTCCTGTTAAGGCCCACTTCACTAAGTTTTTGGGGTTTTTCAGTTTTGAGCACCTGTTTTGCTGATTTGTAAGGCTGTCACCCAGTATTTTGTTCAAATGTTTGCCAACTTTGACAGGAGTATGTTCATACCTCTGCCGATACCCACTTCAGACAGAACATGCTACAGTATACCGTTGTTTTGTTTCTTTAGCCTGTTGATGTTTGTTTTTTATGTTTCTCATCCCACTTTTTATTTATTGCTTTTGGACATCCCGGTCGTTTAGGACTAAGCCTGTGTCCTGTACTGTACAATCAAGAAAAAAGGATTTTTGACACCCTTAAAATCAATTTCTTGGAGTAAAGTACAGGATACAAGACCCTCCCCACTCTTTGCTAATCCTTTATGCTTGCTAAAACTGAGGATAACTGTTGGTGGGAGGGGTTATATGGAGGTCCTAACAGTCCTGTTTGCCAGTGTCCCATCACCTGAAAGTAGCAACATATAACCCAGTAGTCTAAGAATAAGCCTGGGTCTTGTACTATACTCCAAGAAATTGATTTTACAGTCAAAACAATTTTTAAAAAGTTATAGTGTCTACAAAATAGGGGATAGATTTATAGCATTTTTATTATTATTTTTTTACTAGTAATGGCGGCGATCAGCGATTTTTATCGGGACTGCGATATTGCGGCAGGCAAATCGGACACTTTTGACACATTTTTGGGACCAGTGACATTTATACAGCGATCAGTGCTATAAAAATGCACTGATTTACTGTGTAAATGTCACTGGCAGGGAAGAGGTTAACACTATGAGGTGATCAAGGGATTAACTGTGTTCCCTAGGTGGGTTCTAACTGTAAGGGGGATGGGATCGACTAGGGCAGGAGAGAGATCGGTGTTCATACTTAGATCTCTCTCCTCTCCCCTGAGATAAGTGGGATTTGTGTGTTTACACACACACAGGTCCCGGTTCTTGCTCTGTCACGAGCAATCACGGGTGCCCGGCGGTCAACGTGCCCGCTGGGCACTCACATCGGCTCCGGGGACACACTTCATGCGTGTGTGCCGCCGGAGGCTTCTTAAAGAGCCGACATACAGATATGTCGGCTCGTGCAGGGGAGCCAACCTGCTGCAATATAGCTGCGGCAGTTGGTCCGGAAACGGTTAAAAAACCAAAAAACAAAATGGCTACTACTGTTCAGAGAATCACATTTTAAAATAATATTTTTAACCATTAGAAATGAATTATTTTTAACCCCAATAGTCCTGACAAAGCCATAAGAAGTCCTATTTGCAGTTTGCGAGAAGCCATGTGGGGGACACAGCAAACATGGAAAAAAGTGCTCTGGTCAGATGAGACCAACATTTATATTTTTGGCCTAAAAGCAAGACGCTGTGTATGGCGGAAAACTAACACTGCACATCACCCTGAACACACCATCCCCACCATGAAACATGGTGTGGCAGCATCATGTTGTGGGGATGCTTTTCTTCAGCAGGGACAGGGAAGCTGGTCAGAGTTGACGGGAAGATGAATGGAGCCAAATACAGGGCAATCTTAGAAGAAACCCTGTTAGAGTCTGCAAAAGGCTTGAGACTGGGGCGGAGGTTCACCTTTCAGCAGGACAACAACCCTAAACATACAGCCGGAGCTACAATGGAATGGTTTAGATCAAAGCATATTCATGTGTTAGATTGGGCCAGTCAAAGTCCAGACCTAAATACAATTGGGAATCTGTGGCAAGAAAGTTGCTGTTCACAGATGCTCTCCATCCAATCTGACAGAGCTTGAGCTATTTTGCAAAGAAGAATGGGCTAAAATCTCACTCTCTAGATGTGCAAAGCTGGTACAGACATACCCAAAAAGGCTTTCAGCTGTAATTGCAGCGAAAGGTGGTTATGCAAAGTATTGACTCAGGGGGGCAGAATACAAATACACGCCACACTTTTCACATATTTATTTTGTAAAAAAAAAAATTAAAAAACATTTTTCATTTTCCTTTCACTTCACAATTATGTGCCACTTTGTGTTGGTCTATCAAATAAAATCCCAATAAAATAAATTTACATTTTTGGTTGTAACATGACAAAATGTGGAAAGGGGGTGAATACTTTTTCAAAGCACTGTAGCTCTCTTTGTTTATGATGGGGCTGTAAAGCTGTGTTTGCCACTATTAATCATGTCTGTACTGTGCTGGAAGATCTCATTATCAGTTGTAAATTAGATTTAAACACTGTCCTAACAAGATTTTTAGAAGATGGATTTTTCGTTTCATGTTAATAAGGGCAAATGCATGCATCCTTAGCCATTCTATAGGGACATACTAATGCTGAACTTGTTCAGAAATGCATGCAGTCTGCCACAACACCTTCCCCTAAGAAACCTCTAAAAGGTCATTTTTTTTCTTTTTTTTTTTTAAACTGTTTCACTGACAAACCGATCAGATCCGTCTGTCAGTTTTTCAGGCGGACCAGATCGGACCATCCGTATCTCTTTATGGAGCGGCGGATGTCCGCACATGTGTCTGCTGACACTTGCCGGCATCTGATCCGGGCCACTTAAAACAGACAGATGGGGATCCGTTCCCCATCTGTCTGGTGGATCGGATGACAGTCTGATGGAAATGGACAGGCAGTCCATTTCAATCTGACCATCTCATAGAGAAGATCAAGCTGTGTCCGCGTCCGCTCTGCATAGCGGAGCAGACTGTCATCTGCCTGCTCAGTGGGGATTGAGCAGGCGAATCCGCTTGATGGAGTCTGCCCTGTCAGCAATGGGCCATGAGTATGTTGTGTGAATGGGAAAACATAACAAACATAGGTAGGGTCTTCTCAAATTTGACTGCAAAAGTGGAAATTCACTGTATGTAAAGTAAAGCTGTCATTTGAGAATTAGGAAGGCTGCCATTGCTAACTTCTTTTGAGAATGCTAGTTACCTGGCTGCCAGGCTAACACCTAGGCTTTAATGCTTTCTGGGTCACTGACCTGGCACAAAAGTATTCTTACATTTTTCTAACACTCATATACAGAATCTTTCTTTCTGTAAATCTAAAGTATTGCAATAGAACTTATTTTAAAAATATGAGTTACAGTGCATATGGAAAGTATGTTCAATCGGGTTGAAGTCTGGGCTCTGGGTGGGCCACTCAAGGATATTCACAGAGTTGTTCCGTAGCCACTCCTTTGTTACTTTGGCTGTGTGTTTAGGGTCGTTGTCCTGTTCGAAGATGAACCTTCGCCCGCAACCCGACTAAACAGCTCTGAAGAGATCTAAAAATAGCCGTGCACCAACGCTCCCTATCCAACCTGATGGAGCTTGAGAGGTCCTGCAAAGAACAATGGGAGAATCTGCCCAAAAATAGGTGTGCCAACCTTCTAGCATCATAATCAAAAAGACTTGAGGCTGTAATTGGTGCCTTGAGGCTGCTACTTTACTTCAACAAAGTATTGAGCAAAGGCTGTGAATACTTATGTACTGTACATGTGATTATTTATTTATATATATATATATATATATATATATATATATATATATATATATATATATATGTATATATGTTGTCATGGAGTATTGTTTGTAGAACTTTGAGGAAAATATAAATGTAATCCATTTTGGAATAAGGCTGTAACATAACAAAATGTGGAAAAAGTGAAGCGCTGTGAATACTTTCCGTATGCAATGTAAGTTGCCAATACTAGTGTGATACATTTTTTTGCCTTTATTCTCTTTTATTAAAGGGTTTGTAAACCCTTGTTTTAAAAAAATAAATAAAATAACAAACATGTCATACTTACCTCCACTGTACAGTTCGTTTTGCACAGAGTGGCCCCGACCGTCCTCTTCTGGGGTCCCCTGACGGCGCTGGTAGCTCCTCCCCGCAACAGGTGTCCACGTTGGAGAAATGCTCTCCTTGGTGGACACCCGTGCGGGCGCACTCCCGAGTCCTGCTTCTGTGTGTATTTACACAGAAAGCGGGACTCTGCACCGCCCCCAGCGCTTGCGTCATTGGATTTAATTGACAGCAGCGGGAGCCAATGGCTGTGCTGCTATCAATCTATCCAATCAAGAGCCGAGACACATGGCAGAGAGGAAGAGCGCGTCTCCACCGAGGGGAACGAACAGGCTCAGGTGAGTACAACGGGGGGGCTGGACAGTGTCAGAAGTTTTTTCACCTTAATGCATAGGATGCATTAAGGTGAAAAAACAAGGTTTT
The DNA here is from genome assembly GCA_037952925.1 of Lithobates clamitans. Taxonomy (NCBI): domain Eukaryota; kingdom Metazoa; phylum Chordata; class Amphibia; order Anura; family Ranidae; genus Lithobates; species Lithobates clamitans. The sequence continues at coordinate 206,891 of JBBGZY010001889.1, read as the reverse complement.
ACAAAACCTTTAAATCACAAGATATATGCATTGTTTTGCCAATTGTAATTATTCCTTAGTTTAAAAAACAAAACAAAAAAACAAGCATATAAACAAAACAAAAACAAAGCGAGCTAGTCAGTTTTTGGCATTTTGCACAGTAATGTAGGGACTAGCCATAGAGTGCTTGTTGGCCAGCTTCAGCATTTATTGCAATAAGTGCAAACAAATATAATCTATAGTGACTATAGCAGTGTGCAGGGGTTTGATTAAACATTTTGTGAATCTAAAGTTGTGCTGCCAGAAACGGCTAAGTAATTGGCGTTTTAAGATAGATGCCACAGTGAAAACCCCATCCTTCTCTAATGACAGCTTTACTTTAAATGCTTAATTTGTGATAAATCTACTGTTGCAGCCCTGGGGTACTAGAGCACTGTTTACTCAAACCACCTCAGCTATTTCAATATTACTTTGTCATGCAGATCCAAAAACATCTTACTGCATTATAATGCAAGTGAAAACATGCTTTATTGATTTATAATTTCAATTTTATGTGCAAAGGTTTGGTTACATTTTTTACATATCTCTTATGGCAAAGATGGTGATGTCTAAAATCTTGGCAGTATTTTCCTGAATACTATATTCATAATCTTTCTAAACTTTGATCACCAAAACCAATTAAAAGGCCATAAGGCATATTACCAATGTACTCTTATGACCACAATTAAATCTTTTTTCCCCTTTTGGTTTAAGGAAAAGCTCAGACACTGGAGATATGAATGACTTGGTCGATCTAATGACACAAACATTACACATGGAAAAGGACAGAGGTCAACTGTCACCGGGTCCTCGGGCTGAATTTAGAATCCACAGTAAATATAGAGACACATTAATGTTACATGGAAGAGCTGATGAAGGCCAAGCAGATGTCTTTTTCCAAGACATACCATCAGGTATGGAATCAATATTCCCTTCCTAATGAAAAATATTAGTTTATATAGTGGGGTCACTCAGGGCAAGTAGCAATTCAGTCTGCAGCATAAACTGTAATGACACCTATAAAGGCTAAGTTCACCTTTCCCAGAAAATAACCTATGCAGTCAAGGAGCTGCAGTAGATATTAAAAATCCGTGCAGCTTTGTAAAATCATCATTAAATTTAGTATTTTACCTGTAGGCCATTTAGGTCCCCTCAAAGGCTTGGCTAAAAAAAACTCATAGCTAGCAACCCCCACATCCTTCTTTGTTGCAAGGATGCAAAAATAATTGGTTTTTACTCCTGCAATATTGGGAGTAAATACAAAAAGATAGGTGAATATCACCCAGTAATTGAGGGGTCAACTACTCACTGAATCACCAGTTAGGTGTGGTATATGCCCGACAAAAGGGCCAAAATGGAAAAAGACAGCTGTGTAGTACAGACTGTGTAAAGCAGGCACTACAAAATAAAATTAAATATCCAAGCAGTGTAGTATGAAAAAATTATAAAAAATTACGTAGAATTACATCCTCTTGAAAAAGTGCAATACCTTCCAAGAATTAAACAACACAAAACATACAGACAATAATAAAATCAATTCTGGTGGTTTTCCAGGGTGATAGAGGGTACCAGTTGGTCACCTGACAGTTAGCAACTATTATAATAACCCAATTGTGTGTCCAGTGGAATCAGTGGTGTCATGCTTGCTGTAGTAACCAACAGAATGACACAGCACGGTCCTGAATAACCACTACGATTCACTAGAACAACAATGGGATCGCAAGGAACAAAGTTCAGACAAAGTTCAGACTTTAATTGAGTTCTCCTTCAACTGAGTGGTAAAGGTAGCGCTTCAAATATAGATATATGTATTGAACATATATTCATGCTCATAGTGATTGCTAGTACTAAATTAAGCCGTGTATAACAAACTAGTTATGTTGGGTGTTTGTGTTCATTCAGAACCATATTTTAGCCCAGTTTCATTCAACAGTAGCTCCTATATAGAAAAGCAGATAGACTCTCAATTAGAGCGCAGTTCAGACAAGTGTATCCTGGAGAAGCAGATAGCAGCAGTAGTTCTATGCAAAATAATGTAATGTAATGTATGATGCTGTAATTACAGCACAATTACTCAATCTTATCAATGCTTGCTGCTTCAATGTAGGGAGTCCATTCCAAGTGCTAATTTTCCAAGGTGAAATGTAAAGATGTTAGGGGAGATATCTCACGGCTCCAAAGCATTTATTGTTAGTAAGCTGGCGATAAGCAGTTTATGCCTTTTTTAAATGGTGAGAAGTATGAAAAGAGATAGATTGGAAGGAAGCAAAGTGAATATATATGTAGAGTTGCAGATGATCGTTCTACCTCCTATGAGGTGTTTCTACCTTCCTCACACGGCTCATATCTCCAGTATTTCTCTGTATTACCCGAGGTTGTTTATAGTTGTTAAGTGCCAAACTAGCATAGCGTGAATATAAGAAAGATGGAAGGAAGCGTGGCAGATGCTTGTAATACTGCTGTAAGGTGTAGTTTGCTTACTGCTCTACCTACTTTGCACAGTTCAGGTTTCCGGCACTTCTCACACAGTTGGCCAAGTTGCTTATAGTTAGAGAATGCCAGATCAAAGCAGCTGTCAGTCTCTCCAATGCCTCTGTCCCGATTGCTGAGATACCATCACATATTATGTGTAAAGCCGGCCAGCTATTTGCTGCTCTGTGAATGTGTGTAGATTGGCATGGAGACACGCTGGTTCCACATTCAGGTGTAACGACCTCACTCCATTGACACGCAGTGGTTGCTGGTGATAAAAAAATTTGGGGAGGGGGCGCAAACAAATCTCTCCAAGGTCCTTACCTGCAAACAGAGCCTCCAGCCTGGGCTGTCACTACGCCCCTGATTTTTTTTTGGCATGTTTGTCATATGCTGTCGCATGAAAAACACGGCAAAAAGCGCATGTTAGAGTGACACGCCCATTCACACCTGAAGTGGCATGTCCCTGGCAGTGGAGGCCTGTCCACTTCACTCCATTGTTGTTGTTTTTTCGAATTTGTCGCTCTTTTTTTTGTTCATAGCGCAAAAAAAAAAAAAAATGCAGAAGTGATCAAATACCACCAAAAGAAAGCTCTATTTGTAAAAAAGAACATAAATATTATATGGGTACATCGTCGCATGACTGCGCAATTGTCAGTTAAAATGACGTATTGCAAAAAATGGCCTGATCATGAAGAAGGGTAAATCTTCCAAAGCTGAAGTGGTTAAACTGGGACCTAGACAATGCCATACACAATAGTGGGTGAAGGAGAGGTGTCCAGGTCAGGGACGGTCTATCTATTGGGGTCCCTGTGTATTGTGACATGCTGTGCATACAGTGGTGGAGGGGTCTCTTAGCATGCAACCAGCATTCTCCCATGTATCAGTGTAGCACACACACAGGCAGTAGACATGTACAACCCCCCCTCCCTCCTAAGGACTTGTTCATGGTCCCCTCACAGCCAGGTATGAGTCTTCCAGCATGCCACACATTCCAAGCAGGGAGGTTAGGAAGAGGGGGAAGTGGAGAAAGTGAGAAGCTGCACACACATTGCTGGCTTCATTGTCTCACCTCTCTATAGACACACAGTGCACTTGTTCCCCCGATCCCTTACTCTCACAGTCTTATCTGCCCTCTATGTGAAGGGCAGAGGCTGGCCATTCCACACACTCACTGTGATGGTGACATCCTCTGTTGCTGGCTGCTTCAGGGGAATTCATTTAAACTAAACTAAGGGGACAAGGGAAGTGGAAACAAGTAACACCAGTGTATGGTCAAGTAATTAGATGACCAATGATTATGTAGATATATACATTGTAGCTGTAACTGGGAACTACATAAAAGAAAAAGAGGAAAGGCACCCGGATTACAGATCCGGGTAAGGAGTTACTTTAGCTACTGGATTGGATAGTATATCAATAATTTGGCTATCTGTATTTACCAAAAAATATAAATGTCTTTATTGACAATTGTTAGCTGGCCAGCTAACAATTATACATGAAGCAATTGGGCCCTGGTGGACCTAATTGCATTCAAACCATTCCGATTTTTTAACTAGGTTGTTGCACGATATACTCAACTGTTATTTGTTTAAATTATTCAATAAAGACATTTATATTTTTTGGTAAATACAGATAGCCAAATTATTGATACACTATCCAATCCAGTAGCTAAAGTAACTCCTTACCCGGATCTGTAATCCGGGTGCCTTTCCTCTTTTTTTTCTTTCAGGGTAATTCAGTCTCATGCTGTGAAAGGTCAGCGATCCCAAGGGAGGTGAATAAGGAAAAACTCCAGTCCGGTTCTGCGAGATAGCGGCAACGGACCCCTTGCTGTCCACAGCACACTAGCACGGTGAGCTGGGAAACCGGAAGTGGTGACGCAAAAAGCACCGCCCACCATCCTCCGGTCCCCGTCAATAGAAATAATGCACTAGAGGACGGAGACAAATCACTGTAGAGTGGGAGTTTTTGCAGGCGCATTGCTTGCGCCCCGAACATGATCTAAACACGCTCAAATCGGCTTCCCAGTTTGCAATCAGCTGAGAAGCTTCCCAAAGTGCGCCGTTTGCCTTGTCACTCTTAAAGTGAACACTTTTTTTTTGTGAACAGGCCATGCACCCCCTATGGACGGGCCGCCACTGTTGACGCATGCGTTTCGTTCGCCAATCAGTGGACTTCTTCAGAACAGGGAGGAAATATTTGGATGTTTCTTATATACTCATTGAGTGCGGGTATTTTGTAAACTCCCTCTAGTGTTAAATCATCATGACTTCAATAGGTCAAGTTAACCTAATGGTTTGAAAGAGCTTTATTTAAAGTGATTGCAAAGTCTTTTTAAAAAAAAAAAAAAAAAACATGTCATACTTACCTCCTCTGTGCAGTTGGTTTTGCACAAAGCAGCCCTGATCCTTCTCTTCTCGGGTTTCGCGTTGCTGCTCCTGGCCCCTCCCTCCTATTGAATGCCCCCACAGTCAGCAGCTTACTAAGGGGGCAATGGAGTGGAGTCACATCTCTGTGTGTCCATTCAGACACACGGAGCCCCTCCCCCTCATTGGCTGACTGAACTTTGACAGCCACAGGAGCCAATGGCGCCGCTGGTGTGTCTCAGCCAATCAGGAGGAGTGTCCCGGACGGCTTAGACATTTGTGGACATCGCTGGAGAGAGATGGGGCTCAGGTAAGTAATTAGGGTGCTGGGGAGGCTTCATTTTTTTTTTATCTTAATGAATAGAATGCATTAAGATAAAAAAACTTCTGCCTTTACATCTCCCTTAGGCCCCATTCACACCTGAGCGTTTTGTAGCTTGAAGCCTCAAGCTACAAAACGCTGGAGGGGAAAAAAAATCATTTATTCCTTATGGAGATGGTTCACATCTCCACTCCAAAATGCCTGAAGCCAGAAGCCCCAAAACGCCTGGAGCTCAAACAAGTTCTGGAACTTTTTTTTTAGGCAGATTTGGGCGTTTTTCTGCTTTTTGCATTGGTGACTTTTTGACCTGTACAGAATTGCGGCAAAACGTGGTAAAAACCGTGGCAAAAACGCGGTAAAATTGCGCGACTTTCTGCCTGAAAATGCGACACTCAGGTGTGAATGGGGCCTTAAGGGTTCTTTATAGCTGTTGGCTCCCTCGAGTGGCCATCTTTACCAATTGCACTTCAAATATAGCTAGTTTAAAGATACCAGATTAGAAGCGTTGTAATCTTTTCTAATATTCTCATAGAGTTTGCTACTATAGTTGCAACAAATGAACCACTGTGGAGAGATCAAGTTGACATTTCAGAAAAGACACCAGTTAAAGGATCACTAAAGCTATTTTTTTTTTTTTTTTTTAAATCACAAACATGTTATACTTACCTCCACTGTGCAGCTCGTTTTGCACAGAGTGGCCCCGAACCTGGGGTCCCTCGGCAGATGTCTCTGCTCCCCCCCGCAAGGACTCAACACTTTCATGCGAGCTCCCTCGCATGGTGTTGAGTGCTTGCGTGCGCGCTCCCGTGATACAGCCGGCGGCCATAGCCGCTCACTGTATCACTCGGCCCCGCCCCATGGCGTGCTGTGTCATTGGATGTGATTGACAGCAGCGCGAGCCAATGGCTGCGCTGCTTTCAATCCATCCACTCTAGCCAATCAACGGCCAGGCTGAGCGGCGAAGAGGATGTCTGGAGCGAGCGCGGGACTTTTGAGGGGTCAGGTAAGTAAAACGGGGGGGGTGGTATTGTTGGATGTTTTTTCACCTTAATGCATAGAATGCATTAAGGTGAAAAAACTTTTAACTTTACAAGCCCTTTAATATTTCAAGAGTAAGCTGAGATACAATGCACAGACATATTAGATGATAGTAAGATTTTTTTTTTTTTTTTAAATAAAATATCTTGCTCCAAGTTACAGATATTTCCACAGTTATTTTAGAATTATTTATAAATAAATTTTTTTCTTAGAATGTAGAATCTTATAATCCTCTATAGGCCTATGTTCAGGCCCTTTGGTATTAAGGTATTTAAATTATATATCTAGTATTTTTCTTTACATAGAAGAACTTTATCAAAGTCTCCTCTTCTAAAGGAAGAATGTTTTTTTTCCTTTCGCGATGAGCGACAAGCATTGCTGACAGGTGTTTGGTATGAATCATGAGGGGGAACTCCACGCCAAATTTTAAATAAAAAAACGGCATGGGTTCCCCTCCAGGGGCATACCAGGCCCTTAGGTCTGGTATGGATTTTAAGGGGAACCCCCTACGCCAAAAAAACAGTGCCATCATGCCCCGAGGGCTGTGATGTCATAAGGGGGCGGGGTCACTGGGTGACATCACCCGGTGACCACGCCCTATGCCTATATAAGTCGTCAAGCACCTCGCACACAGCATTACAGCGGGAGACAGCGTTGTGTCAACATCGGAAGAAGAGAAGAGGGAACAAGACAACGGAGACTGGGCGGACGCTAGCAAAAGAGCAGAAGATAGTGGAGGAGCCCGGCAGAAGAGTGGGAGAAGAACCGGACACCGGGAGAAGAGGCCGGAGAGCGGGAGAAAAACTGGACACCGGGAGAAGTCGGAAGAAGACCCCCGAAGTCGGAAGAAGACCTCCGGAGTTGCCTAATAAATTACTTTAAAAACCTGTCTAGTGTGTGTTTTTTTTTTTTGACACTTTTTTCCCCCTGGTGAATGGGTAGGGGTACGATGTACCTCATACTCATTCACATAGGGTGGGGACCGGGATCTGGGGGCCCCCTTATTACAGGGGGCTCCCGGATTCCGATAAGCCCTCCGTCCGCAGACCCCGACAACCAACGGCCAGGGTTGTCGGGAAGAGGCCCTTCACATCAGCATAGGGACAAGGTGCTTTGGGGTGGGGGGGGCCCTCAGGGCGCCCCCCCCTCTGCTCCAAAGTGCTTACCCCCATGTTGAGGGCATGCGGCCTGGTACGGTTCGAGAGGGGGGGGGGCGCTCGTTCGTCCCCTCCCCCTTTCCTGACCGGCTGGCCGGCGCGAGATGTACAGTACCCTGTCGCCAAGAAACATTCTCGCGGGAAGGTACTGTAGTTTGTACAAAAGTCCGATAGCTTTGTGTTCACATGATCAGACTTTGCTCCATTGGACTTTTGATGCCGGAAAGTTTGTCCATTCGCACAGCCAACAAAAGTCCGATGAAAACCAAAAAAGTTTGTCCAATGGAGCGTACACACGGTCGGATGTTGCCCCAAAACAGCTAATTTGCATGTTTGTTGTCAAAAAATCCGATCGTGTTGTCACTTTGTCTTCCCAATGTATAGTTTGATCAGCATGAACTGCTTATCGCCAGCCTACTAACAATGATTGCTTTGAAGCTGTGAGATATCTCCCCTAACATCTTTACACTTCGCCTTGGAAAATTAGCACTTGGAATGGACTTCCTACCTTGAAGCAGCAAGCATTGATAAGATTGAGTAATTGTGCTGTAATTACAGCATCATACATTACATTATTTTGCATAGAACTACTGCTGCTATCTACTTCTCCAGGATACACTTGTCTGAACTGCGCTCTAATTGAGAGTCTATTTGCTATCTGCTTTTCTATATAGGAGCTACTGTTGAATGAAACTGGGCTGATATATGGTTCTGTATGAACACAAACACCCAACATAACTAGTTTGTTATACGCGGCTTAATTTAGTACTAGCAATCACCATCAGTATGAATATATGTTCAATACATATACCTATATTTGGAGCTCTACCTTTACCACTCAGTTGAAGGAGAACTCGAAAGCTTTTCGCATCTCTGAACTTTGTTCCTTTGTTCCTTGGACACACAATTGGGTTATCACAATAGTTGTTAACTGTCAGGTGACCAACTATTAAACTCTATCACCCTGGAAAACCACCAGAATTGATTTTATTACTGTCTGTATGTTTTGTGTTTTATTCTTGGAAGGTATTGCACTTTTTCAAGTGGATGTAATTCTACGCAATTTTTAATACATTTTTTTAAATGAAACTTTTTTTATACTGCACCATTTGGATATTTTGTAGGGCCTGCTTTACACAGTCTGTACTACACAGCTGTTTTTTTTCCAATGTTGGGAGTGAGCATTGAACAGTTTTCACATCCTAGCAAGTCAGAACGTGGGGTCTGCTAGCTAGGAGTTTTTTAGCCAGGCTTCTGGGGGGATCTAGTCCTACAGGTAAAACAATAAAAATGATGATCATTTTACAATGCTGCACAGATTTTTTTTAAATCTATTGGGGCCCCAAGGGCTGTTTTCTGGAGAAGGGGGAGACAGGTATTTGCACCCACTTCCGGCATAGACTCCCACGGGAGTCTATGCCTCTTCCCGTCCCCACCACGCTGTCTGCTGGGACACACACGGGTCCCAGAGACAGTGGGGACCAGTTAGGAAGCGCAGCGCGAATCGCGCATGCGCAGTAGGGAATCGGGAAGTGAAGCCGCAGCACTTCACTTCCTGATTCCCTTACAAAGAATGGCAGCGGCAGCACCCGAGGACCGAGGGACGATTCGGTCTCGGGTGCCGACATCGCTGGACTCTGGGACAGGTGAGTGTCCTTATTTTAAAAGTCAGCAGTTGCAGTATTTGTGGCTGCTGACTTTTAAATTTATTTTTTTTCGCGGGACTCCCGCTTTAAAAACTGCATATTACTACTACCTAAAACCACGTGTTACCTTTGTGTTTTTGAAAAATAACAGAGGTTTTAACTTCTTGTCTATGAGTGATTAACCTTAAATCTTTCTGTAACATAGTCTGTGTCATATAGGGAAAAAGAGAGGGTAGCTTTTTTCTGTTGTGTACCATAACTTAACCCCTTAGCTCCGAGCATACGCAAATATGCTGCCCCACTGGAATGGGCTTTATTCCATGGGCCCACATATTTTGCATACCTGCCTTTGTGCTGAGAGCACAACGCATGGCGCGCACCCAGCACAGAGACCAGGGTCTCACCAAGAGCCCCATTCTAATGATTGGGACCCGGAGCTCCTGATTCCGGGTCACCTGATCGCTGTGATAGCCTCTGATTTGAAAAAGTGTGGTATTGCTGTGATCGTCAGGAGAATTTATTTTGGGGTTTTTCTTTGGTGGAAGGTTATGTTAGTAGCAAGAAATTTACAGCTACATTTAAAAAAATAACTATATATTTTTAGCCCAGTTTTCTTGTGATAAAAAAAAAATCAGGAGATATCCATTACCATTTACCACCAAATGAAAGCTCACTTTGTCCTTTAAAAAAAAATGCGGTATAATCCACCTGGACACACAAAGCAGTTGTGATGATATGTACGGCTTTACTAACACATGTCAAAGTTGAAAAATAAATTGTGCTAGGGCATTAGGATTTGTTTTACCCTTAGGCATGGACAAGTTAATTTAATCACTATTGTAACTTATTTAAAAAAAAAAGAAAAAAGAAAAAAACCTTTTTATCAACAGGTTTGCCCACACCAGGTGGCTTCCTCGAGGAGAAAATAATATAATTAATAGTTTTTAATTTGCTTTAGCATGTCCCAAAATGTTTCTTCAAAAAAAAATCTGTGACTAACTATGACCGTTGCAATCGCAGTAAACTTTTCCTTCAGTCTGACTGCCTAAAACCTAAAGTGCTACATATGGTTCAAACCTCTGACTCCGCTATCTGGGATGAGTCACTTCTTTGAACCAGTTCCACGTGTTCATCTAAATTGCATCTATGTTATAATGTTTCCACCTCCATGTTTGATGGTGGGGATGGTGTTCTTGGGGTTATAGGCAGCATTCCTCCTCCTCCAAACACTCCAAAGAGCTTGATTTTGGTCTCATATGACCACAACACTTTCACCCAGTTCTCCTCTGAATCATTCAGATGTTCATTAGCAAACTTGAGACGGGCCTGTACATGTGCTTTTTTGAGCAGGGGGACCTTGCAGGCGATGCAGGATTTAGTCCTTCATGGTGTAGTGTGTTACCAGTTTTTTCTTGGGGACTATGGTCCCAGCTTCTTTGAGATCACTGACCAGATTTCCCTGTGTAGTTCTGGGCTGATTCCTCACCATTCTCATGGTCACTGAAACTTGATGAGGTGAGATATTGCATGGAGCCCCAGACAGATTGACATTTATTGTGTGTTTCTTCCATTTTTGAATAATCACACCAACTGTTGTCACCCTCTCACCAAGCTGCTCGGCAATGGTCTTGTCACCCATTCCAGCCTTGTGTAGGTCTACAATCTTGTCCCTGACATTCTTGGACAGCATTTTGGTCTTGGCCATGGTGGAGAGATTGGAATCCTGATTAATTGCTTCTGTGGACAGGTGTCTTTTATACACTCCCTTTAAGGGAGTGCGCCTAATCACAGCTCCATACCTGTATAGGAGACACCTGGGAGCTAGAAATCTTGCTGATTGATAGGGGATCAAATACTTATTTCACTCATTAAAATGCAAATCAATTTATAACTTTTTTGAAATGCGTTTTTCTGGATATTTTTGTTGTTATTCTGTCTCTCACTGTTAAAATAAACCTACCATTAAAATTATAGACTGATCATTTCTTTGTCAGTGGGCAAATGTACAAAATCAGCAGGGGATCAAATACTTTTTCCCTCTCGCTGTATATTTCATATCTACCTGATACAGGTGGCAAACATTTGTGCTTGACATTCACCACATCATTTGTGATTATGAGCCAGTAATGGCCACCCCTTATGAGGCAAGTGTACCTTGAACTGCCTGCACTACACCACACTTACCCAGGCCGCTCACTTTACTCCATTGCAGAGTCATGGTGCTAGTGCTAAAGGGAATTTTGTCCCATTGGATGCATGCTGGGGAGGACCGGAGCTCTGCAAAAGAGGTGAGTAAACGGGCCGTATTAATGCAATTTTGCTTAGGGGGAACTAATAATAGTTTGGTTAAAGGTACACTGGTCCTTTAAATTGCTGTGTAGAAATTTGATAGACAGATGCTGTGCACTCCAACTAGTCTAAGAACATTTCATTTTTGTCTTGTGCAGATAGTTTAACTGTTCCACAAAAGTTCCGCAGAATGATTGAGGCTTTGAGAACTGATGTTTTGAAGGGTCTTGGAGTGAAGGTCCTGGAACAAGTGTATGATGTCATGGATGAGGAAGATGACAGACGGAAAGAGGTATGTAGAACTTGCGTTGCTATAAATGGATGGACTATGAGGGCTTATAATGGATGCAAACTCTCTTTATTTTGATGAAAATAAAAGTGAGCTGGGTGGTGGGGGTCATTTTAATTAAAGTGGAGTTTCACCCAAAAGTGGAACTTCCACTTTAGGTACTCCTCACCTCCCCTTACATGCCACATTTGGCATGTATTTTTTTTGGGGGGGGGGGTGCCTAGTTTTGAGTGGGACTTCCTGTCCTGCTTCCAACTTCAGGCGGCCTAGGCGACTCTTCCTCTCCCCCTAGGGGGCCCCTCCCTCTCGGCAATCGTCTGGGACACATCACAGATCCCAGAAGATTGCCTGTGCAGTGCGCGCCTGGCCATGAAGCCGCAAGCTGTCACAGACTGGTGCCCACAGTTTCTATGGGGGTAGAAGGGAAAAAAACTGCGCTAAGAAAAAACATAAAAAACACTACTAAATATGGGTGGACCAGTCCAAAAAGCAGCAATTAAATGTGAGATATAGCACAAACAGAATAGGAAGGAGAATAATTGCACTAATTACAGTCCATATATCCAATTGCAGGGAATAATAATTCCAATGTTTGTATGTGGTTAAAAAAACTTCAAAGGAAAGCAACACACTCATGCAATCACAGATATATGTCCCACCACCTCATAGAAAACATGCTTACCAGATAGCAAGCAAATTAGGGCAGATGGCTTTAACCCAGCCCAGGTCTTTGCTTTTCACGATCAGGATTCAGCATACAAGTTGATGAAACCCTCAATTGGATACCATAGATCCGTGACTCCATGGAAGATAATTTGAAAATCAGCCCATAAAAGAAAAAATAACATAGACTATAGCGTGACACTGTATAGCACACAGAACCCCCCCAGTGATGTTTAATGCAGACAAGTGAATCGCCACCACACAGAGAACACGCTTACCAGACGGCCCACAGGGATAAGCATATGGCTCTAGCCCAGCCCAGGCCTTTGTTCAGCAGGAGACCCCAGGATGATATGAGCTGATAGATTCCTAGGTATTTAACTATATGATCCGAAACTCTGTGGATAGTGCATCAATATTCAGCCCAAAAAAAGATATAAAGTAGACCACAGCGTAATACTGTCTACAACACGATTCAATAGATCAACTAAAAATTTTACACTTACATTTAAACATCTTAAAATCTCATAGAAAAAAGGAAGCCGGCCGGCTTCAAATTCAAACTCCCGCCCTTCTCACGAGATGGCGTGGTGACGTCAGCACGTTACCTCCTCATATGCGTTTCGTCACATATTACATTCTCAATGGGGAACGGGCAGCGTGCTGACTCATCACCATAAATACCCTCACACCTCGGTCTGAGTCCCGGACATGAAGATCATATTGGATGATATGGGCAGCCCATCATATACAAAAGGGCTTGCTCGCGATGCACTAACAAATTGCACTCTGTATCATGAATGCAACCCAAGTTAAGTTAAGTTCTATGGGGGTGCCGCTGAGAGGAGGGGGAGAGGCTTCAGGCGGCCGCATCACTGGGCCATGGGACAGGGAGTGTCTTTTTATTAAAAGTCAGCAGCTATACTTTTTGTAGCTGCTGACATTTAATAAACTAAAAAAAGCCTGGAACTCCGCTTTAACCACCTCTCTACCACTGTATTGTAAATAAAACAGTAGGAAAGTGGATCATCAGCCGCACTGGAGAAATAAGGCTTGGTCAGCAATTTTGCCCATTCAATGTCGGTGATCACAGACAAATATGCAGCAAGTTTAGTCAGAATGTAGATAGATTTACATAGTTGCTTCAGCATGACAGCCACACTACTGTCAATGAACTAAAGGTCAGAAGTGGCAGCCTCCATATTGTTTCAGTATAAGTCTCTTTTTTTAAGCTGATGTTTATCTTGATAGGTTATTGTGTCATTACTCTGACTTGCTTAGCACATAGATCTTTTAAACACATACATAATAAAGAGTGTTATATCAGACAATTATACATTTGTCCTTTTTGGTAGTCATCCTGAACTCTATTGCGACTATAAGCTAATATTTCGATTTCCTTTTTGAAAGTACAACTAAAGGCAAAACTTTTTTTTTTTTAGTTTATTTTTGCTGTCTGTGCCCCTGTTAATAAGATTCATCCTCTCTAGCTGTCCTGTTTGCCATTATGATTGAAAGTGAAAGTAAATTACTCTATCCAAAATTAAAAATAAAAGTTTTGCCTATAGTTGTACTTTAACACATAATTGCAGACAGGCAATATCAATCAAAAAGATAATTCACTCTGATATTGCTTTCTTCTTCCCATTATTATTTGCTATTTAATTGTCTTCACCCAATTGTACTTTCCATTTCTTAACAACACTTCTTTACTTTCCTTTTTATTAACTTGGTTCAAGTGTTCTCTCCACCAGTATGCCTCTTCTCTGTAGAACATTATTATGGCTTTCTATCCCTTTTTTGGCTGTATTGATGGCATTAATAGGACATGCTTCTGAGAGTATTCAGCATTTATTGATTGGTGCATTTGACCTGCAGTTGACCCTTGTTTGACCTGCTTTAAAGTGGTTGTAAACTCATAAGAAAAAAAAAAACCTGCAAGACAAAGGCATAATGAGCTAGTATGCATCGCATACTAGCTCATTATGAAATACTTGCCTTAGAACAAAGCTGGTGCGGTGGTCCTTGCACACCGCTGTGACGGGCGACATGTCTCCGGAATGTTACTTCCGGGTTTGCGGGCTCCAGCGATGTGATTGGCCAGAGCCGCAACATCAGCTGAAGAAAAGGCACATCAGCTGAAGAAACGGCACGCCCGGTCTGTTTGTTCAGTGCGTATGTGCCGATGACGTTGGCACATGCTGATACAGTGGATATCTCCTAAACCGTGCAGGTTTAGGAGATATGCACGGTACCTACAGGTGAGCCTTATTATAGGCTTACCTGTAGGCAAAAGTGGTCTATAAGGGTTTACAACCAGTTTAAGAGGGATTTGTATTCCTATAGACTTGTATAGGAATGTAAAACCAATATGACACCAGCAAAAGCCTTGCCTTTTTCTGTTCAGAGCGGGGCGCTTTTAAGCCAAATAAGGGGTTAAAAACTCCTGTGTTTCAGCGCTTCCGAAGTGCTGCCGATTCATTCCAATGGGTGCTAAATGCAGAGCTCCCAAACCACGCCTAAGATGCTGCTTGAAGAACTTTTCATAACGTCCCGCAAGCGCACCGCCCCAGTGTGAAAAGTCACACTTGAATGAATGGGAGGCGGTTTTCAGGCGCTTAGCCGTGGCTACTTTCAGCGCTAAAGCGCCTGAAAACCGCCCTAGTGTGAAAGGGGTCTTATAGTCATAATAAGTTGGTACTGTTTTTCATGTTTACCAATCTAGTTTCCACTGTCTTCTCAAAACAACACTACTTTGCGGCTAATTCACTGTATGTTCCTAGCTCCCCTAAAGCAAACTAAAATGTATCTGGAACCAACCTTTTTTTCTTAATTGTCATTAAGAGACACAGGGTGAAGTAATTTTGGTACATTAGATTATGCTTCTGCCTACAAGAGATTAGACACTGGCATACAAACCTGTAAGACAACTCAGTACATCCACTCCCAGCATGCTCTAGTTTTTTTGCTAGCATCCTAGAATGGAATGCTTCTTTCCTGTGATAAAAGGAAACCATTTCTTTGAGATCTATCAACATAATTGTTTAGCAAATTTCTACTGTTGCTGCAGAGCCAGAAGGGGTTCATATTGCAGCTTTCCAGATTGTCTGATCCTCTGCACAGAAGTTGTGCCCAAACGCCACTGTGAGAAAGAAGCTCAGCTGGCCTATATTGTACTCTTCAGGTACTCCTAGACACTTTGTGCAATGTGTGGGTTGCCACAGAGTGATTTACAAGTCCAGAGCTGTGCTGCATCCATCTAATTGAACCCTGCCCCTGAAGACTCCTTAGGGTGTATGGCACTAGGAGTGCAAAGGCTGTCTGGATAGAGCTTATTGCTCTTGCTCCTGATTGGCACTCTTCTGCTTGTCTGCATTGTGGAGCCACAGGGTATCTTCTGGACCACAGCTACAGAAAGTTTACAGCATTGCCTTTTGAAAGGAACCTGGGGTGTGCTTAATACTGGTTTCAACTATATACCCCACAAGGGTTAAGGTTTGAGCTCTGGCCACAACACTTTAGGTCACAGGCCGGTGGTAGGAAAAGAACACTGTGCCATTTTTGAATGTGAAGCTTTCGTACAGGGTGTCGCTTACATTTATTTCCCAAATCTTCAGAAACACCCCTTTAAATCTTTCAGGGTTATACCTTTGTCTACACTCTCTCACAAGGTTACCTTCCTCACTGTAATCACCTCCTGAAATATGAGTTTCTGAGTAAGTGGTCTTTACCTAAAGAACCCTTTCTTATGCCTATAAAGAGACCAGGTTGTCTTGAGGCCCATGTCCTCTTTTATTCCCAGGATGGTCTCTTCCTTTCACCTTGACCTGGACATTTTTCTCCCAATATCTACATCCTATACCAAAACATCCCAAGGTGACTTCTCCACTATCTAGCTGTGGTAAATGCTGCTCGAGTCTTTCAGCTACTGCTTGCTTTAGACAAGTCTGGCTTTCTTTTGTCATATCTGAAGGTTCCCATAGGGGACATCCCGCTTCTCATTTCTCCAGTTAGATTTAGCAGCTTGTTAAATAAAGTCTATAGACTTTAGGACAAGGTTTCATCTTTCTCTGCCAAAGGCACTTCACTATGATCCGCTCCCACCATTGCTTTATCACAACATTGTAGAAGGATGGTAGTGGAAAGGGTTATATTGTGATATTTTACAGATCTGTTTGCCGCGTTTAATCTCATGAAGGCTACAGCATAGTTTGTTGTATAGAAGAGAGAAAGGAGGGCGCACCGAACCTTGTGCGTTACCAAAAATAGTTTTAATAAAAGTAATACCAGCATGGTTATACTCGCATAAAAATATGCTTAACAGGCATATCAAAGCATCAGCAATAGCGACCGGCATCTCTTAGATCTATAGTAGGAACCGAAGATGTCGGAGAACCAGAAGGTATTGCAGGGTGGCTAATGCGTTTCAAGGGAGAACCGTCTTCTTCAGAGTCAAAGCGAAGGAGGCCATTGACATTCTACTTAAAAGGGTTGACTGCACCACACATCCCTAGACCCAGCACCCAAGCGCAGGAGAATTGTTTTGTGCATAATCTGTTGTACCAGAATTACTTTATGATCTTTAAAGTGAATTCCACCCAAAAGTGGAACTTCCACTTATCTGATCCCCCCCGCCTCCTGTGCCACATTTAGCTCCTTTCATGGGGGAGGGGGGAATGGGGACCTGTTTTTGATAGGTCCCTGTCCCCACTTCTGGGAGATGCCGCTGCCGCGTCCCTCGAAAGTTAGGCCCCCCTCCTCCTCCTTCCGCCGCTAGGTCAATCAGAAAGCACAGTGTGCTTTGCACATGTGCTATAGGGAACTGGCCGTGAAGTCGAAATACTTCACGGCCGGTTTTGATTAGTGGAGATGGCAGGGGCAGCACCTGACAGTCGATCTGAAGATCAGCTGGGGTGGGGCAGAGCTAGCAGCTGGTATGTGAGCAGCGTTGAGCCGGAGCTCCGTTCAGGACAACGAATTCTTCAGCCATCCTGGGTGTCAGAGACACAGATTCTCCACAGTAAAGCCATCAGTATACTCCCTGGACCTGGCAGACCGCGGCAGTATGGTTAAATACGGGCGGGCGTCCATTGAATCCTCGGCAGAGCACCTCTCTCAGTATGCCTGGGGATCTCAAGATGGCGGCGGCCATGAGGCAGATGAACGGAGCCCCAGCAATACACAGCAGAGCAGAGCTGGTCGGTCTCCCTCTCACTCTGGGCAATGTAAGCCCACTGCCCCTAGAACTAAGGGATTGAGAAGAGGACTCTCCCTAGACAGGCTACCACAGAAAGAACTGAGGGACATGGCGCCAGCAGTGGGGGAGCCATCACTGAAACAGATTATGGAGGCTATATGTACCTGCCAGGCCACACTGACTGAACACATTGATGGAATAAGGGCTGAAATGTTGTTTTGAAAGAATGATGTGCAGACCATTAGGGAAAGGGCTACTGAAGCTGAACAGAGAATTAGTGACCTGGAAGATGTGCCCTCTGGAGCATAGAGTGCAGAATATCCACTGTGAAGTAAATGCTCACATGGATAAGCTCGGAGACATAGAGGACTGCCAAAGGAGGAACAATGTTCGCCTGGTAGGTTTCCCAGAGAAAGCAGAGGGCAAACAACCTGAAGACTTCCTTTAAATGTGGCTTAAGGACAATGTGGCGGAAGCTACCTTGTTCGCCATGGAGAGGGCTCATAAGGTCCCATCAAAACCTCCCCCTCCTGGCTCTCACCCGCGTCCGATGAGAGCCCGTATTCTGCACTTTAGAGATCGTTAAAACATCCTCCGTGCGGCCAGCACTATGGGAGATTGCACTATAATGGGAATCAAATTTCTATATACCCAGACTTCTCTGCAGCTATGCAGAAGCAAAGAGCCAGCTTTGTGCATGTCAAGAAGAGGCTCTGAGATCTGCAACTGGCTTATAGCATGTTGTACCCAGCAAAACTGAGAGTGGCGACAGGGGAAAAGTTTCTTTAATTCTCCCACTGAAGCTTCACGCTGGCTGGATGCTAGGGGCGCCCTAGTCCTGAAGCCAGACGCTGAGAGAAAGACATGCATCCTTTTGACCTAAGCTTCTGCAGCAAGCCCCACAAACCTACTTTTGTTTGTTAGCCCTGAGGCTGAAGAATGTGTTCTTATGTTCTGACACTACAGTTACAACGTGACTTGTCCTGCACAGTTCTACATGTTGATTGAACAAACTTCTTGCTACGTTTCTATCATGTAAACTTTTTACCTGTTGTTATTTCTTTTCTTTTTTTTTGCTCCCCGGATTGTTCTGCTAAACTGCGTATAGCCTGGAACATATCCTTTCGGGATCTTCTTATAAAGAAGAAAGGAAAGATTCTTTTTTTTTTCTTTCCCTTTCTGTTTTGCTGGTCCTGGCTATGGATACTGTTCCCCCAATACGTGCAGGGAGAATGGTATAGGGCGTTGGTAGGTGTGGACGTTTTTGATTACGACCTATGACCCCCTGAGGTCGTTTATTGTTACAGTTATGGGATATGGGCACACGGCATGTTGGGGCTGTGTACAGGGTGGCAATGGAAGTTATGCTCTGTTGGTTAGTGTGCTGTGTGCTGTTGTCTCTCTCTGTTTTAACCCCCACAGATTGGAAGGGCTGACCAAAGACTGGTTAGCCGATGCTCTCCCGGGAGGTGAGTTCTGGTATGGTTGCTCTCTCAATGGTGGGTAAGTATATTGGCATGGAATGTCCGTGGTATGAACTCAAAGATAAAGTGATCCCTTGTCTTTGACTTTATACGAAGGTATAAATTCCATATTATCCTGTTACAGGAGACGCAAAGTTATGGCATTAAAAAAAGCTAACGTTATGAGGGTCATACATGCTGAATATTCAACGTATTCTCGGGGAGTGGCCATCTTGGTTACTAAGAAAGCAGCAGCACAAATTATACAGGTCGAATCAGACCCCAATGGTAGATATGCCATATTAGTAAGTCAAATGTTTAACATGTGTTTAACTTTGGTATGTGTGTATGTTCCACCGCCATTCTCCTTCCAAGTATTAGAAGGCATTCTAAATGAAGCCATGAGGATAGCGCAGGGCCCACTTCTGTTGCTGGGCGATTTTAATGTGGTGTCGGATGGGGATCTTGACAGGCATGGATGTGCGTCTGGCTCGCGCCACACCCTTTCATCCTGGTTGGACAGTTACGCTCTCACTGATGTGTGGCGTCGCAATAATCCAGGAGTCAGGGCATATTCATGCCACTCGGAGACTCATAAGACACTGACTAGAATAGATATGCTGCTGTCCTCCATAGATGGTCTCCCAATTATATCCAGGGTCAGGTACCTTCCTAGAGCCCTGTTGGACCATTCTCCAATGGAAGTCACATTAAATTTAAATGTGCCCCCTGAGAGACGATAATGGCGTCTGAAAACACAGTGGCTACAGGAGGAATACGTGACACTGGGCTGCAAGACGGCTACTAGTCATTACTGGAGGGAGAATGGTGCTGAGACCACGATATAATCAATGGGAGGCTTTAAAGCCACCATGAGGGGAGTGTTCACTAAAGAGAGGAGAGACCTAGCAAATGCCTTAAACTCTGATGTCAAACAGGTGGAACATGATGCTGCTGCTGAACAGGAATATATACAAAACCCCTCACCTGATACTTATCATTATTTGCAGGACCTGACAAGGCAGTTTAAATTACTTCTGACTGATCAGACTATGAACAAACAATTGCAGCAAACCAGATCCATTTTTTAATTTGGTGACAAAAGTGGCCACTTACTAGCTTTTGTGGCGCGACCTATGTATGCCCCTACATCTGTATTGCACCTTAGACACCCAGGGGGAGACTTGGTGAGTGACTTGCAAGATATTCTGAACACGTTCGTAGACTTTTATGACAACCTCTACCAATCCCAGTCCAGATGTACTGATCATGAACTCTCCTCCTATTTGTAAGACCTGAATCTCCCATCTCTGGCCTTGGAGGATAGTGCTACCTTGGAACACTCTATTACACCAGAAGAAATAGCTGAGGCTATTTCCTCCTTTAGGCTGGGTAAGTCACCTGGACTGGACAGTTTTCCGAGGGATGGTATCAGCTACACAAGGAGTGCTTAGTCCCACGTCTTCAAAAAGTTTTTATGACTGCAGAAAAAGAAGGTATATTACCAGAATCCATGCGTGAAGCTCCGATTGTTGTGATCCCAAAACCTGGTAAGGACTCGAGAGAATGCGAATTTCCTTGATCAATATCGATGTCAAAATATTGGCCAAAATTTTGGCCGGTAGCTTGCAGTCGGTAATCCTTAAATTGATCAACTCGGATCAAACGGGTTTTATCCCGGGCCGATGTACCCAAATGAATCTTAGAAGGCTCTATGTAAATTTGCAAATCTCCCATACAAATACAGGTAAACGAGTGGTGGCATCACTCAACGCTAAAAAAGCATTTGACTCCGTTGAATGGAACTATCTGTTCTCCCTACTTATTAAATTAGGCTTTGGACCAAGATTTGTGAGCTGGGTTAAGCTACTTTACAATGATCCCCAAGCATGTGTTAGAGTGAATGGGCTCATATCAGATACATTTAAGATCAGTAGGGGGACGAGACAGGCATGTCCCCTGTCTCCACTCCTCTTTGCCCTGGCCATAGAACCCTTTGCGGCTAAACTTAGGAGTCAGGATGGCATCAGGCGGATGTTGGTTGGGGATCTGGAGGAACGTGTATCATTATATGCGGATGATATTCTACTACATTTAGAAGCTCCAGACCTATCATTGTCTAATGCATTCAACTTAATCCAGGAATTTGGAGACTTCTCTGGCTTTCGAATTAATTGGTCTAAATCAACGCTGTTTCCTCTAGATCCGCAGCCAAACTTAGTACTTCCCGCTCAATGCCCTTTAGCAGTAACAACCCAATTTAAATACTTAGGAATACATATCCAATTACCTGTGGAATCATTCACGGAAGTGAACCTATGGCCTGTAATCAGAGCCTTCAGAGAGTACAGAAATAGAAAGACCTTCCGCTCACACTGTTGGACAGAGCTAATTTGTTTAAAATGATTTTCCTCCCGAATTTTTATATATACTCTCTAATGCCCAATTATACATTCCTAAAAAGACGTTCAGGTACATCGACTCCTTGTTGATCTCCTTTTTGTGGGGCGACAAGGCGGCGTGTGTGTCACTAACCATCTTGCAGCTGCCGGTAGGGAGGGGATGTCTGGCAATACCCGATCTCTGCCTGTACTACTTAGCCTCACAGCTGGTTCAGGCCCACTGGCATATGTTTCCGCAGCTGAACAATGCTGCCACTGCAGTGGAGGCAGCTGTGGCAAGCACTTTTGAACTTCTTCTTTAGAGGGATGGTGCCTAAAGAGGACGGTATGATTGTGCTTAAATCAGCTAAATGGGTACTCGAGATCTGTATAAAACAAATACAAGACGGACCTTTACACCTGTCGCCAAATGCCTCACTATGGTTTAACCCTTGTTTGAAGGACCATTTTCGTTTAGAGGACGGACATAGATGGGCCAAATTTGGCCTTACATATATGCACCAATTATTTGATAAGGGTGAACTTTTGCACAGCTGAAGAGGGGATTGAGTGTCCCCGACTCGTGGGCGTTTTACTATACCAGGCTGAGGCATGCAGCGCATACACAATTTGGAGCGGGGTTGGTACTTTTAGCAAACACAAAAATAGAAACACTGCTCGCAGAACCTGACCACACAAAATGAATATCCACTTACTATGCGGTACTCATGGAAAAAAAACAGCCGAGGGAGGAGAAAATGAGAGACAGATGGAAAGATATTATCCCAGAGTTGACTGAGGCTCATTGGAAGGAGGTTTTGATCTCCTATATGCCCACGGTCATCTCTGCGAGGGACAAACTGATACAACTAAGATACCTACACCAAATGTATCATACCCCACACAGACTATATAGGATGGGCAGAAGAGCTGACCCTATTTGTCATAAGTGCCTGGTGGCAGATGGTACTTTTATGCACATGGTGTGGGAGTGTAATAGGATACGACCCTTATGGTCACAGGTAATCCAGTTTGTCGCAGGGTCTCCTGGGGGTAATAGAAGATGAAGTAATGAGCAATAGTACGAGAACGTTCTTGAGACTACTATTTTAATATGTCAGGAAGCTAATTGTTCTAAATTGGATAAAGAGGGATCATCTTACCTTATCGGCTTGGAAAGGATTGGTTAATGCAAATATTACACTGTATAAAATGACCTTTGAAGCAAGAGGTAGTAAGAAAAAATTCAAAAAAGTATGGGGAAGATGGATAAACTCAAAGAAAACTATGCCATGTGGTATCTAAAATGTAATTTCTATATACCGCAGTTAAGTAATATATTCTGTAAGATGACATTGGGAGAGCATGTTCCAGGGGGCTGGGGGGATGACAGCACACAGCGCAATTGGTTTAGGAGGTATCCGCCTCTATGGTTTTGTTCTCTAATTTTTTTTTTATATATTTTTATTTTTTTACCATGTCTTAGGCTGATGATAATTTACATTACAATTATAGAAGGCAACTGGTATTTCATAGTTTAAAAAAATTGCTATCTGTACTGATATATCTCTTATCATTGGATGCTTAATCTGAACTAATTGTCAATGATAATTGTATTTTGATGGTTGCAACTAGGAATATACGCTACATGCAATGTTCTATTTTCTGTATGTGCATTTGGCAAATAAAAACCTTTAAAAAAAAAAAAAAAAAAAGATCAGCTGGGGTGCCAACATCGCGGGCTCCCTGGACAGGTATGTGTCCATATAGTAAAAGTCAGCTATTTGTAGCTGCTGACTTTTAATTTTTTTTCCCCAGGCTGGAAAAACTCTTTAATGTAATCTAAAGCCTCGTACATACGCTTAGATTTTCGGACGACCGAACGTCCGTTTTTTGTGGCATGCTAGTCTCATGTCAAAAGTGAACAGGTTATTCACAATACAAAAATTTTCGTATGACAGAATACAACGTCAGAAATGACCTAATGTGTTGAATAGTTTTGTATGTGTTCTTTCGTTTCTGAGCACGCATAGTCTTGCTCTTACGATTTTTTTCGTACGAAAATCGGATGTTGAGTTCACATCCGACAAAAAATTTATAGTCTGCACATCCAGCTTTTGTCTGACGAAAAGGCAAAATCGGCTGTTGAAAGCACCGTACTAACGATCTGAAAATCGGCAGACAGCTTGTTAAAAGAGTTTTTGAAAGTAATTTTACGGTAAGTGAAAAATCCTGTTTTTGTGTAGTTTTGGATGGAGAAGGGAAGGGTTAACACATCTTTCAGGTTTTTATTGCTATCTGTGTTCTTATTGCGGAGACTTACCCTCTCTTTTTGTCCTGGTGACCATTTTCATAAACACAGCAGAGTCATGGGAGACGCAAATGTTACAGTTGGGAAAATCTTCCAGTGGAGAATGTTAAAAAGTGATTTTTCCCTTGCTTTGTATAGATTTTCATTCACTTGTATCTCGAAGACAGGAAGTGAAAAAAACACAGCATTGACCTTTCCTATCCCTTCCTGTGCACATTATGTCAACTTCAAAATGACAGGTCCTCTTTATAAAACAAAGTCCTGATATAAGGTTTTTATGGTAATATTTAAGAAAGAAATGGTCTCTCCTATTTTTTTCATTGCTTTCAACACATAATGCTTGGCTTTTTTTTCTTGCAGTTGGGTTTACAGAAAATTCTTGGAGAGAAGTATGATGACTACAATCTGAAAGTTCGGCAGCTTAAATTTTTTGAAGAGAATTCAAAATTTTAGATACATAATAAGGGATTTGCTGGAGCTAGTGTAAATGGGCATTTGAGATCAGTTTGTGATACACTGTAAAGTGTTAGTGTTTTGAATCCCTTGTGACATTGACTGGAGACATTCACATTTATTGGAGGAATAACGCAGCACAGCACAAACAGACCTCAAACTTGACTGTAACTGATCTCAAAAAAAAGCTGTGTTCACTATCCCTAAAACTATTTTTTTTACGTTTTTACCACAAAAAAAAATGCACGGTTCTGTGTTATTTTTTTCTCTGTGTTGACAAATTTGAGGAGCAATAGATTTTAATATTGCCACATTTATACAGAAGGATATATAGAATCGTGTTCATTTACAGAACAGTTTCACATGACAGGTTTTGGAATGCTATGTTGTAATATAGACTTTTTTTGGACTGTATGTTTCATGTTCTTGTTGTGCCTTACTTAAAGCGGAGTTCCACCCATTTAAAAGTCAGCAGCTACAAAAAGTGTAGCTGCTGACTTTTAATAAACACACTAACCTGTCCCACGGTCCAGCGATGCGGCCGCCCGAAGCCTCGCTTCTCTCCCCCTCCTCTCTGCGGCACCATCATTGCAAGTGTGGGCACGCACTGCGCATGCGCGAGCCGCGTTGTGAATGGCCGGGCAATCTTCTAGGACCTGTGACGTGTCCCAGAAGATTGCAGGAAGGGAGGGGGAGAGATTAACTTTCGCTCGGCACCGCGGGACCAGGGGAGGAAGGGGGAGCTGGTACCTGTGAAAATTAGGAACCCGCGAAACACCCCCCCCCCCCACCCCCCAAAAAAAAATTACATGCCATATGTGGCATGTCAGGGGGTCGCAAGTACTTAAAGCAAATTTTTCATTTTTTGGTGGAATTGCGCTTTAAAATCTATCAATGTTTGTTTCTTGCCCTCAGAAGTACAAAATGCGATTTATAACTTGTTTCTACCTATGACTAAAGTGTTTGTTTTTTTTGTCCCTGTAATAATGTTCATGTAGGTCAGTGGTCATTGCCAAGAAAACCAAAATTGGGTACTGCCCATGTATAGAATGTAGTCTGTAAAGTCTCTTTTTATTGTTGTCCTCTCAGAAGCTATACCAGGTCACCCACATGTAACCTGGTATGGTCGCAAGTACTTAAATCGAATTTTCCATTTTACGATGGAATTACGCTTTAAAATCTATCAATGTTTGTTTCTTGCCCTCAGAAGTACAAAATGCGATTAATAACTTGTTTCTACCTATGACTAAAGTGCTTTTGTTTTTTTTTTGTCCTTGTAATAATGTTCATGTAGGTCAGTGGTCTTTGCCAATAAAAACAAAATTGGGTACTGCCTATGTACAGAATGTAGTCTGTAAAGTCTCTCTTTATTGTTGTCCTCTCAGAAGCTATACCAGGTTACCCACATGTAGATTTTTCACATTTTGCTTACTGGTTAAAAGTACCCTGTTGCCAGACCATTCATTTCATCAAAATCTTTCCATAAGATTATATGTGCATCTTATTGTAATTTATGTATTTTTTTTAGCTGTAAATGCATCCCTAAAGCCCCGAGACTGTTGCTTGGCACCGCCATCATGGATGTGATGTCAGTAGTTCCAGCAAACTCAGAGCTGTCCTTCAAGGTATATTCTGTAGTATTCTCCTTCACTCCTTCCCTGGCAGCTACATAAAAGGTTATTTAGTGAGGCAAGGGTTGGGTGAAGATGGTGGTTCAGTGCAGAGAGTAATTGAGCATCACATGGCAAGATGGTGAGGACTGTGGTAAGGAATTAATTCTTCTGTAGTAGTAGTAGTAGTAGTAGTAGTAGTAACAGAAAAACATTGCAAGTAAGAATTTATATTTTATGCAGTTTATATAATACTCTACTTTTTTCCATTCATTTGCGTAGAAATAATAAGGGGGTCTTTCTCTTTCCAATGGATTGTCAGTTTTACTTAACGTCCATGGAAGGACAACATGTTTTAAGCCAGTCCCTGTGTTTTATTTTATTTTTTATTTTATTTATTTTTTTTAGGACCTGCAAGGTAAAGGCATAATGTGCTAGTACACATTGCATACTAGCACATTATGTGAAACTTACCTGAAAACATAGCCCTCCAATGATGGAGGCAGCGTAAATCTTCTCCCGGTCTTCCTTCTGAGTCCGCGGCTCCGTCTCTGTGACAGGCCAGTGCCGGGATGACGTCACTCCCACGGATGCGCGGGTGAGCTGTTATTCACGGCACACGTATGAATGATTGGCACAGGTGGCCGTTCCTTCAGAGCATGTGCGCCGATGACGTATTCAGCTGCATGTAATGTAAATATCTCCTAAACGGTGAACGTTTAGAAGATATTTACAGTACCTATAGGTAAGCCTTATTATAGGCTTACCTATAGGGAAAAATTATGCACAGGAGTTTACTTCCTCTTTCATTCAAGATTTCCACATTGCTGCTAGAGCACCTGCTGCCATTTTTCTGCACCCCAGTTCCTATGTTTTAGTACATAGGACATAGAAACAAGGTTAAGCGACTCAACTATGCACGAAAACATAGGAACTGACCTGGATTCAGTAAGACAATGCCACAGCAGTGGCATACATCATTCATCAGGGAGAAACTCTAAGCCTTGCTGTGGCAAGATAGGTAGATCTGAGCCAGACACTTATGTAGAATGGATGCTTAATGTAAACAAGACTTTAACATACCGAACCATACACGGTTTACGTGCTTCAAATTTTTATGTTTTGTTTTATGTTTGAAATACAGTGGAACCTTGGTTAACGAGTAATGTGGTTAACGAGCGTTTTGAAAGACAAGCAACTTTTTTTTGTAAATCCTGACTCTGTTTGCGAGTGTTGTCTCGCAAAACGAGCAGAATTCAAGCTAATGGGGTGTGCAGTACCGCATTTGGCCAGAGATGTGGGGGCGCCGGTGACACTCGGAATGGTTTGGAGCTGTTCGGAAATACTTGAAAATACTCGGAATCACTCGGAAATACTCAGTTCCCGAGTGTTTCCAAGCCTTTCCAAGTTCAGCCAAGCTGTCCCCGAGTATTTCCGAGGCTCTCCGGCGCCCCCCCACCTCTGGCCACATGCGGTATTGCATGCAATAGAAGTCAATGCGGAACAAATTATCTTCGTTTCCATTGACTTCTATGGAGAAACTTGCTTTGATATGAGAGTGGTTTGGATTACAAGCATTCTCCTGGGACGGATTATGCTCGTAATCCAAGGTTCCACTGTATAAAATATCTAAACCTTAAACCAAAAATTTTAATATATTGCAGCTTACCAATTTTTTGTGGTGGTGGTTGAATTGGCTTTAATTTTCATCTGGCAATCCTTCCTGTAACACATTTCTTGAGACAATATTCCGCCATAGTACTGTATGGAGCAGCAGTGTTGCCCACCTTGGCACTGGAAGTCTTAAGATTACAAAGCTCCTCCCTTCTGGCATGATTTGTACTTATTGAATGGATATTTTTAAGTGTATATTTACCAGACAAAAGGGAAGCAAATAGAAGTTCATCCTAAGAGTGTGTGTGTGTATACAGTATCTCACAAAATTGAGTACACCCCTCACATTTTTGTAAATATTTTATTATATCTTTTCATGTGACAACAGTGAAGAAATGACACTTTGCTACAATGTAAAGTAGTGTGTACAGCTTGTATAACAGTGTAAATTTGCTGTTCCCTCAAAATAACTCAACACACAGCCATTAATGTCTAAACCGCTGGCAACAAAAGTGAGTACACCCCTAAGTGAAAATGTCCAAATTGGGCCCAATTAGCCATTTCCCCTCCCTGGTGTCATGTGACTCATTAGTATTACAAGGTCTCAGGTGTGAATGGGGAGCAGGTGTTATCACGCTCACTCTCTTACTGGTCACTGAAAGTGCAACATGGCACCTCATGGCAAAGAACTCTCTGAAGATCTGAAAAAAAAAATTGTTGCTCTACATAAAGATAGATTGCCAAGACCCTGAAACTGAGCTTCAACATGGTGGCCAAGACCATACAGCGGTTTAACAGGGCAGGTTCCACTCAGAACAGGCCTCGCCATGGATGACCAAAGGAGTTGAGTGCATGTCTTCAGCGTGGGAAATAGACGTATGAGTACTGCCAGCATTTCTGCAGAGGTTGAAGGGGTGGGGGTCAGCCTGTCAGTGCTTAGACCATACGCCGCGCACACTGCATCAAATTGGTCTGCATGGCTGTCATCCCAGAAGGAAGCCTCTTCTAAAGATGATGCACAATAAAGCCCGCAAACAGTTTGCTGAAGACAAGCAGACTAAGGGCATGGATTGCTGGAACCATGACCTGTGGTCTGATGAGACCAAGATAAACGTATTTGGTTCAGATGGTGTCAAGCGTGCGTGGCAGCAACGAGGTGAGGAGTACAAAGACAAGTGTGTCTTGCCTACAGTCAAGCATGGTGGTGAGAGTGTCATGGCCTGGGGCTGCATGAGTGCTGCTGGCACTGGAGAGCTACAGTTCATTGAAGGAAACATGAATGCCAACATGTACTGTGACATACTGAAGCAGAGCATGGTCCCCTCCCTTCAAAGACTGGGCCACATTCCAAAATAACGATCCCAAACACACCTCCAAGATGACCACTGCCTTGTTAAAGAAGCTGAGGATAAAGGTGATGGACTGACCAAGTATGTCTTCAGACCTAAACCCTATTGAACATCTGTGGGGCATCCTCAAACAGAAGGTGGAGCAGCGCAAGGTCTCTAACATCCACCAGCTCCGTGATGCTGTCATAGAGGAGTGAAAGAGGACTCCAGTGGCAACTGGTGAACTCCATGCCTGAGAGGGTTAAGGCAGTGCTGGAAAATAATGGTGGCCACATAAAATATTGACACTTTGGGCCCAATTTGGAGATTTTCACTTAAGAGTGTACTCACTTTTGTTGTTTTGAGGGGACAGCAAATTTACACGGTTATACAAGCTATACACTCACTACTTTACATTGTAGCAAAGTGTCATTTCTTTATGAAAAGATATAATAAAATATTTACAAAAATTGTGAGATTGTGTGTGTGTGTGTGTGTAAAAAAAAAAAATATATATGTACATATACATACACACACACACATATATATATGTAAAATATACAGTTGTGCTTATAAGTTTACATACCCTGGCAGAATTTGATTTCTTGGCCATTTTTCAGAGAATATGAATAACACACAAACATTTTTTTCACTCATGGTTAGTGTTTGGCTTGACCATTTATTATCAGTCAACTGTGTTTACTCTTTTTAAATCATAATCACAACAGAAACTACCCAAATGACCCTGATCAAAAGTTTACATACCCTGGTGATTTTGGCCTGATAACATGCACACAAGTTAACACAAAGGGGTTTGAATGGCTATTAAAGGTAAGCATCCTCACCTGTGATCTGTTTGATGATTAGTGTGCGTGTATAAAAGGTCAATGAGCTTCTGGACTTCTGACAGACCCTCGCATCTTTCCTCCAGTGCTGCACTGACGTTTCTGGATTCTGAGTCATGGGGAAAGCAAAAGAATTGTCAAAAGATCTGCCGGAAAAGGTAGTTGAACTGTATAAAACAGGAAAGGGATATAAAAAGATATCCACGAAATTAAGAATGCCAATCAGCTCTAATCAAGAAGTGGAAAATGAGGGGTTCTGTTGAAACCAAACCACGGTCAGGTAGACCAACTAGGAATTCAGCCACAACTGCCAGGAAAATTGTTCGGGGTGCAAAGAAAAACCCACAAATAACTTCAGGTGAAATACAGAATTCTCTGAAAACATGTGGTGTGGCTGTTTCAAGATGCACAATAAGGAGGCACTTGAAAAAAGATGGGCTGCATGGTCGAGTCATCAGAAGAAAGCCATTACTATGCAAATGCCACAAAGTATCACGCTTACAATACACCAAACAGCACAGAGACAAGCCAAAAACTTTTGGCACAAAGTCATTTGGAGTGATGAGGCCAAATTTGAGCTTTTTGGCCACAACCATGAACACTACATTTGGAGAGGTGTCAACATGGCGTATGATGAAAGGTACACCATTCCCACTGTGAAACACTGAGGTGGCTAGCTGATGTTTTGGGGATGTGTGAGCTACAAAGGCACAGGAAATTTGGTCAAAATTGATGGCAAGATGAATGTAGTATGTTATCAAAAAATACTGGAGGAACATTTGCATTCATCAGCCAGAAAGCTGTGCATGGCACGTACTTGGACATTCCAACATGACAATGATCCAAAACACAAGGCCAAGTCGACCTGTCATTGGCTACAGCAGAATAAAGTCAAGGTTCTGGAGTGGCCATCTCAGTCTCCTGACCTCAATATCATTGAGCCCCTCTGGAGAGATCTCAAACATGCAGTTCAGGCAAGCCCAAGAATTTACAGGAACTGGAGGATTTTTGCCAAGAGGAATGGCAAGCTTTACCATCTGAGAAGATAAAAAGCCTCATCCACAAACCTTAAGGTTTCATTGGTGTTAAAGGGAGCAATACGCGGTATTAAGAACTGGGGTATGTAAACTTTTGATCAGGGTCATTTGGGTAGTTTCTGTTGTGATTATGATTTGAAAAGAGTAAACACAATTGACTGATAATAAATGGCTTCAGCCAAACACTAACCATGAGTGAAAGAAAAATGTTTGTGTTATCATTCATATTCTCTGAAAAATGGCCAAGAAATCATAAATTCTGCCAGGGTATGTAAACTCATGACCACAACTGTGTAAATGTATGTATATGTGTGTATATATACTGTATCTCCCAAAAGTGAGTACACCCCTCACATTTTTGTAAATATTTTATTATATCTTTTAATGTGACAACACTGAAGAAATGACACTTTGCTACAATGTAAAGTAGTGAGTGTATAGCTTGTATAACAGTGTAAATTTGCTGTCCCCGCAAAATAACTTAACACACGTGCTTGAAGCCGCACAGCTTGGCTCTTATGAAGCACTATGCAATATACTTTACAGAGGTGGTTTAACATCGCTCCCTCTCACCCAATCTGGCAGCTCCAACATTCGGGGCCCTCCTCTACTTACTCACCACATACGCCTCTATGGCATAACCCCCTCCCTAAAGCAATTCTTCTTGATTCCTGACCCCACTGTGTGGGCTTCTAAAGGGATAAAATATCTTAGTCAAATCTGTGAGGGGGGTGTGCTCCAGACTTTTTACTCCCTCAAGACGAAATACGCCCTCCCCAATTCATATCTATTTAGGTTCTTCATAGAGTATATCTCACACCTCAACGGTTACATAAGATCTATCCCTTACACTCCTCACAATGTTGGCGCTGTACAGCTTACCCTGCTACGTTCCTGCATGTGTTTTGGGAGTGTCCGGGCATTAGAGTATTCTGGACAGCAATTGCCCGATTGATGTAATCTATGCAATAATATACAATCTATTATATCCTATATAACTATTGCATACATGTATTAAATTGCCTATCCCTATAAATTAGCTAGTCTATGAAATTCTGAGCACATGTTACTGTCGGTATCACAATAATACAAGGTTAGCTATGAACCCAAACACACGGTTTATAAGTAATCAAGTCTTATTTATTTCCCAAGGAATTAGGAAACTAACATAAAAGTATTAGAAGGTATTACAATGTTACATAGCTTACAATCAGAACACAATACAAGAATATACTTATCACGTCCTATAGCTATAGACTCCTATTGGCTGGTCTCCAGGTGTTGAAAGAGAGAGCTATGTTTGCAAACTTTCCTTTTTACAAACACACCTCATCCAAACCCCTTCCCATTGCCTGCCCAACTCTATTTTTGGACGAATCACAGTATTTCTGGGGCGTTTCCTCAACAGGTTATATTACTGACCGTCATGCCATAATTGGCCTCTGGGGGCAGTGTTTGTCCATGAATAGCCACTATCTGACCTGGGTCAGCTTTCCATTATCTCTGTCATTCAGGCTCTCTTTGAAGCTCGCAAGTAGAGCCGTTAATCAGGAATTCTCATAGACAGATCGGAGCCAGCATTGTCATACACAGCTAGAGGCTTAATGGGCTACATTCCAACCTGGGGGGGGGGGGGGGGGCATCCTGTCCTCCAGGGATTGCGAAAATCTCATTCTTTCAAAAACCATGGGAGCCTGGCTGATCTTGGGAATAAAACGGGTATTTAGAAAATCCAAAAATGTGATATTAATTCATGTTGAATTCCAACACCAATGTATTTGCAGTCACCACAATTGCAATACCTCTATTAATTGATGTTTGCATCTTAGGTGTCATTTACCTACTAGCTACCTCTAGATCTATGAGATCTTTCATAGGACTCTTATTGTTTTACGCTCATAAGTCTATACTCTTTATATGGAAATCTACCCAGCCCCCCGCATTAGATTATTGTAAGAATATAGTCAATAAAGCGGTTCCATTGTATAAATTTACATATTAATCTAGGGGATGTCCAATAAAAATCTCCAAAGTATGAGATATTTGGACTGAGTCCAGAGATACTGTTGGATCCTCGGCAACCCCTTCATAGGATACTCTGTTTTTGCTTCTGTTTACTGCTTAGATGTGGATCTGTATACAAAGAATGTACCACCCGACGCTTTTACTTTGCACACTCAAGATACCTTGCTTCCAGTTCCCCTAAGCCTTGGTTCCCAACCACCTTGCCTTTTGTTGTTTTGTCTTTTAATGTGTGTGTTTTCACTTAAGCCTGGGTATGCCCAATAGGCTTTGTTTTGTATTCCAATTTATATTCTTCCAATAAAAAGAATTAAAAATAAATAAATAACTCAACACACAGCCATTAATGTCTAAACCGCTGGCAACAAAAGTCAGTACACCCCTAAGTGAAAATGTCCAAATTGGGCCCAAAGTGTCAAAATTTTGTGTGGCCACCATTATTTTCCAGCACTGCCTTAACCCTCTTGGGCATGGAGTTCACCAGAGCTTCACAGGTTGCCACTGGAGTCCTTTTCCACTCCTTCATGTGGACATCACAAAGCTGGTGGATGTTAGAGACCTTGCGCTTCTCTATCTTCCATTTGAGGATGCCCCACAGATGCTCACTAGGGATTAGGTCTGGAGACATCCCAGTTCATCACCTTTACCCTCAGCTTCTTTAGCAATGCAGTGGGGTCGTTATCATGTTGGAATACTGCCCTGCGGCCCAGTCTCTGAAGGGAGGGGATCATGCTCTGCTTCAGTATGTCACAGTACATGTTGGCATTCATGGTTCCTCAATGAACTGTAGCTCCCCAGTGCCGGCAGTAGTCATACAGCCCCAGACCAATCATGCTTGACTGTAGGAAAGACACGCTTGTCTTTGTACTCCTCACCTGGTTGCCGCCACAAACGCTTGACACCATCTGAACCAAATAAGTTTATCTTGGTCTCATTAGACCACAGGACATGGTTCCAGTAATCCATGTCCTTAGTCTGCTTGTCTTCAGCAAACTGTGGACTTTCTTGTGCATCATCTTTAGAAGAGGCTTCCTTCTGGGACGACAGCCATGCAGACCAATTTGATGCAGTGTGTGGCGTATGGTCTGAGCACTGACAGGCTGACCCCCCACCCCTTCAACCTCTGCAGCAATGCTGGCAGCACTCATATGTCTATTTCCCAAAGACAACCTCTGGATATGACGTTGAGCATGTGCACTCAACTTCTTTGGTAGACCATGGTGAGCCCTGTTCTGAGTGGAACTTGTCCTGTTAAACCGCTGTATGGTCTTGCCACCATGCTGCAGCTCAGTTTCAGGGTCTTGGCAATATTCATATAGCCTAGCCCATCTTTATGTATAGCAACAATTCTTTTTTTCAGATCCTCAGAGAGTTCTTTGCCATAAGGGTGACATGTTGAACTTCCAGTGACCAGTATGAGAGAGTTAGAGCGATAACACCAAATTTAACACACCTGCTCCCCATTTACACATGAGACTTTTTAACATTAATGAGTCACATAACACCGGGGAGGGAAAATGGCTAATTGGGCCCAATTTGGGCATTTTTACTTAGGGGTGTACTCACTTTTGTTGCCAGCAGTTTAGACATTAATGGCTGTGTTGAGTTATTTTGAGGGGACAGCAAATTTACATTTATACAAGCTGTACACTCACTACTTTACATTGTAGCAAAGTGTCATTTCTTCAGTGTTGTCACAAGAAAAAATATAATAAAATATTTACAAAAATATGAGGGATGTACTCACTTTTGTGAGATACTGTATATATACACACAGTGAGGGGGAAAAAGTATCATATCCCCTGCTGATCTTGTATGTTTGCCCACTGACAAAGAAATGATCAGTCTATAATTTTAATGGTAGGTTTATCTTAACAGTGAGAGACAGAATAACAACAAAAATATCCAGAAAAACACATTTCAAAACAGTTATAAATTGATTTGCATTTTAATGAGAGAAATAAGTATTTGATCCCATATCAGTCAGCAAGATTTCTGGCTCCCAGATGTCTTCTATACAGCTAATGAGCTGAGATTAGAAGCACTCTCTGAGGCTGGGTTCACACTGGTGCGACACGACAGCCGTCCTACTTTGGATCTGACTTTGCCCTGCGACTAGAAGCCGACATGCGTCTGACTTTCAATGAACGGGGATCCGACTTGGATCCCCGCCAACACCAGGCACTGTGTTTGGTATTAATCTTGAGGGGGAACTCCACGCCAAATTTTAAATAAAAAAACCGGCATGTGTTTCCCCTCCAGGAGCATACCAGGCCCTCGGATCTGGTATGGATTTTAAGGGGAACCCCCTACACCTAAAAAACGGCGTGGGGGTCCCCCCCAAATCCATACCAGACCCTTATCCGAGTACGCAGCCTGGCCGGTCAGGAATGGGGGGGGGGATGAGCGAGTGCCCCCCCCCCCGAACCGTACCAGGTGCATGCCCTCAACATGGGGGGTGGGTGCTTTGGGGCAGGGGGGTGCCCTGTGGGCCCCCCACCCCAAAGCACCTTGTCACCATGTTGATGAGGACAAGGGCCTCTTTCCGACAACCCTGGCCGTTGGTTGTCGGGGTCTGCGGGCGGGGGGCTTATGGGAATCCAGGATCCCCCTTTAATAAGGGGGCCCCCAGATCCCGGCCCCCCACCCTATGTGAATGAGTATGAGGTACATCGTACCCCTACCCATTCACCTAGGGAAAAAAAGTGTCAATAAAAAAAAACACACAACAGGTTTCTAAAGTAATTTGTTAGGCAGCTCCGGGGTCTTCTTTCGACTTCAGGGGTCTCTTCCTTCTTCTCCGCGCTCTCCGGTTCCTCTCCCGCTCTCTGGTATCTTCTGTCGGGCTCCTCCGCTATCTTCTGCTCTTTTGCTAGTGGTGGCCCAGTCTTCTGCACTGTCTTCTTCCCTCTTCTCTTCTTCCGATGTTGACACAACGCTCTCTCCCACTGTAATGCCGTATGCGCGGTCCGCAATGACGTATATAGGGATGGGGCATGATGGGTGACCCCACCCCTTATTACATCACAGTCCCGGGGCATGATGGGACTGTGACCTAATAAGGGGCGGGGTCACCGGGTGACATAATTTTTTTCATTTTGGGTAGAGTAAGGAAAGGTTTATAACATTCCCCAAACCCTGGTTGTCAACAGTCCCCATTGGAAGATATTTCCTCTATTCCTGCAATGCAATGACATTATGAGAATACAAGATATTTATGGAAATGCTGGAAATCTCTGGATGGGGCTTCTGAAGGGGTTTTGGGGACTCTAGAGGGAGCTGGGAGCAACTGTGGGTCTCTCCTGGAAGATGGGGGATTCCCTGCAGCAACCTAGTACACACTGTTCAAGCTAACAACTCTCATGGGGCCTAGGGGAGGTTGAGTGGCTTGGTGCAGTGTTTCTCAACCTTTTTTCAGTCAAGGCACCCTTTAAAAGTCTCGAGGCACCCCATTCTAAAATGTAAAAAACTACACAAACAATTTTACATAACGCAGCAACATCCACACATGTAGGACATCCAGTGTTAGAGGCGATTTATTCTTCCAATGCAAACACATCTTTGCAAACTGATAATGAATAGTATTCCAATGTTTCTCTTCTCCAATAGGTTTATTCCTTACTCAGCTAATGTGACCCCAGTGCTGACACAAGGGGCATGTGGAAGGGACAAACAAGGATATTCTGCAGGCGCCCAACTCTGCACTGTACATTAACTAATTAACATTACCACATTCTGCGCTATGCAAGTCATCTCAGACTGTATTAAACCACACCAATTTAAGCCAACGCCCAATATTTTATGCAAATTGTAGCACCCTCTAGTCGTGTAGGTGCTACAGTGAGAGTTGTTAGTGTAAGTAAATTTTAGTCCGGCCTGGCTGGTAGCCAGGCCTGTTTGTTTGATCTGGGCTGGGAGTGGCTCAGGGAATAAGCTGGGTGACTCACAGGCAGCATCACCAAGACCTCCCTCTTCTTTCCAGAGCTCCCTAGAAGGTTCTGGAAAGAGGAGAGGGGAGGTGGAGCTGCCTGGGGTATTCTGAGGAGCCCTGATCAATCCCCAACTTGAAATTGGCAGGGGATAGGCCTCCTCAAATACTCAGGGTCATCCCAGTTTGGGAGAAGTTGTCCGGTGGAAGAGTTGGAGTACTGAGGCTGTTGGGGCCTTGAAGGGAGCTCCTCAGTCGGGGGGGTGGGGGGTGGTGATCTTGGGCCTGGGCTAGGGTGCGAACACGGCTCACCAAGAAAACATGGAGGTGTCCTGGACAGGAGGCACAGGAGGAGCAGGAGAAGACAGCGGGAGAGAGTATTGCCGGGCAAGTCTCCAGGCAGAGGAACCATCGGTTGCAGCCAAGAGGTCTGGTGAGTGGCATGCACAGTCGGGAGGACTGGGGAGGAATACTTGAAAGGACTGGGAGAGTGCAGTCGGAGATGGGTGCAGAACCTGAGGGGAGGACTGTGGTGTTGTGGGCAGTGGAGTCAGGCAGATGCAGCCAGGAGGGCTGACTGGGATCAGTAGCCACATGTGGGACAGCTAGTACAAGAACTTACTATTTTCTTTTTGCTACACCATAGGGGCCTGCGGTCCCTGCCTGTGAAGGGCATTTGTTTTAGGCCTGGCTGGGCCTACAGTGCTAGCTAGTCTGGAGAATGAAAGAGAGGAAGCGATGTGGAGGAGGAGTATGGAGCGATACACAGAAGATAGGAAGCGATGTACAGGAGTATGGAGCGATGCTTAGAAGAAAGGGAGCGATATGCAGGAGGAGCAATGGAGTGAAGTATATACAGGATGTATATAGAGTCTCAAGTTCCAATGTTTGATCACCTGGGCATCTCATGAGTCATGAGTGGGAGCAGTAAGGTGACACTGTTGGGGACTTGGTGGGAGCAGTCAGGTGACTCGTATAGGGACTTGGTGGGAGCGGTCAGGTGACACGTGTAGGTACTTGGTGGGAGTAGTCAGGTGACTCATGTAGGGACTTGGTGGGTGTAGTCAGGTGACACTGTTAGGGACTTGATGGGAGCAGTCAGGTGACACTGTTAGGGACTTGATGGGAGCAGTTAGGTGACACTGTTAGGGACTTGGTGGGAGCAGTCAGGTGACACTGTTAGGGACTTGGTGGGCGCAGTCATTTGACTCGTGTAGGGACTTGGTGGGAGCAGTAAGGTGACACTGTTGGGGACTTGGTGGGAGCAGTCAGGTGACTCGTGTAGGGACTTGGTGGGAGCAGTCAGGTGACACTGTTGGGAATTGGTGGAAGAAGTCAAGTGACACTGTTTTGGACTTGGTGGGAGCAGTCAGGTGACTCTTGTAGGGACTTGGTGGGAGCAGTCAGGTGACTAGTGTAAGGACTTGGTGGGAGCAGTCAGGTGACTGGTGTAAGGACTAGGTGGAAGCAGTCAGGTGACTCGTGTAGGGACTTGGTGGGAGCAGTCAGGTGACTCGTGTAGGGACTTGGTGGGAGCAGTCAGGTGACATGTGTAGGGACTTGGTGGGAGCAGTCAGGTGACACTGGTAGGCTGTAAGCTTTGAGCACATTCAGCCTTACTGGGTATAATCTATGAAAAGTGATACATCCACCCCCCCCCCCCCCACATAACACATCCTTGTGATCAAAATGAATGCTGCAACTGTGATCAGGTGACCTCAGACACACACACTGCACCATAACAATAATCCAATCACTGGACAGTGGCGGCTGGTGCCCAAAATTTTTGAGGTGCACAAAAAATTTTTGAAAGAAAAAAAAACATCAATTGCAGCCACTGTGCCCATCAAACGCTGCCACTGTGCCCATCAAACGCTGCCACTGTGCCCATTAAACGCAGCCACTGTGCCCATCAAACGCTGCCACTGTGCTAACCCCCCCCCCCGACGGATGGATCATGGGACACCCCGGCCCGCACACAACCCCCCGTGGATGGATCGAGGGACACCCCATGCAGGAGGACCGACTCTTGTAGGGACTTGGTGGGAGCAGTCAGGTGACACATGTAGGTAATTGGTGGGAGCAGTCAGGTGACATGGGTAAGGACTTGGTGGGAGCAGTCAGGTGACACTGGTAGGCTGTAAGCTTTGAGCACATTCAGCCTTACTGGGTGTAATCTATGAAAAGTGAGACATCCACCCCACATAACACATCCTTTTGATCAAAATGAATACTGCAACTGGGATCAGGTGACCTCAGACACACATTGCACCATAACAATAATCCAATCACTGGACAGTGGCGGCTGGTGCTCAAAATTTTTGGGGGGGGCGCAAAACAATTTAGAAAAAAAATCATCAATTGCAGCCACTGTGCCTTCAAACGCTGCCACTGTGCCATCAAACGCTGCCAGTGTGCCCATCAAATGCTGCCACTGTGCCGAAATGCTGCCACTGTGCCCATTAAATGCTGCCACTGTGCCCATCAAATGCTGCCACTGTGCCATCATATGCTGCCAGTGTGCCCATCAAACGCTGCCACTGTGCCATCAAACGCTGACTCCCCGCTCACCCCCCCTGCGTGGATGGATCGCGGAACACCCCACGAACAACCCTTCCCGTGTGGATGGAACGCGGGACACCGGTCCCGCACACCTCCACCTGCGGATGGACCAGCGCTTAAGTTGGTAAGGGGTAAGGTTTCCTCTTCTCTGGGGTCTCCTCTCCAGTGAGCTTCCTCCGCTCTGTGCCACTACCGCCAAAGCGCCGAGCATCCAATAGGGATGCCTGGCGATATGTCATTCAGTAAGTTTAGGATCCGTGAGGAGATCGAGGGGGTGGGTTGAGGAGTGGACAGATAGATCTGGGTGGGGGGGGACAGCAGGATGGAGGGGGACACGGAGGAAGAACGGAGGGGGACACGGAGGAAGACCGGAGGGGGACACGGAGGAAAAACGGAGGGGGACACGGAGAAAGAATGGAGGGGGGCAGCAGCAGAATGGAGGGGGACACGGAGGAAGAATGGAGGGGGACACGGAGGAAGAACGGAGGGGGACCGCAGCAGAACGGAGGGGGATACAGAGGAAGAACGGAGGGGGACACAGAGGAAGAACGGAGGGGGATACAGAGGAAGAACGGAGGGGGACACAGAGGAAGAACAGAGGGGGACACAGAGGAAGAACGGAGGGGGACCGCAGCAGAACGGAGGGGGATACAGAGGAAGAACGGAGGGGGACACAGAGGAAGAACGGAGGGGGATACAGAGGAAGAACGGAGGGGGACACAGAGGAAGAACGGAGGGGGACACAGAGGAAGAACGGAGGGGGACACAGAGGAAGAACGGAGAGGGACACGGAGAAAGAACGGAGGGGGACACGGAGGAAGACCGGAGGGGGACAAGGAGGAAGACCGGAGGGGGACACGGAGGAAGACCGGCGGGGGACACGGAGGAAGAACGGAGGGGGACACGGAGGAAGACCGGAGGGGGACACGGAGGAAGAACGGAGGGGGACACGGAGAAAGAATGGAGGGGGGCAGCAGCAGAATGGAGGGGGACACGGAGGAAGAATGGAGGGGGACACGGAGGAAGAACGGAGGGGGACCGCAGCAGAACGGAGGGGGATACAGAGGAAGAACGGAGGGGGACACAGAGGAAGAACGGAGGGGGATACAGAGGAAGAACGGAGGGGGACACAGAGGAAGAACGGAGGGGGACACAGAGGAAGAACGGAGGGGGACACAGAGGAAGAACGGAGAGGGACACGGAGAAAGAACGGAGGGGGACACGGAGGAAGACCGGAGGGGGACATGGAGGAAGACCGGAGGGGGACACAGAGGAAGAACGGAGGGGGACACGGAGGAAGACCGGAGGGGGACACAGAGGAAGACCGGAGGTGGACACAGAGGAAGAACGGAGGGGGACACGGAGAAAGAATGGAGGGGGGCAGCAGCAGAATGGAGGGGGACACGGAGGAAGAATGGAGGGGGACACAGAGAAAGAACGGAGGGGGACACGGAGGAAGACCGGAGGGGGACATGGAGGAAGACCGGAGGGGGACACGGAGGAAGAACTGAGGGGGACACGGAGGAAGACCGGAGGGGGACACGGAGGAAGACCGGAGGTGGACACAGAGGAAGAACGGAGGGGGACACGGAGAAAGAATGGAGGGGGGCAGCAGCAGAATGGAGGGGGACACGGAGGAAGAATGGAGGGGGACACGGAGGAAGAACGGAGGGGGACCGCAGCAAAACGGAGGGGGACACAGAGGAAGAACGGAGGGGGACACAGAGGAAGAACCGAGGGGGACACAGAGGAAGAACGGAGGGGGACACGGAGAAAGAATGGAGGGGGGCAGCAGCAGAATGGAGGGGGACACGGAGGAAGAACGGAGGGGGACCGCAGCAGAACGGAGGGGGATACAGAGGAAGAACGGAGGGGGACACAGAGGAAGAACGGAGGGGGATACAGAGGAAGAACGGAGGGGGACACAGAGGAAGAACGGAGGGGGACACAGAGGAAGAACGGAGGGGGACACAGAGGAAGAACGGAGAGGGACACGGAGAAAGAACGGAGGGGGACACGGAGGAAGACCGGAGGGGACATGGAGGAAGACCGGAGGGGGACACAGAGGAAGAACGGAGGGGGACACGGAGGAAGACCGGAGGGGGACACAGAGGAAGACCGGAGGTGGACACAGAGGAAGAACGGAGGGGGACACGGAAAAAGAATGGAGGGGGGCAGCAGCAGAATGGAGGGGGACACGGAGGAAGAATGGAGGGGGACACAGAGAAAGAACGGAGGGGGACACGGAGGAAGACCGGAGGGGGACATGGAGGAAGACCGGAGGGGGACACGGAGGAAGAACTGAGGGGGACACGGAGGAAGACCGGAGGGGGACACGGAGGAAGACCGGAGGGGGACACGGAGGAAGACCGGAGGGGGACACAGAGGAAGAACGGAGAGGGACACGGAGAAAGAACGGAGGGGGACACGGAGGAAGACCGGAGGGGGACATGGAGGAAGACCGGAGGGGGACACGGAGGAAGACCGGAGGGGGACACGGAGGAAGAACGGAGGGGGACACGGAGGAAGACCGGAGGGGGACACGGAGGAAAAACGGAGGGGGAAACGGAGAAAGAATGGAGGGGGGCAGCAGCAGAATGGAGGGGGACACGGAGGAAGAATGGAGGGGGACACGGAGGAAGAACGGAGGGGGACCGCAGCAGAACGGAGGGGGATACAGAGGAAGAACGGAGGGGGACACAGAGGAAGAACCGAGGGGGACACAGAGGAAGAACGGAGGGGGACACGGAGAAAGAATGGAGGGGGGCAGCAGCAGAATGGAGGGGGACACGGAGGAAGAACGGAGGGGGACCGCAGCAGAACGGAGGGGGATACAGAGGAAGAACGGAGGGGGACACAGAGGAAGAACGGAGGGGGATACAGAGGAAGAACGGAGGGGGACACAGAGGAAGAACGGAGGGGGACACAGAGGAAGAACGGAGGGGGACACAGAGGAAGAACGGAGAGGGACACGGAGAAAGAACGGAGGGGGACACGGAGGAAGACCGGAGGGGGACATGGAGGAAGACCGGAGGGGGACACAGAGGAAGAACGGAGGGGGACACGGAGGAAGACCGGAGGGGGACACAGAGGAAGACCGGAGGTGGACACAGAGGAAGAACGGAGGGGGACACGGAGAAAGAATGGAGGGGGGCAGCAGCAGAATGGAGGGGGACACGGAGGAAGAATGGAGGGGGACACAGAGAAAGAACGGAGGGGGACACGGAGGAAGACCGGAGGGGGACATGGAGGAAGACCGGAGGGGGACACGGAGGAAGAACTGAGGGGGACACGGAGGAAGACCGGAGGGGGACACGGAGGAAGACCGGAGGGGGACACAGAGGAAGAACGGAGAGGGACACGGAGAAAGAACGGAGGGGGACACGGAGGAAGACCGGAGGGGGACATGGAGGAAGACCGGAGGGGGACACGGAGGAAGACCGGAGGGGGACACGGAGGAAGAACGGAGGGGGACACGGAGGAAGACCGGAGGGGGACACGGAGGAAAAACGGAGGGGGACACGGAGAAAGAATGGAGGGGGGCAGCAGCAGAATGGAGGGGGACACGGAGGAAGAATGGAGGGGGACACGGAGGAAGAACGGAGGGGGACCGCAGCAGAACGGAGGGGGATACAGAGGAAGAACGGAGGGGGACACAGAGGAAGAACGGAGGGGGATACAGAGGAAGAACGGAGGGGGACACAGAGGAAGAACGGAGGGGGACACAGAGGAAGAACGGAGGGGGACACAGAGGAAGAACGGAGAGGGACCGCAGCAGAACGGAGGGGGATACAGAGGAAGAACGGAGGGGGACACAGAGGAAGAACGGAGGGGGATACAGAGGAAGAACGGAGGGGGACACAGAGGAAGAACGGAGGGGGACACAGAGGAAGAACGGAGGGGGACACAGAGGAAGAACGGAGAGGGACACGGAGAAAGAACGGAGGGGGACACGGAGGAAGACCGGAGGGGGACAAGGAGGAAGACCGGAGGGGGACACGGAGGAAGACCGGAGGGGGACACTGAGGAAGAACGGAGGGGGACACGGAGGAAGACCGGAGGGGGACACGGAGGAAGAACGGAGGAGGACACGGAGAAAGAATGGAGGGGGGCAGCAGCAGAATGGAGGGGGACACGGAGGAAGAATGGAGGGGGACACGGAGGAAGAACGGAGGGGGACCGCAGCAGAACGGAGGGGGATACAGAGGAAGAACGGAGGGGGACACAGAGGAAGAACGGAGGGGGATACAGAGGAAGAACGGAGGGGGACACAGAGGAAGAACGGAGGGGGACACAGAGGAAGAACGGAGGGGGACACAGAGGAAGAACGGAGAGGGACACGGAGAAAGAACGGAGGGGGACACGGAGAAAGAACGGAGGGGGACACGGAGGAAGACCGGAGGGGGACATGGAGGAAGACCGGAGGGGGACACAGAGGAAGAACGGAGGGGGACACGGAGGAAGACCGG
The DNA here is from genome assembly GCA_037952925.1 of Lithobates clamitans. Taxonomy (NCBI): domain Eukaryota; kingdom Metazoa; phylum Chordata; class Amphibia; order Anura; family Ranidae; genus Lithobates; species Lithobates clamitans. The sequence continues at coordinate 163,408 of JBBGZY010001889.1, read as the reverse complement.
AGGGGGACACAGAGGAAGACCGGAGGTGGACACAGAGGAAGAACGGAGGGGGACACGGAGAAAGAATGGAGGGGGGCAGCAGCAGAATGGAGGGGGACACGGAGGAAGAATGGAGGGGGACACAGAGAAAGAACGGAGGGGGACACGGAGGAAGACCGGAGGGGGACATGGAGGAAGACCGGAGGGGGACACGGAGGAAGAACTGAGGGGGACACGGAGGAAGACCGGAGGGGGACACGGAGGAAGACCGGAGGTGGACACAGAGGAAGAACGGAGGGGGACACGGAGAAAGAATGGAGGGGGGCAGCAGCAGAATGGAGGGGGACACGGAGGAAGAATGGAGGGGGACACGGAGGAAGAACGGAGGGGGACCGCAGCAAAACGGAGGGGGACACAGAGGAAGAACGGAGGGGGACACAGAGGAAGAACCGAGGGGGACACAGAGGAAGAACGGAGGGGGACACGGAGAAAGAATGGAGGGGGGCAGCAGCAGAATGGAGGGGGACACGGAGGAAGAACGGAGGGGGACCGCAGCAAAACGGAGGGGGACACAGAGGAAGAACGGAGGGGGACACAGAGGAAGAACGGAGGGGGACACAGAGGAAGAACGGAGGGGGACACAGAGGAAGAACGGAGGGGGACACAGAGAAAGAACGGAGGGGGACACAGAGGAAGAACGGAGGGGGACAGCAGCAGAACGGAGGGGGACACGGAGGAAGAACAGAGGGGGACACGGAGGAAGAAAGGAGGGGGACAGCAGCAGAACGGAGGGGGACACAGAGGAAGAACGGAGGGGGACACGGAGGAAGAACGGAGGGGGACACGGAGGAAGAACGGAGGGGGACACGGAGGAAGAACGGAGGGGGACACGGAGGAAGAATGGAGGGGGACAGCAGCAGAATGGAGGGGGACACGGAGGAAGAACAGAGGGGGACACAGAGGAAGAACGGAGGGGGACAGCAGCAGAACGGAGGGGGACATGGAGGAAAGATGGAGGGGGAGAGCAGCAGAACTGAGGGGGAGTGGGGGGGACAGCAGCAGAACTGAGAGGGAGTGTGGGAGACAGCAGCAGATCTGAGGGGGGTGGGGGACAGCAGCAGAACTGAGAGGGAGTGTGGCTGTGTGGGGGACAGCAGCAGAACTGAGGGGGGTGGGGGTCTGGGGACAGCAGCAGAACTGAGGGGGGTGGGGGTCTGGGGACAGCAGCAGAACTGAGGGGGGGTGGGGGTCTGGGGACAGCAGCAGATTTGAGAGGGAGTGTGTGCATTGCTCACTAGGTAGTGTGGAAGTTACACTAACCTGAAGTACTCTGGCGCCTGGCGGGCGGACCTCGTGGGCGGGAGGGAGGACTCGGATGAATCAGGAGGACGACTCACTCTCAGGACGGGCAGCTCGGAGGGTTGCGCTTGCTGGCTGGCAGTGGCAATCAATGTGCGGCTGCACTGTAGTCGGCTCGGCGGCTTCGGGACTGGTCACTGGCAGGCACCGTCCACCACTGACTGGGGCTGGGCGGCGCGCACAAGGCAGGCTAGTAAGTGAACTCACTGACACTGGCAGGCTGGCGGCTGCTCTCTCTCTCAGAGGCGCGCTGCTCAGCCGTAGCGTGTAGAGTGAGTCTAGAGTGCGCCGTCGCCGCCGTGCCGTGCGGGTGCCCAGTGCCCACTGCACTGACTCCAGTCCCACGTGACTGACGGTGCCAGCTGACGTCACTGGTTGCTAGACGCGGGGCGGCCCTAGCCTAGCAACCAGTTAAGGCAGTGGCACTTGTGTTACTTGTGTATACTGTGATAAGGGTGGCAGTCAGCCTCGGAGATGGAGTCGGACTGGTGCCAGCCGCCGGCGGTGTGTTTTTTTTTTCATTCCGGGACACTGTATTGTCCCGGAATGAAGGTACCCGGGACACGAGACAAATATCTAAAATAGGGGACAATCCCGGGCAATCCGGGACACGTGGCCACCCAGGATGGAGGTCTCTCATGCGCTCTCTGTGGAACTCTCCGTGTTGCGCATTTGTCTAGAGGACGCGTCTCCTGGGTAACGGGAAGGGGGGGCGGTGCTAATTCGCTGAAGGCGGTGCAGCCCCGTGTAGTGGGCAGTCGCAGCGGTGGGCGGAGCTTTAACTCACAGAAGGCAATGAGAGCAGTGGAGTGACGGAGCTTCAAGCCGCCACTGAAGCCTACGTGTAGGCGGGGCTCAACTCACAGGAGGCATACCAGCCTAGGGGTGGTGGGCGGGAACTACTTTAACTCGCAGAAGGCACGGAAGTCTGAGTTGGTGGGCGGAGCTAAACGAGTTCACAGAATGCTTTGCACAGCCTACGTGTAGGCGGAGTTTCCAGAAAATAGCGATGAAGGAATAGGAGTATGAGTGTTGGGCGGAGCTACACTAATCCGATGCAAGCATTGGAGTATATGCGTGTTGGGCGGAGCTACACTAACCCGCCGAAGGCATTGGACTCTGTCTGGTGGGCGGAGCTTACTCTAATCCACATCAGGGATTTGGAGTCTGCGTGGTGGGCGGAGTTTACACAGCCAGGGAAAGCAAGGTCGCCTAGGTGGTGGGCGGGGCTACGCTAAGTAAGGGCGGAAAAACGTCGTCTGCTAGCCAATTGACAGTGAGAGTACGACAGCAGGTGGCCAGAGCGACCAATAAGGGAATTATTAGGCCAGAATAGACAGGGCGTGCGGCCAACAGCAGTAGAGATTTTGAATAGCATCCCCGGGAAGGCGGATCACTGATGGTGGCGGGCATATGAGGATAACATGGGAGCAATGTAAATCCATGGAATTCACTAATAGAAACTGAAATGAGAAGTGTATTATTCTGAACGAGAAGTAGCATTATAGAGAGGATGTTAATCAGAAGGTAGCTTTGCTAAGCGGTCTAAGGCACTGGATTAAGAGCTCCAGTCTCTGCAGGGTCGTGGGTTTGAATCCCACCGCTGCCTGGATTGATTCTTTTTGCTTTGTCATTAAAGAGGAACTGCAATCTTCTCACATAATAATTTGTAATTAAAACATCTTTGCCATTCTGAAGCTTCCCTCCAACCACTTTGCATATTATTTTATATATACTGTACTTGCCAAATACCCTGCAGAATCCTCCCTCCACGGAGTCTGGCTGCAACCATTTTAACTGTGGGCAGCTGAAGCTGATGCCTGTTCACTTCCTGGATATTCACAGAGGCACACCTCCAGCTCTGCAGCCCTCATTGGCCCTCTTATGACTCATCCCCCCTTCCCTTCCTGGAAAACTCTCCAGAGAGAGAGAGAGCTGTGCATGATGTCATAAGCCAAGGCTAGAAAACGGAACTGGGCTGTATAAGGTATTTACTGGCAGAATAAAAGAATAGGATTGTTTGCCGCCCCCCCCTCACCCCAAAAAAAACAAATATACCACCAACCACCACTGGTGTCAGGAAAGGTAGGCTGTGATTGGCGATGGGGGGAGCATGTCAGGAACAGCAGGCTGTGATTGCAGGCAGGCTTTAATTGGCGGGAAGCATATTGGAAAAGACAGGGTGTGTGTAGAAAAAACAGACTACAGTGATACAGTCTTCTAACTCTAACTTAGAAATACTAATACACAAACTGACCACACCAATATGGATCTGCTTCCATGCTTAAAGCAGAGAAGATTGACTGACAGGATCGCCATGTACTGTACGAAAGAAGAAAGAAAAATACAACAGGGTCCAGTTTCACACACCAACATATAATAAAAGACATGTTTAACATAGACTTTAGGGCACACAACCACAATATATGATCAACTTTTCTGGTAAAATATAAAAGATAAGGTTGTGTCGAGTAAATAGATACCCAACATGTCAAGCCTTAAACTGATGCATACCATTGAAATGACAACAAGCTTCAGTACCCAAATTTGTCCATAGGTGACATTTTTAAAAAGAGTTTAGAGTTGAATGGTGGCCCTAAGTTTAAACGTCACACATTATGGCCTCTGATGCAGCCGGTCAGCGGGGGCAAAACTGGTCAGGCTGAATTTTAATCTTCTATGCCCCTTCTTTTCCCAAGCAACTGATCAGGGACTGATAGGTATTTTTTGAACATTTTGCTGCCATAATGCCTTTGGAAAATCGATGGTCACCTTACTTGGCTTGAAATGATGGATACTCGGGACAGGCCTTTTCCTTATAGAGAGTGCAGATAGAACTTTTGGCTGCTGACCAAATGATTTGCCGCTGTGAAAGGGAGACTTACCCAAGAGCTTGCTCCCATTTGATCATATAGCTATGTTTGCCCTGAGTATCTATATTATGCAAGTTTAATATTTTATACACAGTATATCCTCACTAACAACACTGTCCTAACAGAAAGGCCTTGCACTGTCTTCACCAGCAACGTTGGAGCTCATAGAACAGAGATTCCTGGCTGCAGCAAAGGGATGATGAACAATGCAAGATAATAACTCCCATTTGATAGCAATACTATTTGTATTCCAAGAGAATGTTGGAAAAGCTTTAATTTGAGGGTGTTTACATCCAAATCAGGTGAACGGTGTAGGAATTACAACAGTTTGTATATGTGCCTCCCACTTTTTAAGGGACCAAAAGTAATGGGACAGATTAACAATCACCCATCAAACTTTCACTTTTTAATACTTGGTTGCAAATCCTTTGCAGTCAATTACAGCCGGAAGTCTGGAACGCAAAGACATCACCAGACGCTGGGTTTCATCCCTGGTGATGCTCTGCCAGGCCTCTACTGCAACTGTCTTCAGTTCCTGCTTGTTCTTGGGGCATTTTCACTTCAGTTTTGTCTTCAGCAAGTGAAATGCATGCTCAATCGGATTCAGGTCAGGGGATTGATTTGGCCATTGCATAACATTCCACTTCTTTCCCTTAAAAAACTCTTTGGTTGCTTTCGCAGTATGCTTCATGTCATTGTCCATCTGCACTGTGAAGCGCCGTCCAATGAGTTCTGAAGCATTTTGCTGAATATGAGCAGATAATATTCCCCGAAACACTTCAGAATTCATCCTGCTGCTTTTGTCAACAATCACATCATCAATAAATACAAGAGAACCAGTTCCATTGGCAGCCATACATACCCACGCCATGACACTATCACCACCATGCTTCACTGATGAGATGGTATGCTTTGAATCATGAGCAGTTCCTTTCCTTCTCCATACTCTTCTCTTCCCATCACTCTGGTACAAGTTGATCTTGGTCTCATCTGTCCATGGGATGTTGTTCCACCACTGTGAAGGCTTTTTTTTGGATGTTGTTTGGCAAACTCTAATCTGGCCTTTCTGTTTTTGAGGCTCACCAATGGTTTACATCTTGTGGTGAACCCTCTGTATTCACTCTGGTGAAGTCTTCTCTTGATTGTTGACTTTGACACACATACACCTACCTCCTGGAGAGTGTTCTTGATCTGGCCAACTGTTGTGAAGGGTGTTTTCTTCACCAGGGAAAGAATTCTTCGGTCATCCACCACAGTTGTTTTCCGTGGTCTTCCGGGTCTTTTGGTGTTGCTGAGCTCACCGTTTGTACATTCTTTCTTTTTAAGGATGTTCCAAACAGTTGATTTGGCCACACCTAATGTTTTTGCTATCTCTCTGATGGGTTTGTTTTGTTTTTTTAGCCTAATGATGGCTTGCTTCACTGATAGTGACAGCTCTTTGGATCTCATATTGAGAGTTGACAGCAACAGATTCCAAATGCAAATAGCACACTTGAAATGAACTCTGGACCTTTTATCTGCTCCTTGTAAATGGGATAATGAGGGAATAACACACACCTGGCCATGGAACAGCTGAACAGCCAATTGTCCCATTACTTTTGGTCCCTTAAAAAGTGGGAGGCACATATGCAAACTGTTGTAAATCCTACACCAGTCACCTGATTTGGATGTAAATATCCTCAAATTAAAGCTGAAAGTCTGCAGTTAAAGCACACCTTGTTTGTTTCATTTCAAATCCATTGTGGTGGTGTATAGAGCCAAAAAGATTAGAATTGTGTCGATGTCCCAATATTTATGGACCTGACTGTATGTAAGCCTTGTTCTTTTTTCCAATAAAATTTTTGAACAAGAAAATTGACGGGCAGAGACTACAAAGTCTAGGTTGCTCATAGGCAGTTTATATTCACACTTTTAAAGTTCAGGAAGGTTTCCACAAGCAACACTTATATAGCACCTGGTTTTTAGGCAGGGTTGCTCCTCACAAATTTACTTGCCAGGAGTAGTTATCCTGGTTGAGTGCTAGAGATCTATTGATTTCTCCCTAAGTTTGGCCTTGTTGCACTTTTCTCTTCTACCACTAGGTCAGGTTATGGGTATATGGAGGATCTCAGCCAATGGGCAAGGGTTTTCTTGAAACCCTTGGCCTGCTGGGAGAGCCTATATACTCAGGTGATCTGTGGACGGCTGTCTGGGTGGACTTGTGTCGTACTGCCTGGGCTACTAGGCCGAAATTGGGCACATCTGGCTGCTGGGCTGTCTGAGGGCCTATCCAGAAGCAAGAGAGCAGCGCAGGGTTGGAACTGCGGCTTGCAGTCCAACCAAAAGTGACGGTTCTGCCGGCCGGAGAACCTGTCGTGGCCGGAGATAGAGGGCAAGCTGTCGCCACTAAGGGTCTGTCGGCCTTATTACCAGGGACCACAGTGAGTAACTGAAGCAAGTACCGAAGCAGAATTCTCACCAACCGGGATCGGTGAAGAATCTGGAAACTTCAGTGGGAATCAAGTCAGGGACCCAGCCAGCAGAGGTGACGCTTGCAGAGCAGCCTTGTGTGTCAAGCTAGGGACCGAGCAGGCCAGTGTCGGTGAAGCTTGAGAGGTATCTAGAGTATTAAGCTAGGGACCCAGCAGAGAAAAGGGGGCGATGCTTGAGGAAGATACCACCGTGAAGATTGACAGAGCTCAAGGGATTCAATGGCAGTGAATCAGTGAGTCTAGTGAGAGACCAGGAGCTCAGTGTGCTGAAGAACTACAAGGAGTGATTGTAGTGGAAGTGAAGGAACTGTTAAGCCTTGTGTTTGGAACTGTTAAAGACTGTTGCCAGAGGAGGCAGCATTCCTACACATGCAGATGTGGCATCTTGCTGGATGCCTTTCCCTGCATGGCTGTCTTCTTATTGAAGTCTCAGAGTCTGCCAATTAATCTTGCAACTACCTAAGGTTGTCCTGACCCTAACCCTCTCTCCCCCAAAAAGGTTTGTTAAGAGAAATAAACTTCCTTTTGCATCCAAGAAGTGTCTGGCGCCCAATAACTTAACTACTCTACACCCACCATGCCTCACAACCCACTACATACAGAAGGATGTCAGCTATCCCTAGCCCTAGATGTTCTCATTAGATTAAAGGAGGCCTGGGACCTTGCTACACTTAGTACAAAATTTTGGAAAAATTCCTGCAATTTTCAACCTCAAGCTCCTGGGACGGCCCCCCACCCCACTCCATATTCAGTGCAAATTCTAGAATTTCTACAAGCTGGTTTCGATAAAGGTGCAGCAAAGTCTCTGGCCTTGTCCAGTCTAATGAGAACTTTCCAAGCCAAAGATAGCTGACATCCTTCTGTATGTGGTGGAATGTGAGGCAGAGTGGGTGCAAGGTGGACAATTATTGGTTATTGGGCGCCAGACACTTCTTTGGATGTAAAAGAGGTTTTATTTCTCTTAACAGTCCTTTTTGTATTTTTGGGGGAAAGAGGGTTAGGGCCAGGGCACCCTTCAATTGGCAGACTCCGAGACTTCAATAGGAAGACAGCCGTGCAGGGAAAGGCCCCAGCAAGGAGCCACATCTGCACATGCAGGAATGCTGTCTCTCCTATGGCAACAGTCTTTAACAGTTCCTAACTCAAACGTAACAGTTCCTTCAGCTTCACTGCAACTGCTTCTTGTAGTTCTTCAACACTGAGCTCCCGGTCTCTCACTAGACCCACTGATTCACTGACTCTGAATCCCTTGAGCTCCTTCAATCTTTGCGGTGGTATCTCCCTCAAGCGTCACCAATGCTTCCCTGCTGGGTCCCTAGCTTGGCACTCCAGATACTTCTCAAGCTTCACCCCTGCTAACCGGCGAGGTCCCTGGCTTGACTCACGAGGCTGCTCTGAAAGCGTCTCCTCCGCGGGTTGGGTCCCTGACTTGAGTACCGCCTGAAGTTTCCCGATTCTCCACCATGCCCTTTCGGTGAGAATGTGGTTCTAGTACTTGCTTCAGTTACTCACTGTGGTCCCTGGTAAAGGTGGTTGGTCCCTTAGTGGCGGCAGCTCCCCTTCTACCTCCTACCACGACAGGTTCCCTGGCCGGCAGAACCGTCACTTCTGGTTGGACTGCAAGCCGCAGTCCCAACCCTGCGCTGCCCTCTTACTCCTGGATAGGCTCTCACACAGCCTGGCAGCCAGACGCCCCCTGGATAGGCTCAATCTCCGGCCTAGCAGCCCAGTGCGTACGACACACATCCACCCAGACAGCCGTCCAGGTGGCACAGAACATAGATCACCTGACCTGACCCAAATATATAGGTTCTACCAGCAGGCCAAGGGATTCAAGAAAACCCCTGCCCATTCCCATTGGCTGATATACCTCATATACTCATAACCTGACCTTGGGTTGCCCTTCTCATATCTAGTACCACCAAGTACCCAGCCACCTAGTGGTAGAAGAGAAAAATGCAACAAGGCCAAACTAATGCCGTGTACACATGGGCGGACTTTTCGTCTGGACTGGTCCGACGGGACAAATCCGTCGGACAATCCGACCGTGTGTGGGCTTCATCGGAAATGCAGCTGACTTTTTCGGTCAGAAATCAGACGGATTTTAGATTTGGAACAGGTTTCAAATCTTTCCGACGGACTCGAGTCAGGTCGAAAAATCCACTCGTCTGTATGCTAGTCCAACGGAAGAAAACCGACACTAGGTCAGCTATTGGCTACTGGCTATCAAATTCCTTATTTTAGTCCGGTCGTACGTCATCACGTACGAATCCATCGGACTTTGGTGTGATTGTGTGTAGGCAAGTCCGTTTGTTCGAAAGTCCGTCGGAAGTCCGTCGAAAGTCTGTCGGAAAGACCGCCGGACCTTTAACGCCGAAAAGTCCACCCGTGTGTACACGGCATTAGGGAGAAATCAATAGATCTCTATCAATCGACCAAGATAACTACTCCTGGCAAGTAAATGTGTAAGCATTACAAAACAGTGCTACACATAATTTAATAGTACAGATATTAAAAGCATGTACTTTTGGGATATGGAAGGTTTTGCAAGAATTTTTTCCAGGCCCTGGTCTCAAGGTTAAAAACTAGTGCTCTAAACACATATGAACGTAGGTTTGACAGTGCCAGTGTGAATGAGGCCCAGCCCTTGGGCATTCACCCTCAGCATCACAGGAGTGAGTGTTCTCTTTCACATCATCGCTGAGCGCAGTTGCTGTTGCTAATGGGAGAGAGAGCACCTTGAACATTTGCAGGGGTTTGATCAAGGAGAACGCTCATTACTGTGACACTGTGGGTGAGCGCCCAACAGCTAGAGCGTCCCAGCAGCAGGACAGGATGGGCAGTTACCTGTAGGATGTACCGCACCCCCCTGGGATCCTACACCCTGCACAGCCAGGCAAACCGAGTCTTCACCAGCACTTCAGAGACAGAGAACAGCCTGTAGCTTTGTTTTTAAGTTTTATTAGGGAGTTTCAACTTGGTTAGGGAGGGGAGGTTATGGGATGCCCACTAAACTTCAACAAGTTCAGGGACAGCTTCCTATACATAGTCTATATATATCGTCTCTATGCACAGCCTTCTCTTCTTCAGCCTCCTGCACACTTCGTTTTTGCTGGCTCACACCTTTTAGGGGAGCTGACAGGGCCTGATTGTCAACTTAGTAACAGCCCATCACAGGTAGGAACTCACAGTCCCTAAACAGTAGCACACTGGAGTGACACAGCTTACACCTTCTCCTTCACTTCCTTTCCGGGGTCACTGAGCCTAGCACCACATCTTCTGTCAATGCCTACCCACCTGGCTGCATCTGCCCCTTTCACTAGCCTACCAGGCTAACTTCTCACAGTAGTCCTCCAGACAGACTCTCTCACCAGCCCACCCGGCTGACTCTGCAGAAGCTCTCAGAGGGAAGGGATGAAGACTTGTCACAACACGGTATTTAGGGAGAACTGGCTATGTATGGCAGTCTCCCCCTTGCGAGTCCCCAGTAGTGCTGCTCTACTCACACTGTCCTCACACTTGTTCCCATGCCTCCAGAAAGGGCTTCCTCTGTGTGTTGTGGCAGGATCCTTCCAACACCCATGCCCAGACCCAAGGTCAACACCCCCCCCCCCCACCACCACCACGACTAGGGTAAGGTGACCAGATTTTTAAATTGAAATCAGGGGACATATTTTTTTTTTTTTTACTAGTAATGGCAGCAATCGACGACTCTTTGCCTGTCTCCGCCGCCGCCCGCCTCACAGCCTGTCAAGTCTAAAGCCCCATACACACTATCAGATTTTCTGCTGATTTTTTCCTTCAGATTTACCAAAACCATATAATATGAGGTCAAACCTTAGGAGTTTCAATTTGTATGCAATCAGCCAGGCCCTTGCACTACATGGTTTTGGTAAATCTGAAGACAAAAATCAGCAGAAAATCTGATAGTGTGTATGGGACTTTACTCTTCGGGCCCCGGCTACTACTGGGTGGGGAGTGGAAGAAAGTCACTCCACCAGGGAAGGCAAGGAGATAAGCAGGCAGGCGGCTGGCTGGGACTTGAGCCAAGGCAGAAGAACATGCGAGCGGAGCTGAGTGGGCATGCGCCCGAAACTGAAAAAATAGTCCCTCCGCTCCGACCAGCACATGATCATCAGAAAGGGACACAGATAATGGAAAAAAATAAACCCCTATAAGCTAGTAGGAGCGGCAGAGGAGGGGGGTGCAATTCAGATTTTTTCTTTTTATTCTGCACGGGCTGTCTTTGAAATTGACCCAGCCCCTGTTCAAATCCAATCCGGGGACAAAACTGGGGACAGACTTGGTCCGGGGACAGTGTCCTCAATCCGGGGACTGTCCCCAGAAACCGGGGATGTCTGGTCACCTTACTTTAGGTGGGCTTGAGTTTGAAAGAATTTTTTATAAACATACATATATTTAAAATAAGCATATCCATGTTCATGGTTCTAGCAAAAGAAAAAGTATATATCATTTGTTTTAAAGAGGAAGGAAAGGCAGGAAAAAAAAACACACCCTCTAAGGCAAAGGCATAATGAACTAGTATGCATAGCATAGTAGCTCATTATGAATAACTTACTTGAGATGGAAGCCCCCGAAGCGACCCTCGTTCTTTTCCTTCATCCCCGCCATCTATTCTGGAGTGACTTCCGGGTATCGCGGCTCCAGTGCTGTGACTGGCCGGAGCCGCAATGATGTCACTCCCGCGCATGCACGAGGGAGCCGCCACTAACGGCATGATTGCCGTTAGCAGCGGCATGCTCAGTGCGCCTGCGCGCCGCTGTCTACGGCGCATGCGCCATAGACATCGGTGCCAGTCTTTTGCAAATATCTCCTAAACCGTGTAGATTAAGGCTTACCTGTAGGTAAACGTGGTCCCAGAGGGTTTACAACCACTTTAATTTAACAATCTGTGACCCATGCATGATCGCCGTGTGCACCCAATGCATGATCGCCGTTAGCAGCAGCATGCTCAGTGCGCCTGCGCGCCGCTGTCTACGGCGCATGCGCCATAGACATCGGTGCCAGTCTTTTGCAAATATCTCCTAAACCGTGTAGATTAAGGCTTACCTGTAGGTAAAAGTGATCCCAGAGGGTTTACAACCACTTTAATTTAACAATCTGTGACCCAAACAAGGTCTACAAATTATTTTGGCATATATGTTTTTTATATTCTATTTATTTAACATCATTTTTTGGGCGATAATTTTATGCTACAGAACAGTATGGCCAAAGCAAAATTAAAGGAATGGCTTAAAACTAATAACGTCATTTAGGCCCGGTGGTACAGTAACTTTTAGGCTATGGATCCATTTGATTTTATGCTGCAGGACTCGTTTATTGAAGTCCCCACCTCTTTCCTTCTTATACACCCAATCAAAAGCCATAAACCGCATAACTGACACATCAAAGTTGTGAACAAGTCCCACATGTCTACCAGTGGGAGACACCATTTTCCCCATTTGAGATATAATAGACATGATCGTGGAACCTTTTTTGAAATGGACGTTTTGCCTTACCTATATAGAAGTCAGCATTTAAATGTTCCTAGCCGTCTGTGTTCCACATTTCTTTCTCCGTTGAAAGTTACTTTTTACTAGTTTATCTATTATTGAGGTACTTCTCCTATATACAATTTCTGGCTTATCATGTACATATCTGCCTACCATCACATCACCACTCAACAAATACCTGAATATTTGAAGAACATCCCAGACTTGTGAGTGGTGATGGGTATATCTCGTAATAAATTTAACTATGTCAGAGTTATTTTTAAAGTTTTTTTTTCCATATAGCAAGTCTGTCCACGATCAACTTATTGCTTTCTGGTAGGCTTTTTTTAACCATTTCCATACCGTAGTATGTCATATGACATCCTGGGCTTTCATTGGGGATATCTGAATGATGCCTGCAGTTACAGGCATCATTCAGATATTTTTTGCAGCCGTCAATTCCCTGTAGTGTAAGAACAATCATTGCGGCTGTTGATTGTTTTTACAGGCAGCGCCGCCCTACAGTGCTTCTTCTGGCTCGCTCGATCCACGAGTCAGAGAAGGAATCTGCCAGTGCCGGAAGGTAGCCATAGAGAAAACTGAGAGACAGATGGTCCCCAGCAGTCTCTATGACTCTCGGAGGCCCGGGTGCGACATTATGACTTCACGTCCGGGCAAGCGGAAGAAAACAATTCCAGGGACTCAGCTGTAAAGCCTGAAATTGTTTATTTATTTATTTTTTTTATCTCAGACTTTCCAGCCTGGAGGAGAGATGTGGGGTCTTATAGACCCCACATCTCTCCATAAAGAGGACCTGTCATGCACTGTTACATCTCTTGTATTAGGAATAAAAGTTCTAAAAAAAAAAAAAAAATTAAGATTAGTGTAAAAATAAAATAAACAATAAAAAAATAAAGCCCTCCTATCCCCGCGTGCTCGCACGCAAAAGCAAACATATACGTAGGTCGCGTCCACATATGTGAACGACATTCAAACCACACATGTGAGGTATCACCGCAAACGTTAGAGTGAGAGCAATAATTCTAGCCTAAGACCTCCTCTGTAAAGCCTCGTACACGCGATCGGATTTTCCGACGGGAATTGTGTGTTGACAGACTGTTGGCCTAAAATAAGACGTTTGTACGCTCCATCGGACAGTTGTTATCGTATTCTCCACGGACAAATGTTGGATGGCAGGCTTATAAATTTTCCGCGGACAATGGTCTGTTGTGAGCTTTTCCTATCGTGTGTACACATGTCCGTCAGACAAAAGTCTAGAGTACAAACACGCATGCTCGGAATCAATGCCCACCAAACACAACATTAGCAGAAGGTGCCCAAAGGGTGGCGCTAAAGAGATAAAAAAAACACGTAGTACCTCACGTGTTTGTTGGCCAACAATTGTGTGGCGTTTGTATGCAAGACAAGTTCCTGACCAACGCCCTTCGGACAAAAGTCTGACGCTTTGTCTGCGGAAAATCCAATCGTGTGTACGAGGCTTATATCTAAACATGTAATCTGTAACAATTTTAAAGTGTCACCTATGGAGATTTTTAAGTACGGAAGTTTGGCTCCATTCCACGAGTGTGCGCAATTTTAAAGCTTGATATGTAAGGTATCTATTTACTTGGCGTAACATCCTCTGTCACGTTATACAAAAAAATTGGGCTAACTTTACAGTTTTTATTTATTTTTTTTATTTTTTTATTCATGAAAGTGTTTTTTTCCCCCAAAAAATTGGTTTGAAAAAATGCTGTGCAAATACCGTGTGACATACAAAGTTGCAACAACCGTCATTTTTTTCACTACGGTTTCTGCTAAAAATATATATATATTGTCACGGAACGTCCCACACTCCGCTTGAGTGCTTCCGTCAGTATACCACTTCCTTGTAGTCTGGATACAGATATCAGATATTTCAACCGCTCTGAGCACAAAACAAGGCGAGACTTGCTTAGATGCTAACATGGACTATTTTATTTAGAATCAAAATTATAAGACTTTATATGCCGTTGGTACCTCCTCTAACAATACAACTGTAACCTAATTAACATGAGCAAGTTTACTAAATCATTTACCCAGACTAGGTGACTACGTCTCCTAGCTCATTGACTATTCAACACACATTACCATAAACATCAACACAGGGTTAATTAGAACAAACAAAAATGAGTTGAATACCCTTAGAACCTGTGGTAAGCCAGACTAAACTCATTTACATTAAACACATTATAGCTGACATCAGCCCTGTACTGTCGGTGGCGGCGTGTCACCGAGACACCGCTCGTCACCGACAGGGATGAACAGCCACTGCGCATGGCTGTTTACCACGTGATCGGCCGTGATGAAGTCACGGCCGATCACTAATGGTACATCCCGCATTGCACGGCGCATGCGCGCGATCGTGAGCGCGCTGCGCGTGCACGTCGGTGGCGGCGTGTTCCCCGGGAACACTGCTCGTCACCGACGATAGTTTACAGCCATTGGCCAGTACTGTGTACCATGTGATCGGCTGTGATCCATTCACAGCCGATCACTAAGTGTAAACAAAGAGCTGTCACTAGCTGTTACTAGCCCTTCTCTCCTCACACACCGTTTCCAGTGTGAGGAGAGAAGAGCCAGGAGCAGTGAGTTACAGATCTTTGTATTTGTAGTGTCTGCACCAACACCACTTCTGTCCCATCGCCCCCCCCCAATTGTCATCTGTCACCCAACAGTCACCCCATAAAAAGTGCACCTGTCACATAGAGACTGCCATTAGTGACCATCAGCGGTGCCCTGTCACCCACCAGTGACCGTGCCCTGTCACCCGTCACCCATCAGTGACCTGCCCTGTCACCTGTCACCCATCAGTGACCTGCCCTGTCACCCGTCACCCATCAGTGACCTGCCCTGTCACCCGTCACCCACCAGTGACCGTGCCCTGTCACCCGTCACCCACCAGTGACCATCAGCGGTGCACCCGTCACCCATCAGTGACGTTGCCTGTCAACAATCTGTGACTATCACCTGTCACCGTCCGTGGCCTGTCACCCATCAGTGACCGTGCCCTCTCACCCGTCACCCATCAGTGACTGTACCCTGTCACCCATCAGTGACCATCAG
Organism: Lithobates clamitans; assembly: GCA_037952925.1. Taxonomy (NCBI): domain Eukaryota; kingdom Metazoa; phylum Chordata; class Amphibia; order Anura; family Ranidae; genus Lithobates; species Lithobates clamitans. The sequence goes on along the minus strand of JBBGZY010001889.1, from coordinate 148,129 downwards.
CGGTGCACCTGTCACCCATCAGTGACCGTCGCCTGTCAACTATCTATGACCATCGCCCATCACACCATCACCTCTCAGTGAACGTCACCTGCCACCCATCTGTCACCTGTCGCACAGCTACCCGCCACACAGCCATGTCCAAAAGAGGATATACAAGTGAGGAGGCGTTCCAGATCCTCTCTATGACTGATGAGAGCACCGGGGAGCTCTCATCAGAGTCCCATTCTGATTCCGAAACAAGTTCGGCATTTGAGCCGATCGAGGGTAGCAATGGTTTGGATGAAGAATGGGTCCCTCCTAAAAGGGCACGACACTCTGGAACCCAGGAAGCCACCAGCAACCGGGATTATATTCCCAGTACCAGCTCTGCCGCCAGAAATAGGCCCCAGGAAGAAAGGTCAGTACCAGTGCTGCCGCCAGCAATAGGCCCCAGGAACAAAGGCCCAGTACCAGTGCTGCCACCAGAGATGGGCCCCGCGCACAAATGTCCAGTACCAGTGCTGCCACCAGAGATAGGCCCCTCGCACAAATGCCCAGTACCAGTGCTGCCACATCACACCTGAGTTCCAGCACAGGAAATTAAACTCCCCCAACTACTGGAGTGTCATGTCCCCCAAGAGCCAGGGCCGCTACCTATATGCCAGATGGTCTTGCCAACCCAACATGGCTGCCTTCCAACTCGGGATCACCAAATATTCCCCCTTTCACAGCACAGCCAGGTGTGCAGGCCAACACCCAAAATTTTACAGAGATCAATTTTTTTCACCTGTTTTTGCCCGACACTTTGCTGCAGTTCATTGTGGACCAAACAAATTTGTATGCCCAGCAGTATATTGCCAGCAACCCCCAATCATCTTATGCCCGTCCGTTTGAGTGGAGAGATTTGAATTTGGAGGAGTTCAAATTGTTTTTGGGCCTCACCCTAAATATGGAGCTTACAAAAAAAATGAAGGACATACCTATTGGTCCACCCACCCCATCCACCATATGCCCATGTATTCATATCCAGGTCCCGATATGAGATGATTATGAGATTCTTTCATTTTAACGACAACACCCAGTGCCCTCCTCGCAATCATCCAAATTCCGATAAGCTGTACAAGATTCGCCCACTAATAAATTCATTTTCCCAACGATTTGCAGAACTTTATGTCCCCGAGAAGAATATATGTGTGGATGAGTCCCTGGTACCATTTTCAGGCCGGCTAGGAATAAAACAGTATATTCCTAGCAAAAAGGCCAAATATGGAGTCAAATTTTACAAGCTGTGTGAGAGAGCCACGGGATATCTATATGCATTCCGCATATATGAGGGAAGAGATTCCCAGCTCCAGCCCCCTGAGTGCCCGGCCTACATGGGCACAACTGGAAAAATTGTATGGGACCTGGCTTACCCACTTCTAAAAAAAGGCTATCATATATACCTGGACAACTTTTATACCAGCCTGCCCCTTTTCAGACACCTATATATTGAAAAAACCCTGGCCTGCGAAACTTCAAGAAAAAATAGGAAGGGCTTCCCACAATCCATTGTGAACAAAAGGCTGAAAAAGGGGGAAAGAGCAACACTGAGATGTAATGAAGTGCTGGCCTTGAGGTGGAAGGATAACAGGAACGTGCACATGATGTCCACCATTCATGATGACACTGCAGTTGTAGTTCAGCGAAGACGAGGTCCCATTGAAAAACCGACATGTGTCCAAGACTATAATCTCTACATGGGGGGGTGGATTTCAATGACCAAATGATTCAGCCCTATTTGTCAATAAGGAGGTCCCGATTCTGGTATAAGAAGGTAGCAATATATCTAATCCATTTGGCCATTTACAATTCCTACATAATCTACACAAAATCCACAGAAAGCCCCGCCTCCTTCCTAAAATTCATAGAAGAAGTAGTCACGTCCCTCATCTATCCACAAAGACCCCTCCCAGAATTACCTCGTTCTGATGCTGTTAGCCGACTTCATGAACGCCACTTCCTGTACAACATTCCACCATCGGAAGCAGGCCGAAGACGGCAAAAAAAATGTTGTGTGTGCAGCAGAAGAGGTTTTCGAAAAGATACAAGCTACCATTGTCCCCAGTGTCCCTCCCAACCTGGCCTTTGCATTGGTGAATGCTTCGAACTGTATCATACATCCCCAAGTTATTAGCCCATATTTTCCCCATTTTCGCTGATCATTTTCCATGCTTCCCCAAAAAAACCATGCCACTGCCTTCAATGTGAACTGACCCTGGCCTGCTTTTTGACTATGCCTCTGCCTACCGTTTGGACTGCTTCCACATGAACTGACCCTGGCCTGTTTTGACTATGCCTCTGCCCACCGTTTGGACTGCTTGCTCGTGAACTGACCCTGGCCTGTTTTGTGACTACTCTTCTGCTTACCGCTTGGACTGCTTGCACGTTAACTGACCCTGGCTTGTTTTATGGACTATGCTTTTGCCTACCACTTGGACTGATCTGTTGCCCTGCTACTATAGTACACAGGGGTCTCACATATGTGAGGGGCTCCAGAATAGTTTTTCCAGATGGAGATAACAATTTTTTTTGTTTTCTCCCGGTTTTGTAATTTCCGGATTAGGGTCTGGAGTCCGGAGGCTTCATAGAGATTTGGGTGGGTCGAAGCCTCTACCCCTGTGCCCCTGTGCACAGGTCTTACCCGATTGTGGCCCTCAGCCTTCTGCTGACTTACTGCCATCATGCCTTTGCCTGCCGCATGAACGGACCACACATCTGCCTGCTACCTGGACTATGCAAATAATTCGCTGTAGCAAGAGGCAGTATGTTTATGAAGGGCTGGAGAGCGGTATAATAATGTGTGTCTGCAGGTAACAGTGTACCAGGACCAATATTATGGCTGTGCTGGCTGTCTCTGCCTGGACAATTCCTATGGACTGTGCTGTGCCGACTATAGACAATATTCCTGCCTGCTGCCTGGATAGTTATTGCTGTCGCTAAGCACATCCCTGACTGCTGCCTGGACCAGTGCTCTCTTCTGTGGACACTACTAAAAGCACAGGTAATACTTTTTTTTTAATCTTTTCCGCAATAGAATTTATTTTGGATTGTAATTCTTGGTATGTGCATGCTATGTGTTAGAAATATGAAGGGCCTTCAAAAATGATAGGTTGCCAGGAAATTATCTATGTAATGTATGCTCCTAGAACGCCTGATGGTGCTACTTGGATGTTGGGCCACTGTATGTGGCCAAGCTGTGTAAAAGTCTCACACATGTGGTATCCCCATACTCAGGGGGAGTAGCAGAATGTATTTTGGGGTGTCATTTTTGCTATGTGTTGGAAATATCTTATAAATGGACAACTTTGTGTAAAAAAAAATGCGTTTTTATTTTTTTTCCACATTTTCCAAAAACTTCTGGAAAAAAAATAACCATTCAAAAGACTCATTATGCCTCATAGATTATACGTTGGGGTGTTTGCTTTCCAAAATGGGGTTATTTTGTTGGCAATTCCTTTGTCCTGGTGCTCCAGGGCCTTCAAAAGTGTAATTGGTGGTTGAGAAATGAGATGTGCAATTTATGCTCGTAGATTGCCTGATGGTGCTACTTCAATGTTGGGCCTTTGTATGTGGCCAGGCTGTGTAAAAGTCCCACACATGTGGTATCGCCATACTCAGGAGGAGTAGCAGAATGTATTTTGGGGTGTCATTTTTGCTATGTATTTGCTATGTGTTGGAAATATCTTATAAATGGACAACTTTGTGTAAAAAAAATGCGTTTTCATTTTTTTTCCACATTTTCCAAAAACATCTGGAAAAAAAATAACCATTCAAAAGACTCATTATGCCTCATAGATTATACATTGGGGTGTTTGCTTTCCAAAATGGGGTCATTTTGTGGGCAATTCCTTTGTGCTGGTGCTCCAGGGCCTTTAAAAGTGTAATAGGTGGTTGAGAAATTAGATGTGCAATTTATGCTCGTAGATCGCCTGATGGTGCTACTTCAATGTTGGGCCTTTGTATGTGGCCAGGCTGTGTAAAAGTCCCACACATGTGGTATCGCCATACTCAGGAGGAGTAGCAGAATGTATTTTGGTGTGTCATTTTTGCTATGTATTTGCTATGTGTTGGAAATATCTTATAAATGGACAACTTTGTGTAAAAAAAAAATGCGTTTTCATTTTTTTTCCACATTTTCCAAAAACATCTGGTAAAAAAATAACCGTTCAAAAGACTCATTATGCCTCATAGATTATACATTGGGGTGTTTGCTTTCCAAAATGGGATCATTTTGTGGGCAATTCCTTTGTCCTGGTGCTCCAGGGCCTTCAAAAGTGTAATAGGTGGTTGAGAAATGAGATGTGCAATTTATGCTCGTAGATCGCCTGACGGTGCGACTTCAATTTTGGGCCTTTGTATGTGGCCAGGCTGTGTAAAAGTCCCACACATGTGGTATCCCCATACTCGGTAAGAGTAGCAGAATGTATTTTGGGGTGTAATTTGTTGTATGCATATGCTCTGTGAGAGAAATAACCAGTTAATATGAAAATTTTGAAAAAAAAAAAAAAAATCTTCCTTTTGCAAAGAATTGTGGGAAAAAATTACACCTTAAAAAAACTCACCATGCTACTTACTTAATACCTTGGAATGTCTACTTTCTAAAAAGGGGTCATTTGGGGGGTATTTGTACTTTTCTGACTTGTTAGTACCTCAAGAAATGAGATTCACCTGATGTACTGAAGGCCTGATCAGATGTTTTCAATTTTCAGTGATTGGCACCATAGTTTGTAGACTCTATAACTTTCACAAAGACCAAATAATATACACTAATTTGGGTTATTTTTACCAAAGATATATAGCAGTATAAATTGTGGCCAAAATTTATGAAGAAAAATTACTAATTTGCTAAATTTTATGACAAAAACAAAGAAAAAGGCAATTTTTCACAAAATTTACGGTCTTTTTTTATTTATAGCACAAAAAATAAAAAACCCATTAGTGATTAAATACCACCAAAAGAAAGCTCTATTTGTGTGAAAAAAAAGGACACAAATTTCATTTGGGTACAGTGTTGCATGACTGAGTAATAGTCATTCAAAGTGTGAGAGCACCGAAAGCTGAAAATTGGTCTGGGCAGGAAGGGGGTTTAAGTGCCCTGTATTGAGGTGGTTAAACTGCTCCACCTGTATATATTCATGACTGCTGGGATAATTTGGTGCTGAGTAGTGTACTGTAGGCCTCTTTTGTACACTTTTTTATAGGTGTTAAATCACTGCCTGTTTTGTTTTATTTTTAAAGCTAAATAAACAAAAAATGACCCATTTTTTTTTTAAATGTGTTTTTATTCATTTGTTATAAAATATTGCGAATCTTTCTTTATAAATGTATGCGAAAATGTATTCTGTTCCATTTTGCTGGAAAAAATAACCCCGCTAGAAAATTACTTGGAACCCCCAAACATTATATATTTTTTTTGCGGAGAGCCCCTATAGAATAAAATGATGGGTGTTTCAATTTTTTATGTCACACGGTATTTGCGCAGCGGTTTTTCAAACGCAATTTTTTTTTAAGAAAAAAAAACACTTTCATGAATGAAAAAAAAACTCACCAAAGTTAGCCCAATTTTTTATATAATGTGAAAGATGATGTTACGCTAAGTAAACGAATGCCTAACATGTCACACTTTAATATTGCGTCTGCCCGCGGAATGGCGGCAAACTACGGTGCTTGAAATTCTCATTAGGCGACCCTTTAAACACCACAAAACAAAACAAAAACTCTTGCGCATAAATGTATAAGCCCGACAGTTCAAAGTTCTCGATGGATGGTAGCTTTCAGCCTTGCTGCCCTCAAGGATAGGGAAATCCTAACATACAGACAAAAAACAGAAAAGAGAGGGCGCACTGGCCTTGTGCATTATCTTTAAAAAGGTTTATTAAAACAGAAAACGTAAAAGTACTACTCACAAGGGTAGATAAAAATCACGCATAATAAATGGGACCTGGTGATTTATTTATTTATTTATTTATTTATTTATTTATTTATTATATATCATAGTCTCATGTGAAATCTATTGTGCGCTGTTCATGGTGCAGATTATTGGATTTGATCTTGTATTTAATTTGATAGCTGGGTTTCTTTGCTTGCGCAGGTGGCCGCATTTGTAAGATTTAGGATTAGAGATTGCCTTGTTGTCTGGTGTACTGTATCGCACACTATGCGCACATTACAAACACTCATCACACTATAGATCCGTGCACACACACATATATATTTTTGTGTGCTTTTTTTGTATCTTTTTTGTTTTTTTTGTGCGTTTTTTGCGTGCGTTTTTTTTTTATATATATATATATATGTGTATACAAATGGTTACTATGGTGCTGTGTCAGGGCCCGCCTCTTGACTGCCCCTTTTATGGGAGTGGCTCCTAGGTCAGTTTGGTCTGTGCTCCCTTGATGAGCACATTATTTAAGGTAGTATTGAGGGGGAGAAAAATGAGGGAAAATGTGGGACTTTATATGAGGTGTAGGGGTGCCGCTCAGGTCCCCCCCTCCATCCCGGTTGAATGAAAATAATAAAAAAAAATGAAGGAATAGCGGGACTTTTTATATAAACACACGGGAGCAAAAATAAAGTTGATAGCTTTTAATAGAATCAAATGGTTATAGAGTTTCTGTATTCAAATAATTCAATGCATGATGCTATATATGAAATTATTCGTACAACTACTACAATTCATTGAAACCAGAAGAGATATACATACAGACATATTCCAACAAGGAATCAATATATGATATACATAGTATAAACAACACATTTAGAGCATGATTACATGATAAAATGGAAAAAATATGAAAAACAAAGAAAAGAGGGGGGTATTGTAGGGGGAGGAGAAACAAATTAATATGGAACGGCCTGATCAGATGCATCAATGTGTACACTAGGTTGTTGTTGGCTCTACGCGTTTCAAGGTATTTGACCTATCATCAGGAGCAAGGAACCATAGTGATAATCTAAAAAATGAAGGAAAAATGTTTATTCGAAGGAAAAAAGAAAAGAAAAAAGAAAAAGAGATGGGGAACAAAGAAAGAAGAAGAGCTCAGAACAGGCAGGAAGGGGCTTCCCTGATGGACCCGAACTGCCCGTACACTTACATGTGTGGTCCACACAGTGGCGGTGCGGCTATGAAACACCTAGGCCAACCAAGTATGCCATGCTCGGGAGCTGAGGGGACATGCCGCAGCGGGCAAAACACAGGAATGGACGACGCCCCGCAGGAATAACAATGTAGAAAGTGATGGAACAAGAGAGCCAAATCTAAAAGAAAAAGGACGCTATGTTGCTGTGAAGTGAGCGTGAGGCACAAGTGAGGAGAAAGAAGTAAGGAAAGAGAGATGTAGAGCACAGGAGGGAATAAGAGGGGGTAAAGAGGATTAATGTGAATGGAAAAAAGGTGTGAAGGTATGAAAAAGGTGAGGGAAAGAGGAAGCTGAAGAAGGAAGTGGGGAGGGGAGGGAAATCGCGGGTTGATTTGAGAGGGGCAATTGGTGAGAAACAGGAAGGGGGAGAAAGGGAGAGGAGAGAAAGCGGAAGTGAGAAGAAAAGAGGGGAAAATTGAAAGCCAGGGAGGTGATGAAGGGGAAATGGGACTCAGTGATGAAAGTCAATTAGTGATGGGGAGAAATGTGTACCTGATGACCAGAAAGTTCAACCAGAAATGCATGGATGGTGGGTGATGGTAGGTATATACCACACGGTGTGCGGAAATCATGCGGGGATGGGGTCCAAAACTGCCAAGCCTCCGCAACCATGTCCCCAACGTCAGACGCTGGTCCACAAGTGGGGAGAGAAGGGGAGAACGCCGGCAACCCAGGAACCAAATCAGTCGTGGTCCCACTGGCGGCGGCGTCGACCAAGTCAACCCCCCAATGGGCCAGAAGGTAGTGATCACTCGGACGGCAGACGCCGCGCTATAAAGGCACCAGCGTGTCCGGCCGGGATGTATGACGTCGACGCGCAGTGAGCACAAACCCCGCCCACCCTCCGTCACAAACAGGGCGGAGGGGGGGTCCGCAGTGCGCGTCGCAGCTCCCGAACGGGACAAAAAAGGCAGGCCCGGCAAACCCACAGACGCATACACCACTGCGTGCATGCAAGATAAAAACAAAATTAAAAGTGGATAGCTGAGATAAATCCAAAATTGGACATCAAAAGAAAAAGGGGAAGAGAAAAAAACAAAACTAAAAAATGTAAAAAACAGACAAAAGTTAAATATTAGATTAGGAAATATGTTGATTGGAGAGGCAATTTAAGCTTCTAACAAACGGAGATGGGAGTCAGAAAAATATTTTTAAATTATAGTTAATGCCACCGTGTGCCTATCATCCCTAATTGATTAGTATTGAGGGGGAGAAAAATGAGGGAAAATGTGGGACTTTATATGAGGTGTAGGGGTGCCGCTCAGGTCCCCCCCTCCATCCCGGTTGAATGAAAATAATAAAAAAAAATGAAGGAATAGCGGGACTTTTTATATAAACACACGGGAGCAAAAATAAAGTTGATAGCTTTTAATAGAATCAAATGGTTATAGAGTTTCTGTATTCAAATAATTCAATGCATGATGCTATATATGAAATTATTCGTACAACTACTACAATTCATTGAAACCAGAAGAGATATACATACAGACATATTCCAACAAGGAATCAATATATGATATACATAGTATAAACAACACATTTAGAGCATGATTACATGATAAAATGGAAAAAATATGAAAAACAAAGAAAAGAGGGGGGTATTTTAGGGGGAGGAGAAACAAATTAATATGGAACGGCCTGATCAGATGCATCAATGTGTACACTAGGTTGTTGTTGGCTCTACGCGTTTCAAGGTATTTGACCTATCATCAGGAGCAAGGAACCATAGTGATAATCTAAAAAATGAAGGAAAAATGTTTATTCGAAGGAAAAAAGAAAAGAAAAAAGAAAAAGAGACGGGGAACAAAGAAAGAAGAAGAGCTCAGAACAGGCAGGAAGGGGCTTCCCTGATGGACCCGAACTGCCCGTACACTTACATGTGTGGTCCACACAGTGGCGGTGCGGCTATGAAACACCTAGGCCAACCAAGTATGCCATGCTCGGGAGCTGAGGGGACATGCCGCAGCGGGCAAAACACAGGAATGGACGACGCCCCGCAGGAATAACAATGTAGAAAGTGATGGAACAAGAGAGCCAAATCTAAAAGAAAAAGGACGTTATGTTGCTGTGAAGTGAGCGTGAGGCACAAGTGAGGAGAAAGAAGTAAGGAAAGAGAGATGTAGAGCACAGGAGGGAATAAGAGGGGGTAAAGAGGATTAATGTGAATGGAAAAAAGGTGTGAAGGTATGAAAAAGGTGAGGGAAAGAGGAAGCTGAAGAAGGAAGTGGGGAGGGGAGGGAAATGGCGGGTTGATTTGAGAGGGGCAATTGGTGAGAAACAGGAAGGGGGAGAAAGGGAGAGGAGAGAAAGCGGAAGTGAGAAGAAAAGAGGGGAAAATTGAAAGCCAGGGAGGTGATGAAGGGGAAATGGGACTCAGTGATGAAAGTCAATTAGTGATGGGGAGAAATGTGTACCTGATGACCAGAAAGTCCAACCAGAAATGCATGGATGGTGGGTGATGGTAGGTATATACCACACGGTGTGCGGAAATCATGCGGGGATGGGGTCCAAAACTGCCAAGCCTCCGCAACCATGTCCCCAACGTCAGACGCTGGTCCACAAGTGGGGAGAGAAGGGGAGAACGCCGGCAACCCAGGAACCAAATCAGTCGTGGTCCCACTGGCGGCGGCGTCGACCAAGTCAACCCCCCAATGGGCCAGAAGGTAGTGATCACTCGGACGGCAGACGCCGCGCTATAAAGGCACCAGCGTGTCCGGCCGGGATGTATGACGTCGACGCGCAGTGAGCACAAACCCCGCCCACCCTCCGTCACAAACAGGGCGGAGGGGGGGTCCGCAGTGCGCGTCGCAGCTCCCGAACGGGACAAAAAAGGCAGGCCCGGCAAACCCACAGACGCATACACCACTGCGTGCATGCAAGATAAAAACAAAATTAAAAGTGGATAGCTGAGATAAATCCAAAATTGGACATCAAAAGAAAAAGGGGAAGAGAAAAAAACAAAACTAAAAAATGTAAAAAACAGACAAAAGTTAAATATTAGATTAGGAAATATGTTGATTGGAGAGGCAATTTAAGCTTCTAACAAACGGAGATGGGAGTCAGAAAAATATTTTTAAATTATAGTTAATGCCACCGTGTGCCTATCATCCCTAATTGATTAGTATTGAGGGGGAGAAAAATGAGGGAAAATGTGGGACTTTATATGAGGTGTAGGGGTGCCGCTCAGGTCCCCCCCTCCATCCCGGTTGAATGAAAATAATAAAAAAAAATGAAGGAATAGCGGGACTTTTTATATAAACACACGGGAGCAAAAATAAAGTTGATAGCTTTTAATAGAATCAAATGGTTATAGAGTTTCTGTATTCAAATAATTCAATGCATGATGCTATATATGAAATTATTCGAACAACTACTACAATTCATTGAAACCAGAAGAGATATACATACAGACATATTCCAACAAGGAATCAATATATGATATACATAGTATAAACAACACATTTAGAGCATGATTACATGATAAAATGGAAAAAATATGAAAAACAAAGAAAAGAGGGGGGTATTGTAGGGGGAGGAGAAACAAATTAATATGGAACGGCCTGATCAGATGCATCAATGTGTACACTAGGTTGTTGTTGGCTCTACGCGTTTCAAGGTATTTGACCTATCATCAGGAGCAAGGAACCATAGTGATAATCTAAAAAATGAAGGAAAAATGTTTATTCGAAGGAAAAAAGAAAAGAAAAAAGAAAAAGAGACGGGGAACAAAGAAAGAAGAAGAGCTCAGAACAGGCAGGAAGGGGCTTCCCTGATGGACCCAAACTGCCCGTACACTTACATGTGTGGTCCACACAGTGGCGGTGCGGCTATGAAACACCTAGGCCAACCAAGTATGCCATGCTCGGGAGCTGAGGGGACATGCCGCAGCGGGCAAAACACAGGAATGGACGACGCCCCGCAGGAATAACAATGTAGAAAGTGATGGAACAAGAGAGCCAAATCTAAAAGAAAAAGGACGTTATGTTGCTGTGAAGTGAGCGTGAGGCACAAGTGAGGAGAAAGAAGTAAGGAAAGAGAGATGTAGAGCACAGGAGGGAATAAGAGGGGGTAAAGAGGATTAATGTGAATGGAAAAAAGGTGTGAAGGTATGAAAAAGGTGAGGGAAAGAGGAAGCTGAAGAAGGAAGTGGGGAGGGGAGGGAAATGTCGGGTTGATTTGAGAGGGGCAATTGGTGAGAAACAGGAAGGGGGAGAAAGGGAGAGGAGAAAAAGCGGAAGTGAGAAGAAAAGAGGGGAAAATTGAAAGCCAGGGAGGTGATGAAGGGGAAATGGGACTCAGTGATGAAAGTCAATTAGTGATGGGGAGAAATGTGTACCTGATGACCAGAAAGTCCAACCAGAAATGCATGGATGGTGGGTGATGGTAGGTATATACCACACGGTGTGCCGAAATCATGCGGGGATGGGGTCCAAAACTGCCAAGCCTCTGCAACCATGTCCCCAACGTCAGACGCTGGTCCACAAGTGGGGAGAGAAGGGGAGAACGCCGGCAACCCAGGAACCAAATCAGTCGTGGTCCCACTGGCGGCGGCGTCGACCAAGTCAACCCCCCAATGGGCCAGAAGGTAGTGATCACTCGGACGGCAGACGCCGCGCTATAAAGGCACCAGCGTGTCCGGCTGGGATGTATGACGTCGACGCGCAGTTCGGGAGCTGCGACGCGCACTGCGGACCCCCCCTCCGCCCTGTTGTGACGGAGGGTGGACGGGGTTTGTGCTCACTGCGCGTCGACGTCATACATCCCGGCCGGACACGCTGGTGCCTTTATAGCGCGGCGTCTGCCGTCCGAGTGATCACTACCTTCTGGCCCATTGGGGGGTTGACTTGGTCGACGCCGCCGCCAGTGGGACCACGACTGATTTGGTTCCTGGGTTGCCGGCGTTCTCCCCTTCTCTCCCCACTTGTGGACCAGCGTCTGACGTTGGGGACATGGTTGCGGAGGCTTGGCAGTTTTGGACCCCATCCCCGCATGATTTCCGCACACCGTGTGGTATATACCTACCATCACCCACCATCCATGCATTTCTGGTTGGACTTTCTGGTCATCAGGTACACATTTCTCCCCATCACTAATTGACTTTCATCACTGAGTCCCATTTCCCCTTCATCACCTCCCTGGCTTTCAATTTTCCCCTCTTTTCTTCTCACTTCCGCTTTCTCTCCTCTCCCTTTCTCCCCCTTCCTGTTTCTCACCAATTGCCCCTCTCAAATCAACCCGCCATTTCCCTCCCCTCCCCACTTCCTTCTTCAGCTTCCTCTTTCCCTCACCTTTTTCATACCTTCACACCTTTTTTCCATTCACATTAATCCTCTTTACCCCCTCTTATTCCCTCCTGTGCTCTACATCTCTCTTTCCTTACTTCTTTCTCCTTACTTGTGCCTCACGCTCACTTCACAGCAACATAACGTCCTTTTTCTTTTAGATTTGGCTCTCTTGTTCCATCACTTTCTACATTGTTATTCCTGCGGGGCGTCGTCCATTCCTGTGTTTTGCCCGCTGCGGCATGTCCCCTCAGCTCCCGAGCATGGCATACTTGGTTGGCCTAGGTGTTTCATAGCCGCACCGCCACTGTGTGGACCACACATGTAAGTGTACGGGCAGTTCGGGTCCATCAGGGAAGCCCCTTCCTGCCTGTTCTGAGCTCTTCTTCTTTCTTTGTTCCCCGTCTCTTTTTCTTTTTTCTTTTCTTTTTTCCTTCGAATAAACATTTTTCCTTCATTTTTTAGATTATCACTATGGTTCCTTGCTCCTGATGATAGGTCAAATACCTTGAAACGCGTAGAGCCAACAACAACCTAGTGTACACATTGATGCATCTGATCAGGCCGTTCCATATTAATTTGTTTCTCCTCCCCCTACAATATCCCCCTCTTTTCTTTGTTTTTCATATTTTTTCCATTTTATCATGTAATCATGCTCTAAATGTGTTGTTTATACTATGTATATCATATATTGATTCCTTGTTGGAATATGTCTGTATGTATATCTCTTCTGGTTTCAATGAATTGTAGTAGTTGTACGAATAATTTCATATATAGCATCATGCATTGAATTATTTGAATACAGAAACTCTATAACCATTTGATTCTATTAAAAGCTATCAACTTTATTTTTGCTCCCGTGTGTTTATATAAAAAGTCCCGCTATTCCTTCATTTTTTTTTTATTATTTTCATTATTTAAGGTACCGTAAGAGATGGATACTGTTAGGCTCTGAAGAAGAAGGTGCTACCTTCGAAACGCGTCAGCCAGCAGCGGTCTGCACGTCTTGTCCATAGGTCTGGAGACTGCTACCATCATTTGACTATTATGCGTGATTTTTATCTACCCTTGTGAGTAGTACTTTTACGTTTTCTGTTTTACACTTTAAACACCTTTACAGGTTACCAGTTTGGTGTTGCACAGGAGGTCTGATTCTAGAATTATTGCTCTCTCTTATGTTCGCAACAATATAATAGGTTTATTCCTCACTCAGCTAATGTGACCCCAGTGTTGACGCAAGGGGCATGTGGAAGGGACAAACAAAACGGAAAATTTATATCAAATACTTACCGTAATTTTCCTTTCCTGATGGACTCCATGGCAGCCTACGTATGGGTTAATCCCGCCTCTCATACCTCATAGGACCCCACTCCCATAAATCTTTGCAACTAGACAGAGACCGTGTTCCGTAACTTAGCCTACTCCAGCAAATGGGAGGGAACTCCTGCTGCCATGGAGTCCATCAGGAAAGGAAAATTACGGTAAGTATTTGATATAAATTTTCCGTTTTCCTGACAGACTCCATGGCAGCCTACGTATGGGAAATAACTAGCCATACACGCCCGGGTGGGCAATTGCTGGTTAAAGAAAAAAAGGTTTAATTGCCACCATCAACAGATAATACGTGCAAACCAAAATTAACCGAAGACAAGGAAGCAGGTTCTACACAATAGTGTGTCATAAAGGTATTAATTGATGACCATGAGGCCGCTTTACAGATCACTTCCGGAGATACATGCCGGGATGCTGCCCAAGATGTAGAAACGCTCCTGGTAGAATGAGCGGTCACTGCCTCCGGAGGAGCCAAACCCTTAGACTTGTAAGCCCACTGAATGGCCTGAACAATCCATGCTGCAATGGTTCTAGAGGAAGCACGCTTTCCCTTGTTTTTACCGTGGAAGAGGACAAACAAGTGATCAGATTGGCGAAAAGAAGCTGTGGCTTCCAAGTATTGCTTCAGAACTTCTCCGACATCTAGAGGATGAATATTAGAGCCCTCAGAAGACTTGAACGTGGGAAGAACAATTTCCTGATTTTCATGGAAAACAGTTGTTACTTTGGGATTTGAACCTAACATAGGAATCAGGACCACTCGGTCAGGGAAGAACGTAAGGAATGGAACCGATTTCGGAAACCCTCTTAGCCGATGTTATGGCTACTAAAAAGACCACTTTGAGGGAAAGTTCCTTAACAGATGACTGGTCCACATGACATATTTCTCTTCCTGCGAAGAAGTCCAGGACAAGAGGAAGATCCCATTTAGAAAATCTTGGTTTCCTTTGAGGTCTAAGTCTTATTGCTCCCCTGAAGAACTGTCTCGTAAGGGGGTGCCTGGCCCATGATACACCTGTGAAGGCAGAGATTGCAGAAACTTGGACTCGTAAGGAGCTAACCGACAAAGACAGATCAAGGCCTGTCTACAGAAAACCCAGAATATCCTGTATCTTTGGGTCAATACAAGAGCCATTATTGGAGGCCACATAGTCCGCAAAATTTTGACCAAATTCTTTGATAGACTTTGTTGGTGCCCGCTCTTCTGGCATTCAACAATGTAGCAATCGCTGAACTTGGACATCCTAGTGCTTCTAGCCTTCCCCTCTCAACCACCAAGCCATCAGATGGAGATGAGATGGGCATGGGTGAAGAGATGTTCCTTGCGACAGGAGATCTGGTCTGGCCGGGAGAGGGACTGGATCCCGGTAACTGAGCTGAACCAGGAGAGGAAACCATGGCCTGTTGGGCCAGAAAGGAACAATCGCCACTACCTCGACTTCTTCCCACCTGAGCCTTGATAGAAACCGAAGGATGACTGGTACCGGGGGAAAGGCGTAGGCCTTGAGGAATCTCCATTGATCCGTCAGGGCATCCACTCCGAAGGCTTGGGGACAGCGACACCTCGTGTAATATTTCTGCAGTTTGAAGTTGCAAGGGGATGCAAACAGATCTACTTCTGGCATCGCTCCCAGAGACAAGACCCAGTTGAACACTTCGGTGTGGAGAGACCATTCGTTGTTGTCCAGGGTGACCCTCGAAAGGAAGTCCGCCTGGACATTCTGAATTCCGGGGAGATAAACAGCTGATAAATTTGTCAAATTCGCCTGGGCCCAGGACATGATCGGACTTACTTCTTTCAGTAATGAGAGACTGCGGGTGCCCCCCTGTCTCTTGATGTAAGACACTGCAGTCGTATTGTCCAGTCTCAGGAGAACTGAGGCCCCTGATGTCAGGTGGGAAAAGGCTTGAAGAGCACGGAAGGCAGCTCGAAGCTCCAGGATATTTGAGACTATCCCTTGGGATGGGAAGTCCCATCTGCCTTGGGCTACCTCCGTCAGACAGAGGGCGCCACAACCTCTGTTGCTTGCATCCGCAGTCACCGTGATCCAGGAGACAGGCGCTATGGAATGGCAATTGAGAAGATTTCCCCGTTGCAGCCACCAGGGGAGGCTCTCCCGCATGGAGGTGGTTACTCGTACCAGCTGGTCTCGAGACCCTGGATCCCACTGTTGGAGAAACCCCTTCTGAAAGGGCCGCATCCTCCATTGTGCCCACTTCACCATGGGGGCTGTGGCCACCATGGTGCCTATTATCTTTAGACATTGCGAGGCTCTGAGAAGAGGTGATGATAATGCCAGATGAATTCTTTCCCGAATCACCGGAATTTTCTCCAAAGGCAGAGAGATGGTACTCTCCATGGTGTTGAATTGGGCTCCAAGGAATATTAGAGACTGCGTTGGATCTAGGTGACTCTTCTCCTTGTTCAACAGGCAACTGAACTCTGTTAGGGTAGAGATGATCTGATCTCGATGTGCCAGCAGCTGACCCCTGTCTTGTGAAAGCAGAAGTAGGTCATCCAAGTAATGGTGTAATCGGATACCTTTGACCCTGATTAATGCTACCACAGCCAATAAGAGCTTCGAAAACACTCGAGGCGATGTTGTAAGCCCGAATGGAAGACATGTGAATTGGAGATGCCTCTGATCTACTGCGAATCGGAGATACATCTGAAATTCCTGTGCAATCGGCACGTGAAAGTAGGCATCTTTCAGGTCTATGGAGACAAGCCGATCTCCCGGTTGTATCGTCTGGCCTATTGTTAGCAGAGTCTCCATCTTGAATTTTTCCTTCTTGATGAAGGAGTTCAGATAAGTCAGGTCGATTACCGGCCTCCAGGACCCATTCTTTTTGAGGACCATGAAAAGGGGGGAATACACCCCTAGGAATCTCTCTTCTGTTGGTACTTGAATGGCGGCCCCTTGGACTACTAGTGAGTCCGTATATGACAGAAGAACCTGTTTCTTCTCTTCTATGTGAGGAAGAGTTGTAGGAACAAACCGGTGTATGGGTGGGTTGCTGAACACCCAGGTATGACCCGAAGAGACCGTTTTGATGGTCCAGAAATCCCGAATCGAGGCTGCCCAGACGTGCTGGAAACGGAGTAAACGAGCCCCGACTCGCTCCGTCTGGACAGGCTCTATATCAAAAGGACTTCGCAGCCTCACGTCCCCCAGAAGAGGCTGACTTTGAGGACTTCTGCCCTGAAGGTTGATTTCTCCTCCAGTTTTTTCTGAAATCACGGCCAGGTCTGTAGCGGCATGCATCCCTCGCACGCTCCTGATCTTGTTTGGGATAAGTTTTCCTCTGACCAAAAAGGCGGCGATCCTGGGGTAAGGACCCTGATTTACCCCCTGTAGCACGGGTAATGGCAGAATCCAGTTTATTCCCAAAGAGGAAGGAACCCTCAAAGGGAATTTTACACCATGCCTGTTTAGAGGCAGGATCTGCAACCCACGGGCGCAACCACAAGGCGCGCTTCGCCGTTACCGAGGAAAGCATGACACGTGCCACAAGGCGGATAATATCCAGGGATGCTTCCCCCAGAAAGGCTGATGCCAGCTTCAGCACATGTACTGGTGAGTTCTTGAGCAACTCCTCAGAGATCTTTCCCAATACTGCATCCATATCATCCGTCCATGCTTCCATAGCTTTAGACAAAGCTGCAAGGGCCAGGGCTGGTTTACAAGCCATGCCTGCCGTAATATAAATGCGTTTGAGGTCAGTGTCGATCTTCCTCTCCAAACCATCTTTAACAGAAACGGTGTCTTCCAGAGGAAGCGTTACATGCTTCACTAACCTCATTAAGGCCGCATCAATGAGGGGTGCAGCTTCCAGATGCTTTACCTCCTCACTTTTGAATGGGTAAATTTTCGCTATCTTGGAAATCAGCGAGTTCTTCCTCTCAACTTTACTCCATTCATCTGAAATAATTTCCCCAAGTTCACCCAGGAAGGGGAAATTTGGGCGTTCTTTCCTGAGCTGTTTGAAGTACTTCCTCTGTTTAGAGGGGGCTTCTACTGGCTCCTCCCATCTCAATGCGTTTTTAACCGCTTTAACCATCTGTGGAACCAAGGAAAAATCGAAGCCTGTACTGGAGTCTTCCACATCCGCTTCGCTGTCCGAAGAACCACTGAAGGAGGGACTTCGTCGAGAGGGACCTGGAACCTCAGGGACAACCCTGTCAGGAACTGGTGGAGGAGCAGCAGGAGGGCTGGATGTACGAACGGGATCTGTCCTGTTCAAAGACTCTTGAACCACTCTTCTAACCAGAGCCTCCACCTGTTGGTCTCCAGCTCCTCGTTCTTTAACAGCTCGAGCATAGCATAGCTCACAGAGAGATTTACCCTCTGGGACCTGAGCTCTACATCCCCAGCATGCCTTCTTATCAGAGCGGCTGGAATGGCGGTGAGAATGGCGACTAGACGTGGACCATCTGGAGGATGATCTAGGACGTCTAGAGCTTGACGTAGAGTGACGGTTTTGTGATCAAGATTTGTCACTAGCTTCACGTGCTGAAGAACGGTGTTCAGACCTAGAAGGGCTGAGGGAAAAAACAGAGTCAACATGCACCTGACAATAAAACCCAAAACAAAAAACAGGCAGAGGGAAAATTAATTCCATCCTACCTGCCGAGTAAGGGTTGGCCACTGGGGGGCGGTGACACATCCATAGCAAATAACTGACCAGCAAGACACTGAAAGCAATCAAGACAGTATATAAGAAACTGATGGTTTAGCAATTAGGAAGAAACCATAGGCAGGCAGTGCAGCATAACTCTTACCTTGACCAGTCAAGATATGTGCTTGGGGAATCAGCTGCTGAAGCATGAAAGCATCCCAAGAAATAGCTGAATCTGACAGCTATTTAAATCTGCCGCCCAGGATGATGTCATCACGCTCACAGCGAACCCACGCTGTGTACGACGCCGCCCCATAGACACCGCGCGCATGCGCGACCACCGCCATCTTGTCCGGACCGCGCACGTGCAACCAAGCCTCGATTTCGATCGCGGCTCGCGCATGCGCAGAAGGGCCAAGAAGCGGCGGACTGGAACGCAGATGCGTCCCAGCCGCCATGACCAGGAAAGCTACAGGGACAGACAACAAACAAATACAGGCTGCCATGTAATAGAAAAAAAACAGTATACATCACCACCACGGCACCGATTCGATCCGGCCTGGGACTGGGAGCCATTGCTCATACTGCACGACCAGGGCATTTTCATGAAGGGGCCTCCCGCTAATAGCTGGGACGAATGGCCATGTTGCCGCTTGCCTGCCAATGGCCGGCTATTAAGCTCTTCAAGGCATCGCAATACTTGCCCATGTCCACCCTGCTAATAGCTAGGGTAAATGGACTCCAGAAAAGGACACCGCCAGAACCATCATCTTCGCGTGCAAACCACCAGGACTGGACCGACAATTTTTTTTAAGGTAAGACTACCTTGGTCCTAGGAGGAGGACAAAAAAGGAACACGGTCTCTGTCTAGTTG
This sequence comes from Lithobates clamitans, assembly GCA_037952925.1. Lineage (NCBI taxonomy): Eukaryota > Metazoa > Chordata > Amphibia > Anura > Ranidae > Lithobates > Lithobates clamitans. The sequence goes on along the minus strand of JBBGZY010001889.1, from coordinate 128,861 downwards.
CAAAGATTAATGGGAGTGGGGTCCTATGAGGTATGAGAGGCGGGATTAACCCATACGTAGGCTGCCATGGAGTCTGTCAGGAAAGATATTCTGCAGATGCCCAACATCCTCTGCGTCTACCTCTTTGTCCCCTGCTCCATCTGACAATCACTTGTCATATGAAGCGTCAATAAAAAAGGATTATTGGATTTTCAGCCGTCCGGAATAATTTCCTTATGTTACACAGCATGCGAGCTGGGCTAGCACCTGACTGGTGTGTGTGTGGAGATTCACTAGAGACTCACTAGCCTGGAGCGGCTTTTTTAGTTTCATTGAGGACTGTCTGTATTCGCACGTACTGGCTCAGTGAGTTCATCTGTCTATTACCCCATGGACTGATTTAATTTGTGTAGTGACACATTATACACACACTAGAAGATCCTATTTACTGATTGTTTGCAATATGATTACTGATGGTGGGGATGTTGTAGCAGGGGAACGGTATAGTAGAACCTTGAGGACCATACATGACAATCCTTTAAGATCAGGTACAAGAGTGCAGCTACAGGCGGCGGCGGATGATAATGCAGGCACTTTGAAATTGCTGTTCCAGAAGCATGAACGGTCAATAGTTAAAGAAATGAAGTTCTACTGGGACAACAGAGTACTTGGCTGTGGAACTAATTCCCATGAATTGCGCATTAAAATGTTCCCTACTTTTGAGTTGGCATCGGACGATTTGAAAAGGCAATGGACTGACGCTTTGTCAGCAAGCTCTTTTGAACTGATGCGGATCATCGTAGCATCTAAAACTCAGGAGTTGGAAAGGCTGCAGGATGAAATTGTACAAATACAGAAAACATGCCCTACAAGGAGTCACCTATGTTTGAGAGTCTGGATGTCAAGCTGAATGAGAAGTTTGATAGGATGGAAAGAGAAGTTATAGCTGGGAAAAAAAGATACCGCGCTGCATTTCTTTAACTGACAATTGCGCAGTTGTGCAAAGCTGTACCCAAATAAAATTGATGGTCCTTTTTTTTCCCACAAATAGAGCTTTCTTTTGGTGGTATTTGATCACCTCTGCTTTTTGTTTATGCTCTATACACAAAAAAAAGACAGACAATTTTGAAAAAAAGACAATATTTTTTACTTTCTGCTATAAAACATACCCAATAAAAAAAAAATTAAAAATCCAATTTCTTCATCAATTTAGGCCAATATATATTTTGCTACATATTTTTGGTAAAAAAAAATCCCAATAAGCGTATATTGATTGGTTTCTGCAAAAGTTACAGGGTCTACAAACTGGGATATATTTATGGAATTTGTACTTATTTATTTATTTTTTACTAGTAATGGCTGCAAAGAACAATTTTTAGTGGGACTGCGACATTGTGGTGGACAAATCTGACACTGACACTTTTTGGGGACCAGTGACACAATGTAATACAGTAATCAATGCTAAAAAAAAAAAGAAAATGCACTGTCGCTGTACAAATGACACTGGCAGGGAAGTGGCAATCAAAGGACTAAATGTGTCCCTATAGAGTGCTTTCTAACTGGGGGGGATGTGCTTTGACTAGGGGAAAACACAGATCCGTGTTTCTGCTTAGCACAAACACAAGATCTCCATTTTCCCCTGAGAGAACGGTGGTCTGCCTTAGAACAATTGGCGGGTCCCGGCAGACATTGCGTCCGCCGGACCCACTTATTGGCTCCCACTGTGTCCAATCAACAAGAAAAAGAAACCCTGACCAGGAGGCAAGAATATAAGAATATATGGGTGGCAGGGATCATTACCCCTTGAGAAGACCCCAACAAAAGTATTAAACAATGTTCAAGGCTGGGTTCACACCTATGCAAATTGGATGCGTGTTTCTCAGCATCCAAATTGCATAGCAGGAGATTGTGACCGTCTCTCTATGGAGCCAGTTCACACATCTTCGCAGTGGCTCCGGTGTGAATAGCACAGGAGCCCTGTGCGTCTTTTGGTCCATTTCAGGTCCAAATTCAGCCCAAAATTCGGGCTGAAATCTGACCTGAAATGGTGAATGGAGACGCACCGGACTCCTGCTGTGAGCCACTGCGTTCTCAAGTGTGAATTCAGCCTTAAACCTGTCTCAGAGGGCATTGACAGAAGTTGATCTCTCTTTTCTCTCTCAGACTGGGTTCACACTATCGCCACATGCTGCTCACAGCAGGGTTCTAGTGCGTCCTGGTTCACCATTTCAGCCCAAATTTTTGGATGAATTCGAACCTGAAATGGACCATCCGATCCACCAGATGGATGAAAAATAGGACCACCATCCTTCTGGATTTGGCAGACAGGATCGGATTGGATAGCAGCAGATGTCAGTGGTCACGTCCCCGCTGACATCTGCCGTTCCATAGGGGTGAATGCATGGTCCAATCAGGTCCACCTGAAAAACTGACAGGCGGACCTGATCGGACAGCCCATGTGAAAGGGGCCTTACTTTACATAAAAACTATTTTGGTGACATTAAATTTAAACAAAAAGGTGATAAACATGTCTCATAATTCGATCTTGAGTTAGATTTTAGGCATCAGTGCAATTTATGTGATTTGATTGATCTGGCCCATGAGTCTAGATTACAGGAGGGGGAGGATCAGGGATCTATGGTTTTGGTTTCATTTAAATCCCGTTCAGATTTTTACCCTATTCAATCTAGAGGTAAGAAGATGGATAATTTCCAGAAAGCTATTGAACAGGAACTTACTAGACTGGCTTCACGTGTGGTGTCTGGAGGATGGGCTCTGAATGACAAACTGAGTACTGAGGAAAAATGTGCACTTGAGCAGTTAAGAGAAGACCGCTCTATAGTTATAAAGAATTCCAACAAAGAGGCTTGGTTGTTGTTCAGGATACAGACACATACAGGTTGGAAATCTTGAGACAGCTCTCAGATGTACCAGTAACTTAAAAAAGATCCCTGTGACAGGAGTCACTTTGGGTGGGGGGCCCGTGGAAACCCAGCTTACCCTAGAGAGGTCAGGAAACTCCTGGTTCAGCTTTCCAGGCTCCTCTTATGTGAAAGCTGTCCTGTGTCTATTAGGGGCACAGGGTGATTGCGAAAATGATTGACAGCTATTTAGTGGACACTGAGAATGTGGTTTGGATTACTTCAAATGGGCCAGTAATATTTATCAACAATATCCCTCAAGAAATATATGAAGACTATTCCTGGTTTGTTTGAATCTGAACTATACATGTTTATTGAAAGAGCTGGTCACATTGATGTCGGTTCCATGTTCTTCAATGTAGGAGCTGGACAGTTTGTTACTGGTGGTCTCCTGCTATTGTCTGTGTATTGAGACGTTATGTGTTTTCTGCTAAGCATGTCTGTCTCAGTGTTAATTGGGTCACCTATTGTCTGATTAATCACAACATTGTCTGGGTGGGCATTGAGTCATCTAGGCTGGTTTAACCAGTTGCCGACTGCCGCACGCCGATGTACGTCGGCACAATGGCACGGGCAGGCATAAGGGCTTACCTGTACGTTCCTGCCTGCCCGCGGGCAGGGGGTCCGATCGGAGCCCCCCCCAAGGCCTGTGGCGGTCGGATTACCGGAAGGAGCGATCCGAGGTGAGCAGGAGGCCACTGATTCATGGCCAATCCCTCACGATCGCTCCTGGCGAATGAGAATCTTCCTCTGCTGCTGTAATGTAAACAGCGGCAGAGGAAGTGATGTCATCGCTCCTCGTGAAGCCTTTTCGTTCCGGCTTCTGAGGAGAGAAGACATCAAGTAAGTGCACCAAACACTACACGTACAGTAGAACACTCTAGACACACTTTTCACCCCCCGATCACCCCCCTGTCACAGTGACACCAATAGCAGTTTTTATTTTCTGATTATTGCATTGGTGTCATTTTGTGACAGTTAAAAGTGGTAGGGCAGTTAGTGGTAGGCACCTTTAGGTCTAGGGTACCACCCTAACCCCCCCTAATAAAGTTTTATCCCCCTTGATCACCCCCCATTGCCAGTGTCACTAAGCGATTGTTTATCTGATCGCTGTATTAGTGTCACAGGTGACGCTAGTTAGGGAGGTAAATATTGAGGTTCGCCGTCAGGTGTTTATAGCATCAGATACCCCCATATACTACCTAGTAAAGGTTTTAACCCCCGATTGCCCCCTAGTAAACCCTTTCACCAGTGATCACCATATAACTGTTACGGGTGACGCTGGTTAGTTAGTTATTTTTTTTATAGTGTCAGGGTACCCGCCGTTTATTACCTAATAAAGGTTTAACCCCCTAATCGCCCGGCCGGTGATATAAGTTTTAGGGTCAGATAGGGTCTGCGTCACCCCAGGCAGCGTCAGGTTAGTGCCAGTACTGCTAACACCCTCGCACGCAGCATACACCTCCCTTGGTGGTATAGTATCTTATCAATATCTGATCCGATCAGATCTATACTAGCGTCCCGAACCCGCGGAATGGCGGCAAACTACGGTGCTTGAAATTCTCATTAGGCGACACTTTAAACACCACAAAACAAAACAAAAACTCTTGCGCATAAATGTATAAGCCCGACAGTTCAAAGTTCTCGATGGATGGTAGCTTTCAGCCTTGCTGCCCTCAAGGATAGGGAAATCCTAACATACAGACAAAAAACAGAAAAGAGAGGGCGCACTGGCCTTGTGCATTATCTTTAAAAAGGTTTATTAAAACAGAAAACGTAAAAGTACTACTCACAAGGGTAGATAAAAATCACGCATAATAAATGGGACCTGGTGATTTATTTATTTATTTATTTATTTATTTATTTATTTATTTATTTATTATATATCATAGTCTCATGTGAAATCTATTGTGCGCTGTTCATGGTGCAGATTATTGGATTTGATCTTGTATTTAATTTGATAGCTGGGTTTCTTTGCTTGCGCAGGTGGCCGCATTTGTAAGATTTAGGATTAGAGATTGCCTTGTTGTCTGGTGTACTGTATCGCACACTATGCGCACATTACAAACACTCATCACACTATAGATCCGTGCACTTGCGCTCCCCGCACACACACATATATATTTTTGTGTGCTTTTTTTGTATCTTTTTTTTTTTTTTTTTTGTGCGTTTTTTGCGTGCGTTTTTTTTTTTTTTAATATATATATATGTGTATACAAATGGTTACTATGGTGCTGTGTCAGGGCCCGCCTCTTGACTGCCCACTTTATGGGAGTGGCTCCTAGGTCAGTTTGGTCTGTGCTCCCTTGATGAGCACATTATTTAAGGTACCGTAAGAGATGGATACTGTTAGGCTCTGAAGAAGAAGGTGCTACCTTCGAAACGCGTCAGCCAGCAGCGGTCTGCACGTCTTGTCCATAGGTCTGGAGACTGCTACCATCATTTGACTATTGTGCGTGATTTTTATCTACCCTTGTGAGTAGTACTTTTACGTTTTCTGTTTTACACTTTAAACACCTTTACAGGTTACCAGTTTGGTGTTGCACAGGAGGTCTGATTCTAGAATTATTGCTCTCTCTTATGTTCGCAACAATATAATAGGTTTATTCCTCACTCAGCTAATGTGACCCCAGTGTTGACGCAAGGGGCATGTGGAAGGGACAAACAAAGATATTCTGCAGATGCCCAACATCCTCTGCGTCTACCTCTTTGTCCCCTGCTCCATCTGACAATCACTTGTCATATGAAGCATCAATAAAAAAGGATTATTGGATTTTCAGCCTTCCGGAATAATTTCCTTATGTTACACAGCATGCGAGCTGGGCTAGCACCTGACTGGTGTGTGTGTGGAGATTCACTAGAGACTCACTAGCCTGGAGCGGCTTTTTTAGTTTCATTGAGGACTGTCTGTATTCGCACGTACTGGCTCAGTGAGTTCATCTGTCTATTACCCCATGGACTGATTTAATTTGTGTAGTGACACATTATACACACACTAGAAGATCCTATTTACTGATTGTTTGCAATATGATTACTGATGGCGGGGATGTTGTAGCAGGGGAACGGTATAGTAGAACCTTGAGGACCATACATGACAATCCTTTAAGATCAGGTACAAGAGCGCAGCTACAGGCGGCGGCGGATGATAATGCAGGCACTTTGAAATTGCTGTTCCAGAAGCATGAACGGTCAATGGTTAAAGAAATGAAGTTCTACTGGGACAACAGAGTACTTGGCTGTGGAACTAATTCCCATGGATTGCGCATTAAAATGTTCCCTACTTTTGAGTTGGCATCGGACGATTTGAAAAGGCAATGGACTGACGCTTTGTCAGCAAGCTCTTTTGAACTGATGCGGATCATCGTAGCATCTAAAACTCAGGAGTTGGAAAGGCTGCAGGATGAAATTGTACAAATACAGAAAACATGCCCTACAAGGAGTCACCTATGTTTGAGAGTCTGGATGTCAAGCTGAATGAGAAGTTTGATAGGATGGAAAGAGAAGTTATAGCTGGGAAAAAAAGATACCGCGCTGCATTTCTTTAACTGACAATTGCGCAGTTGTACAAAGCTGTACCCAAATAAAATTGATGGTCCTTTTTTTCCCCACAAATAGAGCTTTCTTTTGGTGGTATTTGATCACCTCTGCTTTTTTGTTTATGCCCTATACACAAAAAAAAGACAGACAATTTTGAAAAAAAGACAATATTTTTTACTTTCTGCTATAAAACATACCCAATAAAAAAAAAATTAAAAATCCAATTTCTTCATCAATTTAGGCCAATATATATTTTGCTACATATTTTTGGTAAAAAAAAATCCCAATAAGCGTATATTGATTGGTTTCTGCAAAAGTTACAGGGTCTACAAACTGGGATATATTTATGGAATTTGTACTTATTTATTTATTTTTTACTAGTAATGGCTGCAAAGAACAATTTTTAGTGGGACTGCGACATTTGTGGTGGACAAATCTGACACTAAGTGACACTTTTTGGGGACCAGTGACACAATGTAATACAGTAATCAATGCTAAAAAAAAAAATAATGCACTGTCGCTGTACAAATGACACTGGCAGGGAAGGGGCAATCAAAGGACTAAATGTGTCCCTATAGAGTGCTTTCTAACTGGGGGGGATGTGATTTGACTAGGGGAAAACACAGATCCGTGTTTCTGCTTAGCACAAACACAAGATCTCCATTTTCCCCTGAGAGAACGGTGGTCTGCCTTAGAACAATTGGCGGGTCCCGGCAGACATTGCGTCCGCCGGACCCACTTATTGGCTCCCACTGTGTCCAATCAACAAGAAAAAGAAACCCTGACCAGGAGGCAAGAATATAAGAATATATGGGTGGCAGGGATCATTACCCCTTGAGAAGACCCCAACAAAAGTATTAAACAATGTTCAAGGCTGGGTTCACACCTATGCAAATTGGATGCGTGTTTCTCAGCATCCAAATTGCATAGCAGGAGATTGTGACCGTCTCTCTATGGAGCCAGTTCACACATCTTCGCAGTGGCTCCGGTGTGAATAGCACAGGAGCCCTGTGCGTCTTTTGGTCCATTTCAGGTCCAAATTCAGCCCAAAATTCGGGCTGAAATCTGACCTGAAATGGTGAATGGAGACGCACCGGACTCCTGCTGTGAGCCACTGCGTTCTCAAGTGTGAATTCAGCCTTAAACCTGTCTCAGAGGGCATTGACACAAGTTGATCTCTCTTTTCTCTCTCAGACTGGGTTCACACTATCGCCACATGCTGCTCACAGCAGGGTTCTAGTGCGTCCTGGTTCACCATTTCAGCCCAAATTTTTGGATGAATTCGAACCTGAAATGGACCATCCGATCCACCAGATGGATGAAAAATAGGACCACCATCCTTCTGGATTTGGCAGACAGGATCGGATTGGATAGCAGCAGATGTCAGTGGTCACATCCCCGCTGACATCTGCCGTTCCATAGGGGTGAATGCATGGTCCAATCAGGTCCACCTGAAAAACTGACAGGCGGACCTGATCGGACAGCCCATGTGAAAGGGGCCTTACTTTACATAAAAACTATTTTGGTGACATTAAATTTAAACAAAAAGGTGATAAACATGTCTCATAATTCGATCTTGAGTTAGATTTTAGGCATCAGTGCAATTTATGTGATTTGATTGATCTGGCCCATGAGTCTAGATTACAGGAGGGGGAGGATCAGGGATCTATGGTTTTGGTTTCATTTAAATCCCGTTCAGATTTTTACCCTATTCAATCTAGAGGTAAGAAGATGGATCATTTCCAGAAAGCTATTGAACAGGAACTTACTAGACTGGCTTCACGTGTGGTGTCTGGAGGATGTGCTCTGAATGACAAACTGAGTACTGAGGAAAAATGTGCACTTGAGCAGTTAAGAGAAGACCGCTCTATAGTTATAAAGAATTCCAACAAAGAGGCTTGGTTGTTGTTCAGGATACAGACACATACAGGTTGGAAATCTTGAGACAGCTCTCAGATGTACCAGTAACTTAAAAAAGATCCCTGTGACAGGAGTCACTTTGGGTGGGGGGCCCGTGGAAACCCAGCTTACCCTAGAGAGGTCAGGAAACTCCTGGTTCAGCTTTCCAGGCTCCTCTTATGTGAAAGCTGTCCTGTGTCTATTAGGGGCACAGGGTGATTGCGAAAATGATTGACAGCTATTTAGTGGACACTGAGAATGTGGTTTGGATTACTTCAAATGGGCCAGTAATATTTATCAACAATATCCCTCAAGAAATATATCCTGGTTTGTTTGAATCTGAACTATACATGTTTATTGAAAGAGCTGGTCACATTGATGTCGGTTCCATGTTCTTCAATGTAGGAGCTGGACAGTTTGTTACTGGTGGTCTCCTGCTATTGTCTGTGTATTGAGACGTTATGTGTTTTCTGCTAAGCATGTCTGTCTCAGTGTTAATTGGGTCACCTATTGTCTGATTAATCACAACATTGTCTGGGTGGGCATTGAGTCATCTAGGCTGGTTTAACCAGTTGCCGACTGCCGCACGCCGATGTACGTCGGCACAATGGCACGGGCAGGCATAAGGGCTTACCTGTACGTTCCTGCCTGCCCGCGGGCAGGGGGTCCGATCGGAGCCCCCCCCAAGGCCTGTGGCGGTCGGATTACCGGAAGGAGCGATCCGAGGTGAGCAGGAGGCCACTGATTCATGGCCAATCCCTCACGATCGCTCCTGGCGAATGAGAATCTTCCTCTGCTGCTGTAATGTAAACAGCGGCAGAGGAAGTGATGTCATCGCTCCTCGTGAAGCCTTTTCGTTCCGGCTTCTGAGGAGAGAAGACATCAAGTAAGTGCACCAAACACTACACGTACAGTAGAACACTCTAGACACACTTTTCACCCCCCGATCACCCCCCTGTCACAGTGACACCAATAGCAGTTTTTATTTTCTGATTATTGCATTGGTGTCATTTTGTGACAGTTAAAAGTGGTAGGGCAGTTAGTGGTAGGCACGTTTAGGTCTAGGGTACCACCCTAACCCCCCCTAATAAAGTTTTACCCCCCTTGATCACCCCCCTTGATCACCCCCCATTGCCAGTGTCACTAAGCGATTGTTTATCTGATCGCTGTATTAGTGTCACAGGTGACGCTAGTTAGGGAGGTAAATATTGAGGTTCGCCGTCAGGTGTTTATAGCATCAGGTACCCCCATATACTACCTAGTAAAGGTTTTAACCCCCGATTGCCCCCTAGTAAACCCTTTCACCAGAGATCACCATATAACTGTTACGGGTGACGCTGGTTAGTTAGTTATTTTCTTTATAGTGTCAGGGTACCCGCCGTTTATTACCTAATAAAGGTTTAACCCCCTAATCGCCCGGCCGGTGATATAAGTTTTAGGGTCAGATAGGGTCTGCGTCACCCCAGGCAGCGTCAGGTTAGTGCCAGTACTGCTAACACCCTCGCACGCAGCATACACCTCCCTTGGTGGTATAGTATCTTATCAATATCTGATCCGATCAGATCTATACTAGCGTCCCCAGCAGTTTAGGGTTCCCAAAAATACAGTGTTAGCGGGATCAGCCCAGATACCTGCTAGCACCTGCGTTTTGCCCCTCCTCCGCCCAGCCCACCCCAGTGCAGTATCAATCGATCACTGTCACTTACAAAACACTAAACACATAACTGCAGCGTTTGCAGAGTCAGGCCTGAACCTTGCGATCGCTAACAGTTTTTTGGTAGCGTTTTGATACAGTCGCTAACAGTCAGGAGCTTTTTTACCTGTTTGTCTCACTAGTATACTCACTAGAGCCCAAAATGGCAAATCGAAGGTACACTAGTGAAGAGGCCTACACGTTTCTGAGCATGACAGATAGTGAAGAGGAAGTCACTCATCTGTCAGATTCAGGCCTTTTGGCTAAGATCAAGTGTAGTATCTGTTCTTATCAGTTGCCAGAGAAGGCGATGTTGTACCGACCATAGAGGGAAGGGCACATGCAAATCCAATGGCGTAATTGGACCTGGACAGACGGTTGAGGGACAGTCATCACCTGTTGCCCATGGGGGCTTCAGTGGGCCTACCCAACCAGTCTAGAAAGGACCTCCTGGTGAGGATGGGTGCTGCACATGGGTCTGGCCGGAGGGTCGGGTCCCTGGCCTTCTGGCCTAGATTGTGGTAGCTCTAGCTACGGACAGTTATTCGGGAGAGAACGCTTACTTCCCCTTATGCAGGGGGGGGGAGTGGTTAGTACTTCCTGAATGTAATTAGGAAGGAGTGATGGGAGCGACGGTGGAGCCTGATGGTAAAGGGCTCTCACCAAGCTGTCTGATCTTCATGGCTTTCTGCCTGTGGTGGGGGCTGCTATGGTCTGGGCTGTGGGTCAGGGTTGGTCTTGAAAGCCTATGGAGTAGTGCCCCTGGAGTGGCAGTCCAGGGGTGCCATAAAATCACTGTGAGTGGCAGTCACTTTGATTTGAGGCACCACGGTCACTGCACCATAACACAGCTTTTTTTGCACCTGCCTCTTGGGCCCGGCCTTTTGGCTAGGACCAGAGGAATTTTTTATTCCTGGCCGGAGGGCCTGGTCATTGTTTTACACAATGGCCACTTCTTTCTCTCTCCTCTTCACTATCCCTTACCCCACTTTTTATTTATTTTGAAATCTATGTTTGTTTGTCACGTCTTGTTTTTTCACGTTTTGCACTTGTGATTAGTAAGGATGCGGGTCCTCGGGCCAGCCCTGAACGTCTTGGGAAGGGGTGGACATGGCCTTTTGGCTTAGTTCGCCCTCTCTCATGGGGTCTCCCTTCGGGGGAGCCCCACCTAGTACTTGAGTGGGTCCTGTTTCGGCAGGCCCTCCAGAGAACGGGGTCTGTCATTGTAAGTACCTTTGTCCCCGCAGGAGCCTAACGCCCCGGGGGATCAGTTAATTGGCATGTCTTGTGTACCTGTGGCACTTTTTTGTGAGCACTCTTTATGTGTGTGCAAATTTTTTTATGCACCGGGTGAAGTTTTTGGGTGTGTTTTGCACGCCATAAAAAAAATAAAAAAAAAAATCTGTCAGATTCAGGCTCAGAATACGAACCTGTAGACAGCACCGGCTCCATGACAGATAGCTCTGATGACGGAGTTGTGTCTCCCTGCCAAGGTCAGGCGTACCAGACCCCAATCTTCTGCTGATGAGGTGCAAGAACCGCAGGGCTCTCATATGGAGCAGAGAAGTACTAGCGCCGCTATACCTTCTGGTGAACTGGCAAGCACCAGCGGCCTAGTATACCCTGGTCGTACATCCACCACTGCAGTAACACTTGGTGACGTGGCGAGTCCCATAAGTGCAGTTCAAGCTGGCGAGGTGGCAAGCACAAGTAGTGTCCTGCTGCCACCAAGAAGACGAACACAGGCCCGTCTTGCCCATAGTGCCCTTCCTGCTGCATTCGCCAATCCTAATTGGGAGCCCACCACTTCTGCAGCACCCGTACTTCCCCCATTCACTGGCCAACCCGGCATTCAGGTGGAAACAGTTGATTTTACGTCACTTGATTTTTATTCGCTGTTTTTCACCGAAGATCTCTATAGATCTATTGTGGACCAAAGCAATTTGTACACTGGTCAACACATAGCCACTATTCCCCAGTCCTCCCTAAATTCGGTTTCCAAATTTAAGATCTTTCTGGGCTTATCCCTCCTCATGGGCATAACCAAAAAGAGTGAGTTGCAGTCATATTGGTCCACTGACCATATGACCATATTGGTCCACTGAATTCACCATATGCCCGTGTTCTCTGTTTCCATGGCCAGGGCACGATACAAGCAGATTTTGCGGTTCATGCACTTCAACAACAATTAACTCTGTCGTCCTCGTGGAGACCCTGGATACGATCAGCTCTACAAAATTCGGCCCGGCGTGAGTCCCTGATTAAGTTTTCTGGCCGCTTGTCATTCAAACAGTACCTTCCCAGCAAGCATGCCAGATACGGGGTCAAGATGTATAAGCTCTGTGACAGGGCCACAGGCTATACATGTAGTTTTATGGTTTACAAGGGAAGAGATAGTCAAGTATAGAGCCGACAAACTGCCCTGACTACATAGGAAGCGCTGGCAAGATTGTGTGGGACTTGGTGTCACCCTTATTCGGAAAGGGGTACCACTTGTACGTGGACAATTATTACACGAGCGTGCCACTTTTTAGCCAATTGTTTGATCATCAGATTGGAGCATGTGGCACCGTGCGACCTAATCGCCGGGGCTTTCCCCAGCGGGTTGTAGATTCCCGTCTTAGGCTGGGGGAGAGAGCCTGCTTTAAGTGTAATAACTTGCTCGCTATGAAGTGGAGGGATAATAAGAATGTTTTCGTTCTTACCTCCCTTCATGCAGACACGACTGTCCAAATTACTACGGTGACTGGTGTTGTGGAGAAACCCCTCTGTGTCCACAAATATAACAAAAAATTTAATATAAGGCCAGACGCTGGTATAAAAAAGTGTCTGTATACTTATTTCAATTGGCTTTGCTGAACGCTCATGTGCTATACAGAGCTTCAGGACAGACTGGATCCTTCCTTAAATTCCAGGAAGAGATCGTCAGAGCCCTTCTGTTTCCAGATGGTGCTCCACCTCATCTTCTCCAATCAAATACAGTAAGCCGGCTGTATGAGAGGCATTTTCCTTATGTCCTCACAAGTGCCCCTACCCAACAAGTCCCCCAAAGAAAATGTTGTGTCTGTAGAAAGCGCGGATATAGGTGTGTCACCCGCTATTATTGTCCCTCCTGTCCTGACAATCCTGGTCTTTGCATTGGTGAATGTTTTGAGCGCTACCATACACTAGTTGAGTTTTAGCATAGGGTACAGCATTGCACAGACTAGGCACACTTTCACAGGGTCTCCCAAGATGCCATCGCATTTTGAGAGACTCGAACCTGAAACCGGTTACAGTTACAAAAGTTAGAGTTATAAAAAAAAAATGTAAAAAAAAAAATACAAAAAAATATAGAATAAAAAAAACAAAAATAGTTGTCGTTTTATTGTTCTCTCTCTCTCTATTGTTCTGCTCTTTTTTACTGTATTCTATTCTGCAATGTTTTATCATGTTTGTTTTTCAGGTATGTATTTTTTTTATACTTTACTGTTTACTGTGTTTTATTGTTAACCATTTTTTTGTTTTCAGTTACCCTATTCAGCTGCAGCATGGATTTATTTATCTTGACAGCAACAGCGTTTGATCCCACGATACATAATGCCGTGACTCCAGTGCCGTCGGAGGTGATTTCACCACCACAGTTAAAAAAAAGAGCATATATGCCAAAGCATGGTGGCAGTAGGGGCGGAGGAGCGATTTGCTCCTACCTTTTGCGAGTGGATGCCCCTATGCTTAGGCATACAGGTAAAAGCCAGTAAATTAGAATATTGTGAAAAACTTGATTTATTTCAGTAATTGCATTCAAAAGGTGTAACTTGTACATTATATTTATTCATTGCACACAGACTGATGCATTCAAATGTTTATTTCATTTAATTTTGATGATTTGAAGTGGCAACAAATGAAAATCCAAAATTCCGTGTGTCACAAAATTAGAATATTGTGTAAGGGTTAAATTTTGAAGACACCTGGTGCCACAAACTAATCAGCTGATTAACTCAAAACACCTGCAAAGGGCTTTAAATGGTCTCTCAGTCCAGTTCTGAAGCCTACACAAACATGGGGAAGACTTCAGATTTGACAGCTGTCCAAAAGGCGACCATCGACACATTGCACAAGGAGGGAAAGACACAAAAGGTTATTGCTGAAGAGGCTGGCTGTTCTCAGAGCTCTGTGTCCAAACACATTAATAGAGAGGCAAAGGGAAGGAAAAACTGTGGTCAGAAAAAGTGTACAAGCGATAGGGATCACCGCGCCCTAGTCAAGATTGTGAAAAAAAACCCCTTCAAAAATGTGGGGGAGATTCACAAGGAGTGGACAGCTGCTGGAGTCAGTGCTTCAAGATCCACCACCAAGAGACGCTTGAAAGACATGGGTTTCAACTGCCGCATACCTCGTGTCAAGCCACTGTTGACCAAGAAACAGCGCGAAAAGCGTCTCACCTGGGCTAAGGAAAAAAAGAGCTGGACTGCTGCTGAGTGGTCCAAAGTCATGTTTTCTGACGAAAGCAAATTTTGCATTTCCTTTGGAAATCGAGGTCCCAGAGTCTGGAGGAAGACAGGAGAGGCACAGGATCCACGTTGCCTGAAGTCTAGTGTAAAGTTTCCACCATCAGTGATGGTTTGGGGTGCCATGTCATCTGCTGGTGTCGGTCCACTCTGTTTCCTGAGATCCAGGGTCAACGCAGCCGTCTACCAGCAAGTTTTAGAGCACTTCATGCTTCCTGCTGCTGACCTGCTCTATGGAGATGGAGATTTCAGGTTCCAACAGGACTTGGCGCCTGCACACAGCGCAAAATCTACCCGTGCCTGGTTTACGGACCATGGTATTTCTGTTCTAAATTGGCCAGCCAACTCCCCTGACCTTAGCCCCATAGAAAATCTGTGGGGTATTGTGAAAAGGAAGATGCAGAATGCCAGACCCAACAACGCAGAAGAGTTGAAGGCCACTATCAGAGCAACCTGGGCTCTCATAACACCTGAGCAGTGCCAGAAACTCATCGACTCCATGCCACGCCGCATTAATGCAGTAATTGAGGCAAAAGGAGCTCCAACCAAGTATTGAGTATTGTACATGCTCATATTTTTCATTTTCATACTTTTCAGTTGGCCAACATTTCTAAAAAATCCCTTTTTTGTATTAGCCTTAAGTAATATTCTAATTTTGTGACACACGGAATTTTGGATTTTCATTTGTTGCCACTTCAAATCATCAAAATTAAATGAAATAAACATTTGAATGCATCAGTCTGTGTGCAATGAATAAATATAATGTACAAGTTACACCTTTTGAATGCAATTACTGAAATAAATCAAGTTTTTCAAAATATTCTAATTTACTGGCTTTTACCTGTATATATATAATTTAGGCACAGGTTGCGTTGAAAAATGTTTTATTTTTTGCTATTTTTTTTTGTATTTGCTTTGCAGGTATGGTAAGACTTATTGTTATACTGTAATGTTACTTTGTTTTATTGTTAACCATCATTTGCTTAGCAGGTACGCCATTCAGTTGCAGCACGGATTTATTTATCTTGATAGCAACAGCATTTGCTCCCACGATACATAAAGCCGTGACTCCAGCGCTGTCGGAGGTGATTTCACCACCACAGTTAAAAAAAAGAGAATATATGCCGAAGCATGGGGGCAGCAGGGGCGGAGGAGCGATTTGCTCCTAACTTTTGGGGCGGGTGCCCCCATGCTTCGGCATGTATAAATGGTGCATGTATGCCCATCATTAGACGTGGGTGGATGAAGGGAGGTATTCTAATGGTGGGCATACCCACCGATCAGTCTCTTTTTTTCGTTCAGCCCACAGGCTGCATGAAAAAAAAGATTACAATATATGCCCAAAAAGGACCAGCAACGTACTGGTATGTTGCTGGACTTTGAGTGGTTATACCAGAATGA
The DNA here is from genome assembly GCA_037952925.1 of Lithobates clamitans. Taxonomy (NCBI): domain Eukaryota; kingdom Metazoa; phylum Chordata; class Amphibia; order Anura; family Ranidae; genus Lithobates; species Lithobates clamitans. Next base: position 112,941 of record JBBGZY010001889.1, on the reverse strand, counting down.
TGCCTGCAGGTTTAGGTATCATTCTTTTCAGCCAGCGGTCGGCTTTCATGTAAAAGCAATCCTAGCGGCTAATTAGCCTTCAGACTGCTTTTACAAGCAGTGGGAGGGAATGTTCCCCCCCTCCCACCGTCTTCCATGGTTTTCTCTGGCTCTCCTGTCCCAACAGGGAACCCGAGAATGCAGCCGGTGATTCGGCCAGCTGACCATAGAGCTGATCAGAGACCAGAATGGCTCCAATCATCTCTATGGCCTAAGAAACCAGAAGCTACGAGCATTTCATGTCTTAGAGTTCACCGAATGTAAACAGCACCATCGGGAAAGCATTTTATCACAACGATCTCGGTGTGGACAGATGCTTTGAGGGCAGAGGAGAGATCTAGGGTCTAATAGACCCTAATTGTTTAAAAAAAAGAGTACCTGTCACTAACTATTGCTATCATACTGGATATTTACATTCCCTGAGATAACAATAAAATTGATTTTAAAAAAAAATGAAAGGAACAGTTTAAAAGTAAGATAAAAAAGCAAAAAAATAATAAAGAAAAAAAGCACCCACCCCCCCCCTGCTCTCGCGCAAAGGCGAACGCAAGCGTCGGTCTGGCGTCAAATGTAAACAGCAATTGCACCATGCATGTGAGGTATCACCGCGAAGGTCAGATCGAGGAAGTAATTTTAGCAGTAGACCTCCTCTGTAAATTTAAAGTGGTAACCTGTAAAGGCTTTTAAAAATATATGTAATTTGTCACCACTGCACGTTTGTGCGCAATTTGTTGTGCATAAAATGCCAGGACAGTTCAAAACCCCCCCAAATGACCCCATTTTGGAAAGTAGACACCCCAAGCTATTTGCTGAGAGGCATGTCGAGTCCATGGAATATTTTATATTGTGACACAAGTTGCGGAAAAAGAGACAAATTTTTTTTTTTTTTTTGCACAAAGTTGTCACTAAATGATATATTGCTCACAGATGCCATGGTTATATGCGGAACTGCACCCCAAAATACATTTTTTTGCTCCTTACGGGGATACCACGTGTGGGACTTTTTGGGAGCCTAGCCGCGTACAGGGCCCCTGAAAACCGATCACCGCCTTCAGGATTTCTAAGGGCGTAAATTTTTTATTTCACTCCTCACTACCTATCACAGTTTTGAAGGCCATAAAATGCCAAGATGGCACAAACCCCCCCCCAAATGACCCCATTTTGGAAAGTAGACACCCCAAGCTATTTGCTGAGAGGTATGGTGAGTATTTCGAAGACCTCGCTTTTTGTCACAAAGTTTTGAAAATTAAAATAAAGAAAAAAAATACATTTTTCTTTTCTTTCTTCATTTTCAAAAACAAATGAGAGCTGCAAAATACTCACCATGCCTCTCAGCAAATAGCTTGGGGTGTCTACTTTCCAAAATGGGGTCATTTGGGGGGGTTTGTGCCATCTTGGCATTTTATGGGCGTTTATGGGTGTAATTCCACATATGCCCATGGCATGTTTGAGCAATATATCATTTAGTGACAACTTTGTGCAAAAAAAAAATAAAAATAAATAAAGTTTGACATTTTCCTGCAACTTGTGGCAAAATATAAAATATTCCACGGACTCAACATGCCTCTCAGCAAATAGCTTGAGATGTCTACTTTCCAAAATAGGGCCATTGGGTTTGTGCCATCTTGGCATTTTATGGCCTTCAAAACTGTGATAGGTAGTAGAGCTGCACAATTAATCGTTAAAAAATCGTGATCTCGATTCACCTCCCCTGACGATCTCTCCTGCTGCTATCAGTGACAACTTTTTGTAAAATATTTTTTTTTTGTCATTATTCAATCACTTGGGACAAAAAATAAAATATTCAATGGGCTCAACATGCCTCTCAGCAATTTCCTTGGGGTGTCTACTTTCCAAAATGGGGTCATTTGGGGGGGGGGGGCGGTTGTACTGCCCTGCCATTTTAGAACCTCAAGAAATGATATAGGCAGTCATAAACTAAAAGCTGTGTAAATTCCAGAAAATGTACCCTAGTTTGTAGACACTATAACTTTTGCGCAAACCAATAAATACGCTTATTTACTTTTTTTTTTACCAGACAGGTGGCTGAATACATTTTGGCCTAAATGTATGACTAAAATTGAGTTTATTGGATTTTTTTATAACAAAAAGTAGAAAATATTTTTTTTTTCAAACTTTTCGGTCTTTTTCCATTTATAGCGCAAAAAATAAAAAGCGTAGAGGTGATCAAATATCATCAAAAGAAAGCTCTATTTATGGGAAAAAAGGAGGCAAATTTCATTTGGGTACAACATTGCATGAACGCGCAATTAGCAAAGCGACGCAGTGCCAAAAATTTTAAAAATTGCTCTGGTCAGGAAGGGGGTAAAACCTTCCGGGGCTGAAGTGGTTAAGTGACTAGTTAATTAGCTCATGTTAATTAAATCACTGTCAGCTATTAGTTGCTAGTGGGGAAATAGTATACTGTTTGTGTTGGTTGTTCCATAGTTATGTTAACTATATTTCTGCATACAATGTCATCTGCATACAATAATGTATTCAGGCTCCCCTGACCTGGTGGTATATATTTTGTGCGAGTTTGTTAAATAAATGTTCCAAGCTATTTGTTGGTTAATCTTGTATACTACGTGGCTATAATATCTGATATCCATGTTCAGACTGGAGGAAACGTTATACTGACGGAAGCTCTCAAATGTAGTGTGGGATGGTTCCGTCACATTGGTGGCAGCAGTGGGATGATTCCTGCAGTCTGGGACATCCAAACTTCCACCGGGATCCAAGGTCTGAATAGAAGAAGAGGAGAGGTACAGATACCAGCTGCCATGGAAGAAGAATTCGGAAGGAGGTTGCGAGAGATGTGGATACAGCACAGGGGACCAGTGTCAATGCAGGTCCTGCTTGGATGGTATGACTCTGTCCACTGGGATCTCTGGAAGAAAACGCTAGCCCGTGAGCAGTGCCGCCAGTGAAAAGTTCTCCCCTCCATCCAGGAAAGGTACTGGTCCCAGTAAGGATTGCAGGTGCTGTTTTTGGAGAAAAAACGCACAGGGAGCAGACAGCTGAGTTAAACAGGCTGGTCTAGGCAGAGATGCAGCTGGACAAGAGCTACAGAGCCCTCCGATGGCATGTATATCAAGCATGCTCTTGGATAGCAGATGACAGCCCAACAGAAGGCTTTAGCTACGGCAGCCTGGGACCGTTGTATGGGAAGCTGTCAGGGAACCATAACTTTGGGAGAGATTTGGAGTGGCGGTTGGAAGAAATCATGGATTTCAGAGAAGAGATACTGAACATCTCGGAAGTGCACTGGAAGATATGGAGTTTCTGGTAGTTCAGGAATGGAAGCTGGAGATTGCCTACAGACGGCTGCTAAAAAAAACACATTAGAAGAGAAGAGAGCACAAAGCTGCCCTAGTGTAACTCGGCTTTATTATGGTAAAGTTAAAAACACTACAATGGTCAAACTCACATTGTGTGAAGATAGATACAGCATAAGGATTCCACTGTGGCCACACTCCTATAACCACCTCAAGATCCCAACAGGGGCAGGAGGAGCTGTAGACGTTCAACCTAGCTGGCTGGATCCTGGCAGCACATCTCAGGCTATCCACCACCATGCTCAACATGCAGATCCTAATGCGCATGTGCCCAGTCCAGCCGGCACTGCTCTTTGAGGACACAAACTCACGTGAGCAGGATACAGGGGGGAAGAGAGTGAGGACATCAAACAGTTACAATGACAACACGATTTAGAGGCATGGCCTCCTTCCTCAGGTCATGCCCACTAACTCGCCAATTTATAGGGGAAGAGATAAGCTTACGGTGATGCCTTCCCGGTCTTGGATCTTAAAAGGGATACAGGGGTAGGGAAGGCAAAAAACTACTTCTAGGCATCGGTTACAGCGGTGGAACTATAGCAACTTAACAGATAAACCACCATAATGAATTCCTTGACAGGTGGTAATAAAAACAATTATACAACTTATAAAGATGTATCTGGTCCCAGCAAACTCTAATCTGTTAAAAAAGTTAAATTGAATATGCTTAATTATGCGAATTAAGGGATCGACCATGAGACAAAGAGCGTACTACTTCCATTAAATGATGCTACGATCACTAAACTGACCTCTGTAATCGCCCATTTCCACCAATACTCCATATTAACAAAACTGGGCTATATATATTAAAAAAAACAAAAAACAAAGGGAATTATTATTTTGGTGCAATATTATATATGCACATATATTATTTTTCCTCTCCCATGAATTGCACGTGTTTCATATGGAGATATGTAGAAAAGTTAACAGGAGGAGGCAGGGGAAAAGAATTTATGATTAGGAATCTCTTGTATAATGAGCTACTTACAGATCTCTATATAACCATCTTCCCTCCTCTAATGGAGGCAAAATGGACGAAAAAAAAAAAAAAAAAAAGATGATGATTCTGCATGGGACGATCTTGGATGGAGGAATGCATCTGTCCAGCAGCCGATAGATGGTATGGGAGATGGAGCAGTCGGCTCATTTTCCCAACAGCGGATACAGTTTGTGAGAGAAGGTGGTCATCCTTCCTCCCCTGGCTGCGAGTGGAGGAAGCCGGCCTCCTTCCCAACGATCAGCTGGAGTAGATGATGTGGGGTCCCCAGCTGAAGCACTAACAGGGCAGAATGCTACTGGCCTTTACACACGGCTCCACAGGAGCTCCAGGGAGGGGATGCAATCGGCACCTCACAACTGCAGCTGTGCAGCCGTCCGGAATAATTTCCTTATGTCCTCCTTATCAACTGATGATGTGATTCGTTGTTAGGACACCAATGGCTAGAAGGTTGTAATGGTGCACAATGAAAATCTGTGGCTTTGTGCAACAAAAAGGAATGCTTCATCCACCAGCTGGCTTATATACAATTTTTAGGCATGTTGCCACAATACCCCTGAAGGCACCCTGGTTGAAAAAGGCTGGCTTGGTGGACCACCATGGGGGGTGGGAGACACGATGAGCTGTAAGGGGATCTTTAGGTGGCTGGAATCCCAAGAGAAGTGAAGTGAAGCAATGGCCCAGTGGTTCTGAATCAGAAATGCATTTGATGCAGCCAAAGGAAACTGCTACTTGCTTGACCATAATGCAAGTATCTTCCTGGTGGCTGCATACATTTAAAGAAAAAGTACACCTTTCGTAACATGTTACACCCATATTCAGGGTGTAAACATCTTCTGAACAGACTGGCCCCTGCTCTCCACAAACCACAGCACTGTGGCAGTTCATTAGGTATTCCTGTCAGATTGTATCTGCTTGTCTGTATGATGTACAGTGCCTTGAAAAAGTATTCATAACTCTTGCAATTTTCCACATTTTGTCATGTTACAATCAAAAACGTAGATGTGTTCTATTGGGATTTTGTGGTAGACCAACACAAAGTGGCACATAATTGTGAAGTGGAAGGAAAATGATAGATGGTTTTCAATGTTTTTTACAAATAAATATCTGAAAAGTGTGGCGTGCATTTGTTTTCAGCCCCCTTTACTCTGATACCCCTAACTAAAATCAAAGAACCAATTGCCTTCAGAAGTCACCTCATTAGTAAATAGAGTCCACCTGTGTGCAATTTAATCTCAGTATAAATAGAGCTGTTCTGTGAAGCCCTCAGAGGTTTGTTAGAGAACCTTAGTGAACAAACAGCATCATGAAGGCCAAGCAACAGACCAGACAGGTCAGGGATAAAGTTGTGGAGAAGTTGAAAGCAGGGTTAAGTTATAAAAAACATCCCAAGCTTTGAACATCTCACGGAGCACTGTTCAAATCCATCATCCGAAAATGGAAAGAGCATGATACAACTGCAAACCTATCAAGAAATGGCCGTATACCTAAACTGACAAGCCAGGCAAGCAGAGCATTAAATCAGAGAAGCAGCCAAGAGGTCCATTGTAACTCTGGGGAAGCTGCAGAGATCCACAGCTCAGGTGGGAGAATCTGTCCACAGGACAACTATTAGTCGTGCACTCCACAAATCTGGCCTTTATGGATGAGTGGCAAGAAGAAAGCCATTGTTGAAAGAAAGCCATAAGAAGTCCTGTTTGCAGTTTGCGAGAAGCCATGTGGGGGACACAGCAAACATGTGGAAGAAGGTGCTCTTTGGTCAGATGAGACCAAGATTGAACTTTTTGGCCTAAAAGCAAAACGCTATGTGTGGCAGAAAACTAATAGTGCACATTACCCTGAACACACCATCCTCACCTTGAAACATGGTGGTGGCAGCATCATGTTGTGAGGATGCTTTTTTTTCAGCAGGGACATGAAAGCTGGTCAGAGTTGATGGGAAGATGGATGAAGCCAAATACAGGGTAACCTTAGAAGAAAACCTGTTAGAGTCTGCAAAAGACATGAGATTGGGGCAGAGGTTCACCTTCCAGCAGGACAGTGACCCTAAACATACAGCCAGAGCTACAATGGAATGGTTTAGATCAAAGCATAATCATGTGTTAGAATAGCCCAGTCAAAGTCCAGACCAAAATCCAATTGAGAATCTGTGGCAAGACCTGAAAATTGCTGTTCATAGATGCCCATTCAATCTGACAGAGCTTGAGCTATTTTGCAAAGAAGAAAGGGCAAAAATGTAATTCTCTGGATGTGCAAAGCTGGTAGAGACATCCCCAAAAAGACTTGCAGCTGTAATTGCAGCAGAAGGTGGTTCTACAAAGTATTGACTCAGGGGGGCTGAATACAAATGCACGCCACACTTTCCACATATTTATTTGTAAAAACTTTGAAAACCATTTATCATTTTCGATCCACTTCACAATTACCGTATGTGCCACTTTTTGTTGGTCTATCACATAAAATCCTAATAAAATTCATTTACGTTTTTGGTTGTAGCATGATAAAATTTCAAGGGGTATGAATACTTCTTCAAGGCACTGTATGGGCACACAGAGGCTCCAGAACAGAGGCTTTAGAAATAATAAAAAAAAATAATAAATGCACATTTTCTTACATGAGAAAAAAAAAATGTGCTATTATTTTTTGTTGAAGTGAATTATCCTTTCATTTTTTAGCTTACCAAAGCTATATATCTAAAAGGTCATATTTTCTCAGGTTAACAGGTAAACCAATCAATATGACATAAAATAAGTGTTTTTTTCTGCCTGTAGATCAGCTTTAATTCAACCAAGATAAACATTAAAAAAGCATAACATAGCAAAAAGAAAGTGAGACAAAAACATAAACAACAGCGTGGCCATTTTATTGGACGTTTATACAATACCGTAACAATCTCTATCAGTACAATTTTCTGCTTAGCAGAAGGAATATCAGTTCAAGTCCATTTTTCACTGATGGTCATGTGACTTGGTGGTTGGGCCCTCAAGCATAAAAATTACTTGTGCTTTTTGGACTTTTTGTCTTGCTGTTTCTTGTCATCTGTAGCACTGTCTTGGACAGGAAGCCATTTTAGTGGATGGCAACGATACATTGGCCACGGAGGAAGTGTTAACTGCAATTTAGAGAAAGATGTTATGTTCATCTGTCACTTTATTTACAAAAATCTTACTACCCTTTAATAAAAGGTAGCTTTGGATAGTAAAATAAAGAGTAAGAGTAAAAATAAAACATACCAAGCAAGACACAGCAAAGCCAGCAATCACTATGTATACTGTCCAGCCAAACTGTTCAATCACATAACCATAGATGAAGCCGACAACCTGGAAGAAACATCATAGCTAATTAAGTCAGTGCTGTCAATCTCTACCTCTCATGGCTATCATTTAAAGCAGGAGTCTTAAATTTACAGGTACAGTTGGTAAGTTTTCTTCTTCCAGCAGAGGTTCAAACCTCATGTTAGCACTACAGTCGGTCCCTGGGTTACAAACAAGTTAGGGTCTGTAGGTTTGTTCTTAAAGCGGGGGTCCACCTATCTATCATATTTATTTTTTTTTTAGTTCATTCACAAACTTTTCTTCTCAGCATTACATACTCACATATTGTGTGTAATATGTCCGCCTGTGTCAGATTTCGTCGGAAAGAATAACTTATATTATTCACTGCAGGCGGTTTCCATCTTCATTGTGGGCATTTGAAGCCCACAAGTATTTATTTCCTGGATGTGGTGAATGCTGTGCTCCCAGCATTCACCGCTCGTTCCCGCACATGCTCAGTGGCATCCTGGAAGCCTGAGACTAGCTCCCAGGATTCTGTGCGGAGTCTGGGAGAGGCTAGAAACACGCCTACTCCCACGGGAGGAGAACCAGGAAGTGCAAAGAAGAATAGAAAAAAAAAAAAGGTAATTACGGTGATTTAAATTTTTTTAAACGGCATGTCAGCATCTAGGCAAGGAAGAGAATACATACAGATATTGTTCAAAATTTGGGTGGAACCCCGCTTTAAGTTGAATCTGTTTGTAAGTCGGAACAGGTACATTTTTTAAGTGTAGCTCCAGACAAAAAAGCTATTTTTAAGCTTTTTGGATAGCATAGGGAAGGGTTAACACCCCTGTAATATTTGTTTTGCTGTCTGTGCCCCTGTTCAGAAGATTTCACCTCACTTTCTGTCTGAATGACAATATGATTTTGGAAATTTTGGGTTGTTGTGGAAACAAGCCATGGTGATAAAGCTTCAGTGGGGGTACCTTTTTCCCATAGTAATACTCTTACAGGAGTGAATTTCCCTTCCTAGGGGTAGATTTCCTCTCACTTCCTGTTGTCTCCTTCCGTTTGTAAGTAGGAGTCATTTGTAAGTCGGATGTTTGTAACTGGGGGACCGCCTGTATAATACTTCACAGCTTCCCCAACCGTACATTAGTGTCTTCAACAGGGGGAGCAATGTCCTGGTAAACAGTTCAAGCAGAGTGAAAATTTGAAGTAACGAATGCTTTATTAAAACAATCCATTGTTTTGAAACAACGTACTGTATCACTAGCCCTTGCAGGAGGATAGGAGTGTGCCCGTAGTACACTTCACATATCATCATGCCCTTACACATCACAGTGCCCTTTGCAGTCATAGCTCCCCCTCCTCCTTTACATCACAATCACCCTTTCATTTGCAGCCTCCCATGCAAATTCTTACCAGGACAGAGAGACATAGCAGCTGGGTGTTCTCTCTCAGGTCTCCTGGCTGGCTGCTGCCATCATCCTCACAGAAGGCGGGGGGGGGGGGGGGGGGCAGGAGGTGCTGTAGATCAGGACTGAGGGCAGGAGCTGCCCAACTTATCTTAACAAGCAGGTTATTACCAGCTTGTCAATCTGAAAATACTCCCACTCTCTGCACCAATATGCCGCACTTCCTGCCCCTGCCCGCTGCTAGGACAATACAGGATTGTCACTCAGTCCAGGTCCAAACCATGGTCCATCATTTACTGAACCCTGATTTAAAAGGAAACCTGGGCTGAGAGAAACACATATTCTGCAATTGCTGACTACTGAAAATGCTACTGCTCTGTGCCATGCTGCCTTTGCCCAATAGCTCCAATAGTACTAGTTGCTGACCTGCAACAAGCATGTAAATCAAGAGTTCTGACTTCAAGTGCCGATTGCTTGTTCTGGGTTAGTGACTCAAAATATTGACCTGGGAGGAAAACCACGACAACCAGGCAGATAGTCTTATGCCGCGTACACACGGTCGGACTTTTCAGCTACAAAAGTCCGACAGCCCGTCCGACAGACTTGAGACGGACTTTCAACAGACTTTCTAACGACTGGACTTGCCTACATACGATTACACAAAAGTCTGATGGATTCGTACGCGATGACGTACACCGGACTAAAATAAGGAAGTTGATAGCTGCCCTAGCGTGGGTTTTTGTCCGTCGGACTAGCATACAGACGAGCAGATTTCTGGGTCCTGCGGAGTTACGACGTAAAGATTTGAAGCATGTTCCAAATCTAAAGTCTGTCAGATTTGCGACTGGAAAAGTCCGCTGAAGGTCCGGTGAAGCCCACACACGATCGGATTGTCCGCCGGATTTGGTCCGTCGCCGTCCGTCGGACAAGTCTGGTCGAAAAGTCCGACCGTGTGTACGCGGCATTAGAATTGGGTCTGCAGTGACCACCTTCATGTTTTTCTTAAGGTCCGCTTACTTTAATAACTACTAAACTGCATGCAGTTACACTTCCTGTTTGAGTCACTTGACAGGAAAGGAGGAAAAATCTTCCCAATGGGACACAGGCAGCAATTAAAGCGGGATTCCGGCCACTATAATTTTTTTTTAAAAGTCAGCAGCTACAAACACTATAGCTGCTGACTTTAAATAAGTAGACTTACCTGTCCTGGGTGCCCACGATGTCGGCTGCCTGAGGCCGACCCGTCCCTCGGCTCTCAGGTCCCGGCACTGCCATCCTAAGTAAAGGGAAACGGGCAGTCGAGCCAGTTTCCTGCGGCGCGGCGATCTGTGAATGGCCCCGTGGTTTTCTGGGAACACACACAGTTCCCAGAAGGCAACGGGGCCGCTCAGCTAGGAGCAGAACACGCCGCGGAATAGGAAGAGGCAGATTGGAAAGATTGCCTAGCAACAAGGGTTCAGGTAAGTTTTAAAAAAAAATTTTTTTTTTCCAAATTTTTTTTATTTCTTTTAAGATTTTTCATGCTATTTTTCTATTTTAGGGTGGCCCTCCACTTTAAAAATAAAAACACAAAAAAGGAGTGCCACCCGGTGGAATTTCTGAGAGCTGCAGCTGCCTAGTGTGGTTTTTGGACTGTAAAGTATTCATGGATTATGTGTACCAGCTATTCAAGGGATATGAAGACCAGCGCATACATTAGTGTTATTCATGTACTGTTTGTTGAGCAATTAAAAATGACAATATTTCAAAACCTTCTCTAATCTGTAGAAAGGTAACATAATTAACATATAAAGATAATATTCATAATTCCCCAATCCCTCCTGCACATCACCACCGGTCGTTCATTATGATGTGCAGTCTCACTGACAGTGCGGAAGGGAGGAGTAAACTAGACTCTCATAGCAGAAATGAATAGTGGCCTGAAGGATATTCGAAGAAAATAAGCATATCTAAACTTCTAGACGTTTGCTTAAAACAAGCACCAAGTTTGAGTTATATCCCTCCTCCTCAACAGTATACGCTTAATTTTCTTTTACTCCCCCCCCCCCCCCCCACTTCATTCAGCTTTAGAGCAAAAGCAGATACTCCGTACATCCTGGATATACCCTTATATAGAGGAGCATACGACTCGCACCAAGTGACACCACGGGGCCAATCAGCTCTGTGACACAGGAAGTCAATTGTCTCGTGTAAGCTGCAACTCCAGTGACATATAACTTACAGAGGACTTTCCTTGACTCTTAACGTCTGAAAGGAATGGCACAGGAGTAAAAGGAAGGCAAAGTATATGTGTCTGTGAAGGTCTGTATTCAACTTGTAACTTTGCCGTACATGGGCAAAGCACAGATGTACTGATAAGCTCAACACCAGGCAGCTCTAAAAGACAGACGAAAGCAGCTCTGTATTCAGTGGGTCTGAGCCCTTTTCTGAGTACTGGCTGCCTAGGGAAACACACAGGGAATCGGTGAGCGTACATTTATCCAGGGCTCAGGCTGTGATTTTTACCTGAGCTCCATTTGTGGTCTATGCTTCTAGGGGATGTAAGATAGCATTTCTAGGGGTCTAAAAAAAAAAAAAAAAAAAAAAAGGGGGGGGGGGGGAGTAGCTTGTGCCCCTTAAGAGCCATGAGTTGTCAATGCCTCTGTGCCTTGAGCAGTGGTAGTAGTCTTATTTAATCAAAAGGAGAGAATAACACAATTAAAGCCTAAGGCTAGCCATACATTATACAATTTTTTTTTAGATCTACCAAAATCCACCAACAAAGTATGCCTGTCCCTTCCGCCCAGCTATACTACAGCTTCTATGAAACCAACATGATCTATGAAGAGAGGGCGGGAAAATAATTGAGGTTTGCCAAGTCCATTGTTGGATCCTTTTTAATTTGTGGAAGCTGTAGTATGGCTTCTATGAATGGAGCAGCTGGGCTGCAAGAGCAGTCCTAGTCAGGCTCCCTTGCTGAAAGTCTGCAACAGCCCCTTACTTAATAATCCCGCTGCACCAGAGGATTAAAGGCAGTGAGTGGTGGGGAAGAGTATGGACGGAAGGTGATTTCTACAAGTGGAAGTGGAATTAGCACAAGGGACCCATCCCGCTGTATAAGTTATGTCCCTTGTGCTGATTTTTCGGACTTTAGCTGTATTTATACTTTTAAAACCAAAGTTCTGACAATCAGTTACTTATACATTAAAGCACAAGTGTCAAACATAAGGTCCACGGGCCAATTTCATGTGACCCTTGCACCTTTCCTATAGCTAAGACACAGAACTTCTCCGTCAGATCCTGCAGCCACAAAAAGGCTAGTCCCTGCACCCCCAAGCCCCCTCCCCACATTGTATATTGTTTTACTCATAACATTTTCTGGATATTTTGCTGCTGGAGCCCTGAAGATTTCAGAAGAATCGATCATGGATTCATATACATACAATTTGGAGAGAATGTCAAATGATGAAGAGCTGAAAAAGGATCTTACTCATTTGTGGACAGATAGAGTTTTTGAAAGCAAGATTTTGGAGTGCAGTACTGAGCATGTTCCCAAGAGATGGTGGAAAAACACTCTGTGGTTGATTTACTAAAACTGGAGAGTAAAAAAAATCTGGCGCAGCTCTGAATAGTAACCAATCAGCTTCCAGGTTTCTTGTCAAAGCGTAACTGAAGAAGCTGAAGTTGGAAGCCGATTGGCTACCATGCACAACTGCACCAGATTTTGCACTCTCAAATTTTCTCTCTGTGTCCTCATTCCACTTGCAACAATGCACTTGTGTGAATTTGGATTGAGTTATCTTTTGTATCTAGGAATGGTCTGAATCCAGAGCCAGACCTGCGGATCGCAGTCAGCAAGAAAATTGAACGTTTTGACAAAATCATAAAAGAAGTCCATGGGTTTAATTTACTAAAGGCAAATAGACTGTGCACTTTGCAAGGGCATTTGCTCCAGAGCTCAAAAACTTAGGAGAAGCTTTACTATGCAAAGAATAGCCAATTAAAAAAGGAAAAAAAAAAAACAGCATATTTGCTTGCACATGATTAGATGGTGGAAGTCAGCAGAGCTTCCACTCATTTACTAACCCCTGGAGCAAATGCCTTTGCAAAGTGCAGTCTTTATCTTTCGTAAATCAACCCCATTGAATTTTGTGTTCACAATTGGGATTGGTTTTATTTTTTACATTTTTTTTGACTGAGTTAGAATTGAAATGCTCAATTGTTTATGGACTACAAACTAGAGAATAGATTTATGAATCCTCAAATGTGATATTACTTTTGTAGGGGGAGCGAACATTAATTCAATATTTACTAAGGCTGTGGGGCATAAAAAAGGTTGGGAACCGCTGGTCTAAAGCATCCCTTGTGATGTGTAAGTGAGCTGCAGGATTTATACGGCACTGGTTGTCTGAACTATTTGGGGATTACCTAGACCAGTCGTCTCCAAACTGCGGCCCTTTGCTTGCCTTTATCCGGCCCTTGGGACACTATTCTTTCCACTGATACGAGACACTATTCTGCCATCTGACACTGACAATGGAGCATCATTTCTCCCACTGACACCACTAATTGGGCACTATTTCTCCCTAAGATACCAACGATGGGGCACTATTTCTCCCCCTAATACCAGATGTTTACTCCCACTGATGCCAGGAAAATTTCCACTCCAGCTGGCCACAGTCCGGCCCTCCTAGAGTCTGAAGAACAATAAACCAGCCCTTTGTTCAGAATGTTTGGAGACCCCTGACCTAGACTAACAAATGCAGAATTAGGTTTTTTGGTTTAAATACATAAGTGATTCTTTATTACAAAACACAGACGTGAATTGTCACAATGTCAATTATTGCCTCATGGGTTCTTTAGCTTACAATGGGAAAACATTCCTATTTGTTCTGGCCACTTCAATTGTCTCAGATTGTATGCAAGTTTTTCATGAAGATAACTATTGTTCTTTTTAATAAAATAAATAAAATTTCACACAATGCATGCATGGAAGTCTTCGAACTACCAAGAACATAAGGGGGAGAATGTTTGAGGTAAACAGATCAACCAGTATATTTTGTTTCTGAAAACGTCTGCAGACAGGGAGAATAATGCACATACATTTAAAAGTAGGAAGATATTTACTTACTGCTGAAAAGAGAATTACTGCTTGGAAGATCTGCTCTGCAAGTTTTTGGCCTTTGTAATCCTACAAAAAAATAAAATGTATAAATGTCAAACATAGATATACATTTTAAAACCTTCATGCAACCTCAGAAGCAAAACACCTTTGTATTAGTTCTGAAAAATGTAAGTAAATGATTTGGTTCTCTTACATCGTACAAACTGAGGTCCGGCTGTTTCCATCTGAGCCTACTCACACAGATGTTCCGTTTCATGACAAATTATTTAATAGAGCATGCTAATGCCCACTTTATTAGTCATGTGGCTGTACCTCAATACATAAATCATTCAGATATGGTTAATTTGTCATTCACCAAATGTTACAATGGGGGAAAAAAAAAAAATCATAGACGGTTTGAATCTCGGTCATTTCAGCAGGAACCAGTTGAGATTTGAACCATGTATGGACAAGGTTGAGCAATCAATTTGGGTACAACCAGCCTGCTGGACTATCGCTAGTGGCTGGTATAGCCAGCAACAGCAATAATCACTCTCTTCAGAATACAATGGCTCAGCGGGAGGGGTTCCCCTGTCAACACTGTCTGTTGTAGAGGTCGACCGATATATCGGCCGATATTTGGCGTTTTTTACTTAATCGGCATCTGCCGATTGTGCTGATAAAAAAGGCCGATTATAACTTCAGCCATGACTTGCAAATGACTTCTGTAATAGAAGTTAATGCAAGTTTCCTGAGGTTATCTGTGGAGAGGATTCTCTCCTCCTCTGGGCAGCCTGCCAAATCTGATAAGAAGATACATTTGTATCTTTCAGGTTCTTTTTATCAATAGACTGAACTCTGTGTAGAAGTTCTCAGTTTAACCATTTAAAGACTAAATCTTTTCTGACACTTGTTACTTACAAGTAAAAATCCTGTATTTGGTGACCGGATGGGCGGGTGTGTGTTGAGAGGCAGCATGGAGTGAGTGAGAGCATGGACGCTGTGTGCTCCATCCCCCCTCCGTTCTCATCTCTCTCTCCCCTGGCCGTATGAACGGCATACTGGATGGCTCTGGCTCCCTTGTCGCTCGGTGCCTCGCTGCCCCTCCTCTCTCTCTGCTAAAGGTGTGCTGAGGAATCCTCTGGGTGATATGTCATCCCCTGCACGCTGCTGTGAGACAAGCAGCTTTTTACTTTCACTTTCCCATCTCTACACTAGTCATGGAATAGAAGTCGGCCAGAGCTGGTACAGTATGGAGTTACTAATATAGTATCCAGATGCTGTTTTTTTGTTAGACAATCCTCAGACTAGAAGTAAATCCTGGTAATATGACATCTGTGTAGTAACAGAGTTATTTATGTGAGTCAGTGCGTTGACCTGCCTGCTGCTTGGGTAATACTAAGCCTGGGAGCAGACAGAGTGTGCTAATATAGGAAGCAAAGTATATTCTCCTCCTTTTTTTTTTTTTTTTTGTTTTTTTGTTTGTGTGCTGCTGACTAGCTAAAGCCCTGGGACCCCTGGGATTTTCAACAGATGTAAAGAGAGAGGTTTAGGTAGGGGTTGGGATACTCGGTATATATACCCCACTAACCGTATTTTTAATGGCGACTGCCTTAGCGGCATTTAACCAACTGTATAAAACTACGGTGTAGGTGGGGGGCTGCACTAATTTGAGTTGTAGCTGTGGAGTTTGTAGTATGTGTGTAGGGAGTTGCCCCACACCTGCCATTTAAGGTATTGTAGCTTCCTTCTGTGTGAGCTCTCTTTTTTTTTTTACGGGGGTGTATAAGAGTGTAGTGTGGAGAGACTTACCCCGCTTTATACACTTTATGGTATATGCTCTGTACAGCGGGTAGTTGAGCGCTGATGGGAGCAGCGGTTTCCCTTTCCTCCCCCTCTCTCCTTAGTTCCTTTTTGGATTTGTGGAGGACGTTGGTAACTGTCAGTCTCTAATTTGTTGCTGTTAGAGTATATTTATATCTATAAGCGTAAATGATGCAGAATCTACGTTCCTCTAAAGAGAAAAACCCGCAGCATGCGGCAGCAGTATCAGCAGCAGCAAAACTGGAGCAATATGCCCATGCCTCTGCTCTGACCCCTCCAAAAAAGGGGTCGCAGCAGAAGGGTCAACAAGGGGGGGCATCGGATAGGAAAAGCCAGGGCCAGCCTCAATTACAGCCCTTAGGGGCTGTGCCGGCTACCCAGCCTTCCAAATCTTTATGTAATAAAGGCCCAGGGCTAAGTGATCAAAACACAAACGTAAACTCGGAGCTAATAAATGACCCGAATTTACCCTTGAACAGAGAACCAACTATAACGGATGTATTCATGGCTGTAGGGGTATGTAGCGGCTCGCTTAAAGATCTTTGTGAACAAATGAAAGGTGTTAAAGCAGATCTGTTATTGGTTAGACAAGATCTGCAGAAAACGGCGGAGAGAACAACGGCCCTGGAAGAAAGAGTCAGTGGGCTAGAAGATAATGTGCTCCCAATAACCAAAGAAATAAAATGGCTGAAGGAACAGCTATCTAAACAAGCCTCTAAGTTAGATGAGATGGAGAACAGGAGTAGAAGAGATAATGTGAGGCTGATAGGTTTACCCGAAAGGAGTGAGGGCGCCAACCCAATTGCATTCCTAGAAAAATGGCTGGGGGAGCTAATCGGGAAAGAATCATTCTCGGCTTCGTTTTCCATCATAAGAGCTCATAGGATCCCTTTCAGGGCACCATCGGAGGGGGGCCACCCGAGACCCCTCCTCCTGAGATTTCTTAACTACCAGGATAAAGTAACCTTACTACGGAAGATCAGGGAAGCAGGGGAGGTTTTTTTTAAAGGAGCAAAAATATCGTTTTATTCCGACTTCTCTCCGGATTTGCAGAGGCGTAGGGCAGAGTTTACCCAGGCAAAACGCAATCTACAAAAATTTAAGTTGCCCTATGCTCTTTTATATCCGGCAAGGTTGCGGGTTGCGGCTCTGGGGGAGACTCTGTTTTTTAACTCCCCTTCTGAAGTTGAGAAGTGGCTGGAAGATAATAGGGAAAAAATCACGAATTTTACGTAGAGAATGGGGGAAGATATAATAGGCCGGGATATCAATAGGATGGCACGATAAGGCATTGGGAGGTACAGGGGCTGTATTTTTGTTTTTGTTCTTTTTCTTGTTCTTGCTTTTTTTTTTTTTTTTTTTTTTTTTTTTTTCCCCACCCCTTTCTGCCATCTGTTAATGCTTTTTGTTATAAGGGGACGGGAGGGGATGGGTGCACACAGCTATTTGTGGGTAGGGTGGTGTGGGGCTGTGAGTGTAAGATTGGTGTAAAAGGTTGGTGTTAGTGTAAGAGGCAACGGTCATGGTAAACCCCCAGGGGGTACACCTAGATAGGTGGGTACGGGTGGGGGGGGGGGGATGGGGTGGGAGGGTAGGGGAGGTTAGGTGGGGAGGGAAGGGAAGGGGTGGGAAGATGGGAGGGAGGGGAAATAGGATGGGTAAATCATTCCTTACGAACACTTATACCACTAGAAATTATAACGGAGGTATCCAGACCTTCCTTAAGATTATTTTTGCACATACAGGCACTTTTTATAGTAAATAGGTTTTTGGTTGTTTTACACGCACATGCAAGCACTGTCTATGGCAAGTTTATGCCCAAAGTAAGGCTAATATAGCCAAAATGAATACGTGGTCTAGTGGCCAAGCATGCACACACACGGAATTGTTATAACAGTCACTAGGAGGAGAAAAATTAGTTTTGGGTTAGGGTTATATATATTAAATTTCTCTTATATCTTTCTGTTATATACGTTTGTATATGTTGGGGTAAAGAATATTCCTCAGTCTTTAGATGTTAGCTAAGACTCTGAAAATAGGATCCTGGAATGTCAGGGGCCTAGGTACACCACTTAAAAGATTAGCAGTGTTCTCTATGATGGAGAGGTGCGGGGCTGATCTGGTCTGTCTGCAGGAAACCCACCTAACCAAGGAAACTATTCATCACCTACAGATGAAAAAATTTCAAACCCAATTTCATGCGGTTCACTCCTCCTACAGTAGGGGAGTGAGTGTTTTGGTAAAGTCTGGGGTGAAGTTTTCCTGCAGCCAGGTCAGGATAGACGAGTTGGGTAGATACATCTTTTTATTATGTTTTATTGAAAACGCCAGGTATGTGGTGGCAAATATATATATCCCTCCGCCCTTTAATCTGGATGTCTTGCTTAAACTGTATGAATTTTTGCTAGATAAAAAAGAGGTGCCGATTGTAGCAATGGGGGACTTCAACGAGGTTCTAGATAAAAGGCTGGATAGATTCCCACTACGAAAAAGCTCAGAGGACTCAGTAAAGAGTCGGTTAAGCTTTTTTCTGGAAGAAGTGGGATTAATGGATTTGTGGAGGGCACGGAACCCAGGCGTGCTGCAATATACTTGCTGTTCTGCATCTTACTCCGTGCTTTCAAGGATAGACCTAGCCCTAGGAAATGATAGGGCTCTCCAGATGGTAGAAAAAATAACATACTGGCCAAGAGGCATCTCAGACCACTCACCTATGGTAGTCATTTTAAATCTTGGGGAGCCTAGGCCCCGGAAGTACTGGAGTATAAGCCCGTACTGGTTTGAAATTATTAAAAAGACGGATGGGATACTTTCCTCCTTAAGGGAGTTTGTTGAGATCAATCAGGGAACGGTGTCCCCTTCTACGCTATGGGACGCCCTTAAGGCTTTTCTTAGGGGGGTCCTGATACAGCAGATAGCTACATTCAACAAAGAGGCTAGAAGGGAGGAGGAGAGCCTGTTGAGAGACGCTCTTGAAGCAGAAAACAACTATACTTGCAACCCAACCCCGGAGACGGAAAGTATCTGGCAAGAGAAACAACAAGCATATAAATCAGTGGTTATACAGAAAGCAGAAACCAGGCGGTTACTCCAAAGACAGGAATCTATGGTGGAGGGCGAGAGAATGGGAAGGACACTGGCTATGCTAGCAAAATCCAATGCAGCTCCATCCACGGTCCTCGCGATTAGATCCCAGAGCGGTGAGGTAGTATCAAGCACCTTAAAAATAGTACAAGCCTTCAGGGATTACTATAAAAAACTGTATTCCTCCCAGAAGAGGGGTAAGGAGGCCAAGATGGAGGACTTCCTAAGGGGGTTAGACATCCCCACCATATCACAAGAAGAAAGAGATATATTAGATGCCCCAATATCTATAGCAGAATTATACCAAGCAGTAGCAGGCATGGCAACCCATAAGTCGCCCGGACCAGATGGTCTTCCAATTGAGACTTACAAACACTATGGTGAAGTGTTGATCCCCGAACTGCTGAAAGTTTTGGGGGGGGCGCCTGAGGGGGGCCAATTACCTGCCTCAATGCTAGAAGCAACTATTATTGTATTACAGAAAGAAGGGAAAGATCCCTTGGATATGGCCGCCTATAGACCAATTTCTCTTTTATGCACGGACGTAAAAATTCTGGCCAAAGTGCTGGCAGCAAGATTGAATGGAGTTATCCATAAGCTGATCCACGAGGACCAGGCAGGCTTCATAGCCAATAGATCCACGAGCCTGAATATTAGAAGGGCGTTTTTGAATGTACAGTCCCCAATGGTGAACGAGGGTTCGAGAGCGTTGATGACCCTTGATGTATCCAAGGCTTTTGATAGCGTGGAGTGGGGCTATATGTGGCGCGTGCTGGAGGTCTTTGGATTTGGCCCTGCCTTTATAGGGTGGATTAGAATGCTATATACTCGACCCAAGGCAAGATTAAAAATTAACAACGAATTGTCAGACTGGTTTGAGTTGGAGAGGGGGACGAGGCAGGGGTGCCCACTCTCCCCTCTGTTGTTTGCACTAGCGATGGAACCCCTGGCCATTTCCATAAGGGGAAGTCGAGCGATAACCGGCTTCCAGAGAAAAACAGGCGAGGAAAGAATCGCATTGTATGCGGATGACATTCTGTTATTTTTGGGAGACTCGAGGAAATCGCTACCGGGAGCAATGAGGATAGTGGAGGACTTCGGCAGTTTTTCTGGCTTAGAGATAAACTGGGAGAAATCAGAGTTTCTACCGATAGACCCCTTAAATGAGACAATAGCACCTGGTATGCCTCAGGTGGCAACAGTGGAAGCTCTGAAGTACCTAGGGATTGTCCTGACGAAGGACCCTGTTCTATATATCAGTAAAAACCTTGTCCCTCTTTTAACAAAATTTAAACAAAAAATAGGAATTTGGAGACGCCTCCCTCTATCAGTTGCAGGAAGATGTAGCTTAATAAAAATGATATGGATGCCACAGCTGCTATACGTCTTGCATAATTCCCCTGTCTGGATAAGTAAGAAGTGGTTTAAAAAAATTGACAGTCTCTTTAGGGAATTGATTTGGAAGGGGAAACAAGCCAGGATCCGTCTTGGAGTGCTCCAGCTCCCTACCCAGGAGGGGGGCTTTGCCCTCCCACATCCCGAGAGTTATTTTTACTCAACTCAGTTGCAGCAATTATTGGGCTGTGGGATACCGAAAGGAGGCACCCCTAATGGCAAGTTACTATTGTTGAGCTCCAAACATAATACAATTATTGAAGCCCTAGAGGCGGACGCGTTCCATGATAAATTTCCAACAATTAAATTGATAACCAAACTTTGGAAAACAGTTAAGAAAAAGATGGGGTATGGAGCCTTAACAGCCTACTCTCCTATTTGGAACAACCATAATTTGCAGGAAGTTCTTAAGATAGGCATATTTAGAGAGTGGGAGAAGCTTGGCCTCAGTAAGCTAAGTCAATTATATAACGACTCTGGGTTAAAGAAATTTTCAGAACTGGTTGGGGAGTTTAAGCTTCCCCGGGGGTCTTTCTTCCTATATGTCCGGTTGGAACATGCCCTTAAAGCACAATTTAAAGCCCAGACCCCGAGATGGGAAGAGATGCCTCTATTTCAGTGCATAATTCAAATAACCCCCACTAGAGGGGTAATTTCAAGAATTTATGACCAATTAAGCAAATCGGTTAATAGCAGGGAAATACTCCTTCGGGTAAAGGCTAAATGGGAAGAGGAGGTGGGAGGAATGACCCAGGAACAATGGGCGAGAATTTTAGAGTTGGGAGCGCAGGTTTCTGTGACCCCTTCACAGAGACTCTCACACTTAATGCTGTTAAACAGAGCCTATTATACTCCTAAAAGACTTTTTAAATTTGGGAGAAGGCCCAATGACAACTGCCCCAGGTGTCGAAGGACGGGAGATCTCATTCACATGGTGTGGAGGTGTCCCAAGCTGTTTAGATACTGGGAGGAGGTGACTGGGAACTTGGGAAATATTTTCGGTACGACAGTGGCAAACGAGGCCTTGGTTTGTATTCTGGGGCATAGAAGAGTGATGGGAGAAAGGTTGAGTACTACCTTAGCTGTCACGCGGGCCCTGTTTCAGGCTAGAAAGTTGATAGCACTTAGATGGCAGGTAAAGGAGCCCCCCACCGTGAAAGACTGGATCTCTACAATGAATGAAACCTTGGGTAGGGAAAGAATGGAGTACATAAAAAGGGGCAATCTTCAGGAATTTGAAAGCATGTGGAAGATGTGGATAGAGAAAGTGAAGTGTCATTAATAGTGGGATCTGCATAGACACGGAATAGACTGAGGGATGGGCTTAATATAGGTATATAGGCAACTGGTATCCTTGCAGGCAAAGGATCCTATAATAAAGTGTTTCTGGATATGCACATTTTTAGTTAAATATATAGCTTAGTAGGGTATAGGATAAACATATAGGGAGTGGGTGGGGGGGGGGGGGATCGGGGTATTAGGGCATAGGTAATTTGGTACACAATACAGGCTGGGTCAGTAGAAGATGGGCACGGGGAGCCCACAAGTTCATTTTTACAAACCTCTCTTCTTGTATTTTTTGTTGGTGTTTTTGTCCTTTTTCTTCCTTCTTACGGGTCCCTTTGGTTATCGTAGTGGGGCTTACGAGATGGAAGGGACAGAGGACTTGTTGGTAAAGAGGCGTAATGGAATCCGTTGGTCATTATGGCGATATAAAAAGCAATGAGAAAAAGTATAATCCACTATGATGTGAATACGAGAAGGCGACAGTTAATGAACAACAAACTGATTTAGCCCTCCAAACACTGTTTACTGATGTGGAAATAAAAAAAAAAAAAAAAAAAAAAAAAAAAAAAAAAAAAAAAAAAAAAAAAATCCTGTATTTTCTGCTAGAAAATCACTTAGAACCCCCAAACATTATATATATTTTTTTAACAGAGACCCTAGAGAATAAAATGGTGGTTGTTGCAATATTTTATGTCACACGGTATTTGCGCAGCGGTCTTTCAAACGCAATTTTAAAAAAAATACAGTAATGAATTAAAAAAAAACCTAAGCAGTAAAGTTAGCCCATTTTTTTTTCGTCCAAAAGTTTTGATTACCTGTTTTTGTGTATTTAATATTTAAGATAGTTTTTTTTTTTTGTTTTCTAAATTATACATACAAGTGAACTGATTGGAGGTTTGTTTTGTTTAATGTTTAAATGAAAAAAAATTCTGTATTACTTAAGGCTGCTTTCACACTGGAGCGGGCATGCGTTGATGGTAAAACGCTGCTAGTTTTAGCGGCGCTTTACCGTCATTTTAGAGGCACTATTCGGCTGCTAGCGGGGCGCTTATAACCCAGCTAGCGGCCGAGGAAGGGGTTAAATGTGCCCCTGAAGCGCCGCTGCCAAAACGCTTTGCAGGCGCTTCGGCAGCGGTGCGCATTCATTTCAATGGGCAGGAGTGGTGGAGGAGCGGTATACACCGCTCCAAAGATGCCGTTTGCAGGACTTTTTTTTACATCCTGCCAGCGCATCGCCTCAGTGTGAAAGCACTCGGGATATCACACTGAGACTGCAGGGGAGCCGTTTTTACAGGCACTTTACTTTTTTAGCCCAAAAGCGCCTGAAAAACGCCCCAGTGTGAAAGGGGTCTAACTGTTAGATTTTATGAGATGAAGGGAAAAAAGAAAAAAAAAAAAAAAATCGGCCAAATATATCGGCCCAAAAAAATCGGCATCACATATAGGCCATCGGCCACAGCGATTTGTAAATGTCGGCATCGGCATCGGCCAGAGAAAAACCCATATCGGTCGACCTCTAGTCTGTTGCCCAAAAAAAATTTGCTCCCTATATGGCTGGCCTTATTGTGATGGTTGTTGGTTGCCAGATACAGTGGTTGCAGCATCTCAGAAATTGCTTCCAAAAACATAGCAGGAAAAAAAAAAAAAACATCCGGCAAGCAGTAACAAGCCTAAACAGCACTTAGACTCCTTTCACACTGGAGCAGTTTTCAGGCACTTTAGTGCTAGAAATAGCCTCTGCTATGCGCCTGAAAACCGCCTCATTTATTCCAGTGTGCCTTTTCACACTGGGGCAGTGCATTTGTGGGACAGAAAAAAAAAAAAAAAGTCCTGCAAGCAGCATCTTTGGGGCGGGTTGGGAGCACTGTACAAAGCACTCCCAAAATGCCCCTGCCCATTGGAATGAATGGGCAGCGCTTTAAAAGTGCTGCAAAACGGGAGTTTTTAACCCCCTTTTCTGGGGTTAAAAACACCCCACTAGCGGCCGAAAAACGCCACTTAAACAGTGGTAAAGTGCTGCTAGAAAGAGCGGTGCTTTAGCTCTAATGCGGCCACAGCCACAGTGTGAAAGGGGTATAATTTAAAAAATCCTGGTAACAATAGTGTGTAGATAGATATCTGTGAGTGGACATGTAACACCTTGAATATAGAAGTCGTAACAAAAAAGGCCTAGGGGGTGCCCCAGGTTGAGATAGTTTTGGTGGGACCCTATGTGCCCACTGCACCACAAAAGGTGGGTGGCACACTACCCAGGCCCAGAACTGTAATAAATAATTGCTCAGCTAATTCAGTAGGTTTAGTCTAGGGCTGCAACTAACGATTATTTTCATAATCGATTAGTTGGCCGATTTTTGTTACGATTAATCGGTTAAGAACCTTAAAAAAAAGTGTGGTGTATAATTTAGTTAATATGTAAAGTTTTTAAAAAAAAGGCAATTTATTCTTTAATCCACTCTGAGAACAACGGACAGAAAAGATATACTGTATATACTATTAGAGGTTGAATCTAGTAAATATCATCAGACTCAAATCAAATTTTTTTATTTAAAAGAAAAAAAAAAAAGTTAGACTGTTTTGCAGATTTTCAAATAGAATTGTAATATATTATATGCTGGCCATACAAAAACACTGTCTTCCTTCCAAAAAAAAAAAATAATTTCATTTTAAGAAGGTTTGTTCGATTTTCTAATCTTTAGTGGGTCAAATCGACGTTCGATTTCAACCACAGCGACTGGAAAATTTTGAAATAATTGAAAACTTCTTAGTCAAAAGGAATTTTCAGACAGTGTATGTGGTTTTCGTTCAGAAATTACAGTCATTTTGAAACAATGTTAAAAGCAAGTGAAAATTTCAAACAACATTCTTTCATTCAGCGAATGTACAAAGATTTTTCGATTTTGTTGCAATTTGCACTTTTTGCATTTTCTTATGCCTTTTTTTTGGCCAATATGTTGTTGGGCAGATAAAAAAAAAACAAAAAAACACAAATTGTTGCAAAAGCGCATTACATGCTTTTCTGCAGATTCTCCATTGAAGTATATTGAACCAAAAAAGCACCGTTTTGCAGTGAAAAAAGTACCTGACCCTTTCCAAATACGCAGCAGCTAGAGATAGCTTTGATGTGAACATTAAATGAACTGTAGTGCGTTTCTGCAAAAGCACCAAAAAACACATAGATGTGAACCAGGCCTAAGATGTTTAGTAAAATAATGGGGTCAAAAAAATAAATAAAAAATTAGCCCTTCATAGTACAAAACGAGCAAGTAATCGCTACTGTAAGGTCTTCATTTTTTTACTGTGCAACAGTGAAAGTAATATTTAAGGGCTCATTTTAGTTTTTTTAACCCCATTATGTTACTGGCTGATTAATCAAATATGAAAATAGTAATCGATTAATTTTAAAATCGATTAGTTGTTTCGACCCTAGTTTAGTCCCTCCAGCCCTTTCCGGTAAGCCCAGGATACGGACATTATTTCTTCTAAGACAATTTTCAGTGTCGTTAGCTCGCTCCTGTAGCCGTTTACCTGCAGTCGTAAAGCCTGCAACTCTTTAGAGTCCCATTTAGTAGAGGCTTCCAAAGTCGAGACCCTATTTTCTACCTCCGAAACCCTATCTTTGAATCCGTCCAGATCTTGGCGAATCTGAGAGACATCAGAAGCTATCCGATCCATTTGCCCCTTAAGATTCTCTTTACACTCCATAATGGCTGCTAAGATGACTGCAGCTGAAGAAAGATCCTCCACTGAAGTAGCTAACACATAATTAGACGATTGAGAAGTAGCCGCCATCCCTGCTTTTGTTTTCAATTTTTTTTACAAATAAATATCTGAAAAGTGTGGCGTGCATTTGTATTCAGCCCCCTTTACTCTGATACCCCTAACTAAAATCTAGTGGAACCAATAGCCTTCAGAAGTCACCTAATTATTTAATAGAGTCCACCTGTGTGTAATTTAATCTCAGTATAAAATACAACTGTTCTGTGAAGCCCTCCAAGGTTTGTTAGAGAACCTTAGTGAACAAACAGCATCATGAAGGCCAAGCAACAGACCAGACAGGTCAGGGATAAAAGTTGTGGAGAAGTTTAAAGCAGGGTTAAGTTATAACAAAATATCTCAAGCTTTGAACATCTCACGGAGTGGTGTTCAATCCATCATCCGAAAATGGAAAGAGTATGGCTCAATCTGCAGAATCGTGCAGATCTACTGCAAACTTACCAAGACATGGCCGTCCACCTAAACTGACAGGCCGGGCAAGGAGAGCGTTAAAGAAGCAGCCTAGAGGCCCATGGTAACTCTGGAGGAACAGCAGAGATCCACAGCTCAGGTGGGAGAATCTGTTCACAGGACAACTATTAGTCGTGCACCCCACAAATCTGGCCTTTATGGAAGAGTGGCAAGAAAAAAAAAACATTGTTGAAAGAAAGCCATAAGAAAAACCGTTTGCAGTTTGCGAGAAGCCATGTGGGGTACATAGCAAACATGTGGAAGAAGGTGCTCTGGTCAGATGAGATCAAAATTGAACTTTTTGGCCTAAAAGCAAAACGCTATGTATGGTGGAAAACTAACACTGCACATCACCCTGAACACACCATCCCCACTGTGAAACATGGTGGTAGCAGCATCGTGTTGTGGGGATGCTTTTTTTCAGCAGGGACAGGAAAGCTGGTCAGAGTTGATGGGAAGATGGATGAAGCCAAATACTGGGCAATCTAAGAAGAAAACCTGTTAGAGTCTGCAAAAGACTTGAGACTGGGGCGGAGGTTCACCTTCCAACAGGACAACGACCCCAAACATACAGCCAGAGCTACAATGGAATGGTTTAAATCAAAAGCATATTTATCTGTTAGAATGGCCCACTCACAGTCCAGACCTACAGTGGCGAAGGAAAGTATTCAGACCCCCTTAAATTTTTCACTCTTTGTTATATTGCAGCTATTTGCTAAAATCATTTAAGTTCTTTTTTTTCCTCATTAATGTACACACAGCACCCCATATTGACAGAAAAATACTGAATTGTTGACATTTTTGCAGATTTATTAAAAAAGAAAAAAACTGAAATATCACATGGTCCTAAGTATTCAGACCCTTTGCTGTGACACTCATATTTAACTCAGGTGCTGTCCGTTTCTTCTGATCATCCTTGAAATGGTTCTACACCTTCATTTGAGTCCAGCTTTGTTTGATTATACTGATTGGACTTGATTAGGAAAGCCACACACGTCTATATAAGACATTACAGCTCACAGTGCATGTCAGAGCAAATGAGAATCATGAGGTCAAAAAGGAACCGCCTGAAGAGCTCAGAGACAGAATTGTGGCAAGGCACAGATCTGGCCAAGGTTACAAAAAATTTCTGCTGCACTTAAGGTTCCTAAGAGCACAGTGGACTCCATAATCCTTAAATGGAAAATGTTTGGGACGACCAGAACCCTTCCTAGAGCTGTCGGGGGAGGAGAGCAATGGTGAGAGAGGTAAAGAAGAACCCAAAGATCACTCTGGCTGAGCTCCAGAAATGCAGTCGGGAGATGTGAGAAAGTTATAAAAAGTCATCCATTACTGCAGCCCTCCACCAGTCGGGGCTTTATGGCAGAGTGGCCCAACGGAAGCCTCTCCTCAGTGCAAGACACATGAAAGCTCGCATAGAGTTTGCTAAAAAACACCTGAAGGACTCCAAGATGGTGAGAAATAAGATTCTCTGGTCTGACGAGACCAAGATAGAACTTTTTGGCCTTAATTCTAAGCGGTATGTGTTAGGAAAAAAGCCAGGCACTGCTCATCACCTGTCCAATACAGTCCCAACAGTGAAGCATGGTGGTGGCAGCATCATGCTGTGGGGTGTTTTTCAGCTGCAGGGACAGGACGACTGGTTGTAATCGAGGGAAAGATGAATGCGGCCAAGTACAGGGATATCCTGGATGAAAACCTTCTCCAGAGTGCTCAGGACCTCAGACTGGGCCGAAGGTTTACCTTCCAACAAGACAATGACCCTAAGTACACAGCTAAAATAATGAAGGAGTGGCTTCACAACAACTCTGTGACTGTTCTTGAATGGCCCAAACAGAGCTATGACTTAAACCCAATTTAGCATCTCTGGAGAGACCTAAAAATGGCTGTCCACCAACATTTACCATCCAACCTGACAGAAATGGAGAGGATCTGCAAGGAGGAATGGCAGAGGATCCCCAAATCCAGGTGTGAAAAACTTGTTGCATCTTTCCCAAAAAGACTCATGGCTATATTAGATCAAAAGGGTGCTTCTACTAAATACTGAGCAATGGGTCTGAATACTTAGGACCATGTGATATTTCAGTTTTTCTTTTTTAATAAATCTGCAAAAATGTCAACAATTCTGTGTTTTTCTGTTAATATGGGGTGCTGTTTGTACATTAATGAGGAAAAAAATGAACTGAAATGATTTTAGCAAATGGCTGCAATATAACAAAGAGTGAAAAATTTAAGGGGGTCTGAATACTTTCCGTCCCCCCCACTGTAAATCCAATTGAGAATCTGTAGCAAGACTTGAAAATTGCTGTTCACAGACGCTCTCCATCTGACAGAGCTTGAGCTATTTTGCAAAGAAGAATGGGCCAAAATTTTACTCTCTAGATGTGCAAAGCTGGTAGAGACATACCCAAAAAGACTAGCAGCTGTAATTGCAGCGAAAGGTGGTTCTACAAAGTATTGACTCAGAGGGGCTGAATACAAATGCACGCCACACTTTTCAGGTATTTGTAAAAATGAAAAAAAAAAAAAAAATTGAAAACTCATTTATCATTTTCCTTCCACTTCACAATTATGTGCCACTTTGTGTTGGTTTAGCACATAATATACATTTACGTTTTTGGTTGTAACATAACAAAATGTGGAAAATATGACTAATGTTCCACTTTAAGCTGCAGATATACTCACCTCTTCTCCGACGGTCTAATGTCTACAAGGTCATTCAACATCTTTTCCTTGACTACTTCTAAGTGCTGGTCTTTGGCCATCTTGATTGGCTGTTTTGGGGTGACGTTAACGCCCATGCATGTGCAGGAGGAAATCATCCTAGCACTCTGGCAGTGTGGCAGATGGAAACTGAGCTGTGCATGTGTACATTGTTCAGAGGACTTTGAGCAAGCAAGTAGGTTAATTGTATTGCAAAATAAACATAGCAAGTCTGTCTGCAGTAAATAGCTTGCATTTTTTTTTTTTTTTTAGCTTTAGTTCTGCTTTAACGCAACAGGAAAACCCGTTCGTCTCACACAGTGTAACACAATGCATGACATGGGCACTATGCCGTGCATACATAGTCTGCTAGTTAGTGCACTGGGGTGCCACAGGTGCTTAGTGGTCAGCATTTCTGCCGCGCAGCACTGGGATCGTCAGTTTGGATCCCGGTCAGGACACCTACTGCATGTAGTTTGCATGTTCTCCTTGTTATTTTTTCCAAAGACATACTGGTAGATTTACAGTCTCCTGTTTATATTGGTCCCAGTATGTGTATGTAGGCATGCGAGATAGGGACCTTAGAGATTGTACAGCCGTAATCAAAAGTTGAGAACAATACAAATATTAATTTTCACAAAGTCTCCTGCTTCAGTGTTTTTAGATCTTTTGTCAGATGTTACTATGGTATACTGAAGTATAATTACAAGAATTTTTAGAAATGTCAAAGGCTGTTATTGACAATTACATTAAGTTTATGCAAAGATTCAATATTTAAAGTGTTGACCCTTCTTTTTCAAGACCTCTGCAATTTGCCCTTGCTGTCAAACTTCTGGGCCACATCCTGACTGATGGCAGCCCATCACGTGTGCGTTTTCTGGGCATTGCGAATTGCAAGCACATTATCTTCTATAATGTGATCCTGATGTAAACCTGACCTGATCAAAAACTGATGTGAAATGCTGAACAACTACTTTGTCAATTAGCTTTGAAAAAGGAGCTTCAATTAGCCCTGCAGATGTGTGAACCCAGCCTAAGGTCTGGGGAGTTTCCTGGCCATGGACCCAAAATGTTAAAGTTTTGTTTCCCAAGCTACTTAGTTATCACTCTTTCCTTATGGCAAGGTGCTCCATCATGTGGAAAAGGCTTCGTTCGTCACCAAACTGTTCTTGGGTGGTTAGGAGAAGTTGCTCTCAGAAGATGTTTATGTACCATTCCTTATTCCTGGCTGTGTTCTTGGGCAAAACTGTGAATGAGACTACTCCCTTTGCTCAGAAGCAACTCCACACATGAATGGTCTCAGGAGGCTTTACTGTTGGCATGACACAGGACTGATCATGGTAGCAATCACCTTTTCTTCTCTGGACAAGGTTTCTTTCGGGATGCCCCAAACAATCGGAAAGGGGATTCATCCGAGGAAATTACTTTACCCCAGTCCTCAGCAATCCAATTCCTGTAATCTTTAGAGAATATCAGTCTGTCCTTGATATTTTTCCTGGAGAAAAGTGGCTTCTTTGCTGCCCTTCTTGACACCAGGCCATCCTCCAAAAGTCTTCTCCTCAATGTGCATGCAGATGCACTCACACCTGCCTCCTGCCATTCCTGAGCAAGCTCTGCACTGGTGGAGCCCCGATGCCGCAGCTGAATCAACTGTAGGAGATCCTGGCGCTTTCTGGACTTTCTTGGGTGCCCTGAAGCCGTCTTCATAAATGCAGTGGAATTTTTTTTAATGGGATTAGGTTCATTTTCATGGCAAAGAGGGACTTTGCAATAAATTGCAATTCATCTGATCACTCTTAATAACATTCTGGAGTATATGCAAATTGCATCATGAAAACTGAGGAGGCAGACTTTGTGAACATTAATATTTGTGTCATTCTCAAAACTTTTGGCCATGGCTGTAGGCATGCTAAATAGGGACCTTAGATTGTAGGCATGCAAGATAGGGACCTTAGATTGTAGGCATGCAAGATAGGGACCTTAGATTGTAGGCATGCAAGATAGGGACCTTAGATTGTAGGCATGCAAGATAGGGACCTTGGTCTGTGGAATCCTTGAGGTTAGGGATGAGGTCAGGCGATTACGGACACGAGTCTGAACCTACCTGAGCTATCCCCCAGAGAAGTTGTCAAAGCAGACAGCCTATCACAGGCAGTGGAGGCATTCCCAACCCCCGCAGCCAACATATGCAAAGGTCTGCTTTGAGGGCCTGTTCACACTGGAACGTGGTGCAGGAAAAGTGCATTCCGTGTGCATTTCCCACACCACACGTGAATGCGCTGCCCTTGCAAGACAAAGTCAGAGCCCATTATTAACGGCACCCCAAATGCAGTACATTTCTGGCCACCAAACCGCAGTACCCAGCAGTTTGGGCAGCAAGATCTTAAAAAGTAGCGCTTGCTAATTGTTGCTTGTTCCATTGCTTTTGGCGGCCCAATCAAATGAAGGGTCTGTCAACCCAAACTGCACAGGAATGTGCACGTTCCAGTGTGAACCATCCCTGGCAGCTAGTCAGCAGGATAGCCCTGGAGGGTTCAGACTCATGCCCCTGATTGAGGGATGTACAACATGTAAAGCACAGCATAAAACTGTTGGCATTACATAAATACCTTTAACCACCTCCCGCCCACCGTATAGACAATTGAGAGCGGCAAGGTGGTTCCCTTGTTCTGGGACAACGTCATATGGCGTCGTCCCACTCTCGCTGAGCTTCCGTGCCCGCAGAGCGGTAATCGATGGCACACTGTGTCTCCTGGACCCGATGCATCCCCGATCTCACTAAAGAGCTGATGATGCAGCTGTTTACCCATGTGATCAGCTGTGTCCAATCACAGCTGATCACATGTAAACAAGGAAATGCTGGTTATCGGCTTTCCTCTCCTCACACTGACAGCGTGAAAGAAGAGCCAATCAGTGGCATTTCCTCCCGATTATCAGTGATGCCTTTCAGTGCCGGTGTCCTGTCGAGAACTGTCCTCCATCGGATAGTGTCCGCCCTGTACTGCGCAGGCGCAGCGCTTGCGCAGTACAGAGGACAATGGAGACGCCGAAAGGCTCCAAACATGAACAGCTGTTCATTAACTGTACACGACGCATGCGCAATTACACTACATTGTGCCACACGCTCCCGTTGCTCGTACAACTCTGCAAGGGGCAGATGAATACAGAAGATGGCCAGAGCTCATACGATGGGGGTGTATTTCTCAAAGGGGAGGATCTTTGCGGGGCGTGTTTAAACAACTGAAGGGTGGGTTCTGCAGTGTTGATGGACAGATATGCTTTTACACGCTTCTCAATATTACATATGCCCCTTTGAGAAATCCTCCCCCATTGTATGAGCTCTGGCCATCTTCTGTATGCATCCGCCCCTTGCAGAGTTGTACGAGGCATGCGGCACAATGTAGTGTTAAATGCGCAGGCGCCGTGTACTGCTGATGAACAGCTGTTCATGTTCGGAGACTTTCGGCATCTCCTTTGCCCTCCGTGCTGCACCTGTGCAATACAGGGAGGACACTATCCGATGAGGGACCTTTCTCGGCAGAACATCGTCTCAGTAATTCAAAATTAATAACCTGGCACTGCAGTTTACATGCTCCCTGCATGTAGAACATCTATAGACTTCTGATGTGTTTATTGCTTTCCCCATGACATCTGCTTCCCTGATTTCTTGCAAGGGGGTCACATAGACAGGAAGTGTTGGAAAATCTCCCCAGTGTGGTCAGACAGCAACAACAATACTATCTTTTTTTTTTTTTTTTTTTTTATGACTTCATCACCTTATCCCTAACTTTAAAATAAAACGTCTGGAACTTGGGTGTCATGGAGTGTGCTCTCTAGTATACAGCATTATTGGGCTCCGTGCATCCTCACTGTACACAGATATGAATGTGTATGTCATACTCCATCCATCCTCCGGTATGGGGTGAACCATCCCTCCTCCCCCACCAGGGTTCCGCTTACCATCTGGGTGGGAATGGAGGCGAATATATCCAACATTGTTGCAGCTGTCCTGGCCTCTGTCACACAATCGGGTCCCAACCGGAAGCTCTTAGACCACCGCGTAGCGTCAGCTCTACGAAGGACCCCTATAGGTGCCCGTTTGGTGCCTGAAGGAAAGTGAACCAAAAAGCTGCCTCGTGAACTGTAGCAAACACCAAGTATAGCTTAATTGGCAGCAACACGAAACACCTCATGAAATTCCACTCTTGCCCTGCAGCATTAGCAGTGGAATAACGGGGAAATGGGTAGGGGGTGTGTCTTTGATCGCCATGTTTCTTCAGGGCAAACTTTAGAGCTTAGCACACAGCTCAAATGTGTGTTAGAGTCCACACTACATATAATCAAGAAAGGTTGTTGTTCACTAAGACAAAATAAACTTATTGCAAGAATGCAATTTAAGTCTTCGTGTTTAAGGTATTATTGTAAGCCATTGCCCACATCTAAGATGTCCGCCAAATGTTCACGCAGTCTGATTTCATAGGTCATGTGGCAAGTAGTAAAGTCATGTGATCGGCCCAGGGGGCGTGTCCTGCCTGTAGATCTGTACAGATGTTGAGTTGGCAGTTTGGCTGCATATAGTTGTGTGCGGGAGGCGGGGTTTCCAGGCTGTGGTGAGTTCGCTGTATGTATCTATATGTGTATATAGATAGGTGTGTGTGTACTGTCTTCTCTCATTATACATATGTGCGGTCATAGCACGGACTGACTGTGTGTACGATAAACAGACCTTCCCACTGAGCTCCCCCCAGTGTGCAGTGTTATGAAGGGGCATGCTGGGTGTTGTGCTTCCACAGCATCTGCTGAGCCATTTCCCTCCTGGTCTACCTCAGTATTCCTCATCACAAACCTATTCCCACCAAACACTGCCTGCTGTATTGGGCCGGTTCACACCGGAGCGCCCGGTCCCTTCTGCCAAACACAGTTGAACTCAGAAAAAAGCACAGCATCAAACTGCAAGGTTAGGCGCATGCGGTACCCTGCATTTTGGTGGCTGCAAGGGTTCTATGCTTGCAAGATGCATTTTGGGTTGCATTAACAATTAATGGCACCTGAATGCACCTTGCAAGGGCAGAGCACGTTCACATACAGTGCGAGAATCATGTACAGAGTGCGCAGGGCTGGCCCAAAACGTACTGTCTGGGGCCAAGAATAAAATGCTGCCCACCCTCCATAAAAAAAAAAATGCCCCCACATCCATTATTTTATATCATGATAATTAAAACTAAAATTTAATTTTAAACATGCAAAACGCAGGGATCAGGAGTGCGTTAAACTCAGAATACAGGAATAGAGGGTTGGGAGGGGGGGTAATGTGACGGGTGGTAGAGGACACTGCTTTGGGGGTGGCCTTGCCCATAACAGTGTCCTCTGCCCCTTCACATCACACACACACACAGTAGTGTCCTCTGCCCCCCTTTCCCATATAGCAGTGACCTCTTGTGCCCCCCCTTTCCCTCCCATAGCCGTATCCTACCCCACAGCCTAGAGCAGAAGGTAGCACAGTTGTGGACAGAGGCTGGGAGCAGGAGCCAGCAGAGTGACTTTCCATATTAGCAATATGGGGATTCGTTGCTTAGGACCGGCATGTGTCCTGGCAACCAATCACCTGCGGCTTAACTTCAAAAGTTAATTTGGGCAGCTCCTCCTTCTGTCACCAGTCCTGAGCTGAGCTGCCTCCTGCTCTCCGCTGCTCATTGATGACAGTGATGGAGGAGGCTGGTAGAGGGGGAGAATGGGAGAGAGCGGAACAAGGTGCGGCTGAAGAAGTTGGAGGCTGGGTGGGGAAAGAAGGACCGGAAGCTAGAAGGGGGGGGGGGTTGGCAGTGCAGGAACCTGTTTGCAGTCTACCTGTCACCTGCGCATGGTCGTCAGGTGGACCGCGACCGATGGGTTGCCAACCCCTGCGTCTTGGGCATCAATTTGCTGCCCCTCTCAAAGTGCTGCCTGGGTCCAATGGTAGGGCCTGCCCTGAGAATGTGCCATTCCCACACCACGTTCTACTACAAATGGGCCCTTAAAGGGTTGGTTCACCTTTACCAAAAAAACTGCTTATACAGGTAAGGGGTGCCTGTAGATAAAAACAGACTGTTCAGCTTTGAGCAAAATTATAATAATGCCCTTGCTATAGGTGTAGGCCAAAAAATCCTTCAATATCACTATAATGCAATATTGCAAACTGGAGGCGTTCCATATACAGTTGGTGCACAGAACACCCCCAGAAATGTCATTTCCTGCTTATATGATTGGCTCGCTGTTTTTCCCAGAAGTCTGCACTAAGATACATATCAGATTTTAGGCATCCTTCAGTTTTAGTGAGATGCCCCTAAAGAGTTAATTACTTCTAAAAGAATGCATACCCTGCCACTCTCCTCATTAGAACACTGCAAATGCATCAGCTGATCAAAAATGAAAAATCGCTCCACAATCAGCCCTGCACAAGACATGATCTAACAAAGAGCCATTCCTTCAGAAAAGAGACAGGTAGTAGTCTGCAACAAAGTCTGTTGAAATCCATGCAATATACATAGATCACCTAGAGGGGAAAGTTTTTTTTTTTTATTTTATTTATCCCAACAAATGTGGAGCTACTCTGTAAGGATCACTTATCTGTTAAAGTGGTTGTTTACCCAGTACTGTACAAGAATGCCATCCCCTCTGTTATATAACGCTATGTGTCCCTGTGCTGTATAAAAAAAAATCACAATTATACCTTTTTATATCAGAGCATATCCCGGCGCTCACGTGACGCCTCGGCTCTCTCCTTTCTCCCCCCCCCATGTCTTCCCTCATCACTGGGGTCCCTCCCATGTCTTCCCTCATCACTGGGGTCCCTCCCATGTCTTCCCTCATCACTGGGGTCCCTCCCATGTCTTCCCTCATAACTGGGGTCCCTCCCATGTCTTCCCTCATCACTGGGGTCCCTCCCACGTCTTGCCTCATCACTGGGGTCCCCCCCCACGTCTTGCCTCATCACTGGGGTCCCCCCCCACGTCTTGCCTTATCACTGGGGTCCCCCCCCCACGTCTTGCCTCATCACTGGGGTCCCCCCCCACGTCTTGCCTCATCACTGGGGTCCCCCCCACGTCTTGCCTCATCACTGGGGTCCCCCCCCCACGTCTTGCCTCATCACTGGGGTCCCCCCCCCACGTCTTGCCTCATCACTGGGGTCCCCCCCCACGTCTTGCCTCATCACTGGGGTCCCCCCCACGTCTTGCCTCATCACTGGGGTCCCCCCCACGTCTTGCCTCATCACTGGGGTCCCCCCCACGTCTTGCCTCATCACTGGGGTCCCCCCCACGTCTTGCCTCATCACTGGGGTCCCCCCCACGTCTTGCCTCATCACTGGGGTCCCCCCCACGTCTTGCCTCATCACTGGGGTCCCCCCCACGTCTTGCCTCATCACTGGGGTCCCCCCCACGTCTTGCCTCATCACTGGGGTCCCCCCCACGTCTTGCCTCATCACTGGGGTCCCCCCCACGTCTTGCCTCATCACTTGGGTCCCCCCCCCACGACTTGCCTCATCACTGGGGTCCCCCCCACGTCTTGCCTCATCACTGGGGCCCCCCCCCACGTCTTGCCTCATCACTGGGGTCCCCGCCCCACATCTTGCCTCATCACTGGGGTCCCCCCCCACGTCTTGCCTCATCACTGGGGTCCCCCCCCCACGTCTTGCCTCATCACTGGGGTCCCCCCCCACGTCTTGCCTCATCACTGGGGTCCCCCCCCACGTCTTGCCTCATCACTGGGGTCCCCCCCCACGTCTTGCCCCATCACTGGGGTCCCCCCCCACGTCTTGCCCCATCACTGGGGTCCCCCCCCACGTCTTGCCCCATCACTGGGGTCCCCCCCCACGTCTTGCCCCATCACTGGGGTCCCCCCCCACGTCTTGCCCCATCACTGGGGTCCCCCCCCATGTCTTGCCCCATCACTGGGGTCCCCCCCCCACGTCTTGCCTCATCACTGGGGTCCCCCCCCCACGTCTTGCCTCATCACTGGGGTCCCCCCCCCACGTCTTGCCTCATCACTGGGGTCCCCCCCCCACGTCTTGCCTCATCACTGGGGTCCCCCCCCACGTCTTGCCTCATCACTGGGGTCCCCCCCACGTCTTGCCTCATCACTGGGGTGTCCCCCCCACGTCTTGCCTCATCACTGGGGTCCCCCCCCCACGTCTTGCCCCATCACTGGGGTCCCCCCCACGCCTTGGCTCCCCACTGGGGCCCCCCCCACGCCTTGGCTCCCCACTGGGGCCCCCCCCACGCCTTGGCTCCCCACTGGGGTCCCCCCCATGCCCTGGCTTACCACTGGGGTCCCCCCTACCACTTGGCTCACCACTGGGGTCCCCCCCACGTCTTACCTCATCACTGGGCCCCCCCCCACGTCTTGCCTCATCACTGGGGCTCCCTCATGTCTTTCCTGTTCAGCAATCATCAGTCCCCCCCTCTCCAAAATCACTGGGCTCCCAAAGTCCTGGCCTCATCCTCTGCTCAGGGGTCTCCCTGTGTCCAGGCTGGTAGGGGCCCCTGGTGTCATCCCAGCTGTGGGGGAATCCAGGATTCTTATGGGCAGTGTGGTTTTGCCGTGACTGTTGCACAGCAATCGCAGCAAAGCTTGTCGCTCAAAAGTACTTTTGCTCCTTTTGGGCAACAAGCTTTGCATTAGGCAGTTTGCCGTGATTATCGTGTGATAATCGTAGCAAACCTGCACTGCGTTTTAGGTGCCATTAAGAATGAATGGCACACAGACAGTCATGCTGTGTTTTGCCAGCATTGCAGTGTGATTTGGAATTATGGGCAGATTAGTGGCAAATCCGCCGGTTCCCAAATCAATAGATATGAATGGGGCTCTAGAGGTCGTTCATACCACAACACACATAAAACATATACACTATACGCCTGCCTTTACATGCACATAAGCTTTAATGGCATCCTAGTCTTAGTCCGTAGGGTTCAATGTTTTAGTTGGCCCACCCATTGCAGCTATAACAGCTTCAACTCTTCTAGGATGGCTGTCAACAAGGTTTAGGAGTGTGTCTATGGGAATGTTTGACCTTTCTTCCAGAAGCGCATTTGTGAGGTCAGGCACTGATATTGGATGTAAAGGCGTGGCTCGCAGTCTGTGCTCTAACTCATCCCAAAGGTGTTCTATCGGGTTGAGGTCAGGACTTTGTGCAGACCAGTCAAGTTCCTCCACCCCAAACTCTCTCATCCATGTCTTTATGAACCTTGCTTTGTGCACTGGTCCAAATCATTTGGTGGAGGGGGGATCATGTTGTGGGATTGCTTTTCAGGGGTTGGGCTTGGCCCCTTAGTTCCAGTAAAGGGAACTCTTAAAGGGGTTGTAAAGGCAGAAGGTTTTTTTTTTTATATTCTATGCATTAAGATAAAAAACCTTCTGTGTGTAGCAGCCCCTATGCAGATGACACCTTGTTATATCTAGATGATTCAACTAAGTCCTTGCCTACTGCCCTGGCTCTGATAGAACGCTTTGGTTCCTTCGCACGTCTCAGAATTAATTGGGACAAATTCCAAATACTTCCCCTAGACAGCTTCCCACCGACACAAGACCAGGCCAATTTGCCCCTACAGAGGGTGGATCAGATCAAATACTTAGGAATATGGACCACTTGTGCCCCAACTGACTACATTTTGCTTAATATAACACCGCTGTTTGAGATGCTTAAACATAAAACTCAACTATGGGCCCAGCTACCTATAGGGGTAATGGGACGAATAAACCTTGTGAAAATGGCGCTACTGCCCAAAAGTCTGTACATGGTTTGGCATTCCCCGATGTATTTTGTGCTTAGGCATTTCAGAGCAATGGAAGCATTACTTAAACCATTTATATGGGGTGATAGCAGACAAACTGCCCTGGTGCAAATTGAAAAACCCCACACACCTCGGAGGGACAGCTCTACCAGATTTCAACATGTACTATATAGCTGCACAACTGTCATAGTTATTCCATATAGACAAAATTGACAGGACTAGGTTCCTGACCTTTCTGTGTCCCAAATGGTCACACTTAACAACAGAGCCCTTTGTTGCAGTCGGGGGGAGTAAGGGGTGCAGAGATGACGGGAGATCAAAAATTACTACTCTACCACTATAGGCGCGTATGGGACGTTGTGTCTGACCAGCTTAAATTGCGCTACACACATGATTTCACCCCACTATGACATAATACAGCTCGCAACAAATTCTGCTCCATTCCAGACACACAACTGTGGTGCTCTAGGGGAGTGTTTTATCTGTCTCACCTTATTCATAATGGGGAACTAAAAACTTTTGACAGATTAAAAATCGAATGTTCTTCAGGTACTTACAAATCCATCACGCTTTTAGAACACAATTCCCCTCTGGCAACCCCCAAATGGACAATAACCCTCTTATGGAGGCGATTAGAAGCTCTGATCCTAAAAAACTGATATCTATTTTCTACAACATGCTGCTACCCCCCCCCATCCTCAATGTCAACGTATGCATTGAAGGCTAGATATGGGAACTACGGAGGATGAGGAGTGGAGTGAAGCCTTGGATACTTGCAAGCTAGTGTCACCTAAACTTTCCGACCGTCTAACTCAGATCTACATACTACACTGATCATATTTTACTCCGCTTAGAATGTCTAGGTATAAACTCGATCAATCCGCCAATTACCCCAATTGCAACCAAGAAACAGGAACATTTTATCACTTAACTTGGAGTTGTCCAAGAGCCCAAGGTTTCTGGACATTAGTGCAGTTCCTGCATGACACTATGGGTTCCCCCCTAACGCTGCACCCCAAACCTTGCCTTATGGGTATATTCCCGTAGTCAGATATGGATAAATTCTTAAAAAAATGTATGGGCCCTATTCTTAGTTCCACTATGTCGGGGTGTGAGCATATTGCTATTGCCAGTGGTTCTGCCTGATAGAACACCTTATGATGAATTAGAGTGGAGACTGTGAGCCAGGCCTTTTTGTCCACATTAGTGCCTGACCTCTCAAGTGCGCTTCTGGAAGAATGTTCAAACATTCCCATAGACACACTCCTAAAGCTTGTGGACAGCCTTCCCAGAAGAGTTGAAGCTGTTATAGCAGCATAGGGTGGGCCAACTCAATATTGAACCCTACAGACCAAGACTAGGATACCATTAAAGTTCATGTGCGTGTAAATGCAGGCTGTGCTGTGGCCAAAAGTTTAGAGAATTGCACAAATATTAATTTTCACAAAGTCTGCTGCTTCAGCGTTATTAGATCCTTTTTGTCAGATGTTACTATGGTATGCTGAAGTATAATTACAAGCATTTCATAAGTGTCAAAGGCTTTTACTGACAAATACATTAAGTTTATGCAAAGAGTCAGTATTTGCAGTGTTGACTTTTTTTTTTTTTTTTTCCAATACCACAATTCGCCCTGGCATACTGTTAATCAATTTCTGGGCCGCATCCTGACTGATGACAGCCCATTCCTGCATAACCAATGCTTGGGGTTTGTCAGAATTTGTGAGGGTTTTTTGTTCACCTGCCTTTTGATGATTGACCACAAGTTCTCAATGGGATTAAGGTCTGGGGAGTTTCCTGGCCATGAACCCAAAATGTTAAAGTTTTGTTCCCCAAGTCACTTAGTTGCCACTTTTGCTTTATGGCAAGGTGCTCCATCATGCTGGAAAAGGCATTGTTCATTATCAAACTGTTCTTGGGTGGTTGGGAGAAATTGCTCTCGGAGGATGTTTTGTACCATTCTTTATTCATGGCTGAGTTCTTAGGCAAAGTTGTGAGTGAGATTACTCTCTTGGCTGAGAAGCAACC
This sequence comes from Lithobates clamitans, assembly GCA_037952925.1. Lineage (NCBI taxonomy): Eukaryota > Metazoa > Chordata > Amphibia > Anura > Ranidae > Lithobates > Lithobates clamitans. Next base: position 72,500 of record JBBGZY010001889.1, on the reverse strand, counting down.
CCACACATGAATGGTCTCAGGATGCTTTACTGTTGGCATGACACAGGACTGATGGTAACTGTCACCTTTTCTTTTCCGGATGCTCCAAACAATCGGAAAGGAGATCGAAGAAAATGACTTTACCTCAGTCCTCAGCAGTCCAATTCCTGTACCTTTTGCAGAATATCAGTCTGTCCCTGATGTTTTTCCTGGAGAAAAGTGGCTTCTTTGCTGCCCTTCTTGACACCAGGCCATCCTCCAAAAGTCTTCGCCTCACTATGCATGCAGATGCACTCACACCTGCCTGCTGCCATTCCTGAGCAAGCTCTGCACTGGTGGTGCCCCGATCCCGCAGCTGAATTAGCTGTAGGAGACGGTCCTGGCGCTTGCTGGACTTTCTTGGGCACCCTGAATTGCAATTCATCGGATCATCACACTCTGGAGTATGTGCAAATTGCCATCATAAAAATTGAGGTAGCAGAGACTTTGTGAAAATTATTATTTTTGTCATTCTCAAAACTCTTTGCTAAGGCTGTATTGTTTGTCTATGATAACCTATTTTTTTTCTAGCTCTAATGTATGTAATACATGTATTTTAATTGTGTATTTAGCTATTTGGTTGGGGTTTTGTTTTGTTTTTTTGATAGAGAGCATGTAAAAAAGTGCAGTTATCCATTGCAGCTGTTTAGAACAGTGGTCCCCAAACTTTTTGACACTGGGGACCGGCTGCATGAAAGAAAATTATGCCAAGGCCTGTCGGGGGTAAGTGATTTTTCGTGGGCGATTTGTTGAGGCAATGGCTCGTGTTTGTGCTTCAATCATCACTGCACCATGGTTGATATGGTGTCAGGATGATTGAAGCGCATAATTTCCATTATTACATTGTGTAAAAAAAATAAAAATAGTTCAACTCACCATAATGCAGAATCATTGGAAACCCTGAGTGTGTCACTTGCCACCGTCGCCTGCTACCAAATTCAGCTTGTCACGGTCGACCTGCCAACAGATGCAGCTTGTCACTTGCCACCATCGCCTGCCAACAGATGCGGCTTGTCACTTGCCACCGTCGCCTGCCAACAGATGCGGCTTGTCACTTGCCACCGTCGCCTGCCAACAGATGCGGCTTGTCACTTGCCACCGTCGCCTGCCAACAGATGCGGCTTGTCACTTGCCACCGTCGCCTGCCAACAGATGCTGCTTGTCACTTGCCACCGTCGCCTGCCAACAGATGCGGCTTCTCACTTGCCACCGTCGCCTGCCAACAGATGTGGCTTGTCACTTGCCACCGTCGCCTGCCAACAGATGCGGCTTGTCACTTGCCCCCGTCGCCTGCCAACAGATGCGGCTTGTCACTTGCCCCCGTCGCCTGCCAACAGATGCGGCTTGTCACTTGCCCCCGTCGCCTGCCAACAGATGCGGCTTGTCACTTGCCCCCGTCGCCTGCCAACAGATGCGGCTTGTCACTTGCCCCCGTCGCCTGCCAACAGATGCGGCTTGTCACTTGCCCCCGTCGCCTGCCAACAGATGCGGCTTGTCACTTGCCCCCGTCGCCTGCCAACAGATGCGGCTTGTCACTTGCCCCCGTCGCCTGCCAACAGATGCGGCTTGTCACTTGCCCCCGTCGCCTGCCAACAGATGCGGATTGTCACTTGCCCCCGTCGCCTGCCAACAGATGCGGCTTGTCACTTGCCCCCGTCGCCTGCCAACAGATGCGGCTTGTCACTTGCCCCCGTCGCCTGCCAACAGATGCGGCTTGTCACTTGCCCCCGTCGCCTGCCAACAGATGCGGCTTGTCACTTGCCAGATGCGACTTGTTGTTCACGGCCGGCTGTGAGGAATGGACGGTGGTGATGCGGGACGGGTAGTGAGAGATGACATCATCACTCTGTTTTGCACGCAGCACCTCACACAGTGTTGTGTTCACGGCCGGCTGTAAGGGCGAAACGGCTGTGATGCGGGGCGGGCGGCAAGAGGTGATGTCCTCTCTCTGTTCGCCGGCCACCGCCGAACCTCTGAAAGTGCAGCTTTGGCGGCGGCCCGGCTGCAAGCAGGCTACGGCCGACAGTGGGCCATGGCTGGGGGATGGGGACCCCTGGTTTAGAAGATATATTCCTTTGGACTAACTTTATTAATTCTAAACAACAGTGAGAAAGATTACATTTATATTAAATATCAGAAATCAGGTATATGATATAAGGAGTAACAAACACCAAGCAAAGCTGCTTACCAGTGAGTCCACGGCCAGAGGCAAACTTCAGTCACCACAGGCTAATAGTGTTTACTTGTCTTTACATGGTTTTTAGATAAAATCACTTTCAGATGCTCTCCTCACAGCACATACTCAATGAATACAAATGTTAAAATTGTTATATAGATACAATGATCGTTTTCTTTTTTGTTTTCTTCTGTGTTGCAGACTAAGGTGCACAAAGAAGAATTATTTTGAAAATGAGTTGCCGTAAAGGTAAGCATCTATTTTAAATTTGCCGCACTATACTACTGAGTTCTTTTCAGGTGTTTGTATTTCTTTAAAATTAGTTTGAGGCCACAACCAAAAATGATTCTAAAGCTATGCCCTCTTTTTCTCCCCAACATCTACAGTAACAATGCACTCATCAGATGAGATGAGTCCCTGTCCAATGCGCCTGCTTTTTCTTACATCGGCTCTCGTAGTCTGCTGAGCCTAGTAAAGGACTGCATGGGCTACCTGTTCATGGGTTTGCATTGTTGGAAGGAGGTGTAAAGCATAACCAATATGTAGCCAAATAGGAAACCGAGCCTGCATGTGTAATGAGCAAATATGGCTTCCCTTACGTAAATATATTTACAATGTTTGAAAGCTGAACTCTACATTTAATGTTCCTTTTAAATAATTAATTTTGGCACAGCTGGCCCAAACAGACTATTTACTGCACTAACAGGTATGCTTGCTGGGCCCGCTATATTAACTGTATGTAGCATCAGGAACATACAGTACTGTGTTCTGGCAGTTGGATGAGAACTTCTCATCCCACTCCCAAAACAAAATAGAGTTGGGCAGAGTGCTGCTCAGCCATTCATCGGAGCTTAGTAGTCTTTGCATTAATACAAAGCTTCTTCTGATTGGCTAAGGCAGAGAGGTGGGTGGATGATGTCACAATCTCTGACTCAGCCAATCAGAGGAAGTTTTGTGTTAATTCGTAGCTATACAAAGCTTCCTGTGAAGGGCTGTCCTGCGTTTAGCCCAACTCGGTTAGATAGGAAGTTCCTGTCCTACTGCCAGAACATTTCCCTGTGTACTGTATGTAGCATGAGGCTACATACAGTTAACACAGAGCACCCAGGAAGCGCACTTGGCCCAAACAAACTATTTAGAGTAACATCAAACATGCAGTTAGGTCTTAAAGTGATTGTAAAATCTTGTGGTGTTTGTTATTTATTAAAAAAAAATAAAAAAAAAATGTTATACTTGCTCTGTGCAGTGGATTTGCACAGGGCAGCCCAGATCCTTCTCTTTTCGGCCCCTCTTCACTGCTCCTAGCCCCTCCCTCCTGTCGTGTGCCCCCACAGCAAGCAGCCGAGCTGAGCGGCAGCTCCGTGTGCCCATTCAGACATGGAGCTGCTGTTTGCCCGCCCCCTCTCTCTCGCCTGATTGGCTAACTGAATTTGACAGCAGCGGGGGTCAATGGCGCCACTGCTGTGTCTCAGCCAATCAGAAGGGAGAGTCCCGGGTGGCTGAGGGACTCGTGGACAGAGAAGGTGCTGAGGTAATTATTAGGGGGTGCTGAGGGGGGCTGCTGCACAAAGAAGGCTTTTCATCGTAATACATAGAATGCATTAAGATAAAAAAACCTTATACTCTCCGTCCCGTCAGTGCAGCCATATCAGTGCCCGTCATTGAAGAAGAAAACATACTTATTTACAAAAAATTTTAAGAGAAACAAAGAAAAACTTTTTTTCTTTCAAAATTTTTGATCAAATACCACCAAAATAAAACTCTATTTGTGGGAACAAAATGATAAAAAAATTTGTTTGGGTACAGTGTAGTATGACCGCGCAATTGTCATTCAAATTGCGACAGCGCTGAAAGCTGAAAATGGGCTTGGGCAGGAAGGTGTATAATTGCCTGGTATTGAAGCGGTTAACCACCGAGGTTCACTGAGAAGGAGCGAAAGGGTAATATGTGGCCAATAAAATGCTAGTTTGACAAGCATGGTTTCAAATAAAATGTCATATAGCCTTTTATAAAAAAGGAGTGTTAATTTATCAATCTTTTAGGAATCAGAATCCATCTTGTTCTGCTCTAACTTTAACTGAAGAAAATTAGTTTGGTTGATATGGGCTACTTGCACTTAAAGCGGTTGTATTGCCAGCTTGGTCATTTTTACCTACAGTAAAGCCTGTTATAAGGCTTACCTGTAGGTAAAATTAATATCTTCTAAACCTAGACGGTTTAGGAGATATTCACCCTGCATGCAGCCAATGACATTAGCGGCACATGTGCTCTGAAGGTCTGGCGGCTTGCGCCACAACGGAGGAATCCTGCGCACATGCGCAGGAGTGACGTCATTGCGGCCCCAGCCACTCACGGCTTCAGAGCCAGTGAACCCGGAAGAAACACAGAGGGAACATGTCAGCCGCCTCAGCGGTGACCGGCGAGCTGCGGGAGTTTTGTTCTACAGTAAATATTTCATAATATGCTAGTATGTGATGCATACTAGTGCATTATGCTATTGTCTTGTCACGTTTTTTTCTTTTTTTGGGGGGGGGGAGGTTCGGCGTTTTACTACCGATTTAAAAGTTAAGTTAAACCCCTTGGCATAAGCTTCCACCAGCCATTTAACGGATTCTGAAAAACAGGAGACTAAGATAAAGTGCATGATAAGGTGACCACTGTGATTGAGATGATTGGCAGCCCCACTCAGCAACTCCTGATCATAAACACTGACTGGCAGCGCACTCTCAGCACAGAACAGTGGAGTCAGCTGATGCATATATGCATTCAGCCAGTAATAAACCCAAAACAAACATTTATTATATTGCGGATAACAAAGATCTTAGATGTGATGGCTTGCTTTTTTATTTTAATCTGGTGATCTGGCCAGAAGTATGCTGTTTTTCAAAAGAACAAGCTCTCTTCCAGGTGTAACAATTTACAGGAAGGAGACAAACCATTTAACACTGGCAGGGGTGCTTACAATGATCATTTTTTAATTATTCATGTAAAACATTTATCCCAAAAGAAACAAAACAGTTTGCTGTAACGATTTATGAAGTGTGAGCTGGAGTTTGGCTTCAATTTGTTAGTGTATTTAAATCTTCTTGTACATTAAACACTCCCCTCCCCCAGACTGACAATGCTGCTGTCTGCTGTGCACCCTGTGCTTCATCCAGAGTGAAGACACTCTATTACAGGAGGTGTGTTACTGGCCATATCGCCAGGCAAAAACCAAGAAAAAAAAAAGAAAACGAATGCAGCCACATCTAATGTTTGGTAAACTGCAATATATTGCATTTTGGGTTTTGGGTTTTAATACAGCTTTAAGGCCCACCCACCATATGTGCATTACACTGGCGGGGAGAGGTTAAACCTTTGTTTTAGATACATTAACTGTATCGTTTAGACCCAGTGATCTCATCACTATTGCCTCGTTTCCACTGAGCGGATCGGTTCGGCTCGGTACAGTTTGGAAGGCCCGGAATGGTCCGGCTTATTCAGGTGAGCGTTTTCACTGCAAGTCGGACCGCCAAGGGTCATACGTGGGTTTAGAAAAAATGCCTAGCATGGCGTCACACGTCCGCCAATCAGTGGAATGCATCGTAGCTCCGCCCTAATGCCCCGTACACATGATCGGACATTGATCGGATATTCCGACAACAAAATCCATGTTTTTTTTCCGAAGGATGTTGGCTCAAGCTTGTTTTGCATACACACGGTCACACAAAGTTGTTGGAAAATCCGATCGTTCTGAACGCGGTGACGTAAAACATGTACGTCGGGACTATAAACAGGGCACTAGCCAATAGCTTTCGTCTCTTAATTTAATTTATTCTGAGCATGCGTGGCACTTTGTGCTTCAGATTTGTGTACACCCGATTGGAATTTTCGGAAAATTTTATAGCATGCTCTCAAACTTTGTGTGTCAGAAATTCCGATGGAAAATGTGTGATGGAGCCCACACACGGTCGGATTTTTCGACAACGAGCTCCGATCGCACATTTTCCGTTGGAAAATCCGACCGTGTGTACGGGGCATTACCGAACCGTACCATTTTCTATGGCCCCACATCTGAAGCAGGACCCAGAATGGTGCGGTTCGGTTGTATGGACCGCTTTCATAATGGAAACACTCAAAATGGCGTACCGAACCGATCCGCTCAGTGGAAACCAGGCATAAGTATCTGTGCATATCTATGCAGTACAGGCAGATCATGGCTGGTGGGAGGGGCTGTACTTAGATTTCTGAAAACCGCAAACCATTCTAGTTAATGCCCACTTGTGGTGCTGAGCCTCCATGATTGAAAAAAATAAAACCCAATGAATGAAAGGGTTGGGCCAGGGACAGCTTGGCTGGAGAGGAAAGTGTTGGAGGATGTTTATTACTGACCTTAAAACAGGTGAGGGAATTTATTTTACTTCCTGTTTTGTCATTAAGAAGGGCAATATAGTGATATTAAAGTCTCTTGAGCCTTTAGAACTTTTTATTTTTTTTTTTCATTGGAAATAGCAATAACAGCGCAGATTAGTAGGGTGAAGGAGGAGTTAGAACATTTCTCAGGTTCTTATTGAAGTTTACATCCTGTTGTGTCACTAGGGCAGTGTTAGTAGCTGGGACACAGACATAAAAAAAACCCGACCATAGTTCTAGCCACTCCCTAAAAAAAATTTAAAAATTGCCAAAGTTCTACCTGAAGAATGAAGCTGGCTATACAATGATTGACATTTACTGGCCCAACAGGGACCGGCTGAATTTTGATCAGTGTATACGATGTACTCTAACAGCGGCGGGTGGTGGTCACAATCTTGTTTGTGTGGATGGAGGAATCTGTTTTATTTTTTTCCATCCCACTACACAACTACCTGTGTATGGCCACCATAAGAAATTTTTATTTATTAAATAGTCCAAAATAAAGTTGCGTTATCAATTAAAAAGGAAAAAAAAAAAAAAGAAGAAGAAAAAAGCAAATCGAACACCCTGCAAAAAATGAAGTCCACAAAGTGATAAAGGAATCCAATAATCACACTGTGCACTGACAATCAACAGAATGGTGTGTGATCTCCAGTAAAAAGTGTCCACCTCATAAAATGGCCTCTTACCAGCTCCTTATGACCTCCTATTACAGAAGGTCTTTCCCGCTTGTGGCTTTTAAACCCTTTGTTCATCCAGGGGGATCAAGCTGAAGAGAACCCTCCACTCAAGGGAGAACCCGATTACCTATAGACCCAAAAAAAGATAAAGCTTCCATAGTGTAAAATTCTTAACATTTTTAATAAAAAAAGGTTGCACTTATAAAATGTTGTATAAAAACACACATAAATAAGCCAGCCGGCTCGATACAGCAGCCCGTCCTTCTGGGACTTAATTAAACGCGGTGACGTCAGCACGTCACTCCTCCCATTATTTATTAAAACCAGCGGTTTTCTTTGGCAGTTTTTGATTTATTTCTTCAGAACTTAAAAAAAAAACTGATGGCATCAAAGGCCTTGACCAGTGAAAATTTGAATAAAGACCAAGTGACCACAAGAAGGCAGGACTGCAGGGTTTGGCAATATAGCCATTGGGAATAAAAAATATTATTTACATTCTGAATCTGTATTTTGTGATGGAAATCAATAGTAGAGCTTCCTAGTAAAATCTATGAGACTTTTTAGATGTTTGAGCCTTTTGCTAATCTGAAGTTTGTACAGATCAGTTTTTGACAACTGCTTATCTCTATTTTCTTTCAGTGAACATAGTAATCATTGTGCTGGCGGCAGTGGTGTTCCTACTGATCTTACACCATAATCTGCTGGGTCTGAGCGACATACTGATGCGGCAAAGTTCAGGTGATTAGTGAACACATTTAACCACAGCAGCATATATGCTTTCCATATAAGAGTTAGACAAAATAACAAACAATGTGTATGTGTGGGCAACAGCTAGAAAAAAAATGCCAAACCTATTATCTGTTGATCTTTCAAGAAATGAATACAGTTTCTACCTTCCTTTAGGCTGGGTTCACACCTCCGACAGATGCATCTCGCAGCAGGGGTCCGGTGTGTCCCTATTCTCCATTTCATGGACGAATCATGGCTGAATTTTTGCCTGAAATGGAGCCAAAGATGCAAGCCACTCTGCAGCCGCAACGGAGATATGTGAACTGGCTCCATAGAGAGCCAGTCACAATCTCCTGTCATGCAAATTCTCCGCATCCAATTCGCAAGGTGTGAACCCAGCCTTAATGGGCTTACAACTCTACATGTGCTGCACTGAAATCAAGTGTTGTCAGATTTGGTGAATAGGGAGGCCATGAAATACATTTGACTGGTGTCCATAAAACCTCTGTGAAATTTGTGTAGCAGTATAAAGGGAAACATTACCATTTTGGAGTACAGGTGCATCATGAGAGAATAGGGTTTGCATCATAAGGTAGTCTTATTTGCCATTAGCAATCACAGAACATGTTTTCAGGCATTTTAAATCCTTTATATATAGAGCAGTGAACAGGTACCATTTAACTCTTTAATGACTCATTTACACTTGCTGTGCTTTCTGATGAGTATAGTTACATAGTAAGTGAGGTTGAAAAAAAAAGTCCATCAAGTCCAACCCATGTGTGTGATTATATGTCAGTTTTACATTGTATATCCCTGTATGTTGTGGTCATTCAGGTGCTTATCTAATAGTTTCTTGAAACTATCGATGCTCCCCGCTGAGACCACCGCCTGTGGAAGGGAATTCCACATCCTTGCCGCTCTTACAGTAAAGAACCCTCTACGTAGTTTAAGGTTAAACCTCTTTTCTTCTAAATTTAATGAGTGGCCATGAGTTTTATTAAACTCCCTTCTGCAAAAAAGTTTTATCCCTATTGTGGGGTCACCAGTACGGTATTTGTATATTGAAATCATATCCCCTCTCAAGCGACTCTTCTCCAGAGAGAATAAGTTCAGTGCTCGCAACCTTTCCTCATAACTAATATCCTCCAGACCCTTTATTAGCTTTGTTGCCCTTCTTTGTACTCGCTCCATTTCCAGTACATCCTTCCTGAGGACTGGTGCCCAGACAGCTTACTCTAGAGGCGGCCGGACCAGAGTCTTGTAGAGCGGGAGAATTATCGTTTTATCTCTGGAGTTGATTTTTAATGCATGCCAATATTCTGTTTGCTTTGTTAGCAGTAGTTTGGCATTGCATGCCATTGCTGAGCCTATCATCTACTAGGACCCCCAGGTCCTTTTCCATCCTAGATTCCCCCAGAGGTTCTCCCCCCAGTGTATAGATTGCATTCATATTTTTGCCACCCAAATGCATTATTTTACATTTTTCTACATTGAACCTCATTTGCCATGCAGTTGCCCAACCCATTAATTTGTTCAGATTTTTTTGCAAGTTTTCCACATCCTGTGGAGAAGTTATTGCTCTGCTTAGCTTAGTATCGTCCGCAAATACAGAGATTAAACTGTTTACCCCATCCTCCAGGTCGTTTATGAACAAATGAAATAGGATTGGCCCCAGCACAGAACCCTGGGGGACCCCACTACCCACCCCTGACCATTCTGAGTACTCCCCATTTATCACCACCCTCTGAACTTGCCCTTGTAGCCATTTTTCAATCCATGTACTCACCCTATGGTCCATGCCAACGGACCTTATTTTGTACAGTAAACGTTTATGGGGAATTGTGTCAAATGCTTTTGCAAAATCCAGATACACCACGTCCACGGGCCTTCCTTCATATAGATGGCAACTCACCTCCTCATAGAAGGTTAATAGATTGGTTTGGCAAGAACAATTCTTCGTGAATCCATGCTGAATACTGCTAATGATACCGTTCTCATTACTAAAATCTTGTATATAGTCCCTTATCATCCCCTCCAAGAGTTTACATACTATTGATGTTAGGCTAACTGGTCTGTAATTCCCAGGGATGTATTTTGGGCCCTTTTTAAATATTGGTGCTACATTGGCTTTTCTCCAATCAGCTGGTATCATTCCAGTCAGTACACTGTCAGTAAAAATTAGGAACAATGGTCTGGCATGTTAAGTTTCCCAAGTCTAATTTTAATTCTGTCCTCTGTTAACCATGGAGGTGCTTCCTGTGATGTGTCATGAGGATAAACACTGCAGTTTTGGTTACTGAAGCACCCCGATTCCCTCGTGAAGACTGAGGAGAAGAATAAATTCAATACCTTCACCATCTCCCCATCCTTTGTAACCAGATATCCTTCCTCATTCTTTATGGGGCCAATATGGTCTGTCCTCCCTTTTTTACTGTTTACGTGCTTAAAGAATTTCTTGGGATTTTTTTTTTGCTCTCCTCCGCTATGTGTCTTTCATGTTCTATCTTAGCCGTCCTTATTGCACCCTTACATTTTTTGTTGCATTCTTTATAAAGTCTGAATGATGGTGATGATCCCTCAACCCTGTATTTTTTGAAGTCCTTCTCCTTTTGCTTTTATATACATTTTTACATTGGAGTTAAGCCATCCAGGACTTTTGTTCGCTCTTTTAAATTTATTACCCAATGTGATGCATTGGCTAATGCCCTTATTTAATATGCTCTTAAAGCAAACCCATCTCTCCTCCGTGTTCTTTGTTCCTAAGATTTTATCCCAATTTATGCCTTCTAGCAAAGCTCGTAGTTTAGGGAAGTTGGCTCTTTTGAAATTAAGTGTCTTTGTATTCCCCTTATGTTTCCTATTTGTGTGATTTTATACTGAAGCCAATTGACCTGTGATCGCTGTTACCTAAATTGCCCCGTATTTCCACATCCGTGATCAGGTGTATTGTTGGTAATCAGTAGATCCAGTAATGCTTTATTTCTAGTTGGTGCGTCTACCATCTGACTCATAAAATTGTCCTGCAAGACGTTTAGGAACTGGCGAGCTTTGGATGAATGCCCGGTTCCCTCCATCCCAAACTATGTCTGGATAGTTAAAATCCCCCATTATGATAACATTATGATAACACTTTCCATCCTTGCTGCTAATCCAAATTGTGATAGGAGATCCGTCTCCCCTTCCTCCCTCAGGTTAGGGGGCCTATAGCATACTCCCAGTATTATTTTCTCCTTAACTTCATCCCTTTGGAGCTCTACCCATAAGGATTCCACATCCTACTTAGCTCCCTTAGTGATGTCATCTCTCACATTCACTTGTACATTATTCTTGATATATAGGCATACCCCTCCCCCTTTTTTTACCCTCTATACTTGCGATAAAGGGTATACCCTTGAATGTTTGCCAGCCAATTATGAGAGCTGTTGAACCATGTCTCCGAAATTCCCACAAAATCCAAATCCTCCTCATACAACAGCAGTCTATGGTGGACTGCTCTTCAGAGGGCGTTTGACTGTTTTAACCCCTAAAAACCTGTACAATTGCACTTCAACTTTGCACATTGTGCATGGTTGTGGAACGGCACAATTCAATTGAATGCGGGCGGTACTGTTTTGTGGGCGGTAGTGCTCTCCGAACACAACAGGGGGATCATGCTGCATTATGTGTACATTTCTGTCCACTGTGCTCACAGCTTAAAGTGGAGTTCCACCCATTTAAAAGTCAGCCGCTACAAAAAGTGTAGCGGTTGACTTTTAATAATCAGACACCCACCTGTCCCACAGTCCAGCGATGCGGGTGCAGGAAGCCTCGCTCCTCTCGCCCTCCTCTCCGTGGCGCCGGCATTCTAACTGTGGGCGCCCGGCTGTGGCTTCACAGCCGGACGTGCACTGCGCATGCCACGCTGCGCAGCTGCTGTAAATGGCCGGGCAATCCTATGTGACATGTCCCAGAAGATTGCAGGGAGGGAGGGAGGGGGGAGAGGTGTTCTTCCGGCGCCAGGGGAGGAAGTGGGAGCTGGGTGCCTCTAAAAAACGGGGTATTTGAAAATTGCTGTTCACAGACACTCTCCATCCAATCTGACAGAGCTTGAGCTATTTTGCAAAGAAGAATGGGCAAAAATGTCACTTTCTAGATGTGCAAAGCTGGTAGAGACATACCCAAAAAGACTTGCAGCTGTAATTGCAGCGAAAGGGGGTTCTACAAAGTATTGACACAGAGGGGCTGAATACAAAAACAGGCCACACTTTTCACATATTCATTTGTAAAACATTTTGAAAAGCATTTATCATTTTCCTTCCATTTCACAATTCTGTGCCACTTTGTGTTGGTCTATTACATAAAATCTCAATAAAATATATTTGTTTTTGGTTACAAAATGTGGAAAATTTCAAAGGGTATGAAAACTTTTTCAAGGCACTGTAATGGCAAAGAGTGTGTAACATGGTGTCTTTGTCTTGGGGTAACTTTTCCATCAGCTTATTCCCCACAGTTTTTGCCTTTTGTACCACTTGCCCCACTTTTATTAGATTGTAAGCTTTTATGAACAGGGCCCTCTTAACCCACTTGTATTTTATTGTTTTGTAACAGTACTGTCTCCCTTTCTATTTTAAAGTGCTACTGTTGACGCTGTACAAATCCTGTATAATAATAATAATTCTAAAAAACAGACCTTAATACAGATCAATATATTTTGTAAATATTTTATTTCAAACACAAATGCAGAACAAAAAAGTGGGGCACGTTTATCAAGCAAATTGGCAGTCGCAAACCAGGCTGCGTCTCCTTCAGCAACGTTTCTGTAACAGATTTATAGGCCTGTTCATTTGTGTTGCTGGGAAGCTCAACAGTGAAACTTATTACAGTAATTAATTATTAATGATTTATTACTGAAGAAAAGACAAATTTCCACTCTAAACAGCCGTATAATTAGGAAGAAATCAGGGTCAGGTTTCAGTCAGTCACAAGCGTGACTGTAGAGGAGCAAATTATGACTCCGCTTTTGACTCACTTGTAATTAATCTGTAGCAGGATGCATCTCCCTGCTCCTGTTTAGCATTGCTTTGTCTTGTGATGAGATTGATGATTATCCCCTAGTGTGTTATGCTTGTTTTGTGCTGGTTGTCATTCAACCCTGAGGAACTGATGCTGGGGCATGGATGAGGACTCAGAGGGAGCTGAAACATGGGGAAGGTGAGTACTGCTTTGCCACTTTTTAAATTTTTTAATATTTTTTGTAATGCTGGAATAGGGTGTCAACAAAACTAGAATTGAGCTTTATAACCAAATGATTGCTATAAAAGTCTGTCAAAGTAAGGTGACAGGTACCGTAGAAGGCTCATTATACATTTAAACCTCAGCAAACAGTTTTGGCCAGTAAACTCTATATCAAAGGCTGTTCCACTAAGTTTTACAGGAGTTTTCTGATGTGGTAATCTGCAAAAATATAGGACTGTATAGCTGTCATGTTGTGCTTGAATGCCTGACCTTATAAGCTCGTAATGCCTATGGTTAAAGACGTTGGAATGCTTATTAACATTTAATATGAACAAATTCTTTGTTTCTGTCTTTGGTCTAACATGATTTAAAAATGCCAAATGGAATTCTGCTTTATAGATTCTGGTCCTGTGGGATTTCAGCGTATTGATTTCTTACCAGAAGCTCCTGAAAGTGTATCTGAAGAAAGGAGTGCCGTGGACATTCCTGTGGTCATCACCGCTGTAGAAAGTAGACTTGGAGGAGTCATCGCTACAATAAATAGTGTTTTCAGTAATTCAAAGTCAATTGTCGCATTCTACATTGTTACAATGAATGATACCAAGGAGCATTTAAGGTATTCGTCTTTGTCAAGTGACATGAGACCTGCAATTAAATTGTATTGTGAACATATTATTGCAAATTTTGTGATTTATGCTGAAGTGTAGGAAAGAGTCTATAAGATTCTAATGGCCCTCCAGTAAATCAAAGATCCAATAAGAGCCATTGATAAATAATAATAACCTTATGACTGTGTGCCAGTTAGAACAGATAGTATGGAGCACTGCAGCAGCTAGTTCAGACAAGAAGCGAATGTCAAAAGATTTTCTTTATAGCCAACTATTTTTTACTACATTAAGAATTAAACTTCAGTAAATGTTTTTATTTTCGGTTTGTCTAGAGTACTATCAGACTAAATTTTAAAGAAGGATTCCAAGTTCAGCCGAAAATCTATGTTTGCACGATCGTGCTCTAATTATGTAATAATATTTTGTGCAAATGTTTTCTACCTGCTGAGATCTCCCTAAAAAGTATAACGTTACCATTCCTCATGCTACCCTAAATTTTGGCTTAAAGCTGATCTCCAGGATTCCTGTCAATTAAAATAGTTTGTTTGGGCCAATCTGGTCCTAACGAACCATTTCCTTCATTAAGTGCTGCATTGGTTCTAAGTGCTGTATGAACTGTATGTAGGTTCAGCTACATAACAGTACACAGTGCTGAGTTCCAGCTGTGAGACAGAGACTTCCCGTCTCATACCAGGAACAAAAACTGAGCAGTACTCAGCCATTCATAGGCAGTTTTGTATTCTGTGGATGAATACAAAGCTTCCTCTGATTGGCTGAGGTGGAGAGGCAGGCTGATGACATCACGATCTCTGACTAGGCCAATCAGAGGAAAACTATGTATTCATTTACAGGACACAAAGCTGCCAATGAATCTCTTAGTGCCGCTCAGACCGACTCTTTTTTTTGTTTTTTTGTTCCTGGTGTGAGAAGGGAGGTCTGTCTCAGTCGGAAGCCAGCACTGTGTACTGTTACGTAGCTGAAGCTACATACAGTTCGTATAGCACTTAGAGCCAATGCAGCACTTAGTGAAGGAAATAGTTTGTTTGGACCAGCTTGGCCCGAACTAAGTATTTAAAGTTACAGGAAACCTGGAGATCAGCTATAATACTCATGTCCATTTTCATTTTGCTGTCTGTCTGTATCTCTTTGAGGAGATTTCCTTAACTTTTTGTACCGGAAACGGATCGGGAATTTAGGGAAAATCCTGTCTCTGGAACATATGCTCTATCACCTTCTGTTCCCTTGACTACTTTTTTTTTTTTTTTTTGACAATGATCACCAGGGCAAAAATAGGTGATAAATCTCTCACGCACAGAGAGCAATAAAAACATGACCAGGATTCTAACCCCTAGCCACTCTTTCCAAAACTATAAAAACAAGGTTTGGCTTCAGATACGGTAAAGTTTTTTTTGTTATTTTTGTTTGTGTTTTTTTTTTTTTTTTTTTTTTGTTCCTGCTTTTGTTCCTTTAAATCTTCATTCCTAGGCCCTCAGATACCCCCAAGTCATAGTCAAAAGTGTTGACTATGTCCACTCTTTCCATCCACCACCTCCATTCATAGAAGCTCTACGATCAGTTCCCCTGATGAAAAGTGCTCTATGAAGGGAGGACCTTTCATTCATCTGCCCATCCCCTGTTCATAGACCAATTTTAAGCGCAGGAGCAGATGGTACAGCTTCTATGAATGGAGCAGGAAGGGGGGTGAAAAGAGTGGGCATAGTAATCACTTTTGATGAGTGCCTGTGACAGGTAGAGCAGCTTGCAATAAACCCCGCAGCACTCAAAGATCACTGCTTCAGAGGTATCCAGGGGACAGAGGAATGAAGATTCCAAGGAACAGAGCAGTGCCCAGCACATGGAAAACTCGTCATTCATGTAGGTACAATCTCTGGTGCTGATTTATTTTTAAAAAAACACTAAACTTTGATTTTGGGTCCTCCATATGCAAATCAGCTCCCACAACAAACTAGACAACCAGAATAATTATTTATTGGTGTATCAGTCATGGCTTCTGTGTGAGAAGGTCATGGCAGGCACAGGACAATAAACTCACTACAGTACTTGTATCAATTACAGATACCAGTGGGTCATCCTACTTGCATAAACTCAGAATTAAAATACCAGCTTTTGGTGAACTGATACTTTTCTTGCTTCTAAAGCCTGTTTTTAATATTTTTCACAGGACATGGCTCAGTGACCCTAAACTAAAAAATGTCAAATATAACATTTTAGAATTCGATCCCAAGGTACTTGATGGGAAAGTCCGAGCCGAGGCTAGTGAAAAACCTGTAAGTAAAATATGTAATTATTTCCTATAGGGTTAAAATGCTTTGCAAAGTTGGTAATAATACATTTTATTTGTCTTATTTATGTTTTTTTTTTGTTTTTTTTTTCTTTTTAGCTAACATTTGCTAGATATTACCTCCCTGATTTGCTCCCTGGAGTAGAGAAGATAATATATCTTGATGATGATATCATTGTACAAGGTATTCCGCCTTTTATTTTAATAAACCTTACTTACACCTTTTTATTAGTGCCAGCTGCAGCTCTATTATATTATTCAGTCTGGCACAAGGATTCTTGCAGTGGCAGCAGAATATGATGGAGGCCACACTAAAGATGGCCATACACTAGAATCTGTTTTATACTCATCTTCCTAAATATCCACTGGTTTTGTTTCTAATCAGGCAGAACCTTGCACTACATTGCACTGCTGAGCTTACACGTTACAATGATACTTTAAAGCTGGCTATACACATCAATCTGCACAATCTCCTTTAAACACTATGTAGTGCAGAGGATTGGTTGATTGGATACAAATTGAATAGGTTGTTTAGGTAAATCATAACATGACATAGTTTTTTGTAAATTCAGAGGAGATTGTACAGTTGGATTGAAATATGAATACCCGGTTTTACATTTATCAACAAATATTTAAAGGGTAATGCCCCGTACACACGGTCGGATTTTCCGATGGAAAATGTCCGATCGGAGCGTGTTGTCGGAAATTCCGACCGTGTGTGTGCTCCATCGGACATTTTCCATCGGATTTTCCGACACACAAGGTTTGAGAGCAGGATATAAAATTTTGTCGGAAATTCCGATCCGTGGAATCCGATCCGATCCGATCCACAAAGTGCCACGCATGCTCAGAATAAATAAAGAGATGAAAGCTATTGGCCACTGCCCCGTTTATAGTCCCGACGTACGTGTTTTACGTCACCGCGTTCAGAACGATCGGATTTTCCGACAACTTTGTGTGACCGTGTATATGCAAGACAAGTTTGAGCCAACATCCGTAGGAAAAAATCCTAGGATTTTGCTGTCGGAATGTCCGAAGAAAGTCCGACCGTGTGTACGGGACATAACTCCACTTTCGTGTCAGGTGAAGTCAGATTGTAATTGAATGTTATTAAAAGTTACCTCTCCTTTTCAATCTGCAGCTCTGTAATTTTATGAAAATGCAATGCATTATGGCAACCTGGAGGTGTTCTGTACAAAGAATGTGTACAGAACGCCCCCCAGAAGCATAATTTGCTGCTTGTTTGATTGGCTCACTGATTTTCCCAGAAGTCTAAGATACACGACAGATTTCAGGCATCCCCTGTAAGAAAAAAAAAAATCTCCTTTTTGATGAGATACTCCCAATAGGAAATCTCCTCTAAAAGGGATGCAGGCCCAGCAGCTTTGCTCATTAGAGCCATGCAGGTGCTGCAGCTAATTGATAATCATGAAACCACTCCCATTTAGATTCACTTTCCCACATGGACACAGACCAACACACAGGAATTTCTTCAGAATAACAAAAGGTAGGAATCTACAACAAAGTTAGTTAACATCCTTGCAATGTACATCAATCACCCAGGGGGGAATGTTTTTTTCTCAACAAAAGTGGAGTTACGCTTTAAAGCGGAACTAAACCCTCCTATCAGTTTCAGTCAGGGAAGCTGCCATCTTGGTCCCTGCTTGATCTTCAGCTGCCATAATGCTGCCATTGTGATCAGTTAGGACACCAGCCATTGGATGGTTTGATAGTGTGGTCGAGAGCACAAGCAAATGGGACAGTTACATTCCCAGCATGTGACAGAATGTAACAGTTTTTGAAACTGTTAAATCGATTGGGTTTAGTTCTGGTTTAATATGAGAGCCTACCTAAACAATCAGATTGTAACATACAGTATATGCCCAGCATTACTCCCATATAAAATAGTCCTCTAATATGGTATTCTTCCAATGTACAGGGAAAAATTAGAACGTATGAGGGGTGGTATGAAGTGACCTGCCAATGGCCCAATGAACAAAAAATGTCAGTGTTATTTCAATGCAACCAACTGTTTATGAATCTCCACATGTGGTGTATTGTCATGATGCTGGTGGAAAGCAGCTATGTGTGTATGAGTTTGCTTATCTCAAATTTCTCCTGTGCTAGTCGGTCTTTTTTCTAGTTTTGTTAAATCGTTTATCATTAGGCATAATGAACTAATTATGAACATTTTATACGGACAGGTGATATTCTAGAACTTTACAAGACCCCAATAAAACTTGGACATGCAGCTGCATTTTCAGAGGATTGTGATTCTGTTACATCAAAATATCTTGTTAGAGGCGCTGGTAATCAGGTAATTCTATTTCCTTGTGTGGGCCTCTGGGGCATGCAGCTTTTGATTTGTTGTCTTTTGAGCACTGCAATGGTTAAAAACTATATAATGCCACCTTATTTTATCGTTCTATGGGCCCATATACGCTGGCGGCAGTCCTTGGTTGACAGGTGGCTGAGAGGTGATATGTCGTGTTCTCACTGCCTTATTTGCATGTAGTTGCAAGGCAATTGCAGCATGGCCCCATTAACTTGTACAAGCACTGAAACTGATAGGGGGTAATTTTGCCACAGCTAGGAAGCAAAGCATGGCATGCCACAGCATGTTTCCAATCCCCTCCAGCTGCTGTGTTAAAGTGTTACTAAGCTCAGGACTCTGCATTCACGATATCTGGTCTCCCACAGTACACGGAAATAAAAATATTTTAGTGAATATAAACTGCTACTTACCTTTTCTTGTCAGCAGTATATAGCAGTCTTGTGACTATCAGTGTCCAGCCGAGCACTGTTAACTCTTGAAGGAGGAGTTTTTATTCTCATATGACTGTCCTATGAGGCTCCATGACTCCTGTCCCTCTGTCTGGACAGTGCTGATTGGCCCTGTGCCAATCACATGCACCCTTCCACTAAAAAACTCTCTAGCAATACACACTAAACTGAGCATGTGCAGAGTGCTCCCAAGGCTCTATACTACCAAGACAGGATCAAACAGCCTTTTTACACAATGAGCAGGATTAACCCCTTAGGTTCCACAATGAGTATGCTTTACTGCATATACAGACTGATTTTACTGTTATGGGTTTAGTAACACTTTAAAGCGGAGTTCCACCCAAATGTGGAACTTCCGCTTATTTGTCTCCCAGTCCCCCCCCCCCGGTGCCACGTTCCCACTTCCAGGAGCCACAGCTGCGGCTATTGACGTCACTGCTCGGCTTCCTCCTCTTCTCCCTGTCGCCAGGCCAGTAGGCGAGAGGAGTGGAGCCTCGCGCATGCACAGTAGGGTTCCCTTACCCGCAATGGCGGCGGCAGCCCTCGACAGCTGATGGAAACATCAGCTGCGGTGCCGACATCGCTGGACTCCTAGACAGGTAAGTGTCCTATTATGAAAAGCCAGCAGCTTCAGTATGTGTAGCTGCTGGCTTATAATTTTTGCAGCGGTGGGGGGACCTCTGCTTTGAATTGCAGCTTTACATAACCCCCATAACCCAACTGTCCTATCTTTGCTGTCCCTCAGCAGTATGTGTGAATTAGCCCTTAAGGATCCCTGACCAGTTTAACCAGGTTGCAGGTAGTAATTTGCCACCTTTTATTTAATGGATGACAAATTCTTACTTCTGCCAAGTCAGATTTCTTGGCAATAAACGAATAGAATTGCAACAGAATGAGAAAGGCTTGCAAAACATTGTTTGCATATACCATACAGTAATATCGAAAAACATGTAAATTGATGACTTCTGGAACTGTGTGTATGAATTGAAGAAGCATACAATCTGATTTGCCTCTACCACACGTTTATACACTAGGGAAATATTTTGGAAATAAGCTAATTAACCTGCCATGTTTGATAGTAGAGGGAACAAATACAAACCAGAGTATCCCATGAATTTGAACCAAGTCTACAAAGCTTTAAGTGTGTCCACCTAGCAACCATGTCCACCTAGCAACCAGGCGTCAGCAACCCTTTTCCACTTAAGGGCCGGATTCAATGTATGTGAATGCATGGAGGGCCGAATTCACCTGCTAATAAATGAAGATAATAATAATCCTAACATAGTAATAACAACATTACAGGTTTACCTCACTTTAAAGAGGTTGTAAACCTCGGGGGGGGGGGGGGGAGAAGTAAAAAAAAAAAAACCTGCAAGAAAAAGGCATAATAAGCTAGTATACATTGCATACTATCTCAATATGAAACGCTTACATTAGAACGATGCCCAGGATAGGCGTCGGCCCTCCGAGTACAGCGCAGACATTTTACTTCCGGGTTCGCAGCTCCGACAATGTGATTGGCTGGAGGCGTGATGACATCACTCCCGTGCATGTGGGTGGATGCCGCCGGTAACGGCACAGCTACTGAAGAAATGGCACAAGCGAAATGTTTCTTCAGTGCGCATGTGCCGATGACGTCAGCACATGGGGATATAGTGAATATCTCCTAAACGGTGCAAGTTTAGGAGATATTCACGGTACCTACAGGTAAGCCTTATTATAGGCTTACCTGTAGATAAAAGTGGTAGTAAATGGTTTACAACCACTTTAAGGTGCTTCACTAATACAAAGCCAGTTCACCCTGAGGAAGCATGTGGCTGGGGATTCAAATTTTCCTGCCCCCTCCCCCATCCTGGCACCCAAGGGTGGCTGATGACAGGGAGAGATGGGGTGATGGGGTCCCTAATAGGGTCTGCCCCCCCCCCCCCCCATTGCAGTGTCCTCTGTCACCCTTCACATCACTCCCATAGTGTCCTCTGCCCCCCTTCCCCCATAGCAGTTTACCGTGTCTCCTGCAAACCCCCCCCCCCCCCCCCTGTAGTGTCCTCTGTACCACACCCCAAACACACACTGTGTAGGTAGAACTCTCCTACCTTACACAGGTGTACAGCAGAGCAGAGATCGGCTGGTATCACAGGGCTGGATGGGGGCAGGAACTGCTGAGGTTAACTTTTCACAGTTAAATTTTAACAGTTCCTGCCCCACCCAGCCCTGTGATACTGGCTGCTGTGCAATGAAGAGGAGAGTGGTGAAAATGTCCACGGGTCGGGTGCACGTGAAATCATCATGGGCACTGATGGGCTGGACATTTAGTGGTGGTGGTTCGGGTGCAGCCCGTGGGCAGTAGGTTGCTGACCCCTGTTGTAGACTGAGCAAAGAATATTGGCAATATCTTCAGTCAATTATTGTTCTGCAAAAGGTGCATATAAAGAAGGCAATTTAGCAAAAGGATCAGCAAAGTATGTCCATGGAAATGGGACCAACAGACTGCCTAGCTCTCTTGCAGCATTACTAGACAGATTCTGGATGTCTTTTCCTGCAGAAATATAACATTGAACTTTATAACAAACTGATAGGGGTATTCAGCAGGGCAAATTCTTTAGGAAATATAGAAATTGGGACATCTACTTCAACTTGAGTAGATTAAGCCTACCCTCAACAGAGTGGGCATTTGACAAGGTGGAGCATTGTGATTTGGACTTTTGTAGTAGGGGATGCATTGTACATTTAACATTTTCAGGGGGTGAGATTTAGTAGTATATTACGTCTAAGGGTAATACAGATCTTCATTCCTTAGCATAATTTTGCAACTTTAACGTGATTTAGTAAAACCATACATCATGACAACTACTTTGTGCATCTAGGAGGATTACACCGCATTTTTAGGACAAATTGGGCTTTTATTTGGTAGTAGATGATAATGGATATGATTTTTTTTTTTTTTAATTGTTATTAAAGGAAAACTGGCCGAAACTAATGCCGCCTACACATGGTCGGACTTTTCGTCTACAAAAGGCCGACGGACTAAAGCTGGCTGACAATCTGATCGTGTGTGGGCTTCCCCGGACTTTCAGTGGACTTTTCCAGCCTCAAATCTGACGGACTTTAGATTTGAAACATGCTTCAAATCTTTACGTCGTAACTACGCCGGACCCAGAAATCCGCTCGTCTGTGTGCTAGTCCGACGGACAAAAACCCACGCTAGGGCAGCTATTGGCTACTGGCTATCAACTTCCTTATTTTAGTCCGGTGTACGTCATCACGTACGAATCCGTCGGACTTTTGTGTGATCGTATGTAGGCAAGTCCGTTCGTAAGAAAGTCCGCCGCAAGTCCGCCAAAAGTCCGTCGAAAGTCTGTCGGACAGGCTGTCAGACTTTTGTAGATGAAAAGTCCGACCATGTGTATGCGGCATTATAGAAAAAAAAATATTTTTTTTCTTTTTAAATTTAGCTGTATTTATAGTACAGCCCAGAAACAATAGTCTGCATTATTTTGCTTTTTTTCCCTTCCTACCTAAAACACACTGACGCGAACTGACACTAATTTGAAAAATTCAACAAAAAGAAAAACCTGGCCCAAAATAGACTGACCTTTTGTCCCTGACCTCGACCGTTACTTGACCCAAACACTAATCCTGGCACTGACCTAGATCAAACCTTGATCTAGGTATTTTTTTTTTTTATATTTTTTTTTTATTTTTACACTTTTTTTTTCTCTCTGGAAGGAGAGAGAACGTTAGCTTTTTCCTACAGCTTACCTGTAAAATCCTTTTCTTGGAGTACATCATGTGACACAGAGCAGCCATAATAATGACTATGTGGGTTATACGCCACCTATAGGTGAATGGACACTGGCAGATACTCAAACAGGGAGTCCTCCCCTATATAACCCCTCCTACACAGGAAGTACCTCAGTTTTGTAGCAAAGCAATGCATATCCCAAAAAAGATGGCAGAGGCCTCTGTGTCCTGTGATGTACTCCAAGAAAAGGATTTTACAGGTAAGCTATAGGAAAAAATCCAATTTTCTTTATCGTACATCACTGGACACAGAGCAGCCGTAATAATGACTATGTGGGATGTCCTAAAGCAATGCCCTTGAGGGGAGGGAGACACAATCACAGAAACTGCCACCTGAGAAGGACGACTTCTGCCCGAACATACTGTGGCCAAAGCAGTATCTTCCGTGGCTTTGATATCCATCTGGTAAAATCCTGTGAATGTATGAACAAAAGACCATGTAGTGGCCTTAAAATCCTAAGCCACTGACACCTGATGACCCAAGATGCCCCCATACACCTGGTAGTGAGCACTTACAAAAAGTGGTGGGGACCTTGCTCTTTCAAGCCATAGGCTTGAATAATTAACTGGCAGGTCCAATGAAAATAGTTAACTTGGATGCCTCCTGCCCTTCCTGGGCTCTACTGGCAGCGCAAACCAGGATTCCTGACCTGTGCCAACAATCCAAGTAATGCTGACCGCCTGAACTACCTGCAGCGATCTTACTCCTGCCAACTGAAGATCAGAAAAGAAGGCAAAACGTTGTCCTGATTCAAGTGAAAACTAGAAACCACTTTAGGTAATAAAGATTGATGAGAACGTAACATCACCTTATGATGCGAGATCACGAATGGCTCCTTGCATGAAAGAGCTGCCAGCTCTGACACTCCACTTAGTGAAGTGAAACCTGCAACCAAAGAAGCCACACTCTTAGATAAAAGGACTAAGGCTTCATGTACACGGGACGTTTTTACAACCTCTCCTGAACGATTTTAACTTGACAGATAGTAACCCACATTTAAAATGTCCGTTTAGCCGCGTTTTGCGTTTAGAAGCGTTTTTTGTTTTTTTTTAAATAGCCAAAAATGAAAAACGCCTGTAAATGTAACGCAGCCGCATTTAGAAGCGTTTGGCGCTTGAAATGCCTCTAAACTCAGCTTCTGAAACCATTTTTTTGCGTTCCAAAAAAAGCATCTAAACTCAACTGCTTAGAACCGACTGTAAACGACCCTGTGTACATGTACTGCTACGATAACATAGAGGAGAGTTCAGGAGCAGGTGAAAAAAATGCATGCAGTTTAAAAATGCCCGCAGCGTACATGAGGCTTAACGGTCTCCCAATTGGTTCAAAAAGTGGCCTCTGCAGGGACAGTCAAGAGCAAATACAAGTCCCAAGGACACAAGAGTAACCTGACAGGTGGGACTGTCTAGGTTACACGCTGTATGAAGTACGCATCCAGAAGTAAGAAACAACCGCCTCTGGAAAATAATGGATAGGGACGAACTCTGACCCTTAACAGTACTTAAGGCCAATCTCCTCTCCCATACTGATTGGAGAAAGAAAATGAAAATCTCCCACTCGTATATTTCTGCGGGTGCCATTCCCTGGCTTAACCCCAGGCATAAATTCCAAGTCCTATAATTGAAGTTCCCTGAAGCTGGCTTCCAGGAGCTCAACAGTGCAGAAATACAGGACTCAATACCATTAGGTCCCACTGGACTGGGAGTGTCCAAGAGGCGACCCCCGTAAGACCCGCTATATCAGTGGACCAAGCCCTCCTGGGGTAATTCGGCTAACACTGTTATCAGTGTTACCACCTCCCGAATTCTTCGCAAAAGATGTGGCAGAAGTCAGAACAGATGGAAAGAGTGAAATAAGGGAGAACTGGACCCTAAGGTGTTACCAGCGCACCTGTGTGTAAAAAAAAAAAAAAAAAAAAAAAAATTGTGAAAAAAACGCGCTGTCTTATACAAATAATGGTAGCTGCCAGCACATCAGATAATGAATAAGTGAACAAATAAATTAGTATAGTGCAGCGCTGATGAAGATGAAATAAGCAATAAATGTATATCAATATAAAGTGAATATGATAAATGAATATTCAAAAGAAAAATACACAGCAATAAAATAGTATAACCAACAGTGTCAGTGCATATAAAGTGCACAAAGTCCATATATGACATCAAATATAGTTACTGTGAATCTGTGTGAACTGGTTATCTGTAGATAATCCACCACCGTAAGGAAAGGGGCTTACCAGACAGGTTGAACCCAACTAGGCATATGCCTGATGTGTCAACCAAGCTTTTTGGTGTAACACACCCAAGGAGGTACAGCAACCACGACTTCCAAAATAGACCAAAACAGATAGGGATGCGTGACCGTTTTGACATCAGTAGCTGTCTACCATGGGAATAGTGACCGGAATTCGTGAGCGATTCCTCTCAATATGGCATATGGCAAAAAGAGAAAAAATAGGGCCACCTAGTGTAATACCGTAAAATATAAAGCATTTATTGAAAAATGATAAAATGGTCACTCATATCCTCACCCCAGAGGATGCCTTATTAGGACGAAACGTCGGGACGGGCTCTGCTGATGCCACTGCATTGCTTTGATTTTATCCAATGCTTTTAATGTCTTCTCAAATGTGAGTGACCATTTTATCATTTTTCAATAAATGCTTTATATTTTACGGTATTACACTATGTGGCTCTATTTTTTCTCCTTTTGCCATATGCCATATTGAGAGGAATCGCTCACGAATTCCGGTCACTATTCCTATGGTAGACAGGTACCTGTGTCAAAACGGTCACGGATCCCTATCTGATTTGGTCTATTTTGGAAATCGTGGTTGCTGTACCTCCTTGGGTGTGTTACACCAAAAGCTTGGTTGGCTCATCAGGCATATGCCTAGTTGGGTTCCACCTGTCTGGTAAGCCCCTTTCCTTACGGTGGTGGATTATCTACAGACAACCAGTTCACACAGATTCACAGTCACTATATTTGATGTCGTATATGGACTTTATGTGCACTGACACTGTTGGTTATACTATTTTATCACTATTGTTGTGATATTTTATTGCTGTGTATTTTTGTTTTGAATATTCATTTATCATATTCACTTTATATTGGTATAATTTTATTGCTCATTTCATCTTCATCAGCACTGCACTATACTACTTTATTTGTTACCAGTGCACCTACCCTAATTGCCAGTGGAACTCTTGTCCCGGACACAACCTGTTCGAACTTGTTGTAGAACTTGGAATCTAGTAGATCCACCTACAGAGTTCCCCCTGCCACTTTTCTATACCTGGAATATGCCCTGGCAATGGAGACAGCCCTTGTACTGTCCCAGACAGAATGTGGTTCACCTCCCTGAGCCGCATGACTCCTGGTGCCGCCCTGGTGGCTGATTATATATGTCTCTGCGGAGGCATTTCTGAATTGAAACTACAACTGGTTGTCCCATAATACAGGACAAGGCATACTGGCCAAAAGTTCTAAGATATTTATGGGCAGCATTCTCTCCTGTGGAGACCAAGTTCACTGAACTGTAGCCACCCTCAAACCAACTAGAAAGACTGACATCAGTGGTTATTATCTTCCAAATTTCTTAAAGGAAGAATTTCAACCTTCCTAGATTCCGAACCATCAACCACCAACCTTTAGCTGTGCAACACCCTGGGAACAGAGCCCTCCGGCAATCCAGTGCCTGGATCTTTAAGTTCCAGACAGAGAGAATGATCCCCTACCAAGACCTGGAGTAGGACTGTACGTAAGGAACGTGCTTTGACCTAGGTACAACTTCCTCCTGCAAAATCTATCGAAGGAAAATCTGGACCAACTGCTTCCTGAGCAAAGGTCATTGAGGTATACTGAGATTGACATCCCCTGTGTCTTTAGCAAGTTCAGCACCGGAGCTAGGAGCTTTGTGAACCTCAGAAGCTGTGGGCAGCCCGAAGGATGGTCACAAAAAGGAAAAAAGATCACTTTTCACTTCTATTACAGAAATCTCTGAGCCTGGAAACAAACCGGCACATGAAGATGTGTGTTTACTGATGATTATGGGCCCTGCAATCTACCTCTTGCAGAGAGGTCATTTCTGAACAGACAAGCCTATCTGAAACAGAAGGCTGTGCCCAGCAGATTGAGATTTTAAGATAGACCTCATGTCCCTATTCAGTTTTGGGACTGCTACCATTTAATTGTTTTACAATAATGAGCCCATAACTTTTGCTTTAAAGGGGTTGTAAAGTTAATTTTTTTTTTTTTTTTAAATAACAAACATGTTATACTTACTTTCACTGTGCAGCTCGTTCTGCACAGAGTGGCCCCGAACCTGGTCTTCTGGGGTCCCTCGGCGGCTGTTTCAGCTCCTCCCCGCAAGCATTTACCACCTTAATGCGAGCTCCCTCGCATGGTGGTGAGTGCTGGCGGGCGCGCTCCCGTGATACAGCCGGCGGCTATAGCCGCTCGCTGTATCACTCGGCCCCGCCCCCCGGCGGCTATAGCCGCTGGCTGTATCACTCGGCCCCGCCCCCCGCGCGCCGCGTCATCGGATGTGATTGACAGCAGCACGAGCCAATGGCTGCGCTGCTTTCAATCCATCCACTGCAGCCAATCAGCGACCAGGCTGAGCTGCAATGAAGATGACGAGGACGAGCAGCGAAGATTCGAGGCGTCAGGTAAGTAAAACGGGGGGCCTGGGGGCGGCGGTACTGTCAAAAGTTTTTTCACCTTAATGCATAGAATGCATTAAGGTGAAAAAATTTTTACCTTTACAACCCCTTTAAGAGCCAATGCAAGGCAAAGACTGACGACTCTGTGGCAGACCCAGACAGTCCCAAGAGGTGTACTTGACCTACCAGGTTTCTGCTGACTAAGGAAGGAGCGAACCACCTCAGAGACTGCCTTAAAATCTTATGGTCTGAGATACTCTCAAAACACAGCAACCCCAGCTGCCTCCCTCACTTAGGAGGGAAATCTGGGCAGTCTCCCATCCAAGTACTAACCAGGCTTGATCCAAGATCAGGCACCACAGAGGCTCAGATAATCCTGATCCCATTGATCCAACAGGAGATGTGAACACTGCACTATACAACTCCGTAGGTGTGTAAGTATGCAGGTATATAAGCGTTCTTGCTGTTCATGCATTTGTGTATGCAGTATAATGCAAATACATATCTATACAGTTTAAAAAAGTGTAAATAAGCACACATTTATGCAATCCATTGCAAAAAATCACACATGTATGCAGTTCACGTTTATGTAAACACGCGTTTTATAAAATATGCATTTATGCAGACATGTACTCATGCAAAGGTGTTTATGCTAGTAAGCATGTATTCAACATGTGCTTATGCAAGTAAGCAATCATGTGCCTATGCATCATGTCTGTATGCATCATGTGACCATGTGTATATAAGCAAACATGCAACATGTATCTATGGAAATACGTGTTTTATGCAACTCTGCCTTCTAGCACACATGAGCCATTAGCACACATGAGCCATTAGCAAGTATGTACCTGTTCAACAGCACCAGGCCCCATACTAGTTTTGCGGGATTAGCCAAGCACTTATGCATCTCATGCAGCCTTTTTTCTGCTTCGGAGCAACCTAAAAGTAAGCTCTTGCAGCCAAATGCACATTTTGCTGGTGACACAACACCTTAAAGTGAACTGCTACCCATACAGGGGTGTATCGACTTACTGTTGTACAGGCCCCCAGGATTAAGCAGTAAGTATGCAGTATATAACCATGACTTGTCTGGCCCACAGTTCTCCCATAGTAAGTACTCACGCGTCATTAATATCCATGGGCTGCTGTTATGTCTCAAGAGGCCCTGTTGAACCCGCCGTCCACATGGCAAACATGGCCACCCCTCAACTTCCTGCCTATATAGAAATAGGCCACTGTGCCCTCTAGTGGCTGGAGGTAAACAAAACACTGCCCCTAGGGGCTAGTGAGAGAAGACCAGACAGTCAGATCTCTTCCCCTTTCTCTTTTAAAAAGAAAAAAAAAATGCAGACTTACCATTCCTGCTGCAGGACTCTGAGCATAATAGTAGTCCAATCTTCATCCATCACGGCGGGCTTTGTCATAAAAGACCTTTAAGGACTGGGTCCCCCTTAATGTTGGGTCCACTACCCTGGACCTGTATAGCACCCTGCAGGAAAGCACCTTGGTCAGAACAAACACTGCACAGGATTCCGTAAGGCTGCATTACAGGAAAACCTTGAATCGTCTCTCCTTCTGATGAGGCTCGGGTACCATCCATTTTGGCTGACAGCTTTTTCGAATGGATCTGATTGAAGTCCTTGATTCTCAGTAGAACCGTTCCAGACCTCCAAGTATGCTCCAAGAGCACATGTATCACATCAGTGACAACCACCTTACAGACTTCAGAGTCCACCACAGTGAACAGCTGAAGCGGAATCTGCAGTTCCGGGTCCCAATCAGTAGTGGGACCGAGGCTCCCGGTGAGACCACGGTCTCTGTGGTGGGAGCGCGCTGTGCGGCATGCTCCCAGCACAAAGGGAGATAAACAAATATGCGGCTCCACGGAAAAAAAACCCCAGTGCAGTGGGGCCGCGTATATGTGTTACATCGGCGTCAAGGGGTTAAGATAAAGGAGACATTTGTATGCCCAGATAATAAAATTCTAACCCTATTTTAATATGTGCCTAATTACAAGATAGAGGGGATGGTAGGTGATCCAGCAGGAGAAGTACCGACCTATATCATTTAATTTGGAATCTAGAGTATATACCAAATTTATCAAAAAGAGGCATGAAATTCTGTAAAAAGGACCAGAATTAGCCAAGAACAATAGCATGTCATTGGCATATTGAGCAATCTTATCCTTGTTACATTCTCTTTTAAATCCTATGAAGATTGGTTGATAAGTGCAGCTAAAGGCTCAATGGCCAAAGGGAAAGAAAAAAGTAGAGGAGGATTAGCTTTGGTGTATGCCACTTTATAAAGTAGTGGAGCAGGAGTGGTTTACTAGCACACAGATTTTAGGGTGGGTATAGAGGAGTTAAACCAAATTTAGAAACCAGGAGCCAAAGCTGAATTTATGAAGCTCACAGGTATTCTCATTCTACACTGGCAAACACCTTACCTGCATAAACTGCTAGTAAGGCTGTTTTTCAGGGATTATCAGGGAGCCTTTGTAAGTTCAAATAGGTTCTTCTCATCTTAATAGCTGTACCAATTTGGTCAGGTGTATTATTCTGGAAACCATATTGTTAAGTCTGGTAGCCAGGTTTGCCAGTACTTTAATATCTGTGGGTAGCAGTTAGATTGGACAGTAGGAATCTGTCAGGAGAGGGTCTTTAACGTTTTTTTAGGGAGTACAATGATAAGGTTGTCATACACTGACCTGGGTGAGACCACCTGACATTTGGCCCCATAGAGGGTTCTAAGCAGAGGCATGTGTATTGCAGGAAAGGCTGCCCACAATTACAGATCCTTTTGCATGTAAAAACACAACTCAACCGTGTATTTTGCAGTTGGTTACATTTCTGTTACCATTTTAAGCTATGAAAGGCAAAATTTTAAATCAGAACATCAAAACAGGGGTGGAACTTATTATGAAGGCTTGTAGGTAAAGTGTAAGGCAGGGTCAGTTAAAAAGATAGACCAGACCACAAGTGTCTCACACTTGAAAAAGGAGCGCGCATGCCCAGTGTGAGCTTTGCGCATGCTCTGAAACGTGTTGTTTGTTCTATCCCGGTGACGTAACACGCCCATGAGCGTCCTGTCGGACCAACGGAGCTTCCATCCAGCCCAGCTGCAAATCTTTCCTTGCGGGGGACCGCGGCCATCCCTTCTGAACCACCTTGCAGCCTCTTGCCATGGTCGCTGGGACTGATCCAGGATATTTTCCCCGTCGGAGCCGTAATTCCCTAACCTTATTGTAAGTGTGGATTACTTGTTTACCGCTACAAATACCTGCACTCAGAGGCGCTTTCTTCTGTTTCTCTTCTCATGTTTACCTAGAGAGTTGACTTCACTCACCAGGAAAGCCTACCCTCAGTGCTGGTTCTTATATAAGGACTTTTATTTTCCTATCACAGCCTTTAACTACAGTGGCGAATTGTTATGGACATTTTATATATTTCAGCAATTCTAGTCCTATTCGCTTTTTATCTTCAGCTCATCGTATAACTTATTGTATATCACATTGCATGATCATTGGTCCTGTGCGCTGGCACATATGTGTATATATACCAGTGGTAGTGTTGTGGTCTGGGGCTGCATGAGTGCTGCTGGCACTGGGGAGCTACAGCTCGTTGAGGGAGCCATGAATGCCAGCATGTACTGTGACATACTGAAGCAGAGCATATCCCCCCCTTCGGAGACTGGGCCGCAGGGCAGTATTCCAATATAACGACCCCAAACACCTCTCAAGATGACCACTGCCTTGCTAAAGAAGCTGAGGGTTAAAGGTGATGGACTGGCATGTCTAGAGACCTAAACCCTATTGAGCATCTGTGGGGCATCCTCAAACGGAAGGTGGAGGAGCGAAAGGTCTCTAACATCAACCAGCTCTGTGATGTCATCATGGAAAGTGGAAGAGGACTCCAGTGGTAACCTGTGAAGCTCTGGTGCACTCCATGCCCAAGTGGGTTAATGCAGTGCTGGAAAATAATGGTGGCCACACAAAATATTGACACTTTGGGCCCAATTTGGACATTTTCACTTAAGGGTGTACTCCCTTTTGTTGCCAGCGGTTTAGACATTAATGTCTAAACCAAGTTATTTTGAGGGGACAGCAAATTTACACGGTTATACAAGCTGTACACGCACTACTTCACATTATAGCAAAGTGTAATTTCTTCAGTGTTGTTACATGAAAAGATATAATAAAATATTTACAAAAATGTGAGGAGTGTGCTCACTTTTGTGAGAAACTGTATAATTTTGTTTTAACTCTTTTTATTGCAAGAGATGTAAACACATTATTACAAAGTAAAGTAATTTGCATAAGCAATGGATTCTGTAATTCATTGCAGAGCAACAAATAACATTTTGTCGCACAACCGTCGAGACCAAACAAGTAGTAAGTTGATCAGATATGTCAACTCCGGAAGCCAGTGGTTACAAATATAATCATACAATAGTTATACTCGAGTCAATGGCAAGTACAGAATCTGTGTATAGAAGTTTTTTCACCATAACATATTGTGCTATACAGTCAAAGTAGAAGAGCTCCAAATATTCCAAATTTTATTTTTTGGTACAACGTCTATGTTCAAACAATAGCTTTTCATATGGCAAAATTTGGTTTAATGACTGTATCCAGTGACGCACTGATTGAGGATTAGGTTGGATCCATTTAATTGCTGTGGACTTACTGGCCAGAAAGGGTGCTTCTCTCAGGAATATTCTCATATACCTCGGCCAAAGTTCCTCATCAAGGATGCATGGAAAACATACTTCTGGGGTTAAAGGTACTGGTATAGACAATATTGTGGATAAGATATCGGTAACCTTTTGCCAATATTTGGCTATCACTGGGCATATCCAAATACCATGAGTAAAATCTGCATTAGGACAATTGCAACTTGTACAGTTTGAGGAAGGCATACGATGCATAGCATGTACTCTGACTGGGGTCAAATAAGACTGGTGAATCATATACAGTTGCGTCAGTTTATTAACAGCAGGGAAAGCATAGAAATGGGAGGAGCACACTTCCTTCAAGTCTTCGTCGGAGAGATTGGTAATGAGCGCTTGCCACTTAGTGTGAATCTCTTGTAAAGAAGCCTTCAGTGTAACATAAAGCTGGTGAAAGTAGATGTCAAAGATCAATTTCTTGGGACCCTGGGATCTTAAAGTTCCTATCATTGGATAGTTAGAGAATTTATTTCCTGTAATGCCAAATTGTGTATGTAGTGCATGATAGAGAGAGATAGAGATATATATTTATATGCTGTATGGGGTAACGCATATTTGCCCTGCATATCTACAAATGAATGAATAACGTTATTTTCATACACATCAGCAAAAATAAGTAAACCCTTGTGCTCCCAGAAGTGGTAGTCTAAGTATAGAGCTAGGTGTAGGAACCTTTGGTTTCCTCCACAGCGGAAAATCCAAATTAATATTCTCAAACCTGCCACACAGCACGAGCCAGGATCAATATTGGTATATTTTTCTGTAGAAGCTATGAAACAAGCGCCTTGAAGGGTATCAAAAGATTGTCACTTATCTGTAAATGCGCCAAATGGGAATCCACTCCTAATGGTGTAGTAGGGACAACCCAATTAATTAGATGTCTGAGTTGGCTGGCAAGGTAGTATAAATATAAATTGGGTAGCGCCATACAAGCTTTAGCCTTAGGTCTCTTCAGAACTGTTAATTTCTTAATCGTACATCACGGGACACAGAGCCATAGTTATTAACTATATGGGTATATAGGCACCTTCAGGTGATGGACACTGGCATACCCAATACAGGAAGTTCACTCCCTATATAACCCCTCCTCCTACCAGGAGTACCTCAATTTTTTCTCCAGTGTCTAAGGTGTTGGTCACGAGTGAAGATGTGCTCTGAGGAGCTCCACTGGAAGGATCCTTGCTGGATTTAAATAGCCTCTACAGACCGGATCCATCCAAAGTGCCTCTGAGGCCAAGGTGGATGGTATCCGGACCTCACATAAGAAGAATGAGGTTTTGCCTGTAATGCCTCTCCTTGCAGGGCTGGACCCCAGGACCCAGGGATTTGGTCATACTTACATTACCTAAAGTTTTCCTGGAGGAGTGCTAATACAGGTCCAAGAAGGTGGAACCCCGATAAAAAGGGACCCGGTCCTTGAAGGTTTGCTAAATGCAGCCCGCCGTGATGGGTGAGGGTTGGATCTGTCTGTTAAATCAGCAGAATCCTGCGGTGAGGATAAGGTAAGGGAAGAAGCCTAGAAACTGTAAAAGTCCACCTATGGTTTTTCTTCCTTAGGGAAAAGTTGTCATGCCTTAAATCTCCACTAGAGGGAGTATATGCACATGCCTTAATCTGTTGTCTTCACTTCAGATCAGTGTCAGTCTGTGTGTGTGTGGCAGCAGCAGCTTGCACAGCGGGGATTCCTCTTGTAGGTAAGAGATCTGCCACCCTGCATTTCTCCCCCCTGGAGGGACCAAGAAGGTTAGGGAATCAACAATTGTTGCTGCTCCCCTTGCAATACCCCCCCCCCCCCCCCGGCTGTATAGCGAGGAGAAGCAAGCTGGCTGCACTCGGGACACAGGAGCGGTGGGGCACGCAAGGGCTGCAAATGGGCATTCCTAATATGGAAAATACATTTTTCCCCAGTGCTAGGCTGAACTTTTATTACCGCCATTATACTGTCAGACTATTGCTCAGCGATTAGTGCATTTAAATAGTGCCTCTGCTTTTTGCGCTTACGACTATGCCTGCCAAAAAGACACCACAAAGACCTCAAGAAAGGTACCAAAAAATTCACCCCCAGGCGCTCTAAACTCCAGTCGTGCCTCCACGCTGTCATCTTCTCCTGAAATACCAGATGTGGCAAGCCAGGGTGAGTCATTGGAACCAATTGGTGGTGTAGCTGCTTCTCACATCTCAGCCCCTGTATACGTGACTGAAAATGCCTATTCCTCTACCCCATTGGGGCTAAAAGGAGGATTAGCGGCTTTAATCACATCCTCCATCCAAAAGGATAGGAAGCGAACTAAATCCCCCCCCCCCACCTTAGACCCTTTACCAAGGGGACAGTGGGTAGAGGATGAGGTGTTACCCTTAGGCGATCAGGAGGAAAGACAAATCGATTACTCCTCTGCAAAGCTAACAACTGTGGCTGAACCCTTTTCAGCCTTGCAATCTGAGAAATTGCTGGTACAGTCCCTTACCGAAATGGTTTGTTCCAATTTCAAGCTACCCCTAACGGAGTCAGCTGAAAGTTCGGTTTCTTCTTTGGGTTCCTTAAAACCTTCACAGCCTTTGCATGCGTTTCCTGTCCATGCATTACTACTAGTGCAGCTTATTTATGCTGAATGGGATCACCCAGATAAGCATTTTCTCCCTCTAAAGAGATTCTCAGTTCTCTATCCCATGGAGGAGCAATTCACCAAAAAATGGAATGTACCAGCAGTTGACGCTGCGATTTCCAGTGTGAATAAAAGTCTAACTTGTCCAGTAGACAATGCACAAATGCTTAAGGATCCAACAGATAAAAGATTGGAATTCCTGTTAAAATCCTCTTTTTTTTCTTTTGAAGGTGCGGTTACTCAGCCTGCAGTCACTGCAATAGGCATCTGTCAGTCTCTAAAGGACCAGTTTAGACAGGCCCTTAAAGAGGTTCCTGTCCAGCAAGCCTGGGATTTGGCCGAACTGCCAAGAGCATTATGTTTTGCCATAGACGCCATTAAAGATTCTATTCACCAGGCATCCCGCCTTGCGCTTGTGCTAGTACACATGCGTAGAATCCTGTGGTTAAAAAATTGGTCAGCCGAAGCACCATGCAAAAAGCTCCTGACTGGTTTTCCTTTCATGGGGATCGGCTATTTGGGGATGATTTGGACAAATACATCCAAACGATTTCAAGTGGGGAAAAGTACTCAGGGTCAGGCCCAGGCACAAAAGAAGTCCTGGGGCCGGAAACCTGCAAAACAGAGTTCTAAAGCCTCATTATAAAGGGGCGCCCCTGCTCGCCAGGGTGGGGGGAAGACTTCTGCGGTTCTCAGAAGTCTTGCAAGAGGAAAGGACAGATGGGTCATCTCTACGGTAACTCTAGGGTACAAACTAGAATTTCGGGAGTTTCCACCGTCTCATTTTCTGAGGTCAAACGTTCCCAAAGATCCAGGGAAAAGGAAATCTGTTTCGGGCACTAGACCGATTACTGGCTCAGGGGGTGATCATACAAATCCCCACAGAAGAGCAAGGTTTGTGGTTTTATTCAAACCTCTTTACGGTACTAAAACCGAATGGATCTAAAGAATCTAAATCAGTTCCTGAAGATCCGCTCTTTTCGCATGGAGTCAATCAGGTCAGTGGTTTCTATCCTACAAGGAGGAGAACTTCTGGTGTCTATCGATGCATATCTGCATGTCCCTATATTTCCCGCTGACCAATTGTTTCTGTGGTTCGTGGTAGAACAGGATAATTTTCAGTTTGTAGCCTTGCCCTTCGGACTAGCTACAGCACCCCGGTTGTTTATAAAAGTTCTGGCTCCACCTCTCGCCAGGTTAAGGGTACGGAGCATAACAGTATTGGCGTACCTAGACGATCTAGTGCTAATAGACCAGTCGGTGGCTCGTTTGGAGCAAAGTGTGCGCATTACAACCAAATACCTGGAAAATCTGGGTAGGATTCTCAACCTAGAGAAATCTTCCTTAAAACCGCTAAAGAGACTGGAGCACTTGGGTCTGATCATAGACACAGCCCAGGTGTTCTTGCCTCAGGCAAAGATCAACGCAATAAGAAAGCTGGTGCAGATGGTCAGGTCAAAAAGAGATCCCTCTTCGCCTTTGCATGAGGTTGTTAGGAAAGATGGTGGCTTCATTCGAAGCGGTTCCCTATGCCCAGTTCCATTCGAGAATGTTGCAAAACAGTATCCTGTCTGCTTGGAACAGAACAGTTCAAGCTTTAGACTTGCCAATGCGGCTGTCCCCAAGGGTGTCCCAAAGCCTCAGTTGTGGTTGGTAACCCAGAATCTGCTGAAAGGAAAGTCCTTCAGACCAGTTATCTGGATGGTGGTAATGACAGATGCCAGACTTTCAGGTTGGGGAGCAGTGCTAGAAAAGACAACTGTCCAGGGACCGTGGTCAAGAACCGAAAAGTCCTTGCCCATCAACATCCTAGAGATTCGGGCAGCGGGCCTGGCTCTGAAAGCCTGGACATTCAGGTTACGGGGTTGTCCTGTCAGGATCCAATCCGACAATGCCACTGCTGTGGCTTACATCAATCACCAAGGGGGCACCAAGAGTCTCGCAGCACAGAGGGAGGTGAACCATATCCTAACTTGGGCAGAAAGGAATGTGCCGTGCCTATCAGCAGTTTTCATTCCAGGAGTAGAAAATTGGCAGATGGACTTCTTGAGCCGCCAGCAGTTGCTCCCGGGGAATTGTCCCTTCACCCCGACACTTTTCGGGCTGTTTCCCAAAGATGGGGGACTCCTGACTTAGATCTTCTGGTGTCCAGATTCAACATGAAGTTGGTCAACTTTGTGTCCAGGACCAGGGATCCACTCGCATGCGGAACGGATGCGTTGGTGACCCCGTGGGATCAGTTCTCACTGATTTATGCATCTCCCCCCCCCCCATTTAGTTGCTCCCACTGCTTTTTTGCAGGATCAAGCTTGAAAGAAAGCCGGTAATTTTGGTAGCCCCAGCATGGCCCAGAAGGTCCTGCTATGCAGAAATCGTAAAGATGGCGCTGGAGGATCCATGGTCCCTTCCACTACGGCCAGACCTACTCTCACAGGGGCTGATATTCCATCCTACCTTACGAACTCTAAATTTAATGGCTTGGCTATTGAAACCCACATTCTGAAGAACCGTGGGCTTTCCAGGCCAGTTATATCTACCTTGATTAATGCAAGGAAGCCAGCTTCCAGGACTATATATTATAGAGTCTGGAGGGCTTATGTTTCCTGGTGTGAGTCCAAGGGTTGACACCCTCGGAAGTACAACATAGGCAGAATTCTTGCCTTTCTACAAATAGGGGTAGAGATGAAGCTGGCCTTGAGTACTATCAAGGGCCAAGTCTCAGCTTTATCAGTCTTTTTTCAAAGACCGCTTGCTTCATATTCTTTGGTCCGGGTTTTTATGCAAGGGGTGATGCGGCTTAATCCGCCAGTCAGATCTCCTTTGAACCCATGGAACTTGAACGTAGTTTTCTCAGTGTTGCAAAAACAGCCATTTGAACTGATACAGCATACTCCCAAAGTTCTTCCGACAAGGAAGTTGGTGTTCTTGGTTGCTATATCCTCAGCAAGGAGGGTTTTGGAATTGGCTGCTCTTTCTTGTAAAGAGCCATATTTGATTATTCACGAGGACAGGGTCGTGTTGCGTCTTCATCGAAGTTTTCTGCCTAAAGTGGTCTCAGGTTTCCACCTGAACCAAGATATTGTCCTGCCATCGTTTTTTCCAAAACCATGTTCTAGGGAAGAGAAGTCACTACATTGTCTTGATGTGGTGAGAGCGGTCAAAGTCTATTCAAAGACGACTGGTCAGATCCCGAAGACTGATGTCTTGTTTGTACTGCCAGAAGGTCCTAAGAAAGGACAGGCAGCGTCAAAATCCACTGTCGCTAAGTGGATTCGGCAAGTTATAATTCAGGTTTATGATTTAAGGGGTAAGATTCCACCTTCCAAAGTGCACTCGACCAGAGCGATTAGTGCTTCTTGGGCAGTGCGTCACCAGGCCTCTATGGCTCAGAGCTGTAAGGCTGCAACTTGGTCTTCAGTACATACATTCACCAAGTTTTATCAGGTGGATGTAAATTGGCATGAGGATATCGCCTTTGGGCGCAGTGTGCTGCAGGCAGCAGTATAGATCCTCAAGTCTGGGGGTGCCCTACGGGTTGTGTCTCCCTCCCCTTAAATAGCATTGCTTTGGGACGTCCCATATAGTTATTAACTGTGGCTCTGTGTCCCGTGATGTACGATAAAGGAAATAGGATTTTTATAACAGCTTACCTGTAAAATCCTTTTCTTGGAGTACATCACGGGACACAGAGGTCCCTCCCCTCTTTCTGGTGTTTAGGTATATTACTTTGCTACAAAAACTGAGGTACTCCTGGTAGGAGGAGGGGTTATATAGGGAGTGAACTTCCTGTATTGGGTATGCCAGTGTCCATCGCCTGAAGGATATTCTCAAGGAGTCGATTCACTAAAGGTGGTTATATTGATACGGGTCAAACAAAATTAATAGACTGGACCACATTCTTATTTTTTTTCTTTTACTTATAATCAACTTGCGGTTGATATAAGAATGTATGCACCCTTTTATGTTTCTTCCTCCTTTACATATGCACCCAACAAACAACATATTTTGGGACATTGATTGAATTTTACTATGACACAACGCAATTGTTCTTTATATATATATATATATATATATATATATATATATATATATATATATATATATATATATATATATTCTTATTTTTCTATATTTTTATAATGATGAATATTGTACCACTAATATAGCATCCCTCAGTTGGGATCCTCCCTTTCATCTTATGTTCAATGTAACCATCACATTGTTGCATATGTCTGTTGTATTAATTTTTTTCTATCAATAAAACCTTTGTAAAAGAAGGTGCCTATATACTCATATAGTTAATAACTATGGCTCTGTGTCCCGTGATGTACTCCAAGAAAAGGATTTTACTGGTAAGCTGTTATAAAAATCCTATTTTTAACTTGCGTCTATTATTTCCCCATATAAAGGTGGTAAATAAAGCATCAGGGGTCTCCAAAAAGCGATTTTTTTTTTTTTTTTTTTTTTTTTTTCTTTTTGGGGACTGGAGCTGGCATATGCGACATAATATAAAGGCATTTTGTCAAAAGAATAATTTTAATGACTGTATTTATCAGCGTATAACACGCAGAGGTGTATAGCATGCACCTTAACTTTAAGAGGAAAGTTTCAGGAAAATAACTTTCCACAGCCCCCCCGCATAGTACACAGCCCCTCCCCCCTGCATAGTACACAGACCCCTTTCATTATAAAGCCCCCCCCCTCCTCCTCTGCACTCCCAGGAGACCCCCAGTCTCCTGGGACAGCATTACCAGCATTACCAGAATACTCTAAAGTAAAGAAAACATCACTGCCAGCTCCTTCTCATACACCGCTCCTCCTGTGTCTCTCATTGTAAATCAAAGCTTCTAGCTACCTCCATTAACATCGTGGACCCGGTCATGACTGCTCTCCTCCTCTTTCATGGACGGTCACATGACCGCTCTCCTCCTCCAATCAAAAGCTACACGCGAGGAGGAGAGCAGCCAGAACGAGTGGCGTTGATAGAGGGATTTAGAGGCTTAGATTTACATTGAGAGTGACACAGGAGGAACAGTATATAAGAAAGGGCTGGCAGTAAAGTTTTCTGAAGTGAAAAGTATGCTGGCAGCGCTGTCCCAGTGCCAGGAGAGGCGGGACAGCCGGCCTGATACCCTCCCAATGGGTGGCACCCGGGGCGGACCGCCTGATCCCCCGCACCCCGTTGGTAAAAAAAAAAAAAATCGGCGTATAACACGCAGGCACGGTTTACCCTGTGTTTTCAGGGTAAAAAAAAGTGCGTGTTTTACGCCAATAAATACAGTAAATTGATTCTACCTGTC